>OX155899.1:2400000-3000000 GCA_944588485.1 Phosphuga atrata | reverse complement strand
GGTTATCTTCGGTTATTTTAACCAGATGCGCCGTGTATTGCGTCATCATATGAATTGCTTGAATGATATTGAATGCAGTTGGGCACTCTTTTTTTAAGGATCTACACAGTCAGGACGTTGGTCTCAATGGGCGTGTCTCCCACTTTCCTTATCTTGGTCATCAGAGCAGCAGGCAAAGAGTTGCACTTTTGCCTCTGTGCGGAGGGGTGCAGCCTGCTCTTTGGTAGCCTTAGGCTGTCCGCTGTTTTCGGAGAGTTGCTCTTTATTTCTGATCTTCCAGTAGCAGTGACCTGCACTCCGGCCTGGTCGCCCACCAGGAGTGCTGGTAGGCGTGCCCTATCCGCCAGCTGGGGTACGCGCTCGGTCGGGGTTTCAGGCATCCCCTCAGACCTGAAGGTCAATATCCGGGCAGAGATTACAAACATACCCGCTAATATGATGATAGGGGTCATAGGGTTAGCGCCAGAACACGGCTTTCTCAATGTATGGACAATGGGGACCATCAACTACCTGACATAATTTTAAAAACTATGTAAAACAAAACTTTAAATGTTTACACACTGTTACTACATTATAGAAAAAAAAGAAAAAAATGTGATTCATAAAATGAGTTTAATTATTTTTTCAAAAAAGGAAGTTATGTTGCCGCACCCTGTATAATGTGCATCGGTGCTTCTCAACCTTTACATCCTAGCGGATATGTAAAGGAAGCCTAGGTACACTAAAAAAGTGTATATTTCGTTGTTTCGAAAATTCCTGTAAATGTGATATTTTTACACAACAGGGCTAGAAAACTTTAACCTAGATATAGTCTACATTATTACACAGTCCAAAAAATTGAATTTTGTCTTGATTCCAGAAAACTAAGAACTTATTTTGGATATTTTTGATGTGATGATATTCTAGTTTTTGAAATACAGGTTAATAGATCTTAATTTCCTCGCATTTTCCGCCGGAAATAAAGAAAATCGCATCTACCCCGCAGTAAGTCTGTTGAAGTTCGTTTAGATTTAAGTGATTTCTTGAGAAACTTGCAATGGATTTTCATAAATTTAGTCTTAAAAAAAAGCGCAAGGAAATCTTCGGCAACTGAAAGGAAACGTTTGCGGAAAAATTGCGGAAATGACTGATGAAGTAAGGCAAATTCGAAAAGAGGCCAATATAGCGCATCTTAAAAACTCTATCTGATTTGACAAAATCTGATGGCTATTTTCAGTTCTGCACATAAAATTTACCCATACTCTGTCCGACGAGAGAATGAATCCCGTCTCGACGAGTTTAGCATTGTTCTGCGCATACCCCCACTTTATTTCGCGGTGTTTAGTTGTCCGTTTTTGAAAAACTGACGCATATTTCTTAACTCAAACTAATCTGCGCGTACCTCGGCGCGTCCCTTGCTCCTCATACCTCGGCGCAGTACAGCTGCATTCTCTCGCCGGTTCGAGTATAGAAACAGTTAAAAAATCATCTACACCTAAATGTCGTTGGGCTGTGTTATTTACAAAAATTACCTCTTCAACTAAATGACAAGGTCCCTGTTTCCAACAAAGTTTGGAATATCTTCTCCAGGCAGGAGGTGTACCAATATATCCATAGACTGAATTTGCAACTGTCAGGTTTGTGCTACCACCTCCAGGATTCTGTGATATATAATGCAATTTCTGAGATTGCATATGCTGTCCATCCAAATACAAAGAAAACGAAGAATTCTTCAACACAGCGCGATTTAAAACAACGACCAAATGGTGCCACTGCCCTTCTTGGAGAATATCAGGACACCAAACTCTCGCACCATGTTCGCCTGAGCCTTCTGGTTCCCATTCAGCAATATCTAATAAAGAAAAACCCAATATCGAAACATACAAATAAATATGCTTGTAACTAAATACTTACGGTTTGGTATGTGAGTTTCTTGCGTTGAAACAATAATTGCTTTGTCTCTAGCAGATAATACTATAGATAGGCAGACCAGGTGGTCATCTTTGGCGTTGTTTAAATTCCTCAGCAATGTAAGCAATCTTACACAATGTGGATCCGTGCGAGGATCCGAAAATTTATCGACACAAATCCACGTTGAAAAAGTTAGTCCAGTTTGTGGAGGAAATATTCTATCACCTATAAAAAAAAAACAAGATGAATATTAAAATAAACTCAATTTTCAATATAAATATGTTTTATAACTTTTTATTACTCATGCGCGAGAGGTACTTCTTGACGCACGTTTTTAATACGAGAAATGACGCCGCTTGTTGTATTTCCACATAACGCACGAAAATATTCAATATCGCTAGGTTACATTAAAAAAAAATAAGAATAAAATAAATACAATCAAGACCTCGATATTAACCCCTTAACATACAATGACATCTCTAAGACGTCATGTATATGTCATAAGATCACATGTATATGGACACGTTAACGCGAATTTTATTCGTATGTCAAGGGGTTAAAAAAGTGACGTGAAGTGTCAGAAATTTTTTCCATTACAAAATAATATTAAAAAATAAAGAAAACAATTTAAAATGAGTGTAAATTCTATGGTGATACCGGAGAATGGGGAGAGTTCTTATGACGAATCCACAACCACCGGAGACAATAGACCTTTCCATAGTTGATTTTTTTTGTGCGCATGCGTCAATTTCCGCCTGTTATGCGTCAAAATTGCCCGAGCTTTTTGACGTATAACCTTAATATCTGTCCGAAACTTTCATATTCCCGCCTTTCAAACTTGACAGATACGCATGCGCTTAACTAACCGTAAAAAGGTCTATTGAAAAAGCAAATTCTCCATTTTTTTTTATGGATGGCTCCTGGATCCCAAACTTGTAAGATACACCCCCTCGCATGAGTAATAAAAATTATTGTTTGTAAGACGGCGGTATTGTCAATTGCCCTCTCGAGGGAATGTGCGCACTCACTTCGTTCGTGCGCCCAATTTCGCTGTCGCGTCAAATTGACAACTTACCGCCCTAGTTACAAAATATACTTATTACCACATTAACCTCTTGACATACGAATAAAATTCGCGTTGACGTGTCCACATACATGTGATCTTATCACATATGTCATGTATATGTGATAAGATCTTAGATGTCTTGAGACGATCTGAGATGATCTGAGACGTCATTGTATGTCAAGGGGTTAATATGAACTGTATTTAATATTTACCTGCACCAATTCCACCTAGAATACTACTGTCTATACTAACAACACTAGGAGCATTTGGTGATTGTGGAGCAATACTAGGTAAATACAAACATCCGAACCCCTCTGCACTCATATCAAATTCAACGAACGGTGGAAGCATACAAATACTCTGCGCTCTGAAATCTTTTGGGGTCGTCATTGAGACAATGGTTTTAATCCTAGTGAGAGGAACCGGTCCACCTCCAGTTTCTTCAGAATGCAACAAAACACAAGACAAAGGATTGCCGAGTCGCAAGAAGTTTCTTAAATCGATTGGTTCTAAAGCTTGAGCCGCCAAACGTTCAAGCATATATTGCAATGGTGAATGCAAAGGGTGATTTTCGTTTTGAAGCGGAACAGATCCAACGGTCAGTAGATAGTTTACAAAGCCGCTGTCGCACATAATTTGTTGATTACGTTCACTCCGGACTAGAGATTTTATTATCTCCGCTGTATAATATTGCAGAGCTAAACATTTCTCATTCTCTTCGTGCTGTAATAAAAGTTGTGATTGCATTAAAAAAGATGGGCAATGTGTTAAATGTACGTACTTGTAGGCACGGCAATAATTGCAACATCACTACAACTACTCCAGGGTGTACTATTATTGGATCTGGAGTAGGTGGATTCAAATTTAATGAATTTACAGCCGATCTTTTGCCGTATGAAGAATTGGAAGGCTACAAAAAACACGAAATAATAAATTCATATGAAATTCAGTTTAGAATGAAATTCTTATACGCTAACATAAACAGAAATCAATTATCGTTATAAATGTTACCTCAAATATGTTGATATTTACTATTATTAAACAAGAATTCAATATTTAATTGACCTTTAAAAGAAATGCCAACGCAACAATTACAATATATAAACTAACATTCGCCATTTTCAAGAGATATATACGTACCTGCGGGTTAACCGTTAGACACATACTGAGATCGATCGATCGATAATCATGGTTTTTCCCCCCGAAGGGGGAGGGCTGTTGTAGGGGATGACCCTTTTCAGCCTGGGTGTGGATGTAGATGACGACAGGACGACTTGAGATATTGTTGTGGCGTGTTGCTGTTGTGGCGATGTTGATGTGGCGTTGTTGATGCAGAGTGTTGCGCGACGTGCAGGTTAGGTGGGGGTGGCGGGTGGTTGTGGTGGGTTGGGTGCGGAGTTCGAGGATGCTGTTGTATTTTTTTTTAAATTTTTTTTATTGCCCCCTGGTTGGTTGGGACCGGTTCTTTTTTTCTTTTTTTTTTTGTTGTTTGTTTTATTTATTTATTTATTGTATATATATTTTTTTCCTTATTATTTGCTGTTTAATATTTATTTGTTTTTTTTTTAATTTGTTTTTTTTTTTTATAGCTTCTTATTATTTTTTCTATTTATTCATTGTTACTAATTTTTTTTTTTTTTAATTTCTTAGGTTTGGATGGTCATTTATTTGAATGCAGCGGGAGCAGAGTTGAGGATGGAAGATAGCTCCGGTGGGAGTTCGGTGGTGCAATGAGATAGGAGTTTGAGGTAGGGGATGGGGATCTTGCGTTTGGGGATTTTGTGGCGAATCGTGACAGGGGGTTTTTGGAAGATGGAGAGAACTGGGGGTTGATTGGATATAATTTTCGAGGAAAGGCGACCTTGCAGTCGGGAGAGGCGGACGTCGAATGGTACCATGTTGGAGATTTGACTGTCGGGCAGGAGGGAGGATGGAAAATTGGGGGGCAGGCGGAATATGCGGCGGAGGCAGGATCTTTCGAAAGACAGAAGTCGGCGAAGGTGGGATTCATGGCTGAGGGAAAGAGCGCAGACTTGATAGTCGAGGATTGGTCTTACGAAGGTTTTGTAGGTGAAGAGGAGGACTTTGGGGGAGCAGCCGCCGAGGCGACTACGGAGGCAGTATAGAAGACGAAAGCGTTTGCGTATTAGGTTGATGCAGCGGGAAGTGTTGGAAGGTTGACGGAGAGATTTGTGGAGGATGGTGCCTAGATAGGTGGTGGAGGGTTGAGGTTTGATTATTTCGCCATGGAGTCGGATGTTGGGGAAGGGAAGAGCACCCCTTAGATAGGGGTGGTGGAAGAAGACGAGTTGTGATTTCTTGGGGTTCATCTGTTCCAGGCCTCCAGGGTTTTTAGGTGGGAGTTTAGGCGGGAAGCAGCGACCTTAGGGAGGCGATTTGAGGCCCAGACCTCGGTATCATCAGCGAATTGCTGGAGATGGAAGTCGGGCAAGGTTGGGGTGAGAATGTCGTGGCAGAAGAGGTTGAAAAGGAGGGGAGACAGGACAGAGCCCTGGGGGACACCCGCGGCAGGGGTGAAGGGCAGCGAGAGTGAGTCGACGTGCTTCACCCGGCAGGAACGATAGTTGAGGAAGTTGTGGACGAGGCGAATTAGAGGCCAGGGGAATTGGAGGAGGATAAGTTTTTTGATCAGGCCGTCGTGCCAGACGGTGTCAAAGGCGCGGTGTATATCGAGGAAGAGGGCGACAGAGACCTGATCAGAGTTGTGGGAGAGAGCTAGACTGGAGGTGAGGTTGAGGATGGAGTGTTGGGTGGATCTGTTGGGCATGAAGCCGCTCTGGTGGTTGGGGATGAGGTGGTGGGAGTCGCAGAAGGTGCGGAGCCGTTGGGAGAGGATTCTTTCGAAAGCCTTCCCAATGGTAGAGAGGAGGGAAATTGGTCGATAGGAGTCCGGGGATTTGGGGTTTTTGCCTGGTTTGAGGATCATAATGGTGTGAGCACTTTTCCATTGGGCAGGGAAAGTGCCGGAAGAGAGGCAGGCGTTGTAGAGGGATGAGAGGAACTCGATGGCTGACTCAGGGAGGTGTTTGAGGGCAATCCAGGGGATGCCGTCGGGGCCGGGGGGGAGTTTGTTTTGGCGTTGGCGAGGACGCATCTGACTTCGTCAGTTGTTATGGGGGTGGTGCAGGGTTCATCAGCGTCTATCATTGGGATGACTTGGGGAGACCATGGTAGAGGAGAAAGGGGAGAGAGTTTGATGAGGTTGGTCGTCTCGACAAAGAAGGGTTGATTAAAGAGGGGTGAAGAGAGAAGGTGAACCTTCTCGAGGTGGGACGCAAAGGCCTGGGCCTTGTCTGGAGAAGAGGTGAGGATCTTGTTCTCCACGAGGAGATTGTGGTTAGGACGGCGGTTGCGGCCAGTAAGCGTGTTTAGGGCTTTCCAGAATTTGCCGCCGTCCTTGGGGTTGAGGTTGGAGGTGGCAGCGATCCAGGAGGATTCTCGGAAGGAACGGAGCTTGAGTTTAATGAGGGCGTTGAGGCGGTTCCAGGAAGCTTTGGTGAGGGGGTCGTGAGTGGCTTTGTAAGAGCGGTAGAGGATGCGTTTTTGTTTGATAAGGGAGACTATGAAACTAGGAATTGGGGGACGGTCGAGAGGGATGACTTTCGTTGGGACACTTGTATTTATGGCTGAGTGGATTGAGTAGGTGAGGGAGTCTATGGCGCAGGATAGGTCAAAGTCAGAGTTGATGTTTGGAGCGGGAAGGGAGAGAGAGATTGAGGATTGGAAGGAGTCCCAGTCGGCGTTCCGAATGGTCTTGGAAGATTTGCGCGGGCTGGGCCTGGAGCAGATGAGGGTTTCGGTGATAAGGGGAAGGTGGTATATATATATATATATATATATATATATATATATATATATATATATATATATATATATATATATATATATATATTTACCTATAGTAGCAACGTCGGTGCCCAGTGAGCGGCTGTTTTCAGAAGCTGGGGCTACGATTACTCAAGAAAGAAACCGCTTACTAGGCACAAGGTTGTCAAAATTATTATTTTTAAACTATTTTGCGAAATAATTAACTAATAAACATTTTGAACATTCCTATGCGTTTTTTTTTTTCAAAACATCGAAATAATATCGATATATCGTTCATAAACATCGATGTTTTCGACATCGATATTTTACTTTTGAAAATATCGATGTTTTAACATCGTCGCTTTTTATGAACGATGTTGCATCCCTAGGTGCAGATGGTATCCTCACTGAATTCCTACAACTAGGATCTGCGGGAGTCGTAAAATCTTTCACTCGGTTACTTGAGAACATATGGATAACTGAGAGGATCCCTGCTGACTGGCAAATGGCTTTGATCGTCTCTTCATAAGAAGGGTGACAAAATGGACGTTAATAATTATAGAGGCATCTCTCTTGTTTCAGTTCCTTACAAGATTTTCTCGAAAGCGTTACTGACAAGAATAGAAGGGTTATTGGATTCTGAATTGGGTGAATACCAGGCAGGCTTTCGGAAAGCGAGATCTTGTGCGGATCAAATCCTCAACCTGCGGAATACTATAAAGTACAAGATGTTGGGACAGAATAAAGAAGAACTCCAGATGATAGCCAAGACGACTGGGCTTCAAATTTCTTTTGAGAAGACTGTGATCATGACTAACAACAAAGACGCTCCTCTCCACTTGGGAACACTACACCGTGCTGGAGCAGGCTGTAGGAGAAATAAATGTAGCAATCACCACGGCATTTGAATCCAGCTGCCCGGTAAAAACCGTGAAGGCGCATAAGGACGAAAAATGGTGGAACAAAAATTTGTCTACATTAAGAGCAAAAGTACGTAGGCTTTTCAACAAAGCCAAGCAATACGGAAATTGGCTAGAATACTCTGAGGTGCTTACCACCTACAACAAAGAGATCAGAAGGGCAAAAAGGGAAAACTTTAGGACCTTCTGTGAAAATATAGAATCCACGCCGGTGGCAGCTAGACTGCACAAAGCACTAGCGAAGGATAGAGTGGAAATGACAACCACTCTCAAGAAACCGGATGGAACCTTCACGGAGGATGAAGAGCAAAGAGCTCTCCTCCTACTAGAAACCCATTTTCCGGGATGTAGAGGATACAGGGAGACCGAGGGCTTGATGCAACCACGGAAACCAAGTCGAGCCGACTGGAAGAGGGCAACGTCCATCTGTACGGAAAACCGAATCAGATGGGCTATCGGCACTTTCCAGCCTTTTAAGGTCCCAGGTGTGGACGGACTAGTTCCTGCCTTCCTACAAAAGGGAGAGAGAGAACTAATGCCGTATCTTCTAAATATTTTTAGAAGTAGCTTAGCGCTCGGATATATACTGGAGCTATGGAGAAGGGCTAAGGTGGTATTTATACCAAAGGTGGGGAAGAAAGACACCACTCAACCGAAGTCATTTAGACCCATTAGTCTAACATCTTTTATGTTAAAGACAATGGAGAAGGTGATTGATAATTACCTTAGGACTATAGTGCTGGTAGGTACACCACTACACAGGAGTCAGCATGCTTACAGAGCAGGGAAATCCACAGAAACCGCCCTGTATCAGCTGACAAACGAAATAGAAGCAGCACTAGAGAGCCTAGCGATATGTGCCTTCTTGGATATAGAGGGAGCTTTTGACAACACCTCACACGAGGCTGTCAGGGCGGCCCTTGAAAGAAGGAATAACGACAGCACTATCTCAAAGTGGATGGGAGAAATGCTGAGAACTAGAACGGCGGAGACACAAGTGGGAAAAGACACCATTAAGATCTCCACAACTCGAGGGTGCCCACAGGGAGGTGTACTATCACCGCTAATGTGGAGCCTGGTAGTTGATGAACTACTGGTTAGGCTAAACGACCTAGACATCAAATGTCAAGGTTACGCCGATGACAAAGTCATAATGGCTAGAGGGAAATTTGAGGGAACGCTCTGTGAAATTATTCAGAGAGGCCTCAATGTAACTAGTAGATGATGTCAAACAGTGGCTACGATGGCTATAAAAAGGCCTGGCCTCTATGAGGAAACAGCTTGAGAAGATTCAAAGACTGGCGTGTGTCTGCATCACGGGGGCGATGGGGTCGTGTCCGACAGCAGCATTGGAGCTGCTGCTGGATCTGACTCCGCTGCACCTTGTGGTGGAGAGCGCCGCCAGATCGGCGATCGTAAGATTCAGCAAGGAAGGAATGGGCAGAGGTAAAATAATCGGGAGCAGAGACCGAAACAGCCTCGCTGCCAAGATCCCCTGGCTGGAAGTACCAAAAGACGAAATGGTATGCAAATACCACTTCGAGAAAAATTACACAGCAATGTGTAGTAGTAAAGCCGATTGGAGCGACGAATCCTCAGCATACCACATAGAGCAAAATGCCATCAAGTGGTATACAGATGGTTCGAAGACAAAGGAAGGCACTGGTGCAGGAGTGTTTGGACCTCGTACCAGATACTTCGAATCCATGGGAACATCCCCAAGTATCTTCCAAGCAGAGGTACTCGCAATTGAAAGATGTGCACAGTTTAACCTCGACAGAAATTACCGCAAAAAACGAATTGCTATCCTGTCAGATAGCCAAGCAGCCATCAAGGCCATTAGCTCATACACCATCAGATCCAAACTGGTATGGGACTGTGTAGGGAAGCTGAACAAGCTTGGCAGGGATAATAAAGTAACGCTATACTGGGTACCAGGACACACTGGTATAGACGGAAACGAAGAAACCGATCACCTAGCAAACAAGGGATCCAGTAGCCCCTTTATAGGTCCGGAACCCTTTTGCGGTATGAGCGTGAACACCATTCGCAAAAGTTTAGATGAAGAAATAAGAGGAAAATGGATGAAAACCTGGAAAGAACTTCCAGGGCTAAGGCAATCCAAAGTGATGCTGGGATCTTTTAACCAGACGAGAACTAAAGCTTGCCTGAAACTAAGCAGGAACAAGCTCAGAATTCTGACAGGAGCCCTGACGGGACACTGCAGACTTAGGAAACATCTCAAGGCCCTAGGCCTAGAGGAGGATGATGGATGCAGATTATGTGGCTCAGCAGAGGAAACCCCCATACATCTGTTCAAAGACTGCGGAGCATTACTCCGCAAGAGACAGATGTACCTTGGGGCTCACTGCTTGAACACAGAGGAGCTGCAGGCCTTGAATCCCACCCAGATCCTGAGATTCTTAAAGGATTCAGGATTAGAGGAGGCGCTCTAAATGGGTAAGTACACCAACACTTGGAGGAGGAGGGTGGGGTACAATAGATCTATAAAAGTCGCAGTACAAGTCGTCACCACCATATCTACAATCTACATCTCCACTTGGGGTTGAGAGAAGCCAAGATAAAGCGAGTTACGTGTTTTAAGTACTTGGGAGAAAAATTACACAACAATGGGTCGGATAAGGATGCCATCAAGTGGGCGAGAAGAATGGAAATGGCTTATCCACTTACGAAGGATACATACAACAAAAAGTTTCTATCCTTTGGGGCTAAATTCCAACACCTAGATACTGTTGTCAGACCTGAATGTCTGTATGCAGCAGCAACACTAGACATGATTGGGAAGGGTGGCCTCGAAGACATCCGGAGGAGAGAAAAGAAAATGCTACAAAAAATCCTAGGCCCAAATATCAAGGATGGAGAGAGGAGACTAAAACCTAACAAAGAACTATACCTGTAGACAGAAGGAATGTAGCCCTAATGAGAAATAGGAGAATACAGTTTTATGGGCACTTGGTAAGGATGAATAGTACCAGACTGATGAAGTGGATTTTTGAATTCTTCAGGAAGACGGAACCGAAATGTTTTCGGGAAGTGAGATTGGACTTGGATCGGATGGGGGGTGAAAAAAGAAGACATAATGGGACAGAGAGAGATTTAGGCGACTTAAGGAATTGTAGCCCTAATGCCCTAATTATGGAGTTTACAGATTTCCACGAGACAGGGGAATTGTCAGTGAGAGAAGGAAGATCTTACATGGAGGAACAGAAGAAGGAAGTGGGAGAGAGGATGAAGAGATATTGGCAGAGAGTGAGGACAAAAAAGTCCTCATGTAAAAACGTAAAAATATATGTAAAACCTGTCAAACGTGGTCCATAGTTGGCCGCAACGAATTAAAAAAAAAAACGGCGGAAAAATGGGCGAAAGCTCAAACCTCCAAAAGAATAAGGACCCTATACAACGAGCGCTCAGTATGCGTCTTGCGCTTAAAGCCGCATATATCTTTTGAAAATGGTGAATGTTAGTTCGTCGAAACGTCGAGAATCCGGTTCTTCTCAGAACCAATCCTCAACATCAACGCGGAATACCCGAGAAAACAAATCAACATCAACTTACATGTCTTTCTATAGAGACCTGCTTCGACAACGAAGGAGTTTTTGTTAAACTTTCCGCCGATAAGTTCGGCTTATCAAACAAATCCAATGCTATGTCATACAACAATCTAAACACTATCGCTGCATAGGCTAATCTCGGCGGCAACATTTCAGGAATTCTAAAAAAGCAATGTTAACTTATTTTCAAATTAATTTATTAAATGTATAACTCACTGCGGATTCAAAATATTTCCGACGAACAAATTATGATAAAGATCTTGCAAATCGGAACACGGCGCGTCGTCGTTGCTGTCTTCAAAACAATTTACTTTGTCGAACGAGAAGCATCCCAAGAGCCTTAAAGTGTCGCAAAGACTGGTCATGCAAATTTCGTGGTAGAAAAATTTTGCATTCGCTGGTTCAAAACGCATTGCTGTACTTATTGTATAAAATACTGTGTTTAATAAAGGAAGAATTTCCGGACTTAAATTACGAACTGTAAGCTTCCCTTCCAAAGCAACTAATACACTAGTTACATAAATAAATCCATTCACCTAAAAAAAAACAACAACATGGATATAATTCTGTAAAATAGTTTAAATTTCACATTTGTATTACCTTTCTAAATACTGTTCTTGTTCTATGAGATTCGCGTAAACATAACAATAAAGCCTTCAAAATATCCGTTTTTAACTGGAGCTTGCATCTAGCTGTTGAATGTAAAGTGGCTAAAAGTTGCGCCATATCTTCATCTCCCCCAGTAGATACAACTAGTTCTCTGATAATGCCTACACAAACATTCATTACAAAAACTTTGATTAAAGCGGTAAATATTTTGTTACCTAATACGCTTTGTCTACATTCTTGATAAGTAACTAATTCGTGTAAACATTGTGCCCCACCAGACTCCCTCAAAACATTAGCATTTGACCCATTTCCATTCAACAAAACAGTCATAATCTCGATCACCATTGTTCCAAAACTTTCTTGCTCAGCAGATAAAACAAACTCTTGTGCGCGTTTTCTTGTCTCCAATAGACCGGTATAACTGTTCAAACATTTCACAAACACTTCCAACATCCCAACTTCCCTATAAACATCTTTAAATATAACATTATGTTTTAAAATATTCATCAAAACTTTAATACACTTTAGGCTACAATCCACGTGATTTAAACTATGCGTTTTCAGGAAAATCTGCATCGAAATCAATTCTTTGCACGGAACAAAATTTAACTGGAACACAAGAAACGCAATAAGATCGAACAGTTTCTCTTGAATTTCTGGGGATTTGTAATGGATTTTCTCGGTAAATTGGCTCAGCGTGTTTTGGTTCTCCAGAATAAAGTAATTGGCGTTATCGGAATGGTATATGTTGGAAATGGCCTCTAGAATTGAAGCGCAGAGCATGGTAGAGCCAGATTTTATGAAGGTTGTTTGCAAGACGTGGAAAGCTTGGATGTTTCGAACGCTCGTTCCTCGGCCGGATGGTTGTGGCAATTGAAAACCTTGCATTTGAAATAAAGAGCCCGTTGATGTTTGAGATGGTTTCAACTCCATAAAGCCACACATGCACAAAGATGTCACCATTAGTACCAGGTTGCGGATGGCTTCTTGGGTGTCATTTGTCGTATCATTCTCCAACCTAAAGAATTTCATTAACTCAATAACTCTTATCTCATTTAGTATCCTACATTTTATTAATTACATTTTCTACAACAACCTATTTACAAATTCAATTCTTATTTGCCAATCGATTTATAGCCGAATATTACACGTATAAAAATTTAAAAAAAATATCAATAATTTATTTTTGTCACTCATGCACGATAGTACTATCTTGGTGCACGTTTTTTAGTGCGATAGATTGTTAATATTATTTGTATTTTTGCCCCTTTTTCAACACGAAGTTGTACCATTATGAAGTCGTATCAAGGTGAAGTTGTATCAACATGAAGTTGTATCAATCTGAAGTTGTCTCACTGTGAAATTGAAACCATATTGGTTCTACAAGTCTGTCTGTTTTACAGGTTATATCTATACGAAGTTGTACCATTTTGAAGTCGTATCAACGTGAAGTTGTAACAACGTGAAGTTGTATCAATCTGAAGTTGTCTCACTGTGAAATTGCATCCATATTGGTTTTACAAGTCTGTCTGTTTTACAGGTTATATCAACACAAAGTTGTACCATCATGAAGTCGTATCAACATTAAGTTGTGTCAACGTGAATTTGTAACAATCTGAAGTTGTCTCACTGTGAAATTGCAACCATATTGGTTCTACAAGTCTGTCTGTTTTACAGGTTATATCTACACGAAGTTATACCATTATGAAATCGTATCAACCTGAAGTTGTATCAACGTGAAGTTGTATCAATTTGAAGTTGTCTCACTGTGAAATTGCACCCATACTGGTTTTACAAGTCTGTCTGTTTTACAGTTTATTTCAACACGAAGTTGTACCATCATGAAGTCTTATCAACATTAAGTTGTGTCAACGTGAATTTGTAACAATCTGAAATTGTCTCACTGTGAAATTGCAACCATATTGGTTCTACAAGTCTGTCTGTTTTACAGGTTATATCTACACGAAGTTATACCATTATGAAATCGTATCAACCTGAAGTTGTATCAACGTGAAGTTGTATCAATTTGAAGTTGTCTCACTGTGAAATTGCACCCATATTGGTTTTACAAGTCTGTCTGTTTTACAGTTTATTTCAACACGAAGTTGTACCATCATGAAGTCTTATCAACATTAAGTTGTGTCAACGTGAATTTGTAACAATCTGAAATTGTCTCACTGTGAAATTGCAACCATATTGGTTCTACAAGTCTGTCTGTTTTACAGGTTATATCTACACGAAGTTATACCATTATGAAATCGTATCAACCTGAAGTTGTATCAACGTGAAGTTGTATCAATTTGAAGTTGTCTCACTGTGAAATTGCACCCATATTGGTTTTACAAGTCTGTCTGTTTTACAGGTTATTTCAACACGAAGTTGTACCATCATGAAGTCGTATCAACATTAAGTTGTGTCAACGTGAATTTGTAACAATTTGAAGTTGTCTCACTGTGAAATTGCAACCATATTGGTTCTACAAGTCTGTCTGTTTTACAGGTTATATCTATACGAAGTTGTACCATTATGAAGTCGTATCACCGTGAAGTTGTATCAACGTGAAGTTGTAACAATCTAAATTTGTCTCACTGTGAAATTGCAACCATATTGGTTCTACAAGTCTGTCTGTTTTACAGGTTATATCAACACGAAGTTGTACCATCATGAAGTTGTATCAACATTAAGTTGTGTCAACGTGAATTTGTAACAATCTGAAGTTGTCTCACTGTGAAATTGCAACCATATTGGTTCTACAAGTCTGTCTGTTTTACAGGTTATATTAACATGAAGTTGTACTATTGTGAAGTCGTATCAAGATTAAGTGCTATCAACATGAAGTTGTATCAACGTGAAGTTGTATCAATCTGAAGTTGTGTCATTGTGAAATTGCACACATATTGGTTTTAAAAGTCTGTCAGTTTTACAGGTTATATCTACACGAAGTTGTACCACTATGAAGTCGTATCAACGTGAAGTTGTAACAATCTGAAGTTGTCTCACTGTGAAATTGCACCCATATTGGTTTTACAAGTCTGTCTGTTTTACAGGTTATATCAACACGAAGTTGTACCATCATGAAGTCGTATCAACATTAAGTTGTGTCAACGTGAATTTGTAACAATCTGATGTTGTCTCACTGTGAAATTGCAACCATATTGGTTCTACAAGTCTGTCTGTTTTACAGGTTATATCTACACGAAGTCATACCATTATGAAGTCGTACCAACGTGAAGTTGTATCAACGTGAAGTTGTATCAATCTGAAGTTGTGTCACTGTGAAATTGCACCCATATTGGTTTTACAAGTCTGTCTGTTTTACAGGTTATATCAACACGAAGTTGTACCATCATGAAGTTGTATCAACATTAAGTTGTGTCAACGTGAATTTGTAACAATCTGAAGTTGTCTCACTGTGAAATTGCACCCATATTGGTTTTACAAGTCTGTCTGTTTTACAGGTTATATCAACACGAAGTTGTACCATCATGAAGTTGTATCAACATTAAGTTGTGTCAACGTGAATTTGTAACAATCTGAAGTTGTCTCACTGTGAAATTGCAACCATATTGGTTCTACAAGTCTGTCTGTTTTACAGGTTATATTAACATGAAGTTGTACTATTGTGAAGTCGTATCAAGATTAAGTGCTATCAACATGAAGTTGTATCAACGTGATGTTGTATCAATCTGAAGTTGTGTCATTGTGAAATTGCACACATATTGGTTTTAAAAGTCTGTCAGTTTTACAGGTTATATTAACATGAAGTTGTACTATTGTGAAGTCGTATCAAGATTAAGTGCTATCAACATGAAGTTGTATCAACGTGAAGTTGTATCAATCTTAAGTTGTGTCACTGTAAAATTGCAACCATATTGGTTCTACAAGTCTGTCTGTTTTACAGGTTATATCAACACGAAGTTGTACCATTATGAATCGTATCAAGATTAAGTTGTATCAACGTGAAATTGTATCAACGTGAACCGTATCAATGCGAAATTGTGTCGCTGTGAAGTTTCAAAGATACCGGTGTTACAAGTATGTCTGTTTTACAAGCTACATCGACATGAAGTTGCACCATCATGAAATTATAAAGTTTAATATATGTGAAGTTGTATCAATGCGAAGTTGTGTCGCTGTGAAGTTTCAAACATACCGTTGATAAAAGTCTGTCTGTTTTACAAGTTACATCGACATGAAGTTGCACCATCATGAAATTGTAAAGTTTAATACACGTGAAGTTGTATCAATGTAAACATTAAATGGTATCAATGTGAAGTTGTATCAGCATGAAGTTGTAACCGTATTGGTTTCACAGGTCTTTGATAGAATCAAATTTGCTTTCATTGGCGAAATTCAATCGAGGTTTTCGCATGGGGTCGT
This sequence comes from Phosphuga atrata, assembly GCA_944588485.1. NCBI lineage: Eukaryota > Metazoa > Arthropoda > Insecta > Coleoptera > Silphidae > Phosphuga > Phosphuga atrata. The sequence continues at coordinate 2,983,735 of OX155899.1, read as the reverse complement.
CCATTAATCACGTGATGTTTTTTAGCAACTTTTTAACCCGCCTCCCCCCTGGTGATACATGGTGAGGTTTTAGGTTAGGTTAGGTCTCTCAAACTTCTAGATGCGTCCTATGTAGCTGACAAAGTGTCAAATTTACTCTCTTTAGCGTTTTCCCTTTCCCAATTTCATTTGTCATTAACTTTTGCCAGCGTTGTGTCGAATTTATAAAAATCTTAGTCTTAGATATACAATATAACTCGCTAAAAAAGGATCTAATTCAGCTAATAGTTCCAAAATCATACAATAATTCCTGTTATTCGGATCACTGAACTTTTAATTTTTCCCTGTATAGCACACAACTGAAGAAAAATTAATACATAATAAGAAATTGCATGACTCAATCAACAGAGGCGGCTTTTCTTTTCGGCGGCTTTTTCGTTTGTATCGTCGTTCTATATCTGTCTCTCTCACACTCAATGCCACTACGCGGCGTATGCCCCTAACATGTATACCCCTAACCTCGGTCCCGTCGATCCTGCCTCAGACCTAATAACATTTACATTAAGGTATATAAAATGAATCTTTAATTTCTGTACGACAAAAAAAATGTTGACCCCAAATTTGCCGCCCTAGGCTCCAGCCTACTCAGCCTGTTGGTAAATACAGCACTGTCTCCTAGTTTAGACATTGTTTTGAGACAAAACATACGCGGCAACGATTAACGCATGTATTTGGCGGTAAAATCACAGACTTTCACTGGGACTGGCAGGGAGTCGCGCGCCGCTTTTCGGTTTAAAAATCGCGTGTTCAACGAAAAAATAAATACACGTGATATCTCACTACACCACCACCCCTCCCCCTCGTGATGTTTCGTGATTTTTCACAAACCCCCTCCCCACCCCTTTCGAGCCTCACGTGATTAATGGACGATCCCTAGCGCACACTAATATTCAATATCGCTTCTTCTTCTTGGTTTAGCTTCTCCTCCGTTGGAGGTTGCTGAACATTATGGCAATTTTTATTTTTGACATCACGGAACGGAACAGTTCCGCCGATGACACACCAAACTAATCTCTCAAGTTGCGCAGCTAAGATATGCAGCGTCGACCAGCACTTCGCTTGCTGGAGATGTGACCTAAGTATTGTAACTTCTGTTTCTATATGGTGAAGAGTACCTCAGTTTCTTTGTTCGTTCTGCGAAGTACCTCTATGTTCGTTACTTTGTCCACCCACGGTATTCCCAGCATACGACGGTAGACCCACATTTTGAAGGCCATTATCTTTTTTGTTGTTTCCTGGGTCAAGGTCCAAGCTTCCATCCCGTATAGATAGCAGAATCGGGAAGACGTAGCCGCGGGTCATTTTTAACATCAGTTCTATGCTCAGACCCAGAGAGGTCAGCATCTTTTTTATTTTAATGAAAACTGGTCTTGTTTGTTCGGTGCGTGTTAAGACCTCTTGGCGGTTTGTCCACTCGTCATTTATCCAGGTTCCAAGGTATTTGTATTTGGAGACCTGTTCCATGCGTTCCCCGTTGGCGTGCAGGATCTGCTGTTTGGTTTTTGAAATCAGCATGGCCTTTGTCTTTGCCGTGTTCAGTTCCAGTCCGTATTCTATACTTTTTGTTGATATGTTGGTCATCATGCGTGTGAGGTCTTCAATGTTGTCCGCCAGCACGACCATGTCGTCTGCGTATCTGATGTTGTTAATTGCTCTCTTGTTTACTATAATTCCCGCAGATTTCTCGGCAAGCGCCTCTCTGAGTATAACTTTGGAGTATATGTTGAACAACATAGGGGACAGAACATATCCTTGCCTCACACCCTTTCGAATCTGTATGTCCTCTGTCAGTTCGGTTTCAATCCTGACTTTAGCTGTCTGACCCCAGAATAAATTCGACACAATCTGAATATCGCGGCGGTCGATATCTTCTTCTTCTTGAAATTCCGCTCCTATCGTAGCTTGGAAATCATCACCACTACTCGGACCTTATCAATCGTCCGCCTGAAGAGTTCTGGGAACGTGCAACCAAACCAATCCCTTAAGTTGCGCAGCCAAGAGATTCTTCTTCTAACAATCGTTCTCTTGAGGAACAATCTCTTGGCTGCGCTACTTGAAGGATTGGTTTGGTTGCACGTCCGGTCGATATCTAGATTCGTCAATATGTTCATTAGCTTCTCATGTCTGACATTGTCGAAAGCCTTGCTACAGTCGATAAAACAAACATATACGTCTACATTGACATCACGGCACCGCTGAAGCAATATCCCAAATGCATGTAGCGTTTCACTAGTACCAAATCCGTTGCGGAAACCAAATTGTGTATCGCTTATTTCCGTCTCACATTTTCAATAGATTCTTGAATGAATGATTATAAGGAACACCGCTATAGACTCGTCAAGCTTATCATGTGACGTTCATTACAGTCGCATGCATGTGGTTTCTTCGGTATGGTGACGAAAGTTGAAACCCGGTCGGTAAAATGCCCGTTTTATAGATTCTGTTCATTAGCTCGGTTAGAATGTTGATCAATCAGCTTGCGCATCTCGCTATAGATTCCATCTGGTGCCGCAGCCTTGCCTGTTTTGGTGATTCTTATGGCATGTTTCACCTCGCTATTTAGAATTTCAGGGCCGTTCTCATTGAAGTGGTCTAAATTATAATTGTCAGGTCTGTTGTCATTAAATAGTTTCTTGACATGTTCTTTCTAAATTTGAAGTTTGTCTTTCAAATCTATATAATATATCTCCATTGGAATTTATTAGTATTGTTGTTCTTCTGGTTTTTGTTCCAATCATTTCACGGATCTTTATATGCACATTTAAACTGTCATATCTCTTTTGCAGGTCCTCGATTTCGACACATTGTTAGTAGGGAAATAGGGTATGTTCTATTCCAATCCTCCCCCCCCCCCTTCTCGACCTTGACCCCACATTGACCTGACCTTGACCCTTCGGCTTTAACCTTGACACTTCCGATTTCTGGTTACCGGCGGGAAAATTCAAAATTCGGCTCACTATTTATAATTTCAGGGCCGTTCTCATTGAAGTGGTCTAAATTATAATTGTCAGGTCTGGTGTGACATTGCCTGTGACGTGACCTTAATTTGACCTCTGGAAATGATAAGAAACGCTGCGTAAACAGTTTCGTGTTTGAATTTATGTGCGAACACGTCCAATATAACTGAAACACTTTTAAGTTTATTATTGAAAAATAATAGATAAGAAACACCACGTAATCAATTTCGTGAGATAAGAAATGGAGAGACGCAAGTTATTTTAAAAGTGTGTGACAAGGAAAAAAATGTAAGATTATTAATAACCGCTATATTAAATGCCGTGATCAGCGAAATAAATGATAACGTGCGCGAGTATGGAATGTCTGAGTTGCAAAATAGTGAAAACTCTACATACATTCAATTTATGGTTTTATTGAATTCCCGCCGGAAACCAGAAATCCCAAGGTCAAATGTCAAGGTCAAAGACCAAAGGTCAAGGTCAGGTCAATGTCGGGTTAAGGTCATGTCATCAAGGTCGGGAGTGGAGGATTGGAATAGAACATACCATCTTTCCCTACTAACAATGTAGCGAAATCGAGGACCTGCAGAGAGATATCAAGATGCAAGAGATATGACAGTTTCAATGTGCTACTACTTTTTGGTCCACTAGTATTGGGCATTAGTTTTTCCAAAGCTGCGGTGGTTTTAAGGGCCTTTGCCGTAATTTCATTTCTTATACCTAGTCCGTACTTTCCTATCCATTCACCTGACCCTCCTTCGCCTCTGGGTTTAGATCTCCTTAGATATCTGGGTTTGAGAAGGGGGTAAAAGCGGAGATCCGCGCATGTAAGGAGAGCGTGCAAGTCGCAAGGTAAATTATTTGAATTATTTTTTTCTTATTTTCGATCGAGAGGTCGCGCTGCCGCGCGATATATGGTCTGAACAGTTTGTAGTTGGAGTAATATTATTCTTTCCGAATAGTGTAAGGCATTTAGTAGATGTTTTGTTTATTTCCTTGCTCAATATTATTCCCACTCCGTGCCGGTGTTGACCATCCCTGTATTTCCCCCTGTTTTTCCTCCTAGTAGTTCCCCCTAATTCCCCCTGTATGGTAAAATGTTCCGTTTTCGGTGTCGCATTTGCCGGAGTGTGTCCATTTCACTTCCCTCAGGCTCATTATATTAATTTTTAGCCTCTGCATCTAAGTCAATTATAAGAAATAACAAACAGCGCCAATATTTATAAAAATGCCGGTAGTTATGCAACCCCTTTCACATAGATAAATCACCTATTGTTCAAAAGTTACTGAACTTATAGGAAGTTCAAACAAATAAGTGGGCAAAAAAACATGATTTTTTGGAAATTAAAAAAAATATATATATTTATAAATTGTTTTTTAATTTGCAAAAGATTCAAGAATTTTCTGAAGATAATCTCACCCATCTGCGGTCACCGGGGGCGGCTGGGCAAATTTTGCAAATTCAAAACTTTTTCACCCACAACTCGGTCAGTTTTCGTCGCACGGACGTGGTTTCGGTGTCGGTGTGTCCGGAACGTCGCCACTCGTCCGATTGTCACCTCACTTTTCGATATTGTTGCTTCAAATTTTCGAGAAGTGGGAAAAACTCAATTTTTCTTGCAATAAATTAGTCATTTTTGATTCGAAAATCGCCGTACGTGGGTTCGTTCGTCTATTCTTTGGCTACAAGAATCTGATGTACCGACTTTTTACAGACTGCGGGGGCCGCCGGAGGCAGCGTTTTAGTCGGAGTACCCGGTTTCGCAGAAAAACGTGAATAACGTCGCCGACAAAAGTCGCGCAGCGACGAGAGTGGTGTCGGAGTAAGCGTCTCTAAATTTTCTACCATGCGTGAATTTCATTTTTCCTGGGCATCTTCGCCGTGACCTCCGTAAAAGTGGTAATTTTTGTAAAACAATCTTTGGGGTCCGTGTGGGGAAGCGTTCGGACTGAATCGCCAGATCACGACGGAATTTCGATCAATTCTCAGACGACTGACGTGTAGCGCTTTCCGAATTTAACTTGGTGGACCGCACCACGTGGGTTTTGAAATGGTCAAATTCGACTTTTTTTATGCCGCCTGAGGCGGCAGATCTTCGATAATTTAACGTTGTGAGTAGGGAAAGATAGTTAGTTCTAGGCCCGCCTCCGCCTCCCGACCAGTGCGCATGCGCGAACAGAGGATTTAATCAGCTAATAAACAGGTTTGATCAGCTAATAATCAGGTTTAATCAGCTGATAATCAGGTTTAATCAGCTGATAATCAGGTTTAATCAGCTGATAATCAGGTTTAATCAGCTGTTAATCAGGTTTAATAAGCTAATATACAGGTTTAATCAGCTAATGAACAGGTTTGATCAGGGTTAAATCCTCTGTTCGCGCATGCGCACTGGTCGGGAGGCGGAGGCCGGCCTAGAACGAACTATCTTTCCCTACTGTTGTGCATCTCCAGCTTTCGCCCTAAAATCCCGAAAATAAATTTTTTTGGTGGAAACGGCCCGACGGAAGTGGCGGCAGCGGCGCAAATGGGATTGTACATTTTCTTGGTGTACATCTTGGTTGTACTTGTCTTGGTCCCCGTTGAGCGGTGCCATTTTCGCGACTCAATCCCCCCAGGTTCGGACGCACCTGACCGAAACCTAAAATCGCGATTTTTTTACCTTCGAGGCGCATTTTTCGTCAGATCTCAAAATCTCTTCCCGGACGCTTTAGCTGCCGCCGCGCCGCGTTTTTTAAGCCCTTGCTGGCCGTCCTGCGACGTCCCGTTCACCTGTTGCAAGAGAAAATTCAACTTTTTTTGCCGATTTTGAAATCACTCCCACGGCCGCCCTACACTTATTTAAAGGGCTCCAGGTCGCCGCTTCAGTTCGTTCTCCTCAGAACACTTGCCCGCAACTATTCCAGCAAGAATTTTTAAACTGCAAAGACTTTTTGCGAATCTGCGGCAGCTTAAAGAGCAAAATGCGCAAAAAGTGAAAAAAAAAACAGGCGGTTTTGGGGTGATTCGGGACCGGCGCCGGTAGATCGAGCATAGAACTTATTTGTCTGTTTGGGAGTTTAATCCCGATTCCTTTGAATATGGCGTCGCGACTTTTTTTGGATGTCCAGGATAACCGGCACAGATTCATCAGCTAAAGCTCTTCGGTAACGGTTTTGTGCTATTCCGGCAGATAATTGAACGTTTTATCTTTTACTGCAAGCGGCATCGCGCTGCGTTGTTTGCAACCGTCGCGACGCCCGTCCAATCTCGCGCTATTGAATGAGACTAATGACGAAAGTAAAACGTCCATATTTTTGTAGCCACCCGGTGAATGTTCTGGATTTTTCAGTGGATTGTAGAATGGTCTTTTGGGTTTTCGCACCCATAACTGGACGTCGCGGAATCGCGTCGCGACGTCTACTTATAACTGTTGAAAAAGTTGAATGCCGATTTGGGGCGCCAGTATGTCGCTTTTTTTGACATTCCAAGCACGGAGATTTGAAAAACACACAAGATTTGAGCGGCACGTGGGCCCAGCCGAGACGCCCATTTTGGTATCGACGGCGAAAACGACAGTTCAACAGTTCGAAACGGAAAGTGCCTGAAGGCCCCGTTCGTCGGAAAGTGCGGTCAGTCATTCATTCTAGCCGCTGGATTCGCCATTTCTGGGTGCATTTAAAAACATCACCCTTTTTTTTGCACGGTTTTCTTACATTTGCCCCCCTTACCGCGTCCCCAAATCCGACTTTTGCGGTACGGGGCTATGCCGCCCGCCGCTACGCGTATTTTGGTACCACTCTTGTGGTACGTCCAAAATCCAAAATGCCGAAAAAAATCCGCAACCGCCTCTTTGGTCGGTAATTTGCGAGTTCGACAGTCGTCGGCGAGAATTTGCATAGATAGGATAGTATCAGGATAGATGCGGGAATCTAAAAAACAGATTCATACATCAGTAGGACACCCCGATCCTGAAATATCTTCATAAATGTGCAGGGTGCACTCTAAGAGTGCAACTTCAAGTTTGCCGCCGTCTGTGTTCAACGTGCCGCGGCGGACTTGCGATTTTTCGGCGCAGTTCTTTAGATTGAACTTTTAGCTCTGCGACAGTGTAACCGGCGCCGTTGGCCGGGCGTCGTGGTGCCGAGTTATGTATGTGAAGATTTCTCGCCTTTTTTTTCAACACGTCCGCAAACCACCAAGTCGTGGTCTATCCAGAAAACTGACACCTTCACCGTGTAGCCTGGTCTTTTTTCTATCCAGACGAGCGAGTTTCACCGTTCCGCAGCCTGTAGTTTTCGCGGGGAGATTTTTTCAAAAAAACCTCTAAAAAATCGGGACTTCGGACCTTCTAAGGAATCGGGAATTTTTCGACATATTTTTTGAAATTTCTTAAATTTTAAATAATTTCAGCGTTTTATCACTAGATGGCGCTGGTAAAAAAAGAAACCCCGGGCGATGTAGCACGGGGTTTCTTTGACGGCGCTGTATAAATTCAGGGCCCCGGGTCACATCTCCCGAAATGGCGTTGAAAGAGTTAAGGCCGGTTCAGACGCTCCGCACAACCTTTTATCTGCGCAGTTCAACACGTTGTAGATAAAACGTTGCGTGTAGATAGGAAAACTGCGCAATTTTAAAAACTGCCTGGAGACGGTACAGTTGTAGCGATAACTGAGCTAAAGAGGATATATATCCATGAACTGTGCAAGTCGGCGCATGTAGACAGTAGCTCCGTTTTCCGATTTATTTTGTTCAAAAATGACCAGACTAGTACCTCCTCCATGACGATTTCACTAAAACTGTGCGAAATATACGGATATATCTGCACCGTGTGGACGCTCTACAAATTTCAACGTTTTCATTCCGTCTTAAGACTGCGCAGACAAAACGTTGTGCAAAACGGAGCGCCTGGACCGGCCTTTGGAGTGTCTTTGGATTTTATTCCTTATTTCAATTTCTTATTATCCATTTTGCTATATATATATATATATATATATATATATATATATATATATATATATATATATATATATATATATATGGGTTCTGGACTCCTAGGTGGAGCATAGAGCCTCCATAAGCACTCTCCAGCGGACCCTATTCTGGGCCATTGCTTTGGCTTCACTCCAAGAGGTTTTCTGGGCTTTTAGTTCATCTAACACTGTTCTCCTCCATGTTTGAGCCGGTCTTCCTCGTCGTCTCGTTCCTTGGGGATTCCAGTCTAGTGCTGCCCTTGCAATGTCGTCTGGTTTTCTTCTTAGAATGTGGCCGATCCACCCCCATTTTCTTTTCTTAATGTCGTGCTCTATTGTTTCTTCTCCGCATCGTTTAAGAAGTTGCTCATTAGTAATTTTCTGTGGCCAGAAGATTCTGAGGATGATTCGTAGACATTTGTTGGCGAAAACCTGAAGTTTATGTTTTGTGGCTTTAGTGTTTTTCCAGGTCTCACATCCATATAAGAGGATTGCTTTGACGTTTGCAGCTTGCTCTTTGTTTTTATGATGTTGGACCTCCATATTGTGTTTAGTTGCCTGAATGCCATCTGTGCTTTTGAATTCTGTTTAGAATGTCTAGGTCTGTTCCGCCCGTCTCGTTGAGAATGCTTCCTAGATACTGAAACTTTTCTACATTCTCAATTGGTTGGTCGTTTATTTGAAACGGTGCGTCGTTATTTGTGTGCATTCGCATCGCTTTTGTTTTTGAGACATTTATTTTCAACCCTATCTTCTGTGCCATGTCTGATAGTAGGGTGAGTTGCCTTTGCATACTTTCATAGGTATGCGAAAAAAGGCAAATGTCGTCTGCGTATTCGAGATCTTTGAGATTAGAGTAAAGAGACCATCGAATACCATCGTTTGGTCTGCAAGACTTTTCCAGGATATAGTCAAGAGCAATGTTAAAAAGCAAGGGAGAGAGCACACATCCTTGCTTTACTCCTGATCTCACCGGAAAAAGGTTGCTATGTGCTCCGCTATGCAAGATACTACATGATACGTCATAGTACAGTTCTCTAATCGTGTCGATGATTTTTGTTGGCACGCCTCTTGTCCTTAGTATCTTCCATATAGCAGAGTGGGATAGGCTGTCAAAAGCACGTTCAAAGTCGATGAAAACAAGATATAGTGGCGATCGCCATTCAACGGATTGTTCTATAATTATTCTTGTTGAATTTATGTGGTCTATGCATGAGCGGTTTGGGCGGAAGCCTGCTTGGTTTGGACGCAGTATGGGTTCGAATGCTTCTGCCAGCCTATGTTGGATTACACTTGCAATAATTTTGTTTATGGTGTTTAACAGCGTTATTCCTCTCCAATTTTTGCATTGCGTTAGGTCTCCTTTCTTTGGCAGTTTGATAATGAGATCATGTTTCATTTCTGCTGGAATTTCTTGGTTTGTCCAGATCCCTTTTATTATTTTTGCAAGTAGAGGTGCAATCCATTTAGGGTCTACCTTGATTAGTTCGGCAGGTATGTTGTCTACCCCTGCCGCTTTGTTGTTTTTCAGCTGCTTGATGGTATTTAGTATTTCTGTTTTTGAAGGCGCGTCTATTTTTATATTCAGCTGTTCATTTGCATTGGCTTCTGGAGCTATCACAAGTTCGTCTTCCGTGGGTGAGCTGAGCATATCAGCAAAGTATTCCTTCCACCTATCGAGCTGAGTTTCTGGGGTGGTCAGTGGGCGGTTGTCTTTGCTTCTAACTATATTTGTGGTCTTTGTGTGCTTTTTGGAGAGCTTGTTTGTCAGTGTGTAAAGAGTCCTCGAGTTGTTATTTTTGGCTGCTTCTTCTGCTTGCTCACATATCAGGTCAATCCATATTCGCTTGTCTTTTTTGGCAGATGCTTTAATTTGTTTGCATAGTTGTGTATATCTCCAGATTGCATCATTTTTTGTCATCGAAGTTTTGCACTGGAGTACCAGTTTCTTCGCATCCTTTCTGTCTTGTATAAGTTGCCATGTTTGGTCTGAGATCCAGTCTATTCGATTTCTTTCCTTTGTGCCAAGGGTTGTTTTGGCCGATTCGAGTAGTGTCTTGGCTAAGCCATCCCAAGATGTTATGGGATTTTGGTCTGCATTTTCATGCAGGTTTGTTAGGAAAACTTTTTTGCAGTTTGGTTGGCGCAGTTTGTGTAGGTTGAACTTTACTCTCTTTGATTGTTCAGGTTTCTTTGGTACGGCCAGTTTGATTCTGAACGTGCCAAGGTGGTGGTCGCTGGCAATGTCTGCACCCCTTTTGTTTCTGACATCAAGTAGGGATCTCCGCCATGTTTTCGATATGGCAATATGGTCAATTTGGTTTTGGGTTTTCTTATCGGGGGCTATCCATCCATTTTGCTAGGTTACATTAAAATAAACAAATAAATAAAAATAAAATGAATACAATCAAGACCTCGGTATTAAAAAAATGACATAAATTTGTCAGAATTGTGTCAGAATTTTTTTCATAACGAAATAAAAATAGAAATTAAAGAAAACGTTCTAAAACCGGAAGCTGAGGAGAGGCGAATCTACACCACCGGAGACAATTGAAAAAGCAAATTCTTCATTTTTTATTCATTTTTTATATAGCAGCTGAATCCCAAACTTGTAAGATACCCCTCGGATGAGTGATAAAAATATTGTTTTTAACACGGGCGAAATTGTCAGTCAATTCACTATCGAGCGAATGCGCGCCTTCACTTCGTTCGAGCGCACATTTTCGCTCTAGGATAATATTGACAACCTTTCCAAAATCAAAATTTACTTACAAGTTACAAAATCTACTATTATACGTATGAATACGTAAAAAAAGGATAGAAAGTTTTTACATCCAAATTGCCAGTTATGTTTATATAGACCTGTTTATTCAATATATTAAGTCTGCATCACGCCCAGTTCATTTACACTGAATGCCAAAGAATAACAAACTAATTAAAACCGATAGGCCAGGCAAAAAGAATCTAAAATTACACTAGATAAACAAGACCTTAAAAACTATGAATGAAAAAGTCTGCAGTTTGGTTAGTCTAATCTTATCTTTCTTATCTATCTGGTTTAAATAATTCAAATGTATTAAGGCTTGTCGCACATTGGATCCGCTCCTCTCAGCTCCGTCATTTTTCCACATATTGCATCCGCTCAGCTCCGTCACTTTTCCACACACTTAATCCCCTCCCACCTCTCGACCGGGAGAGTTAAATATGTGCTGCAATCCTGGTTGCATAAATGCCTTAGCGCCTATACGAAAACGTTAGTGTTGCGCCTGCGTGAATCATCCGCCAGCATCCGACCTCCGGCCTAGTATTCTTCACAAACAGAGGATAAGGGGCGGAGAGGAGCGGAACGGAGCCAAGCTGAGCTGAGCGGACGCAGTATGTGCGTTTCTATTTAAATACACGGGATTTATATTTTTCTGGGCTGAAAGGCTGAGCTGAGCGAAGACGAGCGGACCCAGTATGCGACAAGCCTAACAGTATTAATAAAGTTTGCTTTTATAAAAATACTTACTTTAATAAAATATCCGATAGAAATAAGTATCCCTGAGCTTGTCTAAAGTCGTCTAATAACACAGAAGAGACTTCACTGGAATCCTTCAGAAAACAAAATACTGTGACAAACATCTCCACGAGTTCCAAGGGCGCCAATTCAGGCATCCTCTTCATGTTATCCATGCAAATAGAAACGCATCCTTTTGCTGTTAAAGTAAATGAGCATGATATTCACGTTTACAACACTATAAAGCGTTTTATTATCTTACTGTGAATATATCCAACAACTGGAGGAGATAAGCCGTGGCGTGAAAGCGTCATTAATACTTCTGCTGCACTTTTCCTCCACATAATATTGTACTGTGGACATGAAGATGTTATTGCAGAAAATAATAGAGTTAAGTCGTCCTTTCTGGCTAATTCTTCAGCTGGCACTTTATGGCTACACAATCTTACTAACAGCTAAAACAAATGATTTTATATACCCTATTTGTATTAAAGACCAAAATTCGTTAAAACTTTTTTCTATTTTGCGCCTGTAATGGACTCATAACAGCACTCATATGTGTGCGGTTATGTCTCGCCGAGTGCGATACAATTTTGTCAATGTATATCGGCGATTTCTTTATTTAGAAATGGCCTAAAAGGGCGCAAAATAGAAAAAATACTATAAAAGACTCGTTCGTAAGGCGTTTTTCAGCACTTGTCCATTAGAAAACTCCTCGCTACGCTCGTCGTTTTTAAAACTTGGACGCGTGCTGTAAAATCTAGCTTACTGAACTCGTCCTTTAATATACTATTAGCTTACCAAGGGTGTTATATAAATCTTATTACCTGCACAAATATCTTCTGTAAAAGAATTCTCCTTTCCCTGGGAGTAAAATCACTATTAGCATCTTTTTTATTCGCCAGCTCTTCGGGTATTTCTTGGAGATCAAAGAACAAATACAGACATTTTACTAACGTTGATGGCACTGAGACTTCTGACATAATTTGTACCAAAGTGGAATCTCCCGCTGCTAATAAATTTAAAGTAGATAGAAGCATCCAGCCATTGCTAGATTCCTCACAATTTTCAATCTCTAAGAACTTGGCTATCGCACTACTGGCGGTTTCAGTGCTTTGATTCGAAGCTCTTTTTCGTATCTCAGAAACCATTAATAAAGATACTTGATGACAAAATGCAAGGATGTCCCAAAACTTTTCGTTCATGTCACCGGATGGACTAGACCCAAATACCTACCACAAAGTCTCTATTATATAAACTATGCTAATAAAATATAGTATTAAAAGTTTTTTTTTTATATATAATAGGGAATATGTATGTTTTTTTAATATTTTTAATTCACTGTTTACACCGTTATAACAAAGTAAAAAATATAAAAACTGCTAAAAAAATGTTGTAATTAAATTTAAAAAAATATTTAAAATATTGAGCTGTTTAAACGCCGACATTTTCGCGCGGTTTGTTGATTACGTCAATTACCACTGACAGTATAGTCCATTGTTTAGTACCGCTGTTTTCATTTTAACTTCACGTTTTTTGATGTTTGTTTTCTAACCAAAAGACTGCAATAACATACAAATGTAAAAAATACGGATTTGTTTACATGGTATATTACGTAACTTTCGTTTTAACTAATGGAGTTGCGTTTTACAAATTTGAATTTCCCTCGCTTAATTTGCACTTAAAAATATGTTAATTACAAAAATAATGGTTTAGTTCAAATGTCTGCTCAATAAAGACATGACCAAATTTAAATATCATGCATATTCCCTATTATTTAAATCTCAATCAAGGAACTTAAGAGGTCTGTGAGGAAGAAGATCAAAAGGTGGAAGGAGGGCCAGGACTCGATGGAGGAATACAATAGGTGCCGTAAGCAGCTGAAGGAGCTGGAACTCCAAAAGAAGAAGGAGAGGGAAGCCGCGCAGTTCGAGAAGTTAAAGGAGATCCACAATAAAGCGGATATTTGGAAAATGTTGTCAGCTTATAGACGAAAACAAGGGTGTTGTGACAAGCCGCTGGACCTGTGGAGAACCTACTTTAAAGAGCTGCTAACCAGTGGTGTGTCCGAACAGTTCGGCGACGATACAGGAGGGGTTAATGGGGCAGTAATTGGCAGTGATGAATTTACGTGGGAAGAATTTACAAGTGTTGTGGATAGGCTTCCGAAAAAAAAAGCAGTGGGCTTGGACAGTATCCCGAATGAAGCGTGGAAGCATGCACCGATACTCATCCAGCAAGAGCTTTTCAAAGAGCTAAACAAGATGTACAGAGGTTGTAAAAGGGTGCCGGAGAGCTGGAAGGAAGGCTTAATTGCACCAATATATAAAAGTGGAGATAGGGAAGACTTAGCTAACTACCGAGGAATAACGGTTATGGACTCGTCTTATAAAATCTATGCAAAGCTGTTGGAGCAAAAGCTTTTATGTGAGAAGGAAGATAAAGGCCTAATCCCAGATGTGCAAGCTGGATTTAGAAAACATTATATATAGTACGGTGGAGCACTTGGTGACGTTGAAATATATTGTGGAGAAGGAATTCGTTAAGAAACAAGGGAAGCTTTACGCTCTGTTTATAGATTTGAAGGCAGCTTACGACACTGTGGGGAGGGAGAGAATGTGGGAATGTCTGAGAATTAAAGGTATAGCGCGGCAGTTAAGCGAGAGAATCAGGGATTTATATCAGCATACCTGTTGCAGAGTGAAAGTAGGAGCGGAAGTTTCAGAAAGTTTCGAGGTTAGAATGGGGCTAAGGCAGGGTTGTCCGTTGAGTCCAATATTATTTAACCTGTACACGGCTGATTTAGAGAGTGTACTGAGCAAAGGTCAAGCTGGAGGGGTAGTAATTGGTAATAGGAAAGTTTGGAGTTTGGCTTACGCGGACGACGTTGTGATCTTAGCTAGTACGAAAGGAGAAATGTCAGAGATGATCGATCGGGTGAAAAGATTTTTTGAAAAGAGGAAACTGGTAGTGAATGTGAAAAAGACTAAATGGATGGTGTTTCGAAAGAGAGCGGGTAATAGGAGTGAATCGTTTAAGTGGGGAAGCAGCATAATTGAGCAAGTTAGCAGCTTCAAATACCTTGGGTTTATGTTTGGGCAGGATGGGTCTGCTAAAGACCATGTGAAATATATTTGTAAAAAGGCGTGGGTGGCTGCAAACGGGCTATGGAATGTATGGAAGGAGTGCTTGAACAATAACTTTGCAGCCAAAATGGTAGTGTGGAAGGCATGTGTGAGAAGTATTCTTTTGTATGGAGCGGAAGTGTGGGGAGTGAGAGAGGAGGAGAGAATTGAGAGAGTGCAGCTGCAGTTTCTAAAAATGGCCCTCAAACTAGACAGGTCCATGCCGACATACATTGTGCTGCAAGAAACAAATATGGTGAAAGTGTTTGCGCAAGCAGCTAGGAGGGTCGTCAAGTTTGAAAGGAAAGTGTATGGAATGGGCAATGAACGAATTGTAAAAGAAGTATTGAGAGTTGTAAGAATGGAAGGTTTGGGTATTCATACGGTGACTAAATGGGGGAGTGAAAGGAAGAAGTTGTATGAAAGCTGCGGGTGGGCATACGGGGAAATTGCTAGAATGTTTGTGAGTGGAAGGAAGGTGGAAGAACTGGTATATAAAAGGTTAACCGAGGTGGAGCTGCAGAATCGTCAGAGGATGATCGAGGGGAGTAATTTTCTACCTGAATATGGGAGCGTGCAAGTGTTCCAAAGGCTCCAGTTGTACCTTACAAGAGATAGACTTCCTCAAGCATTGATAGCACGGCACAGATGCGGGTCAGAGGAAAAGGGCAGGAGATACTGGATGGGCTCCCGTTTTAAACGATGTGAGATATGTGGGGAAGCTAGTGACGTGTGGGCGCATTGGGCTCAAAGCTGTGCAGGATGTCAGTGGAGCAGGGAGGAGAGTGTGGTAGTAGAAGACTGGGGCTCGTGTATGAGGGCGGACGGAGCGGGATGGCCCTTGATGAAAAGAGTGGTGGAGTTAAAAAAGAATAAAACTTTAGTTCTTTTACCATCTGGTGACCCGTGATTTTATTATTATTATTATTTGAGAGGAAATGTTGTTTTTGAGAGGATTTTTTTTTCTTCTTTTTGTTTGTTTTCTTCTAGTTATTTATTATTTTTTGTTCTGTCTTAGGTTGGAGCGTGTATGTAATTATTTGGTTAACATAGATGGTAGCACTGTTATATGTAAAACTGTAGTTGTTTATGCCAATAAAAGGAATCTATATATTCCCTATTATTTAAATCTATTAAAATTATGTATAATTGTTTAAATGTACCTTGCAAAATAATGGTAACATGTTGTAGAGTTTATCATCCTTTTCTGCATCTGTGAGAGGATGTGATGGATGAGTATACTCGGAAAATAATTTCTTCAAGTGCATGAGGCCAAGTTGAGTGTGCGGAGAAGCAGTTGAGCTCTCCAACACTTCCTTGGCTGTGGATGAAGTGGCACTCGCCACTCCGCCCCTCAATTTTCTCATAATATTCATGACTATTCTCGAATTTATATCTGAAAATTGAAAGCAAGAATATTACACATATTGCTAAAAATACGTAACTTCAAATAATAAAAGTGTAATATATTATTTTATTAATCATGCGGGATAAGTACTATCATGGCGCCCGTTTTTTAGTGCGACAAATGGTTGTTTTTGTCAATTCAAGTATTAACACATAACTTGGGTAACGCACGTAAAAATTCAGTTATAATATCAAAAGAGCATCGAAAATAATCGATTATTTTACGAGTCACGAGACGTAATATGCGAAAAACCACGAGAGCGTAGCTCGAGTGGTTTTTCTTAAGGATTATGACGAAATTTAAAAATTATAAAAGTGTAATATCCTATTTTATTTCTCATGCGGGATAAGTACTATCTTGACGCCCGTTTCTTAGTGCGACAAATGGTTGTTTTTGTCAATTCAAGTATTAACACATAATTTGGGTAACGCACGTAAATATTCAGTTATAATATCACAAGAGCATCGAAAATAATCGATTATTTTACGAGTCACGAGACGTAATCTGCGAAAAACCACGAGAGCGTAGCTCGAGTGGTTTTTTTTAAGGATTATGACGCAATTTAAAATTATAAAAGTGTAATATACTATTTTATTACTCATGTGGGATAAGTTCTATCATGGCGCCCGTTTTTTAGTGCGACAAATGGTTGTTTTTGTCAATTCAAGTATTAACACATAACTTGGGTAACGCAAGTAAACTTTCAGTTATAATATCTCAAGAACATCGAAAATAATCGATTGGTTTACGTTTCACGAGACGTAATCTGCGAAAAACCACGAGAGCGTAGCTCGAGTTGCGTAAGTTCGAGTTGAACAATAATCGAATATTTTCGATTACTCGAGTGGTATTCGTTACGATTATATAACGAATAAAAATAAACGATGATAATAAACTAAGCGATTTATAACGAAATTGACATTTGTTAGTAAACACAAAACTTGTTGTCATGACAATTATTAAATCATGGCTCTAGATTTACATTATTATTTATTGTTTTTGCTTTGTTGGACCCACCGAATACCCGAAGTGATTATACCACGTCGTCAAGGGTATATCCGTTTATCAATACCCGGTAACTAAGTAAAATCAATTGCTATTGGTCAATTTTATGATGAGTTAGATAATCAATAAAAATCGCTAAGTTATCATTTTTTATTTAATTTTTTTTTTTAAGGTCCCTGGACCCCAATATAATATTGTGCAACAATATACTATTGTGCAACAAGGGTGGTAAGTTGTCAATTGCGCACGAAAATTGTTGAAATTGAAAACCCAAAAAAAATTCAACCCAAAAAATTGGGCGCACGAACGAAGTGAGTGCGCTCATTCGCTCGAGAGGACAATTGACAATACCGCACGAGTTGCAGATAATATTTTTTATTAAGCCCGGGTTATATTAGAGCCGCGCCGCGTGTCGCAACGCTGCCTGACGCAACGGGCTGGTGATTATACTAGTGTCGCGTCGCCGCGCGTGCTGATTAATGTTTGTGTCAGTTCAGTGGCGACCGCGTGAAGGTCCGCACCTATTTGCAATGTTCTCTTCCGACTCTTTTATAGCAAATTTGATAAATTCGTTAAAATAATTGTTTTAAATATCTTGGCCTGTTGCCAATTGCGTGTAAAGATCTTATTTGCTTAATTTTCCTCATGAAATATTTGCATATAGAAAATATTAATGTCATTGCTATAAAGTCAAGAGCTTAGGGCAGAGGTTCTTAAACTTTTTTGGTCGCGGCACCCTTATCGAGCTAAAAAAATCTCGCGGCACCTTTGTCGGGTTACAAAAATTTCGCGGCACAGCTACTCTAAAAACGGTTTGAATTAAATTGTTTGGAAGATTTTTTTATTATTTCCTTTACGTTTATCGGAAATTTGGTTAATTTCACCCTACAATCACATGATACAGAGAGTTTGCTCCAATACCTGTTTATTTATACAATTTGTTGGCAAGTTCGCCCAAATTCTCTGTGATTTTCTTATCGAACAGAAACTCCCCGCACTTGCATTTCCCACATATCATCCATCTGTATCAACCTTGTATCATCTGCATCAACCTAGATAACAACCTTCCAAACTCGTAGATGGACTCCTAAAGGATTCTCCTGCTCTCCGATGAAGTCTGTCACCACGAAGTCCATCAAATGCAAATCTTGACTCTCCTCTGCCACAGAGTGCAGCTTTATTATTTTCTCCTTGATAAGCTTCTCCATCTCGAGACTGACGTTGAAGGCCTTCTTCAGTTTGTGCGCGTGGCCCAGCTCCTCCTGGTGCATGGCGTAGAAGAAGCCCTCGCAGCCGGGCAGCACGACCTCCGCGCGCCCGAAGTGCACGGACATGCCCAGGTAGGCGTAGGCGGCGTTCAGCTCCGCAACGATCTGCACGTTCACCGCGTTCTCGTACGCCTCCGAGTATATGTGCCTGAAAACGACGACTGCCTGTTGGAAAACGGTCTAGGTGATCCAAGCTTATGTCCTAATGACCGCGTAATCACTTCTAATTTGTCCGTTGGAATTTGACTAGGTTTAGGCTTATTTCCCAAAAACAATCGAATTCCTTCAGATTTAGTTTTTGCCTTATCCGCGAAAAAACACGTATGTTCTTCAAAATTAACCGTTAGGGTTTGCCTAGGTTTAGGCTTATCCTACAAAAACAGTCTAATCCCTTCAAATTTATTCGTGAGGGTTTGCTTAGGTTATCATCCTTTAACCAGAAATTCTCTTCAAATTCATCCGTTCCTGTTTGCCTAGGTTCAGGCTTGTCACACAAAGACAATATAATCTCTTGAAATTTGTGCCCAGTTTTAAGTTTATCCTCTAAAAACTTCGTAATACCTTCAAATGTATCCGTTGGGGTTTGCCTAGATTCAGGAGTATCCTCCAAAAACAATCTAATCCCTTTAAATTTATCCGTTAGAGTTTGTGCTTATCTTCCAAAAATCACAAATTCTCGTCAAATTCATCAATTCCCGTTTGCCTAGGTTCAGGCCTCTCACACAAAGACAATCTAATTTCAGACCTTTCTGCTTAGTTTTAGGCTTATCCTCTAAAAACCTCCTAATACCCTCAAATGTATCCGTTGGGGTTTGCCTAGCTTTAGCATCATCCTCTAAAATCAATCTAATCCCTTCAAGGTTGTCCGTTAGAGTTTGCCTAGGTTTAGGCTTATCCTCCAAAAACAGTCTAATACCTTCAAATTTACAGGCGAGGGTTTGCCTAGCTAGTTTAAGCTCATCTCCCAACGCCCTGAACAATTTAAACGCTCCCATTAACATTATCCTAGCTTGCCCAGCCTTACCCCTCAATCGATTCCCAGACAATTTATAGTCATCAGTTAGGCCTTGTATGTGCAATTTAGGCTATTCCGCCAGTATTTGCCTAGTTGCATTCTGTTTTCCAAAGTTTTTTGCCAAAAAATAGATCTTCAATAAATTGAGCGTTAGGGATATTTTTTTTATTCGATAGTTTTTGAGAAAAAAATAAGGCCATTACTTGAATTTGCGAAATATTTACACTGGTACGCGACCATATTTTCTATTACATACCGGTACAATATATTCAAAAGGTTGGGAACCTCTGGTCTAGACTGTTCCAATAGTTTTTGTCTAGGCCGGTGTTACCCAACTTGATTGTTAAGGGGGGCAATTCGAAAATGGACCCGACGCGAGTTTAACCCTTTTGCTTCGGGCCATTTAAATGCAATGCTAGATTTCGGGGCCAAAATTGAAAGAAAAAAGCAAATTTTTAAAAAATAAATATTATAAATTTCTTTTGACGAGAATTTTGAATTTTGATTTTGAATCAATGAAACAAAGTCGCCTTGAACCGCATTTGAACATAGTGCTCTCATATTAATTCAGATTTTAATTACTTTCAAACTTTAGAGTTTAGCATCCGTTATGCGCCAGAGTAAAAAGGGAATAGCAGAGAGAATGAATAGAACCATAGTAGAGAAGGCAAGATGTATGCTCCTCCAATGTAAACTTGGAAAACATATTTGGTCAGAAGCAGTCCAAGCAGCAGTTTATCTGATTAATCAAAGTCCCACGTCAGCGTTGTATGGGAAAGTTCCGGCGTCGTTTTGGTTCAATGAAAAGTCCAACTTGAAGAAACTAAAGGTTTTTGGGTGCGTAGCCTTTCCACGCATTCCAACGCAAATTATAGGCGGAAAATTCGAATCTCGATCGAAGAAATGTTTCATGATTGGATATTGTACAAATGGTTACACGTTTTGAGATCCAGAAGAGCATAAGGTCATCGTTGGATGCGATATTATCTTCAACGAATCAAAATGTTCATTCAAAGGACTGTCAAATGAAGACTGGATTGATACAGATGTTGTAGAGCCAATAGAAGAAAAAACCGGAAGTAGTAAAAACGAAGAAGAACTCTATCAGAAAGAATACGCGGCAACGAGAAAACCGAACCTTTGGAAGTGAGACTTGGTAAAATGGGGACTTACGAAAGCTCACAGGAGAAACAGGACAAGGCAAAAGAACCGGAAAATGGAGAAACATCTAGTCGATCTACGAGAGGAAAGAGGCCACGTATCTGCAGGACTATTACCTGGAAGATGAAACATAAAATTATGTAATCCTGACGCTGCACGCCGAAGTTTTCGTGGAAGATGTACCGAGCAACTAAATAAGAGGAAATCGTCACTCGTGTGTCCAAGACAAAGATCAATGGATATACGGAGTCGCCGAAGAAATAAGCGCACTTGAGGAAAAGGAAACCTGGGAATTAACACCACTTCCCGAAGGAAAATACACACTCAACAGCAACTGGATTTTCTAGGTTAATCGCGCGAACATCGAGCGCTACAAGACTAGACTTCTAATCAAGGGTTGTGCGCAGAAATATGGTTTTAACTACGAAGAAACATATGCCCCATTGGCAAGACTTACGACGCTGAGAATCATATTATGAAGAACTGCGCAGTCTACCACATGGATATTAAAAATGCATTCCTACACGGTGAAATTCAAGAGGAGCTGTATATATCGTTCGTCGGAGTCAACATCGAACGGACTGACGCGGGTTTTAGCTTGAATCAAAAGAATTACCTCCGAAGAATGCTGAAATGCTTAAGAATTTTAGAAAGGCTTAGGTGGGGCATGGCACAAAAAAGGTTGGGAAACACTGGTCTAGGCTGTTCTACTACTTTCTGTCTCGGCTGTTCGAGTCTATTTGCCTCGAGAGTCTATTTGCCTAGGACTCTTCCACAAGTATTTGCCTAGGCTGTTTCACTAGTTTTTAATTAACTAGTTTTTGCCTAGACTCTTCCACAAATATTTGCCTAAACTCCTCCAATGGCTTATATCTAGGCTGTTCCATTACTTTCGGTGTAGGCTGTTCCACTAAGATGTGATTAGTTGATGATGGTGTATGTGTGGCGAGTTGTCTGGGCCGTTTAGGCTTCTGTTCGACGATGTGCCTAAAAATTCGAAAAATTCCGGAAACTAATTCAAATTTAATTTAATTTTCCAAAATCTACAAATTTTCGTTTTGACGTTGACATTCCGTTGGCGAATTTATGCGCGAAATTCATGCAAATGTAAACGTTTAATGTTTTTAATGTAAACGTATGTTGAGAATGCAACATAGAGAGAAGTGGCGGTTTCATTTAGTTTTTCAAAGATGTCGTAAAGGTATCCCAATTTAAGCAGCCAATCGATATCAATGAAGTTTTGAATAAAATGCTCTTCTGTAAATGTAACTACTAGTGCATATTTTAGTTCAAATCCTCCTCCTTCTAAAGCTCTACAGCCCAAGGTTGGGCCTTGGCCTCCCTCAATTTATTGTCCATTGCTACCGTCTTCCAGCCTCTAACCCTTTGCAATCTAACCTCTTGGTAAAACCTCTTGCAATTTAACCCTCTGGCATCTTCTTCTACCGCGTCCCATTGTTTCCATGGTCTGCCGCTCGGTCTCTTCCCTACCATTTTTCCTTGGAGGGCCCATTTTTGACAGTCCTTCCTCGTCCATTCTTGTGATATGCTCTGCCCATTGTGACCACTGTACTTTGCATATGCGGATACTGGCGGGTATCCGCAGCCAAACAATGTGAGGTAGCTAGGATCATGTTTCCTTATTGTTCATCAGATTATCTTTTGATCGTGAGTTGCGTTTTCGCGAACTGAGGCGGACGAACTTGATTGATTTAGATTCGCAGGTGTCTGCTTGGATATTTCGTCTCCTCCGACAGATTTCGTCAGAGGAGACAGATTTCGTCTCCTCCGACTATGCTGGTTGAAATTGAATCAGTACAGTGTTCTTCACCTTATCCTTTTTGAAGACCCAGATTTTAGCCGATTGTCCATAATTCTACATTAAAAGTAGAAACTCAAATTCGTTTACCTCCTCATGTAATTTTCTTGTAATTTTTTTTTACTTTTCTTGATTATTGCCCCGGCACCCCAGACATACGCTCACCCAGTCACCCAGTTTGAGAACCACTGGCTTAGGGCTTCAGGGCATATCATTTCCGGGCTTAAGGCCATAATTATTGCAGTTTTTCAGTATTAACATAAACGATACAAAAACATAAACGATGCAAATGTTTTACAAATAGATGGTTTATTGATTATTTCGGAGCGTAGTTACCATCTACAACAAGACAAGTGTTCCAGACAAGAGTGGACAAGAGCAATTTATACTCTCTTGCTAGCTCAATAAGTTCGTCGGCGGACATCTTGAGCGCGTACTGAAATGTGGTAGACGTCTCCTTGCTTGCCACGTCGTGATTATACTAGCGTGGAGCAAGCCAACGCGTTACTTCCCCCACCAGCGATGCAACGCAGATCGAAATCGAGTGGTCTGCGTGGCGTCAGCTCGCTCGGCGTATGTAACCGATTGCATTCCCACGCGTTGCGACACGCGGCGTGGCTCTAATATAAGCCCGGCTTTGCTCATGCGAGAGGACGTGTCTTACAAGTTTGGGCCTGGACACCAAACTCCTGACCATCAAAAAAAAAATAGAATAAAGAATTTGCTTTTTCAATTGTCTCCGGTGGTGTGGATTCGTCATAAGAACTCTCATCAGTCTCCGGTATCACCATTTACACTCATTTTAAAACGTTTTCTTTAATCTTTATTTTGCAATGAAAAAAAATGTCTGTCACTTTCCCGTCACTTTTTAAAATTGAGGTTTTGTTTGTGTTTATTTTATTTATTCAATTGTTACTCTTAATGTCACTTAGCGATTTTGATGGAATATTTGAGTGCGTTACCCAAGTTATGTGGTAATAATTGAATTGACAAAAACTGCCATTTGTCGCACTAAAAAACGGGCACCAAGATAGTACTTATCCCTCATGAGTAATAAAAATATATTTATTGTTTTTGAACATCATATTCTAAATTAATCTTGAAAATATACTAATATATTTAGACTACTATGTATTTCTAAATACATACTAATATATTTAGACAAAAATGTCGAGCGCTGTTTCTTGCTTTCCGTGGTCATAAGAATGAACATGTTAAAATTCACCCATTTTATTCGTTATTAGAAGCAAACATTTGGATATTAAAATCAACTTCGAAGATTTTAATATATTTTTTTCTATTTTGGGTCTATAATGAAGTCATTAAAGCACTCATATGGAATCGTTAATGGCCCGCCGAGTGCGATACAATTTTCTCAATGTATCGGCGATTTTTTTATTTAGAAATCATACAATTTACATAGAAATCATCAATCAGCACACTGAAAATTATTGTTAAAAAGAACTTTTTCCATTTCACAATTCTTGACTACAGAGACTGACTATATTTCAGAAGTGGTGCTTGACATCAATTCGAGGAGTTCTCCTTTTTATGAAACTTCTAATTGCAGAAGACAGGCTCCAAGTTCGACGCACCGAAGAAAAAATAATAGAAAGAATTTTATATAAATGGATCATTCATACTATATATAACAATTCGATGGTTTCCAAACATATCTTTTTATGTTTTTTATTCCTCATGTGCGAAAAGTACTTCTTGGCGCACGTTTTTTAATACGAGAAATGCCACTTCTCGTTGTATTTCCACATAACCTGGATAACGCACGCAAATATTCAATATCGCTAGGTTACATTAAATAAGAACAAATAAATAAATAATATAAACACAATCAAGACCTCAATATAAAAAAAGTGAAAGTGAAATTTTTTTCATTACAAAATAATAATACAAATTAAGGAAAACTTAAATTTCTTAAAGTTTCCTAAAGTTCTTATGACACCACCGGAGAATCCACCGGAGAGAAGCAAAATCTTCATTTTTTATTCCATTTTTTTTATGGCCCCTGGATCCCAAACTTGTAAGATACATTGCCATACAATTGCCCTCTCGAGCGAATGTGCACACTAACTTTGAAATTCGCCCAATTTCGCTCTCGCGTCAAATTGACAACTTACCGCCCTAGTTACAAAATATACGATTTTCATCATTTTTTAGTAATTTATCAAGCTATTATCCCCTTGACATGCAATGACGTTTCTAAGACGTCATGTAAATGTGATAAGAAAGAAAAAACTTTAGGACTTTCTGTGAAAACATAGAATCCACCCCGGTGGCAGCTAGACTGCACAAAACACTAGCGAAGGATAGAGTGGAAATGACAACCACTCTCAAGAGACCGGATGGGACCGTCACGGAGGATGAAGAGCAAAGAGCTCTCCTCCTACTAGAAACCCATTTTCAGGGATGTAGAGGATACAGGGAGGCCGAGGGCTTGATGCAACCACGGAAACCAAGGAAACAGGCTGACTGGAGGAGGGCAGTGTCCATCTGTACGGAAAACCGAATCAGATGAGCTATCGGCACTTTCCAGCCTTTTAAGGCCCCAGGTGTAGACGGACTAGTTCCTGCTTTCCTACAAAAGGGAGGGAGAGAACTAATGCCGTATCTTCTAAATATCTTTAGAAGTAGTTTATCGCTGGGATATATACCGGAGCTATGGAGAAGGGCTAAGTGGTATTCATCCCGAAGGTGGGGAAGAAGGACATCACTCAACCGAAGTCATTTAGACCCATAAGTCTAACATCTTTTATGTTAAAGACAATGAAGAAGGTAATTGATAATTACCTTAGGACAATAGTGCTGGTAGGTACACCACTACACAACAGTCAGCATGCATATAGAGCAGGAAAATCCACAGAAACCGCCCTGTATCAGCTGACAAATGAAATAGAAGCAGGACCGATTGGAGCGACGCCGATTGGAGCGACGAATCCTCAGCATACCACATGCAGCAAAATGCTATAAAATGGTATACAGATGCTTCGAAGACAAAGGAAGGTACTGGTGCAGGAGTGCTTGGACCTCGTACCAAGTACTTCGAATCCATGGGAACATCCCCAAGTATCTTCCAAGCAGAGGTACACGCAATCGAAAGATGTGCACAGTTTAACCTCGACAGGAATTATCGCGAAAATAAAAAACGAATTGCTATCCTGTCAGGCAGCCAAGTAGCCATTAAGGCCATTAGCTAATACACTATCAGATCCAAACTAGTATGGGACTGTGTGGGGAAGCTAAACAAGCTTGGCAAAGATAATATAGTAACGCTATATTGGGTACCGGAAACGAAGAAACCGATCACCTAGCAAACAAGGGATCCAGTAGCCCCTTTAAAGGTCCGGAACCCTTTTGCGGCATGAGTGTGAACACGATCCACAAAAGTTTAGATGAAGAAACAATAGAACAATTGATGAAAACCTGGATAGAACTTCCAGGGCTAAGGCAGTCCAAAGTGATGCTGGGTCTTTTAACTAGAAAAAAACAAAAGCTTGCCTGAAATTAAGCAGGAACAAGCTTAGAATTCTGACAGGAGTTTTGACGGGACACTGCAGACTTAGGAAACATCTCAAGGCCCTAGGCCTAGAGGAGGATGACGGATGCAGATTATGTGGCTCGGCAGAGGAAACCCCCATACATCTGCTCAAAGACTGCGGAGCATTACTCCG
This sequence comes from Phosphuga atrata, assembly GCA_944588485.1. Lineage (NCBI taxonomy): Eukaryota > Metazoa > Arthropoda > Insecta > Coleoptera > Silphidae > Phosphuga > Phosphuga atrata. Next base: position 2,957,803 of record OX155899.1, on the reverse strand, counting down.
CAAGAGACAGATGTACCTCGGGGCTCACTTCTTGAACACAGAGGAGCTGCAGGCCTTGAATCCCACCCATATCCTGAAATTCCTAAAGGAATCAGGATTAGTGGAGGCGCTCTAAATGGGTAAGTACACCAACGCTTGGAGGAGGAGGGTGGGGTACAATAGATCTATAAAGGTCGCAGTACAAGTCGGCCCCTCCATATCTACAATCTACAATCTACAAGTGATAAAATCACATGTATATGGACACGTCAACGCGCATTTTATTCGTATGTTATTCGTATGGGTTAAAACGATTCCTTCTTTAAAAGTCAAATAAGATATTAAAGCAAGAAATTAGTATTTCTGCATTGTTAACTAACTACAAAACACATCCAATATTTGTTTCAAAATTCAAGTTTCCATATTTTCTTATAATTCAGTGAAAGCGGCCAATATAGACCAAATCGAATGATGTAAAACTTGATGAGTTTTCTGGAGAAAAGGGACTGCTGGCAAATGTCTCATTTCGTTCGTAAAGTCCCTACTATCATTCCTTGTTACTCCCAAATTAACTTGTTGCAAATTAACTGCCCAATCATGTATTTTCATTTACTTAAGATGAAAAGAGAGTGAATTCTTAATTGTTCTGCAAATGCAAATAGACACCTTCGAGAACGAAAGTAGTCTATGACTTTTAAATTCAGTTGAACATTTGGGATGTGTACGGTGCATGATTGTGGTGTTTTACTTTTATTATTAACCAGCAAAATCAGATGTGAGACTATGTCAGAGATATAATAGTATATCTTGTAACTAGGTTGTCAATTTTTCGCGAGAGCGAAATTGTGCGCACGAACGAAGTGAGAATTTTTTAAAGTTGAGATTTTTTCGAAAATTTATTAAAAATATTGAATAAAAATATATATATATATATATATATATATATATATATATATATATAAATATATATATATATATATATATATATATATATATATATATATATATAAGTGTTAAATTGTTACGAAATTTCGCACAACCGATTTGCAAAAGATTAAACTAAATTCTAAAAATAATTTCAACCATCTACCGTCTCCGGGGGCGGCTGGCCGAATTTTTACGTTTATTACATTTAAGTAAGTTTATTACATTTTCACCCATAGCTCGGACAGATTTTGTCGCACGGTCGTGGTTCCGGCACCAGCACATCCGGAACGTGTCCTCAATTTTGCTTGTACATACGTGTCCTCAATGTCCTCAATTTTGCTTAATTTTTATGCCAAGTGCCAAAAACTGACTCTTTTTAGTAAAAATTTCGTCATTATTGGACGCCTAAATGATTCGATCCGGAAATCTCATCGAAAATCGCCGTACGTGGGGTCGTTCGCCTGTTTTCTGGCTACAAGAATCCGACGCACGGCCGCCGCAGACGGCCTTTAGGTCCGAGGACCCAGATTCCCAGAAAAAGTGAATAGCGTCGCCGAAAAAGCCGCAAAGCGTCGCGAGAGTGGTGTCTGAGGACGCGTCTCGAAGATTTCTACCGGAATCCTTTGCGTGAATTTCATTTTCCCTGGGCATCTTCTCCGTGACCTCCGAAAAAGTGGTAATTTTTTTAATGCAAACATTTGGGGTCCGTGTGGGGAAGCGTTCGCTCTAAATCGCCAGGTCACGACGAAATGGCTAATTTCGATCGATTCTGAGACGACTGACATGTGGCGCACCACGGGGGTATTAAAGTTCAAGGTACAAAGGTTCAAGTTCAAATTTGACATTTTTATGCCGCCGGTGGTGGCAGACCTTCGGTATTTTAACCACGCGTCATCGATGGTTTAACTGCGAATATCCGTCCGTACGTTGCGCATCCCCGAGTTTCGTCCTCCGTCTTGCTGCGCCCCTCCAGGGGGTCAAAACCCACCACCCGAAAATCGAGGTTTTTGCGGAATCGGCCCGACGGAAGCGGAGGCAGCGCCACAAAATGGGATTGTACTTTTTGGCGGCGCAAAATGGAATTGTACATTTTTCTGTTAGAACCGAGAGCCCCGTCGACGGGTGCCATTTTCGCGAATTTTCCCGCAGGTTCGAACGCACCAGACCGAAACCTAAAATCGCGAATCTTTTACCTTCGAGGCGCATTTTTCATTAGATCTCGAAAATTCTTTCCGGACGGTTTAGCCGCCGCCGCGCCACATTTTTAGAGCCCTCGCACGCCGTCCTGCGCCGTCCCGTACAGCTGGTGCAATGGAAAATGCAACTTTTTTTTGCCGATTTTGCAATCACTTCTACGGACGCCCCGCACTTATTTGAAGGGCTCCAGGTGGCCGGTTGGGTTCGGTGAAGTTCTTTCCGATCTGTACGATGTACTAAACGAGTAATAAGCCGTCACTGAAGTAAAAAGGGGTCAAAACAAATAAGCTCTTATTAAAAATTATGAAAAATTATGAAATATGCAGTTTTTCTCGAGATTTTTTTCCATCAAATCGAGCAAAAAATTAGGTTATTTATTACAAGTCTTACAATGTTGCGCCCCCGCGGAGCGGTTGTAGGTGCATTTTAACATCTCCTCACATTTCCTGCGTCCTCCAGGTACGAAAAACTAAAATCCGCTTTTTAGGGCGATTTTTTTTGTGGGGGGGGAGGGTATGCATTGCTGCACGCACGGAACCACTAGGCTTCGTGGAGTGTGGGGCTCTCTGGTCGAGCTGTTCGTGACTAGCATACCCACTAAAACACCCCCTGGGATCAGTACTCCACTTCGGAACCGCGTAAGCACTACTTCAAAGTGGTGATCCTTTCCATTACGGCTGCACGTTCCTGGACAGCAGCCTGACCTTTCTTCCGTCCTCGCCTTTTGTTCTGAGTATTGTGGCACACATCGTTGCTACTGCTTTCCAGTTGTCCTCGCTCTTGATCATCAGCTGTACCATATTAGAGGAGTTGATAGGCTCTCCCACCGTCCGCTCTGTTGTGATTCTGTGAGTTCAGCCCATTGCAGGCATTCGAAAGTAGTATGTTCAGCTGAGTCGGTCCTTTGGCAGTATCTGCAGTTGTCGCCTTCTGCCTTTTCGATCCTTTGAACATATGAGCCAAAGCTTCCATTCCCGCATAGTACTTGTGTTAAGTAGTAATTAACTTCGCCATGAGTGCGCTTTAGCCATGGCTCAATTCCTTGCATGAGAGTTCTGGTCCAGTTCCCTTCCTTGGCGTCGTTCTAGCGTTTCTGCCATCTGCTCATGAGTGCGCTTCTGTGTCGAGCTCTCTCTTCTGTATTTCTGCCTTGGTTGCTGGCCCGTTCCTCACCCATTAGGTCAATCGGCGGGACTGCCGCTATGACTTGTAGCGCCACATTTGACACTGTGTTTTTCTTGCATCCTCTTGTCGCGTCCCTGGCAGGTCTTTCGACATTTGACGGAGAAGTATGTGAGCGCCGCTTCGTTCGATGCAGCCGAAGGAAAATTTCGATTCTTCGTTTAGATTTGTGGACGTGGTTCGTTTATTACAAGGGGTCCAGGTCTGAAAATGGGTTCGTTGAATGCAGGAGGGTTGCCCGCAAAAGCTGGTGAAAGAATCCTTTGACTGTGACGTCCTGTTCCCGCTCCATGTCAATTTAATCGCGAAAAATCTGCAAAACGCGATTTTTTCTAACAGGATTTGCGGCTATTCTAACTCCTCCGAAGCCGCCACTCAGATCACTAGCGGACTAGCGCCTTCGAATGTGTATTTTACTACTAAAAAAGTTACTTTAAAGGCGATTTTCAGTGGAAAAAATACATATAGGCGTCAAAAATAATGTCCCAACCCATGGGCGTAGCTATGTAGCTATTTCGTTGCCGAAATATGGAAAATATAACACAAATATTATATTGAAGTAAGGAGAGACGAGGACAGGCGACCCTCTTCAAGAGAGCATGGTAAATCTAGAGTTTCCTTTTAGAAATCTAAAGAGGAACCCTTGTGTGTCAGTTTTAGAAAGTAAATTCGCTATTTCTGTTATTGTATTTTCTTCAGTGCTTTAACGATTTATCAAATTTATAACATATTCAATTGATTTACCTTGCAATTTTGGTGAAAAATATTCAGTTTATGGGAATTTCACAAGACAAACTCCTCGTAAATATACTGTTCGCTGCCACTACAAGCATGGCTCGGTTTATTTTCCTCGAAGTAACATAAAAAGTGAGCTACTATTGAGATTATGACCTGACAGTAATAACAGGCGCCACCAGTGCAAAGTAATAGACCTTTTTACGGTTACTTAAGCAAATACGCGTCCGCCATATTTAAAAGGCGGGAATATGAAAGTTTCGGGCACATTTTTTTTCGGGTCATTTTGACTGGTTATACGTCAAAAAGTGTCAGAAAAACATGGCAGATATTGACGTATGCGTACAGATAAATTTCAACTATGAAAAGATCTATTGATAAAATGCGCTGTACCAACCCATACAACTCTCCACTAGTATTGTCGTGAATTTGACTCCAAAGTAATTTTGTAATCCACTTGAAAACTGGTATTATTACATATGGATTTTTTCAACATTAGCAACAAAATATACGAATATAATGTCCATGAACACATATTTTCTTGTCTTTCTTGAATATCACGAAAATGATTTTAAAATTTTTATTAGTTTCATTGTTGTACGATTCGTGTATTACTTACTTCAAAGAATAAACAATCAACGTTTTATTAGATTATATTATTCTATATTAGATAATAAGCCACAAAGAAAATCCCGATATTCATTTACAAAAGGATATCCACTGTAGGAAATGTCATTTGTTGTATCAATTTATATGTTTATTTTAGAAACTAATACTCCAATAAGTTTACTTTCTTATTTACTTAAGATTATTAAGAGAAACCCTTGTCGATCAAATTACTAACGTTACTAACATATGGAATAAACAATCGAAAAACCATATTAATCTGTGAACAAATGTGACGAACATGACGAAATTCTCCGATTAAATAGTTATAAACATACAAATATTACCTATACAAATATTTTATGAATCAATAGAATTGTAAACAAATATATAAAACAGCAAAACATAGAAAACCTGATGAATACATAAAAACACAAATACGGAGGCATTCAATCACACCGAGTAAAACTATTTGAAGATTAATATTTACTAAAACTAGATATATTTAACATATTGTATTCATTATCTTTGTAATGACTCATTTATTGATAAGGTTTTTCTAATAAATTATTCTAATAGAGTTTAAAATGAGATGTCATGGTTTGAACCAAATTAATAATAGAAATGAATGTAGGAGATTATCACTACGATATCTTCAAATCTATCAGTAGCTGGAATTATGGAATTAGATGTCCGTGTAATTCCAGCTACTGACAGATTTGAAGCTATAGTAGTGATAATCTCCTACTTTCGTTTCTATTCTAATAAATTTCCGATGCAAATAAAGGGTTTTTCAATAGGGACATAACAATTTTGTTTGAAAATACGGAACATAACCTGCAAACTTTTTAAAGATCTGTCAAAGTCAAAACGTCAGTCAAGGCTTACATTTTTATGATGAGGAAATTCACGAGCGAGCAACATTTGGAAATCGTTAAAACTTCTACCGAAATTCTTAGTCGATAGTCGCAACTAGTAATGAGCATGGGACGAGTTTCTCGTCTCGGATCCTATCCCGTGGGACGTATCCCTGTCACTGTCCCATCCCATCACATTTTCGTCCCACTGTCCCATCCCATAAACGTAAAATTTTCGTCGCATCCCATTCCATCCCGGTCGCGTAAATCTCCTGAGCTGGACATGTATTAAAATTTTGCGTATTGGAACGATAAACGTTAATTTTAGATTATTGTCTATTACAATCTAATCGCTAAAATTGTTAAAAACAAATCTGCACCATTTTCAAGGATGACATTTGGATGAACTTTTCTTTTTCACAAAAGAAAATACCAGCCGAACTGCGCAAGCGCGATTCGGTAACCGACAAACTGCCGCGCCGAGTCATGAAAAACTTACTAAAGGCCGGTCCAGACGCTCCGTTTTGCACAACCTTTTGTCTGCGCAGTTTTAAGACGGAATGAAAACGTTGCAATTTGTAGAGCGTCTACGCGGTGCAGATATATCTGTATATTTCGCACAGTTTTAGTGAAATCGTCATGGAGGAGGTACTAGTCTGGTCATTCTATGGTGATACCGGAGACTGGGGAGAGTTCTTATGACAAATCCACACCATCGGAGACAATTGAAAAAGCAAATTCTTCATTTTTGATTCTATTTTTTTTATGGCACCTGGATCCCAAACTTGTAAGATACATCCCCTTGTCAATTTCCCTCTCGGGCGAATGTACGCACTCACTTCGTTCGTGCGCCCAATTTCGTTCTCGTGTACAATTGACAACCTAACGTCCTATTTACAAAATATACTACTTGGATGGTGAATTGGTGAAGGACAAGTTTCAGTCTTTTCCGCCAAAATATATAATATCTGCTAACATCTGCTTTATTGAGGGATATCAATTTAGAAAACCAGCTAATTGTAAGATGTGCAAGGTCGAACTTAAATTCAGATCTACAAAAAATAAGTGAAACAAAGGATAAAGAAATATCTCATTAATGAAGACGTTTATTATGAAAGTGACCAGTCCAGACAAAGTCCATTAAAAAAACTAACCACTTTATATTTACACTTCCAAGTTATCCTTTAATATTGATAAAAAAATGTCGTCAAATATACAGTGGAATCCGTTTATTATGACTCCGCCTATATTGACCAACCGCTTAAAATAAATTAATTGCAGTGTAATGTTTGGTTCTTCTATTAAATCCTTTATAGCAAAGTTCGGATATAATGACTTTGTTTAAAATGACATGTCGCTTATTATGACTTATTTTTAAGAAATTATGTCCGGTTATAGTGACCGTGAGCACCGATTATATGCAGATTAGAAAATAGAGAATCAAACTCATCTCTCGCAAAGGAACTTGGTGTTGGCCATTCGACCATATCAATGATTTTTAAAAACAAGAACCAGATTAAGAAATCATTCAATTCAAATGTTTTCGTCAAATCCGAAGTTACTTCGAAAATCACTACAGAATAATGTTAATCAAGCGTTAATTCAGTGGATTAAAATGGCGAGAAAGAAAGGAATATGTAAAATAGGCCCTATGTTACAAGAAAAAGCAAATGTTTTTCCTTTACGTTTTGGTATTCTCAACTATAATTGTTCTGCGAGCTGGATAAGTAATTTTAAAGTGAGTCATAACAATGTGGAGGTCTGTTCATCAAAGTTCTGCAACAAACTGGTTAACCACTGTTTGGCCAAATCTACGGAAACAATTTTCTGATGATGATATTTTCAATGCAAATGAAATTATTCTGTTTTACAAATTAATGCCGGATGGAACTTTTAATGCATGGAACTTTTTTTAATTTAAGGGAGCGAATTGTAGTGGAGGCAAGTAGTCAAAAGATAATAGAATAAGAATAGCCGTCATGGTAGTAGCAAATCTGAGCGGTACACAGAAAAAAAATCCTTGTTATTGGTAAATAAAGATGTTTTAGCAGTGTTTTAGCAAATTTGCCAGTCCATTATGCAAACAACCGTAAAGCTTGGATAACGCTTTTCGATAACTGTTCGAAAAGTGACTTCGAGATTGGGATCGCGATTTGGTGAATAAGAAAAAGATTTTATTGCTGATTGATTATTGCCGCATCCAAAAGTAACTGAATTAAAGTCTATCACACTTACCTTCCACCACCAAATACACGGAAAAAAGTACACTCTAAAAATTACAGTTTAAATAGTAGCAGCGGCCTAACGAATACAAATTTGTAAAGATTGCAGTCGCATACTGTAATTTTTAAAACTTATTTACTAATAAATAATACCAGAAACTGTAATTTAAAAAAAAGCAATTGTTAATTTTTACAGTTTCAAATTCGTAAGGCCGATTTTACTATTTAAACTGTAATTTTTAGTCAATACTTTTTTCCGTGTACAACATCGGTCTTGCAGCTAATGGATCAAGGAATAATACGGTAACTCAATTTCAGAAAGAACCTTGTAATTAAATTGATTAATAGCCTTGATTAGAATCAAAATAGCTCTTTTACTTAAATAACAGTTCCAAATGCAATTCTTATGGTGCATGATGAATATTAAATAAAATGTCACAAAGTACCATTTACAACTGTTTCAAACATGCAGGATTCATTGAAAACCATGCTGATTTGCCTGCTCAAAATACAGCAGAAAATGAATTTGATGATGAAGATGACGTTCCTTTATCTTTGAGGGTACAAAACCTAAATTCAAACTAGTTAACAGCGTCGGGAATGTGGGACGATTAGTCAGTGGGACGATTAGTTAGGTTCAGAAGAACCATCAGATGAAAATATTGTACAGAAAAGTACAGCTAATGATCAAAATAAAAGCGATGAGCAAGAGTAAGCCGGGGAAGAATCAATAGCTACCGCGGAAGAGGCTTTAAAAGCGGCAGACTTATTATCGCGATTTGTTCATACCAATTTCGAAAATGAAAAAAGAATTTAAATGTCTTCTTTACACTGTAAAGTTAACCCATTATCTACCAGAGCAAAAAAAAAATGGATTTTAACAAAATTACCGCCTGATATAAACTACTTGATCATAAAATAAGTCAAATTTAAGAAAAAAAAAAAACAATTTCCATTCGTTGGTTCCGAGAAAAATGGTGTTCGATTTTTCGAACACTGGTCACTTGGCATTAAGTAAAAAGTTAGTCAGTTAAGGTGAGGCTACAGCTGCAAATTTTTTGTTTCTTTATTGTAAATACACTTTTTTATTGAAAAACACTTAACTCCTTGCATGAACAATAATTAAAAGAAGAAAAATTATAGATAAAACATTACTTCTAATATCAACTCCTACTTATTTCTGATAATCATCAAAGCATTTGATGTGCATATGCTTATTACATTTTTGGCACATGTAATACTTTTCACACTTTTCTGTCCTCTTGTTCAACAAGCATATGCTTACCTGATAAATGAGTTAAATTATCAGGTCTGTAATTATTATCATTATTTTTATTTATCTCGACAGACAATTCAGTTTCTTCTGAGTCTGATGTAGTAAGTAAATGCTCCGTTATGATAACTCGAAAGTTTTTTTGTGACAAAGGTAATCCAAGAGTTTTGAACCAATAATTTTGGATCAATATTGAGAAATAGCTGGAAGTGTATGATGTCCTGATATCAATAGTATACCTAAAAATCATTTTATCTCAACGTCAGTCACCATAGTTTCTATATTATGTTGTTGCATCTATAAATTCGATTGATCAACGATACATTTCAATACAAACATTTTGCAAATAATTCAGGTGTGGTGACAATTTTTTTAAATTTTGATGTAGTTCTTCAGGTACGTCGTCGAGAGGTTTAGAATTTGGAGCAAAATCATTTTCAAATTGCTGTGCCTTATTCTTTTTCTTAGTTCACTTTGGTTGTGCAAATTTATTTAGAGGAGTGTAAGTACGAGATTTTTTTGCTGCTTTGGTACAGATTTATTACTATTACAAGTAGTAAATTCCATCGAACCCGCCAATTCTTGTAAAGCACTTATATTTGTATTCATGAGTATGTCAGCTTCATCTAAATCCTCTTCATCTTCAAATCATCAAAATATTACTGATAAAAATTACATTGAATAAATTTAGTTTAAAATAATGCTGTGTGAAATAACTGATAAACTATTTTCTTTTTTAATTTTGACTTAGACCACTTTCTTAATTATGGGCACATATGTATGTAATAAGGTGATACATACATATATATTTGCATGTCACTGTACCACTGTATTACTTTGTAATTCTGTAATTTTTGTAACTTTGTAATTTGTATTTATTTTTAATCTTCATCTTAGACTAAGAATGTAATTTAATTATATATTTTGTACTGGTTCTATGTGCGGGTGTTCTTACACCTCTATAGAAATGCAAACTTAAAACAAACGGAACACAGCCTGAATATATTCAGACTTTCCGGAGCTCTATAACAATTATTGAGTGTTTTTAGGACTACCAATACAAATCTCACATGAGATTTGTTTTGGTAGTCCTAAACAGACTCAATAATTGTTATAGAGCTCCGGAAAGGCTGAATATATTTATATATTTAGGCTGCACTCCGTTTGTTTTAAGTTTGTATAATTATCCGTAGTATATAACGTAGGTTGGTTTCACCAATTCTATCTATAGAAATATCTATAGTAATACCAGAAATTATAAATAAATAAATAAATAAAATATGTTTATTTTGTATCAATTCATGTTTCTTTTTTTTGTTAATACAAATATACAATTTGTCTTTTTAGGGTTCCGTACCGAAAACGGAACCCTTATAGGATCACTTTGTTGTCCGTCTGTCTGTCTGTCTGTCTGTCTGTCTGTCTGTCTGTCTGTCTGTCTGTCTGTCTGTCTGTCCGTCTGTCTGTCTGTCAAGACATTTTTCTCAGGAACGCGTAGAGGTAACAAATTGAAATTTGTATCAAATACTCGACTCTGCGGTCTCTTTCAGCTGTGAAAAAATCAAACTTGTAAGTCAACGCGATCAAAAGATATGACCGTTTATGTCGCATATTTTGCGATTTCACGAGGGAATCAAAACCTATAGGGTACTTCCCGTTGACCTAGAATCATGAAATTTGGCAAGAAGCGGTGTCTTACAGCACATGTCAAGGGAAAAATCTGAAAACCGTAAATATGTAGTTTAATTACAAGAAAAATGCGAATTTACTATTTGAAACTTATGAAAATTCACTAATGTTGTCGTAGTGGTATTGTCAGGCTCCAGAAGCATATTGATTGCATACAGTTAGGTCCTATTCTATGTTTATTCTGAATTTTCTTTGTTTATATTCGTTATGCATTCCATCACGTACGCTTTATATACATAATATATACAGGGTATATATTATGTCTAAATTTTTTATAACCGACATGCGACATACTCAAGTCCCGTAACATCCTGTATATATTATATTTCGTCTAATTTTTATTTATAATCTACATAATATGTTGATAATCTACATAATAATACTATACTATACAAGTTTGTACGGAACCCTCGGTGCGCGAGTTACAACTCGCACTTGGCCGTTTTTTTTTTTATCTATTAGACAAAATAACTAAGAAAAATAGGAAGTTTCTTATTTTCTAAGACTATGCTTTGTATGACGTCCGCTTAGTATGACGGATTTGTAACTTCCCATCGATGTCATTATAAGCGGATTCCACTGTATTTCCAAGCACAATTCAAAAAATAACTAAAAAATAAGTACTAACAAGGGTGCACTGTCAACTCGTCATCACTGATTTGGCCCAAATTTACAGTATATGTAGGGCTTGACTATAAATGAAAGTGACGCAAGCGGGAGGGCCAGATGGCCAAGCGTTAAAAAAATGATCCAAACTGACAACTCATAAGCCCGCTATGTTAGCATAAATTTCAATGGCCGGTCAGTGCAGCGGTAAGAGCTCGGATTCATAGTACGAGGATCGCTGGTTCGATTCCCCGTGGGGACGCTTTTGTTTTATTTACAATTTTTAAAAAGACCTTAATAGTTAAACTACATTATGAATTACTACGGTTCATTTGTGGCGCAAGTATCGTAAAAATAAAATAAAGAATAATAACAATAATAGTAATAATAAAAGAAAGCAATTTTAAGAATTAACCGTTGAAGTTATTAAAGAAACAAATAATATATATTAATACTAATAAAATAATTAAATTGACAAATTAATAATTACAATTAAGGAGGTTCGAGCGAATTCCATGTTAAGTATTTTTTTCAAGTTTAGGCTTAGAAACTTGTTATACATGAAGATCAATGCTTAATTTATGTCCTCTCAAAATTTGAATGCGATCCTTTTTAGTCCTTGTTTAGTTTATCCGGAAAAGAAATTCAAAAATGATGTTTTTTCGAATCTTATACACAGGTTCCTATGGCCGACAAGTCACGTCTTTATTTATTTCTTTCGATATTAATTTCCCAACTTTAAGGAATAAAAAATTATATACAATAAACTTATATAATATTAAAACACGATAACATTAAAGCAATGTGATATCCCCGATGTAATTATTTAAATAATTAAAGTTAATTTTTTTTGTTTTGAATCTTGTTTATCGACAGTAATTCACATGGCAGATGGTTTGGCAACGTCGAGACAACAGCTGATTTTAGAGAAAAGAAAAACATGGAAACATTTTGAACTTTTGAACATCTGTGGAACAATTTGATAGAATACACTCCAGCTTTTTACATAGATTATCTATAATTTTTTGTCTTTTGGTAATTCGAGGTTTTCGGCCAACATCTTGGGCTAATAACATTCTGATCCCTTTACAACCAGTCGACTCATAACACTGATGTGATGAACACATTATAAGTCAAAAATAACGAAATCATTTAATAACTTTATTTTGTAAAATAAATAATAATTACCAATTTTAAAATTTGTTTTGTTATTATTATTATTTATTCGTTTAGCCCTCTAAGGAGCGCGTAACCATTAATTAATATGATGACTTAATATGATGACCTAACCATTGCTTAGGTCATCTTGGTCATCTAGGTCATCTTGTTCTTTTTATCCTCCCAAAACTTTCTCATCCTTTCGCTCTGAGCCTGTCTTCTTTCTTGCGTCCATGCGTTTTTTAGTTTCAAACTCTTAGCTGTTGAATTCTTTGATGTGAAGTTATGTGAATTTATTTCCTGCCTGTATTTAGTACGCGTCGTTGCCAATGGGTCTATATTGATTACTGAGACGCCATGTTTGGTGTCTACCATCCAGCGTACTTTGGACTGTCGGGTTCCATTGATGATGTGGAAGATTTTCTTGGTCAATCGAGAGTCATCCATTCGTGCTATATGACCGTAGACTTTCAGACGTCTTTTCCGTGCAACTGAGGAGAATCGTTCTGTCAGGGTATACAGTTCTTGTGAGCTTTTACGCATCCAGATACCATCTTGTACCTTGGGTCCAAATATTTTTCTCAGTATCTGACGTTCTACTTTCTCAATATCATTGATGTAGATGGTTAATGATGAAGTCTCCATTGCATAGAGTGCTTCTGGAAGGATGACTGTATGGTAGTGACGGAGTTGTGCTTTGGTAGAAAGTGATTTCTTGTTGTACATATTCCAGGTGATTGCATAGGCTTTGCGTAACTTTTCTGCACGTATTTTGTTAGCCATTCTTTCCTTACCAGTGTTTCCAATTATTTCACCTAGGTACTTGAAGTGCTTAACTTGTATGATGTTGCCATATTTGGTTGCAAGATGTGTCATATTTGAGCTCTTGGAGTCTATGTATTACGTTTTCTATTGCGAAATTCACGAGCGAGCAACATTTGGAAATCGTTAAAACTTACTACCGAAATTCTTAGTCGATAGTCGCAACTAGTAATGAGCATGGGACGAGTTTCTCGTCTCGGATCCTATCCCGTGGGACGTATCCCTGTCACTGTCCCATCCCATCACATTTTCGTCCCACTGTCCCATCCCATAAACGTAAAATTTTCGTCGCATCCCATTCCATCCCAGTCGCGTAAATCTCCTGAGCTGGACATCTATTAAAATTTTGCGTATTGGAACGATAAACGTTAATTTTAGATTATTGTCTATTACAATCTAATCGCTAAAATTGTTAAAAACAAATCTGCACCATTTTCAAGGATGGCATTTGGATGAACTTTTCTTTTTCACAAAAGAAAAATACCAGCCGAACTACGCAAGCGAGATTCGGTAACCGACAAACTGCCGCGCCGAGTCATGAAAAACTTACTAAAGGCCGGTCGGCCGGTCCAGACGCTCCGTTTTGCACAACCTTTTGTCTGCGCAGTTTTAAGACGGAATGAAAACGTTGCAATTTGTAGAGCGTCTACGCGGTGCAGATATATCTGTATATTTCGCACATATTTACTGAAATCGTCATGGAGGAGGTACTAGTCTGGTCATTCTATGGTGATACCGGAGACTGGGGAGAATTCTTATGACAAATCCACACCATCGGAGACAATTGTAAAAGCAAATTCTTCATTTTTGATTCTATTTTTTTTATGGCACCTGGATCCCAAACTTGTAAGATACATCCCCTTGTCAATTTCCCTCTCGGGCGAATGTACGCACTCACTTCGTTCGTGCGCCCTATTTCGTTCTCGTGTACAATTGACAACCTACCGCCCTATTTACAAAATATACTACTTGGATGGTGAATTGGTGAAGGACAAGTTTCAGTCTTTTCCGCCAAAATATATAATATCTGCTAACATCTGCTTTATTGAGGGATATCAATTTAGAAAACCAGCTAATTGTAAGATGTGCAAGGTCGAACTTAAATTCAGATCTACAAAAAATAAGTGAAACAAAGGATAAAGAAATATCTCATTAATGGTTTATTATGAAAGTGACCAGTCCAGACAAAGTCCATTAAAAAAACTAACCACTTTATATTTACACTTCCAAGTTATCCTTTAATATTGATAAAAAAATGTCGTCAAATATATTTCCAAGCACAATTCAAAAAATAACTAAAAAAAAAGTACTAACAAGGGTGCCTTGTCAACTCATCACTGATTTGGCCCAAATGTACAGTATATGTAGGGCTTGACTATAAATGAAAGTGACGCAAGCGGGAGGGCCAGATGGCCAAGCGTTAAAAAAATGATCCAAACTGACAACTCATAAGCCCGCTTTGTTAGCATAAATTTCAATGGCCGGTCAGTGCTGCGGTAAGAGCTCGGATTCATAGTACGAGGATCGCTGGTTTAGAGTATGCATCCCTGTCTATATAAGGTATACATTATGTTTAAAAAAAATAATGAACAAAAGGACTCGTCTAGGCATAATAGGATTATAATGTCCTAGTTCTTTTTCTCTAATTTATTATAGTAATGCGGGACAGTAATGAGTTTCAACCCGATTAATTATAATGTACATTCTAAAAGGGTCCCTTTCCTATGATACACCGTTAGGTTGTGAAATTTTGTTTTCCGTTTTAAGTGTACAATAGCCATGCAGCTCTACTTCTCAGCACGATACAATGAAGGAAAAGATTGATCACCTCGCTAAAAAAGATTTTTCTTTCATTTCGTTCGAGTGAAATCCATTGATTGATATTTCTTACTTTCCCAATTCAGTCTATATCCCGTAAAAAGAATTGAACGATCAACGTTTATTTAGATCACATCCACTCCACAAATATCAAGCAAATCAACTTGGATAAATCACTGAGTCCACTTCATCATCTAGGCCAGGGGTCCCCAAACTTTCTATCCCGTCGACTCCATAGAATATTTGCCTTCATATCGACCCCCAGATTAAATATTTAAGAAAATTAACTCATTTTGCGACTACTACCGAACACCATAAAAATATGTTGACATACCTTTTTATTAAAATAGTTGATATTAGTGGGATTAGTGTCTGAAGAGAAGCAGCAAGATTATTGATATTTGATTGAAAATTGTAAGTTTTAGTCTCAAATCACCACGGTTTTCCAAGTTCAATCAGTTCCACTCTTTTGAAAAAATTGCGTTCGCGAGACTAAAACCAGCTTCTACCATATATGAAGTTATAACTAACATGTTATAATTAACAAGTTATAACTAGGGTAGTCAGTATCATATTCGTATTTCGGATTTTGATTTGAATTTTCTATTTTTTCCTGATCCTCTTTGGTATTAATCGACTCCCTTTCGACCCTCGTGAATTCATTGATCCCTGAAGAATCCTTATCGACTCCCTGGGGTCGGTATCGACCACTTTGGCGACCACTGATCTAGGCTCTAATTTCTAGAAATTGTTAATCCTACATTTAGTACTGCTCTGTGCTACGATAGAGTATGAAGTACGAACAAATAGCCAATACAATTGAATAAATTAGAGTTGGGCAATACCACAAATAAAATAAAAATGATAAATAATAATTTTAACTTTGAAACGCAAAATCTTTGAAGAAGTTACACACACCCCCATATATTTTGCAGAACAGTTAGTAGAAACATATTTTAATAAATCAATTATTTTTAGGACTTGAGAGTTCGTTCGTTTTCGATGTTTCAACTCTATAAAGGTGCTCACAGACCGGCGCGAAATTTTCGTTGCCGCGATATCGCGGCGGACCGATTGATACGGCGGCTTATGTACATGTTCAGACCAAGAAGCGCCAAAAATCGCGCATGTTGGTCTGAACATGTACATAAGCCGCCGTATCAATCGGTCCGCCGCGATATCGCAGCGGTCGCGGCAAAGAAACTTTCGTGCCGGTCTGTGAGATCCTTAATAGTGTTCATTCTCAAAGGATAAGAGGGAACGAATAAATCCTATTCGATTTATGTTAGTGTGATACGTGTAGGAAAAATGTCTTGCCGGAACTGCTTAAGCCAACGGTTTCCAACCTATTACGCCTTCCCAACCTTTTGTCCGCGCCACTACATCGTTAATTTTTTGAATAGAAGTAATAATATAGACACGTTTAAAATTAAAAAAAATATGACTTCAAAAATCTGAAAACAACGATTAACAGAATAATAACAATCTTGTGCTAATAATTGAAATACTTATCAATTATTTAAATTTTGGCGCCTACCCTGACAATTAGTGAGCGCCTCCCAGTTTGCCTCCCAGTTTTAAGCACAAAAATGTCCTACCGGTAAAAACAAATCATAATTGTACTCTAGGAGGAAATAATGTTCTATTAATATTTGATGATAACACTGGATTTGTAATTGATTTAGTCATTCCTAGGGGTGTTGGGGTTACGCTGTAGAGGTAGCACCTTTATCAGACTGCGTCAAGAGTCATAGACTGGAGATGGCAGGCTGGCACTGGGCCTCACAGGTTGCCCAACTCCTACTTATGGCTCCACGTGCCACACCCCGGTCAACTGCATTGACCTGCAGGCCAAACTAAGTAAAGGTAGCTAGATATAACGAAAAATGACTTGGGGCAGCAGCCAAATCATCACTGGGCGTAAGATAAATGATCTCGGACCGGTCCTTCATCAGAAAACCAGAAACATGGCCAGGATGGCTTTAATGGCTTTTGTGCGGAAAGCAACGGAAAACTATTACACTGGAATTTCCTAATAGAATCAATATGGCAAATACAAACACAGAAATGGCCGTCAGTTTGGGGCACCTCTTAGAGGCAGTGCGAATAATTTCCCCGAGGAAACAAATGGACACACTAAAGATACACAAAAAAAAAATTAAAAATTGCAACATGGAATGTGCGCAGCATGTTTCAAGCTGGAAAACTAGAAAATGTCAAATCGGAGATGCAGAGACTAAAAATTGATATAATGGGCGTGAGCGAAACTCGGGCAAATGCGACACCCAAAACGGTACATTTTACCATACAGGGGGAACTGATGGTCAACACCGACAACACTGACAACACCTACTAAATGCCTTGCACTATTCTGAAAAATGCCTTAAATTATTCGGAAAGACTAATATTACTCCAACTACAAACTGTCCTAGGCAAAATGAACATCATACAGGCCTATGCACCAACTGCTGACAAGGACGATATCGAAATTGAAACATTCTATAGACAAATGGGAGAGATCCTCGCCCTTCTCAAACCCAGAAATATAACAATAATCATGGGCGACTGCAATGCAAAAATAGGCGAAGGAGAGTCAGGTGAACGGGTAGGAAAGTACGGACTAGGTATAAGAAATGAACGAGGCGACAGAATGTTACAATTCTGCGTCGAGAGCGGCCTGATAGTGACAAACACACATTTCAAACTCCACCCTCCTCCTGGAGATTTGTCTCCTCCTGGAGACAACATAAACATAATACAAAACCAGATAGCCTACATACTGATAAATTAAAAAACGCGTAAAATCGGTAAAAACAAACCCCGGTACAGACGTGGCATCTGATCATAAACCAGTAGTAATGAGACTAAATGTAAAGCTGAAAGCGTAAAGCGAGGGTCTGCGCATGCTCAGTGCAGACACAACAAGAAACACCGGAAATATTAACGAAGTATGGAATAATCTCAAACAGGTATTTTACAGAGCACGGAGCAAAATTGATGGCTCTAATAACAATACAAAGAGAAAAAAATGGATGACAACTGAAATTCTTGCATTCATAGATGAACGGCGAGGCGATAATACAAAAATAGACACGAAGAAGACTATTAGAACATACAAAAGATTATAATTAGAAAAATACGTCATGCGAAAGGACAACAACTAATGGAACAATGTGGCGAAATCGAGGACCTGAAAAAGTATATAAAAAGAGATATGACAGTTTCAATGTGCATAAAAAGATCCGTGAAATGACACGGAAGAACAACAATACTAAAAAATTCCAATGGAGATATGTATTAGATTTGAAAGACAAACTACAAATTTGGAAAAAACATGTCATGAAACTATTTAATGACAACAGACCTGATAGTTATAATTTACACCACTTCAATGAGAACGGCTCTGAAATTCTAAATAGCGAGGTGAAACATGCCATAAGGATCACCAAAGCAGGCAAGGCTGCGGGACCAGATGGAATCTATAGCGAGATGCTCAAGCTGGTTGATGACGATAAAATCAACATTCTAATCGAGCTAATTAACACAATCTACAAAACGGGCATTTTACCGACCGAGTGGCTAGCGTCAACTTTCGTCACCATACCGAAGAAACCACATGCATTCGATTGTAATGAACATCGCTTCATAAGCTTGATGAGTCAGGTACTGAAGGTGTTCCTTAGATTCATTTTAGAATCTATCGAAAATGTAAGTCGGAAATAAGGGATACACAATCTGGTTTACGCAACGGCTTTGGTACTAGGTAAGCGCTACATGCATTTGGCATATTGGTTCAGCGGTGCCGTGATGTCAGTAAAGACGTATATGCTTGTTTTATTGACTATAGCAAGGCTTTCGACAATGTCAGACATGAGAAGCTATTGAACATTTTGGCGAATCTGGATATCGACCACCGCGATATTCAGATTGTGTCGAATTTATACTGTGGTCAGACAGCTAAAGTCAGGATTCTAACCGAACTGACATAGGGCATACAGATTCGAAAGAGTGTGAGGCAAGGATGTGTTCTTTCCCCTATGTTGTTCTTATATTCAGAGAGGCGCTTCCCGAGGAATCTGCGGGAATCATAGTAAACGGCAGAGCAATTAACAACATCAGATACGCGAACGACAGGGTCGTGCTGGCGAACAACATTGAAGGCCTGCCTCACACGCATGATGACCAATATATCAGCAAAAAGTAGAGATTAAGGAATGAATTATTGAACACGGCAAAGACAAAGGATAAGCTAACTTCAAAAACCAAACTGCACGTCGAAGAGAAACACATAGAGCAGGTCTCCAAATACAAATACCTTGAAACCTAAATAAATGACGAGTGGACATATGGCCAAGAGGTCTTAGCACGCACCGAACAGGCAAGAGCAGTATTCATTAAAATGAAAATGATTCTGACCTTCTGGGTCTGAGCATAGAACCGAGGTTAAGAATGAGCCGCTGCTACGTCATCCCGATTCTGCTATACGGGATGTAAGGTTGGATCTTGACCCAGGAAACAACAAAAAGGATAATGGCCTTCGAAATTTGGGTCTACCGTCGTATGCTGCGAATACCGTGGGTGGACAAAGTAACGAACATAGAGGTACTTCGCAGAATGAACAAAGAAACTGAGATACTCTCCACCATAAAGAAACGAAAGTTACAATACTTAGGCCACATCTCCAGAAATGAAAAATATAGATTGCAACAGCTCATAATCCAAGGAAAGATCTAAGGCAATCGAAATGCTGGTCGACGCCGCATATCTTGGCTGCGTAACTTGAGAGATTGCAACTTGAGAGATTGGTTTGGAGAGTCATCGGCGGAACTGTTCCTTTCCACGATGTTAAAAATAAAAATTGCCATAATGATCAGCACCCTCCAACTGAGAAGCTGAACCAATAAGAAGTCATTCCTAATTGAGGTACAGCCCTTAAAAGGAGGTGACCTCACACAACATTTTTGCTAACATCTCGGACGCAACTAATAATAATAGTTTCAAATTTTGTGTGTACTCGTTACTTTTTTCTTATTTTGGGCTCTGGAACCCGCCCTAGACTTTCTGCCGGACATTTACTAAACACCTTTTATATACTGGAATAAAATTATGATTATGGTATGATTTATATTAGTAATACAAGATTAGAATTCCTTCAATTTGAATATAGAAATTCGAGATAGTGGTGATTAGTTTCAGCTTGGTTTATACAGATTAATCATGACGTACATTCTATAAGAGTCCCTTTTCTATGACACTTTTTTAGTTTGAGAAATTTGAACTGTCGCTCTAAAATTTCCATACTTAATCTACTTTCGTCGCTCGACACAGTGCTGTGAAGGAAAAGATTGATCACTTCGTAAAAAAGATTTTTTTTTTCATTTGGTTCAAGTGAAATCCATTGATTGATGTTCCTTACTTTCCCAATTCAGTCTACATCACGAACAACCAATTGAACGCTCAACGTTTATTTAGTTTACAGCCACTGGAACAGTTTTACGATTATCTACTTGGATAAATATCTTTTATTAGACATTGTTACCGCAAGCGGTTTCAATTCACTTTATTTAAGCTTCCATATTTTCTAGTAATGTTTAATCCTATATTTGTTAATTGAATTAATTAGAATTGAACGGTAACAACACATTGATTATTTATCTGCAATCTAAAATTATCTAATTATAAAAGCAATATTTGCTCCAAAAATAGCTTTTATAAGTTATTTATATCAAAGCTGTTGATTTACTTTTATATTTAAAGATTTCATTAGCGATTAAATGAAATATCAATAAACGATATTATTTTATCTTTTGACTAATAAATAAATTAAACATTAAACTAAAATTCGACATATAAAAAAAATGTCTCGCCGGAACGCAATTGCTCTTCATTCTGATGTTCAGAAAGCAATAAGACCTGCTTACGAAGAGTTGAGTTGCGTAAAGGCGAATTTGTTGAAAGGTGCTTAGGTGTATTTTCTCAGAACCAATATGAGAGTTTCTAGACTAGGAAAATAGTGAGACGAAAGATACCGAAAGATCTATTCGGGCCTAATAAGGCTTCCGAATAAGAAATAAATTTGTTACATCAAACATATTTTTCTTATTAAACAGAAACAAATTAGTGTGGTCGTAAATAAATTATAGTACATAACTCGAGTTGTAAGCCAATTAGGTAATATGCTTCTTAAAACTCTCGTTACGTAATATACAATTATGGTTCTTTCGAATTTGATTAGTTTGCTTACTTTTTCCTATCCTCCATTTAACAAATGAGCGTATAACAATAAGTTGCTATTAATATGTTTTATGATCCCTTTATAATTGCATTCAATTAATGTCTTGCAGTTTTGTAAAAAAAAAAAATAGAAAACTGTCAACGAAAACAGTAAGTACTACAATTTGTTCATACAATTGTATTTAAATATATTCGCATTTGCCCCACAGACAAAAGGAAAATTTGGACCACATTTAGTTACAGTTGATACATAAGTGTGGCTTCCGAATTTGTTCCAAATCAGGCTTCCTAATTAGGAACGAAACCAGACATGCGTTACAAATATGATGACGGCCTCATTCGGTTGCCTCATTTGAAAGGAACATGGAGTTCATGCCTAATTCGTTCGTAAAAAAAAACGAATTGAAATTCCAAAGTTCGGTGCAAGTGTAGCTTTCGAATATGTTCCGAATCAGGCTTCTTAGTTAGCAAAGCCGGATGTGCGTTACAAAAGTTATGAGGGCCTTATGCGGTGCCTCATTCGGATCGAAGTCGAAGTTCGGCATGCCTAATTCGTTCTGAATAAAAACCGAACTGAAATCCCTAGTCGGGTGGAACTCTAAAATATGGAGAGTTTGAAAAACATGAAAAATTGCTCCAAAGAACTCTTTTTATGGGGTTGAGGTTGTAACATTGTTTGTCTTGCTATTTTGGTCACGTATTTAGCTCTATACTAATCTATATAATAAAATATATAAGAACAGACGAGACGTCATGGTTCACTGGGAACAATAGAGGACAGGATTTATCTAGAACAGCGTTTCTCAACCTTTTTTGGTCCACGGACCAGTAAAATTAAAAAAAAAAGATTCGCGGACCAGTGATATTTCTTTGACAAAATTTTACTAGGTATTAAAGAACTACTACACACAGGTGAATTAAAGTCATTTAACACAAAATATCGCGAAATAACACGTAGCATGAGTGACTTTGATGAAATTTATGACAGTATGTGTGCCAAAATTAAAACCAAATGTAGCGAGTTTCAGGAGAAAGATTCGGGTTGGTCACTAAGGGAGATTTCCCATTTAGAAATTAATATCAATAAATATAAACCAATACGTGGGTCGTCATTTATTGAACTGCCAAAAGAGATTAGGGATCGGAAAGCTTGTATCAATGTTCAGAATGTAGACGAATTTTGTTTTTTATGGAGCATTGTATCCGCATTACACCCCACCAATGTGAGTTCTGATCGCCCGGCATCATATCCCTACTTTTCTTCAATTTTAAAATATGACAGATTAGAGTTTCCGCTTAGAATCAAAGACATTCCTAAATTTGAACAGATGAATAATATTAGTATTAACGTTTATAGCTTGGAGTTTAATTTTAAATCTAAACAACATGACGTAGTAGGACCAATTTACCATACTAATGCGACTAGGGAAAGACATGTAAATTTATTATATTTGGAAGAAGGGGTTAAAGGTCATTATGTTTATATTAAAAATATTTCACGGCTTCTAAGAAGTCAAATCTCGGAAGATTGTAGAAAAAAATATTTATGTGACGGCTGTTTAACCTTTTTTTCAAATGAATTCGCGTTTAATCAACATAAATTGAATGACTGCAGCAAAATTTACACTATTATGCCGACGGAAGACCTTGTAAAACATAAGAGAGGTGATATGATGCCGGGGAATATATTAAAATTTCAAAATTTCGATAGAAAAATGCGTATACCCTTTGTTGTATACGCAGATTTTAAATCAATTTTAAAACCTGTTGATACATGCTCACCGAACCCTGACAATAGCTATACTAATCAGACACATATCCATGTACCATACAGTTTCGCCTATAATATAAAATGTTCATTCGATGACTCATTGAGTAAATTTTTCACTTATTCCGGGGAAGATTGCCCGAAATTGTTTTGTCAGAACCTCTATGCATATGTTAAGGAATTATACAGGGAACATTTAAGCGTTATACTTCCGATGATTGAATTAACTGCAGATGAGCAAAATTCCTACGATACGGCCACTTCTTGTCACATATGTAATTAATTATTACAAGTAACAGACAAAGTCGCCGATCACGATCATTTAACGGGTAAATTTCGGGGAGCCGCCCACTCAAATTGTAATTTGAATTATAAAATACCTAAAATGATCCCGGTATTTTTCCATAACATGTCGAATTATGATGTTCATTCATTTATTAAAGAATTTGGATCTGACGAGGAAAAAATTGATATCATCCCCCAAAATAAGGAAAAATATATATCCATCACCAAAAATCTACCTGTTGGTAGAACTATTACAAGTTAATTGTAACATTTTTATTATCATTTACTTACAATAATATTTAAATGTAAAGATATGTAATTATTTTTCTTTTTTAGGGTTCCGTACCGAAAACGGAACCCTTATAGGATCACTTTGTTGTCCGTCTGTCTGTCTGTCTGTCTGTCCGTCTGTCTGTCTGTCAAGACCTTTTTCTCAGGAACGCGTAGAGGTAACAAGTTGAAATTTGTATCAAATACTCGAGTCTGCGGTCTCTTTCAGCTGTGAAAAAATCAAACTTGTAAGTCAACGCGATCAAAAGATATGACCGTTTATGTCGCATATTTTGCGATTTCACGAGGGAATCAAAACCTATAGGGTACTTCCCGTTGACCTAGAATCATACAATTTGGCAAGAAGCGGTGTCTTACAGCACATGTCAAGGGAAAAATCTGAAAACCGTAAATATGTAGTTTAATTACAAGAAAAATGCGAATTAACTATTAGAAACTTATGAAAATTCACTAATGTTGTCGTAGTGGTATTGTCGGGCTCCAGAAGCATATGGGTTGGATACAGTTAGGTCCTATTCTATGTTTATTCTTAATTTTCTTTGTTTATATTCGTTATGCATTTCATCACGTACGCTTTATATACATAATATATACAGGGTATATATTATGTCTAAATTTTGCTTTTTTATAACCGACATGCGACATACTCAAGTCCCGTAACATCCTGTATATATTATATTTCGTCTAATTTTTCTTTATAATCTACATAATATGTTGATAATCTACATAATAATACTATACTATACAAGTTTGTACGGAACCCTCGGTGCGCGAGTCACAACTCGCACTTGGCCGTTTTTTTTTTCTTCAGTGCCGTACTAATCATAAATTACATAGAATTAAAATTAGTTTAAGATATTTGTATTTCGTAATTTTATAAATTAAAATTTAGTTTTTATAAGTAAATTTTTTTCGCGGATAGAAAAAATTGTCTGCGGACCAGTAAAATTTCTCCGCGGACCACTGGTGGTCCGCCGGACCAGCGGTTGAGAATAGCTGATCTAGAAGAAAATGAAAGGCATCTCAGAAAATAATCATCACTTCTCAAAATTATTTAAAACTGACACCAAACTTTCACCGCAGTTTCGCACGAACTATGTTTTTCGAAACGGTAAATATATCTCAAAAACTGATCCAACGATTTTCGATAAAAATTTAAACTAAGGTACACAGTGATATTCCGCACAATGTATTGGCAGCAGAATTTCGAGAAATTCTTTGAAAAAGAAAATAAAAATTTGTTTAGTCGACAAAAAGGGTTGATTGAATCTACAAATTTACAATTATTTTTATCGAAATATGACCCCGATAGATTATAGTAAATATATAAGAAATCATAAAACCCTTTTCCATTTCTGATTCAGATGTGCACCGAACGCAATGCTGCACGTTATTGTTGATAACTATCTGATGACTGAAGCTAAATGATGTTTGTTTTAATGTAAACAAAATTGATGAATGAACTTTTTAATGCTTCTAACTCAAAAAAATTAAGTGGCTATCCTTTATTTATGGCCTATTTTTGGGGGTGTCAAGGGTAACTATCTCCATTGTAACTATTCACCCAAGTACAAAGATGCCCTTCCTAAAAGCATTTGATAGATTATAGGAAAAAGCAATTATAATTGTAGTTCTAGGAGTAAATAATACTATAAACCCTTTCGCTGCGAATTACTTTTATGAACTGATGTGATTGTGTGCTCAATATTCTGAACATTACATTATAGCCCGTGCGGAATACTTTTATAACTTTGTATTATTTGCAATAATTTGCAAATATTGCGAAATTTTCAAAAACCAAAATCTCTATTCGGAGAAAATTTTGTTTTTTTGTTGATTTGAGTGGACAAACTTTGCAAAATTCGTTTGTTTTGTGTCAAAATTGGACGAAAACATCAAAATAATTTGCATAAATTGCCAAATTTCATAAAACCAAAATCTCTATTCGAAGCAAATTCTGTTTTTTTTTTGTTGATTTGAGTGGATGGATACACTTTGAAAAATTCTTTTGTTTTATGATAAAATTGAACGTAAACGACAAAATAATTTACAAAAATTACAAAATTTTCAAAAACTAAATTCACTATTCGGAGCAAATTTTGTTTTTTTGTTGATTTGAGTGTCAATATGTCAAAATTGGACGAAAATGCCAAAATAATTGGCAAATATTTCCAAATTTAAAAAAACCAAAACCTTTAAGCGAAACAAAATTTGTTTTAATTTTGTTAATTTCAATGGACAAACCTTGCATAATTCTTGTATTTTGTGTCAAAATAATTTCCAAAAATTGACAAATTTTACAAAACCAAAATCTCTATTCGAAGCAAATTCTGTTTTTTGTTGATTTGAGTGGACACATTTTGAAAAATTCTTTTGTTTTATGTCAAAATTGAACGAAAACGACAAAATAATTTGCAAAAATCGCCAAATTTTCAAAAACAAAAATATCTATTCGAAGCAAATTTTGTTTTTTTTGTTGATTTGACAAACTTTACAAAATTCATTTGTTTTATATGAAAATTGGACGAAGATTTCAAAATAATTGACAAATTAAAAAAACAAAATCTTTATACGAAACAAAATTTGGTTTTACTTTTGTTAATTTGAATGAACAAACCTTGCAAAATTCTTTTGTTTTATGTCAAAATTGGACGAAAACGTCAAAATAATTTGCATAAATTGCCAAATTTACTAATAACCAAAAGAATGTCAACAGTACAAACCCACACGCAACACAGCAGCCGCCTGACGCGACACGGTAATTCATCGTCTAATATGGATCTTAAATCAATACACTATTCGCTCCGAGCGGAACAGCATTAGCGCCAAAGGTGACACTTTTAAGAACTTCATGACCAGTTACGTCATTATTCAGCATTTAATTGTATATAATGACATGTGTGACAAGTTGTTGTGTAGTGACAATTTAAAGTTTGACAAAGAAAGTCAAAATTTCACAAACAAAAAGTTTGATAACAAAGGTTTAAATACAAAATTTGATAAGAAATGTCAATTTTAAGTGTGACAGCAGAAGTCTAAACTCGCAATTTCCATTTTCACAACAAAAATCAATCAAAAGTTTGAGAAATAAACTTTAAATTTGAGTTTTAACAATAACATTCAATAAAATTGATAATAAAGTTTCTAAAATAATTTGTTAACAAAACAAATTTTGTTAACAAATGTCAAATTTTATGTCATAATGTCAAAAATATTAAATATTGATAACATATGTCGAATTTTAAATGACAAAAATGCCAAATTTTGATAAAAAATATCGAATTTTAAATGTCAGAATGTTAAATTTTGATAAAAAATTTCAAATTTTAAATATCAGAATGGCAAATTTAGATTAACATATATCGATTTTTTTTTTATTTTAACATATGTCGAATTTTAAATGACAAATTCTCAAAAATGTCAATTTTTGATAACACATGTCAAATTTTAAATGTCAGAATGTCAAATTTTGATAACAAATATCGAATTTTAGTTTTATTTTTTTTTTAATTTTTTTAATGTCGAATTTTAAATGACATAATCTCTAAATGTCAAATCTTGATAACAAATGTCAAATTTTAAATGGCAGAATGTCAAATTTTGATAAAAAGTATCAAATTTTAATTTTTTATAATTTCAACAAATGTCGAACTATAAATGACAGAATTTCAAAAATTTCAAATTTTGATAACAAATGTCACATTTTAAATGTCAGAATTTGCAATAAAAAATTGAATCTTCCCAAACAATTTATACATTGATTATATTTTCTCTCCTTGTCGTCTAGTTTCCGTGTGCCGAAAATGATTTCGCTGGGATTTTTTCTTTTCGAGAGGATCGTAGAGAACCGAAAATTCAATTTTTGGCCTTCTGAATTGTAAAGCTAGCTTTGACATCGTGTATACATCAAGCGAAACTAGCACTTTACCCACTATGCTGCAAAGTCCGACTACAATGCGGTAAAGTCACTTTCCCGCATTATAGCCGTACTTTCCCGCATTGTGCCAAATAAAATAATTTCCAATATTGAAAATAATCTAAATAGTTGGAAAAGATGGTTCGTTCTGAACCCTCCACCTCCACTTCCGGCCCCCCCCTCACGCTCCCACTTCCGGTTCCCACCCCATGTCCGGTTCCCTCCTCCACTTCCGGTTCCCACTCACCCTTCCGGTTCCCACCCCCTTTTACAGTTCACACCCCACTTCCGGTTCCAGATTCGGAAGTGGAAACAGGAAGTGGGAAAAATTTTGGAACCGGAAATAAGTTGGGAACTAGAAGCGGGGTAGGAACCGGAAGTGGGGTGGAAACCGGAAGTGGGGTGGGAACCGGAAATGGGATAGGAACAGGACGTGGGGTGGGAACCGAAATGGGAACCGGAAGTGGGATGGAAACCGGACGTGGGGGCGGGAGTGGGGGAAGTGGAGGCGGAGGGTCTATTTGTTTCTTAAATAATAATTTTCGGCCAAAAAAATGTATACAAATTTCGTGCGGAAATTATTTTACAACGCGACAGCTCGTCCCAAACGAGCTGTCGCGTTGTAAAATCAAACTTTCCACACTCTAATGTAAATAACTATTCTTTCCTGATTAAAATGATATTTTTATCAAGTGAAATTTCAATGTCAAAAATGACACGCAATATAAAAAATGACAGAAAATGTCAAAAATGACAGGAAAGGTAAAAAATGACAGGAAACATAAAATATAACAAGAAATGTCAGACATGGCAGGAAATATAAAAAAAATCAAGGTGTTTTAACAAGGTGTAAGGTTGCAAATATACTAATTGCATTTTCTTAGCCGTTTCCGTTCGCAAGACATGACCTGACATAATTTGCAATTTTTTTGTTCTTAAATATTGTATATTTTATTAAATGAATTATTTTTTGTTTTTGCCTGTTGTTTTTATACAAAATTATTGGAGACGAAGTTGTCTTTTTGACCACGGGTGGCGCTAAAGGCGGTTACGCACGGAGCGAATAACTTGTCACACCATGCTTCACCAGCTCCATCCAGGGCAATGAATGCCAGACAATCTAAGTTCTCAATCTACTATCAAAACGTTAGGAGTATCAGATCAAAACTGAAAAAGTTCTATTGTCCATGTCTAAGGGAAGATTTTAGTGCAATTATTTTAACTGAAATATGGTTATCACCTGAAATTTCTAACGCAAAATTATTGGATGATCGCTATGAAGTCTTTCGAACTGATAGAAGTGTGAATAGTGATAAAACGTGCGGTGCTGGAGTACTAATAACAGTCCATAAATTGCTTAAACCATGTGAAATGTTATTATCACCTTCTTCTGTTGAGCAGATTTTTTTTTAAATTGCGCGCAGATTCACGTCATATCATCATCGGTTCACTTGCCTCCCGGTTCAGATGTTAGCAAATATTCTAGTCATGTTGAGACTGTGTCAACCCTCTGTGATAAATCTCCTAATAATGATATTTTAGTTATAGGAGACTATAATTTACCTAACATAGTCTGGCTACCTGCCGATGACTGTCCGGGATATGTACCCTTAGTGTCTTCTGGCCACATTATCGAAACTGTTATCGAGGGAATGGCATCCTGCTCATTGAATCAGCATTGCGATTTCATAAATAATTGTGGAAATGTGTTAGACCTATGCTTTTCGACCTGTGATACGATTAATATGCAATTAAGTGATAGATAGCGCTTTGACAAAAATAGATCCTAGTCATCCGCCTTTTTTTATTGAATGTGATATATTTTGCGATAGTTCTGAACATAACCTCGTTGCAAATTATTATGATTTTAATTCAGCTTCATACCGTAAAATTTCAGATTATCTTTGGTTGGTACGTTTGACAATATTGACGTCAATAGAGCCACTAATATTTTCTATGAATATTTGTATAGGGTACTGTCTGCGAGTTATTTGTTCCACAGAAATGTAAATTTATATCCATATATCCCATTTGATTTGAATACCACAGAACGTATCAAAAACAAGAAAATTGCACATACAAAATATAAACGTACTAAAAGTATTACTGATTACACTGAATTTACTAATTTACGCAACTGTGTAAATTCTCCATTAGGATTGCCTACAACAACTACTTAGAAAACCTTGAAAATGACCTAATGTCCAACCCGCGAAATTTTTGGAAATTCATCCGCAACAAATCGGATACTCCTACTGTTCCTCTTCCTATTAAGTACAGTATTCAATCATTCCCAACTTATTCTGAAGCGTGTACGGCTTTTAACGATTATTTCGCTTCTATGCACTCTACAACTCAATGTTCTAGTTTAAATTTTATGTGTAATAAATGTGTAAATGTTAGTGACATATGTGTTGAGTTATCTGCAGTAATTTCTGCTCTCGACAAGCTTAATGCCAACAAGGGAGCTGGTCCAGATCAAATACCACCCCAATTCTACAAGCAATTTCACGAGTTCTTGGCTCTTCCTCTGCAACTTCTAATTAATTTGTCCATAAAATCTGGTATATATCCAACATTGTGGAAACAGGAGTACATTGTACCTGTCTATAAATCTGGTAGTAAATCTCTGGTCGACAACTATCGTCCGATCTCCATATTGTCAACTCCGTCCAAAATTATCGAATCCATAATATCTAGTCATATCTTTTCACATTTCAAAAACATAATCTCACCTAACCAGCATGGTTTTTTCGAAAACGTTCCACTGTGACGAACTTACTGTCATATACCAATAACATTATTAGTACCATGGGTGCGGGCCTGGAGGTACATGCTATTTATACTGATTTCTGCCAAGCCTTTGACAAAATTAATCAGCAAATCTTATTAAACAAATTATCAGCTTACCGAATATCCGGTTGCCTGCTAAAGTGGTTCACATCCTATCTTTCGGGATGGACCCAGGTTGTGTAATTACAGAATTGTCTATCAAGTAAACAGCTTGTACCTTCAAGTGTACCCCAAGGTTCAATATTGGGCCCCGTGCTTTTTTCTATTTTCGTGAATGACATTGCCGATGGCCTTGCATGTGACTTCGAGTTATTTGCTGATGACTTAAAAATTTTCAAAGTAATTGCAAATTCTAGCGATGAAGGGCTTCTTCAAAGTGATTTGCTCTTTCTGGTTCAGTGGTGTAGTAAAAATCTAATGGTATTAAATAGGGACAAATGCTAATCAATTTTAGTCGGAAATTAAATCCTTCTGTGCCGTATTATTTGGTGGATAATGTCTCTCTAAAAGTAACATCAGTAGTCAAGGATCTAGGAATAGTTCTTGATAGCAAATTGTATTTTAATCATCATTATGAATACATAATCACTAAAGCAAACAAAGTCTTAGGATGTGTGAAAATATATGGCTATGAATTTCACAATGTTCACACACTAACTGTCCAATATGTGACATTTGTTAGATCAATTCTAGAATATGGTTCTATGGTCTGGTCACCCTTTTATGAAACTCATATTGAGAGATTTGAAGCTATTCAAAATAAATTTGCAAGATCGGTCAAATATATGCTACCAATTGGTGTTAGAAACTGCACTAGTTTATGCAAAAGTTATCTTGGCTTGTCTGAACTAAAGATGCGTAGAAAATGTTTAAGTGTATGTTTCGTTTATAAACTTGTGATGCTCCCAGCCTTATGATTGAGTTAAATTTATTTGTGCCTTATTATCGTAGAAGGGATGCTCCCTTATTTTATATCCATCACTACACCTCTTATTTTGCTTTATTATCGCCATTTAATTCAGCTGTGGCAGCTTGTAACAGTGTTTATAATGATTTGGACTTCTTTGGCATGCGGTTCTCAACTTTTAGATCTAGAGCCCTTAGACTTACATGTTCATGATCTCTGTGTTTATTTGTAGTATGTTTTGTCATGTATATTTATAACTTTGTTTTGTTATTTTATTTTATTGTTTTTTAAAGGTACCCACTACCGTTAATAAATTATTATTATTATTTCAATAAATGGAGACAACACATTAATTGGATGGAAGAAGAACGAATACCGAAACAAATCCTAAAATACCATCCAAGTAGATGTAGAGATGTAGGTCGACCAAAGAAAAGATGGTCATAATCAAGATAACGTGAAGTTTGGAACAGGCAGTAATGCATAACCCATGAAGGCAGAAGAAGATATATGTTAAAAGGTAAAATTTTGGGAGAAACACGCATTTGTAGAAAAAATACATTTTGTTGCAGAGAAATGGATTTTAAATTGGGTCCTTTATAGTTTCTTTTTGTTAAGCAAAACATACTACTTTTATAAATAAGATAAGATATTGATTTTAAAAT
The DNA here is from genome assembly GCA_944588485.1 of Phosphuga atrata. Classification (NCBI taxonomy): domain Eukaryota; kingdom Metazoa; phylum Arthropoda; class Insecta; order Coleoptera; family Silphidae; genus Phosphuga; species Phosphuga atrata. Next base: position 2,925,873 of record OX155899.1, on the reverse strand, counting down.
ATGTTTTAAATAAATGTAGCAAATCTGAAATAGGAACAATTTCATAAAAATTTTGTCTTACTTTAATAACGTTATCAAATTTCTTATAGATAATTAATATTTGATGCAACACAGATAATAAAGCAAATGTTATTACTGCAAAACAATAATTACTATGATACAGAGATCTTATGGATATGAAATTTCGGATCTGGATACGAATATCAGTATAATATTATACCGGTTTCAGATACGGTTACAGATATGAATTTTTTTTTGGATTATCCGTTAGTTTTGGATAATTTCAGTTACGGATATCAGATTTCTAAGGAATTGTAAAAGTAGAATACTAATTGGTAAATAATTTGATTTTAATTATATGTTATTATTTGGTACTAGAATCATATGTCAAGTAAATAGTACAAGATAAGTAGGTACTACAATCATATGTCATATAAGTCATATAAGTAATTATTATTTTTAAAAATTTATATTTATCTACGTTAAAATGAAGCGCTGCTTCAAGAACCCTGGACCTACGGAGGTAAGATCAGCGGCCTCCCCTAGAACCCGCTTTATGGTAAGAAATGGCATACATTACTTATGTCTTTCAGAATTTTTAACGGGGGATTTAGTACCGATTCAGGCCCTCATCAAGATCGAGGGTCTCCACCGCGAAGTAGTGATCGCATCAGCATACTTCCCTGGCGATGGTAACAGCATACCACCCATTGAAGTACAAAAGCTGGTGGAACACTGTATTAGGAGAAGGCTGCCACTCATCCTGGGATGTGACGCGAACGCACACAATGAGATGTGGGTCAGCACGGACACTAATAAAAGGGGTGAGTACCTTTTAGAATACCTCATTAAAGAGAACTTAATTGTGTACAACGTTGGGAACACACCAACATTTGTCACTAAAGTCAGAAATGAGGTACTGGATATTACGGTAGGTAGCGCTACCGTAAGTAAACTAATTAAAAAGTGGAGGGTTTCAAGTGAGCCCTCAATGTCAGATCATAGGATCATAGAGTTTGAGCTGGAAGGAGCGAGTGAGGAAAACACCCCCATTCGAAACCCCAGACAAACTGTGTGGCCTATGTTTAGTTGCCAACTAAAAGAAAACCTAGAGCAGGTGACAGTGCGGGGTAGTATCAAACACTACACCGTGCTGGAGCAGGCTGTAGGAGAAATAAATGTAGCAATCACCACGGCATTTGAATCCAGCTGCCCGGTAAAAACCGTGAAGGAGCATAAGGACGAAAAATGGTGGAACAAAAATTTGTCTACATTAAGAGCAAAAGTACGTAGGCTTTTCAACAAAGCCAAGCAATACGGAAATTGGCTAGAATACTCTGAGGTGCTTACCACCTACAACAAAGAGATCAGAAGGGCAAAAAGGGAAAACTTTAGGACCTTCTGTGAAAACATAGAATCCACGCCGGTGGCAGCTAGACTGCACAAAGCACTAGCGAAGGATAGAGTGGAAATGACAACCACTCTCAAGAAACCGGATGGGACCTTCACGGAGGATGAAGAGCAAAGAGCTCTCCTCCTACTAGAAACCCATTTTCCGGGATGTAGAGGATACAGGGAGACCGAGGGCTTGATGCAACCACGGAAACCAAGTCGGGCCGACTGGAAGAGGGCAGCGTCCATCTGTACGGAAAACCGAATCAGATGGGCTATCGGCACTTTCCAGCCTTTTAAGGCCCCAGGTGTGCACGGACTAGTTCTTGCCTTCCTACAAAAGGGAGAGAGAGAACTAATGCCGTATCTTCTAAATATCTTTAGAAGTAGCTTAGCGCTCGGATATATACCGGAGCTATGGAGAAGGGCTAAGGTGGTATTTATACCGAAGGTGGGGAAGAAAGACACCACTCAACCGAAGTCATTTAGACACATTAGTCTAACATCTTTTATGTTAAAGACAATGGAGAAGGTGATTGATAATTACCTTAGGACTATAGTGCTGGTAGGTACACCACTACACAGGAGTCAGCATGCTTACAGAGCAGGGAAATCCACAGAAACCGCCCTGTATCAGCTGACAAACGAAATAGAAGCAGCACTAGAGATAAAGGAAGTAGCGATATGTGCCTTCTTGGATATAGAGGGAGCTCTTGACAACACCTCACACGAGGCTGTCAGGGCGGCCCTCGAAAGAAGGAATATCGACAGCACTATCTCAAAGTGGATGGGAGAAATGCTGAGAACTAGAACGGCGGAGACACAAGTGGGAAAAGACACCATTAAGATCTCGACAACTTGAGGGTGCCCACAGGGAGGTGTACTATCACCGCTAATGTGGAGCCTGGTAGTTGATGAACTACTGGTTAGGCTAAACGACCTAGACATGAAATGTCAAGGTTACGCCGATGACATAGTCATAATGGCCAGAGGAAAATTTGAGGGAATGCTCTGTGAAATTGTTCAGAGAGGCCTCAAAGTAACCAGTAGATGGTGTCAAACAGTGGGATTGAGACTCAACCCGAGCAAAACCACGGTGATACCATTTACTAGAAGGAGAAAACTAAACTGCCTACATCCCATACTCATAGATGGGAAGGCAGTAGAATACCAACAGGAGATAAGGTATCTGGGTATCACACTAGATAGCAAATTCCTATGAAATAGACATGCTGAGGCAGTGGTAGGTAAAGCCAAACGCGCCCTAATGGTGTGCAGAAATCTGGCAGGAAAAACGTGGGGTTGTAACCCCACTATCCTGCGATGGATGTACACCATGATAGTGAGACCTGCAATCACTTATGAGGCAGTTGTGTGGGGAAGTAGAATAAAGCTGGCCTCTATGAGGAAACAGCTTGAGAAGATTCAAAGACTGGCGTGTGTCTGCATCACGGGGGCGATGGGGTCGTGTCCGACAGCAGCATTGGAGCTGCTACTGGATCTGACTCCGCTGCACCTTGTGGTGGAGAGCGCCGCCAGATCGGCGATCGTAAGCTGCCAAGATCCCCTGGCTGGAAGTACCAAAAGACGAAATGGTATGCAAATACCACTTCGAGAAAAACTACACAGCAATGTGTAGTAGTAAACCCGATTGGAGCGACGAATCCTCAGCATACCACATAGAGCAAAATGCCATCAAGTGGTATACAGATGGTTTGAAGACAAAGGAAGGCACTGGTGCAGGAGTGTTTGGACCTCGTACCAGATACTTCGAATCCATGGGAACATCCCCAAGTATCTTCCAAGCAGAGGTACCGCAATCGAAAGATGTGCACAGTTTAACCTCGACAGGAATTACCGCAAAAAACGAATTGCTATCCTGTCAGATAGCCAAGCAGCCATCAAGGCCATTAGCTCATACACCATCAGATCCAAACTGGTATGGGACTGTGTGGGGAAGCTGAACAAGCTTGGCAGGGATAATAAAGTAACGCTATACTGGGTACCAGGACACATCAAAGATGTGGATGCCGATGCAAAGAAAAAATTACCCCAGGTGGGTAGGACGAAAGGTCCGGAATCCCACTCTGAGTTAAACTCAGGTCGCTCCACGGATTCTGGGGGAGCAAGCAAACGACGTACTTTAAGTATACTTGGAAATCACCTGCACAATAACACCAAACACATAGTTAGGAATCAAATTTATTATGTTTTAATTAATAAACGTTATCGAATTTCCATAATATCGGCCAAAGCCTATCCTGGAGCAGATGCAGCAATAGATCAAAATGCAGTAATTCTAACGCTCAAAGTTCGATTGAAAAAGCCAAAATCCAAACAAGACTAGCTAACAAGATTAGCTGGGTAATGGTTTGGGCTAGGTTGGGCTCCCTATCCATCTTTCGCCAAAATGATCATGTAACCATTATCTGACCAAGGCTGGGCAATGTGCAGGGCAGGTGGCTTGCCAAAACAAATTATTACGTACTTCTACAATGTATTAAGAAATGGTAAGACGAAATATAGTACGCTGTACAAATTTAGCTGCCTTATATTAGGTTGCTTTGTGTTGGTAGCAATCTTTTCCACAGAGTTTTCTCATTCCATGTTAGGTCCATCGTTAGTCAAGATCTTCTTTCCTTAGTTTTAAGCGTTTGCGCTTGTGCGCCAACTGTTTTTTTTCTCAAATGCTTCCAGTCGATCACTTATATCTTTCTTTAACAACCAGGATTCCTTCCCATATAGCAACACTGAGAAAACATAGCACCTCAATATTCTGACTTTAAGTTGTAAGTTAAGATCTCTATTGCATAGCACATATCTCATTCTGTTAAATATGGTTCTGGCTTGTCCAATTCTTGTTTTAATTTCTTCAGTGTACTCATTACTTTAATTGATAGTTGTTCCTAAGTATTTGTATTTACTGACTTTCTCTACTAATTCACCATTGATCCATAGGTTTTCCTGTTGTTGCAATGATTTTGTAATGGTCATAAATTTGGTCTTTTTGATATTTAAGGTAAGTCCACTCTCCTTGCTACTCATTACTACTTAGTCCATCAAGCGCTGTAAATCTTCTATTGTTTCGGCAATAAGTATGGTGTCATCTGCATATTGGATATTGTTAATGGGTATTCCATTTACCTTTACTTCCATTGTTGTTTCTTCTAATGCTCTCTGAATGATTTCTTCAGAATAAAGATTAAATTATAGTGGCAATAGTACACATCCTTACACCACATTGTATTCTAACTTCCTCTGAAAGTTCATTATTCACTTTGATGTTAGCTGTCTGATTGTAGTATAGATTATTTATTATTCTCATATCTTTAATGTCTATTTTTTTTTAATTTTGAGCTAATGAATCACATTAAGAACATTATCAAATGCTTTGTTGTAGCCAAGAAAACAGATATACATCGGTTGATTGATGCATCTTTGAGTCAACACATTAAAGGCAAACAAGGCTTCCCTTGTTCCCCTTGCATTCCTAAAACCAAATTGAGTTTCGCTAATATCTTGTTCGATTTTCCTAAAAATTCTTTGATGTATTACTGGTATAGACTGAAACGAAGAAGCCTAGCAAACAAGGGATCCAGTAGCCCCTTTATAGGTCCGGAACCCTTTTGCGGTATGAGCGTGAACACCAGCCGCAAAAGTTTAGATGAAGAAATAAGAGGAAAATGGATGAAAACCTGGAAAGAACTTCCAGGGCTAAGGCAATCCAATGTGATGCTGGGATCTTTTAACCAGAAGAGAACTAAAGCTTGCCTGAAACTAAGCAGGAATAAGCTCAGAATTCTGACAGGAGCCCTGACGGGACACTGCAGACTTAGGAAACATCTCAAGGCCCTAGGCCTAGAGGAGGATGATGGATGCAGATTCTGTGACTCGGCAGAGGAAACCCCAATACATCTGTTCAAAGACTGCGGAGCATTACTCTGCAAGAGACAGATGTACCTTGGGGCTCACTGCTTGAACACAGAGGAGCTGCAGGCCTTGAATCCCACCCAGATCCTGAGATTCCTAAAGGAATCAGGGTTAGAGGAGGCGCTCTAAATGGGTAAGTACACCAACATTTGGAGGAGGAGGGTGGGGTACAATAGATCTATAAAGGTCCCAGTACAAGTCGTCACCACCATATCTACAATCTACAGGCAGCCGAAATGAGATTCCTTAGAAGCGTTAAGGGATGCACTAGAACCGACAGAATAAGAAACGAGGAAATAAGAGAGGAATTAGAAATTTTCAGCATAAACGACAAGATAGCAGAATATACAGATAAATGGAGACAACACATTAATCGGATGTAAGAAGAACGAACACCAAAACGAATCCTAAAATACCATCTAAGCAGATGCAGAGACGTAGGTTGACTGAAGAAAAGATGGTCATAATCATAATAAAAGATAAAGTGAAGTTCGGAACAGGCAGTAATGCCTAACCCTTGAAGGCAGAAGAAGATATATATATAATTTAAAAAGGTAAAATTTTAGGAGAAATACCCATTTGTAGAAAAAATAAATTTTGCTGCAGACAAATGGATCTTTTATAGTTTATTTTTGTTAAGCAAAACATACTTTTATAAATAACATAAGATATTAATTTTAAAATATGTTTTAAATAAATGTAGTAAATCTGAAATAGGAACAATTTGATAAAAATGTTGTCTTACTTTAATGTTATCAAATTCCTCATAGATAATTAATATTTGATGCAACACAGATAATAAAGCAAATGTTATTACTGGAAAACAATAATTTCTATGATATACTTAAATAAAGTTTTGTGCAAAAGCTCAGTAATAATAATTTTGTATCGAAATAATGTTAAAAAACTAAAATTAAAGAAAATAAACTATTAAAAATCTACAAATATATTCTGTGTATTTATATCTATGATCTGAATGGATTTTCCATAAAATTTCCTATTGGATAATTCCACACCCATTAGAATACATTACAATAATAAATAAAAAAACACTTTGCTATATATATTTGCTGGTTAAGCTATCTAAACGTAAATAAACAATGAGAAGCAATAAACAATTGTTGTTAAAACAGCACATGAAACTTTATTGATTTTAGGATTCTTGGAATACATTGGATCAGACTGAGGGGTGTTGAGATTCTGGCTAAAATTACCTTCATTGTGAAATCATTTCCTTCTGCAATTCCAGCCATTTTATGCACTGAACTATTATTGCCACTACATTTTTAACACATTAACAAATAACAGACACAAACAATTAAATTGCAACACTGGATGTCATCCCCATTCTGACCTTTTACTGAACTATATATTTTGATTTTCCTGTGTCAGACGCATGACCAATATTTACAAACGTGAAGTTGTCTACGAGGGCATGCGCGAACGGTACTACCAAACATTCAATTGAATGCACAATAAAATTAAAATAATTGACTATACATAGTTATTTAATTAAATTTATTTTAAAGTTAAACTAGTTAAATAAATACAAATATATAATAGTATTTATTAATATACATATATATATATATATATATATATATATATATATATATATATATATGTTAGGACAGTGCCCTCTGGACAGTTCTGGACAGTGCCCGTGCTACACCGAGTACTACAAATTCAGGGATATGAGTTCCAGAATGTCCCAATCAACTTAATACAAGCTGACGGAAACCAGAAACCACTCATAGTTAAATCAACAGTAGCTCCAGTGAAAATTGAGAATCGAGTTATTTCAACGAAATTCATCGTCATGCGCGACGCACCTGATGCAAAAACACTGTTAGGTAAGGTTAGGTTAGGTTAGGTTAGGAGCCTCTACCAGATAGGTGCACTAAAAGCCTTAAGAAACGAAATGGAGAGATACAAACTCGACATAGTGGCACTACAGGAGACCAACTGGAGCGATAGCGGCATCATGGATATAGGAAAATATAGGACATGTAAAAGCAGTAATAATTGGAAGGCGCACAAGTTAGGAACAGGCTTCATACTCAAGAAAAGTGTAGGGAAGGATATTATGGACTTCCAAGCAGTAGATGATAGACTCTGCATGATCCGAATAAGAATGAAGCTCTTCAATCTGACAATAATTAACGTACATGCACCGAGCGAAGAGAAAACAGACGACGAAAAAGAGATCTTCTACGCAAAACTAGAAAGGCTATTCGATTCGACACACAACAACGACGTAAAGATGATCTTGGGGGATTTCAATGCTAAGATAGGGAAAGAAGACGTATACAGACCCACGATTGGAAAACACAGCCTACACGAAAATACTAACGACAATGGACAGAGACTAGTGAACCTAGCAGCATCTAGAAACCTTGTAGTCAGTAGTACGCTATTCCCACATAAAGACATCCACAAGATGACATGGAGATCACCAGACGGAAGGACACTCAATCAAATAGACCATGCCTTAATAAACACAAGATTTATGTCCAGCATACAGGACGTCAGAAGCTGCAAAGGGGCAGACTGCAACTCGGACCATTACCTGGTGAGGATTTATTAAAACAAAGGCTAGCCAACTCGAAAAAGCCAGCAAACAGCGGAATAGAAAAATGGGATGTGGAAAAACTGAACTTAACCAGGGTAAGGCAACGGTACGAAGAAAAGATCGCCGAAAAACTAGGAGTGTTGACGGAAAATCATAATATTGAAGAACAATGGACGGAAATTGCAAAGGGGATTAAGGAATCGGCAGAGGAGGCGCTCGGGAAAGTTCATAGGAAAAAACGAAAACAATGGTACGATGCAGAGTGTGAAGAAGCACGCGAGAAACAACAGAAAGCTAGGTCAGAGAATTTGCAGAGACCCACGAGAGCCAAACAAGCTGAATACAACAAGCAAAGAAAGAAAGCATCCAAATTATTTCGGAAGAAGAAACGGGCCCATTTTAACGACCAGGTGGCACAGATAGGGCACCACAAAGAGAAACACGAAATTGGAGAATGCTACAAGATAGTGAACAACCTGCGAAATGGATTTCAGCCCAGAGCAACAATAATCAACAGTAAAGAGGGCACCTTACTGGCTGAAGATAGTAAAGTGGTAGGTAGATGGGCGGAATATTTTAACGAACTCCTGAATACCTCACTACGAGTGGAATTAACCGGACAAACAGCTGAAGACGACCCAATTCACACACCAGAAGTAAGAGATCTGAGAGAAGATAACGAACCATCACAAAGAGAAATAAGCGAGGCGATAAAGGCACTAAAGAACCACAAAGCATCGGGACCGGACATGATAACATCTGAAATGATCAAAATGGGAGGAGACGCTCTGAACTGTGCTTTACACCAGCTGATAGGAAGAATCTGGAGAACAGAAGAGATACCCGAGGAATGGAGGGAGGGGAAGATATGCCCTATCTACAAGAAAGGAAACAAACTGGAGTGCCAGAACTATCGTGGTATAACTCTTCTTAACACGGCCTACAAGGTGCTGTCATGGATAATCGGACGAAGACTCCAACCGTACGCAGAGAGCATTATAGGACAGTATCAGACAGGTTTCCGGAAAGGAAAGTCGACGACTGATCAAATGTTTACCCTCAGACAAATACTAGAAAAGACATGGGAAATGAACATCAGCACATATCAGGTCTTCGTAGACTTTAAACAAGCGTATGATACTATCGATAGAAGAACACTCATGAAGACAATGGAAGAATTCGAGATACCACAAAAGATCATTAAATTGGTAAATTGTACGTTAAAAAAGACTTGGAACCAAGTCGGTATCCAAAAAACGACATCGCACAAGTTTGAAACCATTACAGGTCTGAGACAAGGAGACAGTCTATCACCCATATTATTTAACATCGCGCTCGAAAAAGCTATAAGGAAAGCTCAGATAGAATGCAACGGTACCATCTACAATAAATCCACGCAACTTTTGGGCTATGCTGACGACCTAAACATCATCGGTAGATCGCTAACGGCAATGAAAGATGCCTACGGTAAAATGGAGAAGAGAGCCAAGGAGATAGGTCTGTCAATAAACAAGGATAAAACAAAAGTAATGATGGTAAGACCGGGAGCGCCAGCACACGCAGTAAATAATCTGGATATGGGAGAGTATACTGTAGAAGTCGTCAACAACTTAAAATATCTGGGATCAACCGTCACGGATCAGAACGACGGAGGGGTGGAAGTACGACATAGAATCATGCAAGCCAACAGAGCATACTTCACTCTTAAATCCATCCTTAACTCGAAGCTAGCTAGCAGACAAACGAAGTGTAATATATATAAAGCAATCATACGACCCATCCTCACATATGGAAGCGAAGCATGGACGCTGACCCAGAAATCGGAAAAGATGCTGGAGATTTTTGAGCGAAAGATCCTGAGGAAAATTTATGGGGCAATTGACAGCGAAGAGGGCTGGAGAATTAGGATGAACTTCGAGCTATATCAGTTATACAAAAGCCCAGATGTGGTATCCCACATAAAACTAAGCAGGCTAAGATGGGCGGGACATGTGTGCCGGATGGCTCCAACAGCAGTGCCGAGACAAATACTCAGAGTGCCGGAAGGTAGAAGGAAAGCGGGCAGGCCAAGGGCGAGATGGGAGGAAAGTGTGAAAAGGGATGCGAGAGAGATGCTGGGGGTGCGGAACTGGCGGGCGGCGGCAGAGGAAAGGGAACGCTGGAGACAACGTTTGGTGGAGGCCAGGGCTCGCTTCGGGCTGTAGTGCCATTGGAGAGAGAGAGAGAGGTTAGGAGTAGACATCCTGGAGGCAGCTGCTCTCGTCATTGACCATAAACATGAAAGATGGCACTTCTCACTTCTCATGGATACGCTGCTAAGGACCCAAGGTTCACAAGGGAGGATACCACCTGTAAAGTAGATTTTACGGAAATCAGTGCACGACATCCCTCCACCTGTGACCCCCCTACACTCACCCGTCGGCTCCATGGAATGCGACTACGAATCTGGGTTAGATAATAACTACGGTCCCGATTACTCAATTGGAGTCAATTATATGTGGTATGATGCCATTCAAACAATCGATCAACTGTGGAAAAAGCGACCAACAATCCTCCCTGATATACACGTTGGGTTATCAGTCTCGATTTACAAAGTCTCCACTTATGAACGGAAGAAGGGACACAATTATCCGCACAAGAACGCACGGAAATCAACAACCTACTCCTTGAATATACGTACTTTCAAACCTGAAGGACCACCGACGACCATGACTGAACATCGCATCGAAACCGGTGATAAAGCCCCAGTAGCCAGCCCGCCTTAACGTATCACACCCGACAAAGGATATTAGTGGCAGAAATTCAGCAACTTCTGAGGACAAGAATAATTAAAGTGCCTGGGCGTCGCCCGTGGTACTCGTACCAAAACCCGGTGGAAGCACAAGAGTATGTATTGACTATCGAAAACTGAACAGTATCACCACGCCAGTTCTCTACCCTTTCCCCTTTCCACAATGGATCTCAAGAACGATATTACCAAATGGAGGTATATCCCCCACATAGAGATAAGACCTCGTTCATCACCAACGCAGGAACCTATCGGTTTGTCCGACTACCATTTGGGCTCCGAAACGCACCCGCCACGTTCCAACGGCTAATGAACAAATTCAAGGCAGGACTCAATGGAGTCAGACTACTAGTTTACCTAGGCGATCTGATCGTCCTGTCTCCAGACTTCTATACCCATATAACGGATCTACGTAGATGTTTCCACCGACTCGGTCACTTTAAAATCCGGATGAACCGACAAAAGTGTCTAATCTCTGCCAACGGTATCCATACCCGGCCCCAGAAGATCACCGCTATCACCGAAAGAACGCCTCCCCGGAACGTGAAACAACTTCTAACCTTTCTACAAACGTGCAATTGGTATAGGAAGTTTATTCACCGCTTCGCTGAGGCAGCCAAGTCTCTAACAAACCTTACAAAGAAAGATGCTTCATGGACCTGGGGAAATTTCGAGGAGACCGCGTACAATAAACAAATGCACCAGTCCTTCGCCAAGCCGAACCAGGTCTACCTTATACCCTACGTACAGATGCCAGCGCCTATGTACTGGGAGCAGTATTACTCCAATGGGAGGGAAACGACGAGAGACCTATAGAATACGCCAACCGGTTGCTGACATCCGCGTAAAGGAATTACTGAACCACGGAACTCTACTATACTCTGGTTTGGGCCATTCAGAAATTTCGCAGCTACCTGGAGGAATCCTCTGCTGTTGTCTTCACCGACCACCAACCCTTGAAATGGTTAATGTCGCTTAAATCTCCCAGTGGCAGATTAGCCCGCTGGTCACTACAGATCCAGCCCTATAACTTAACTATTGACTATACCCCAGGAAAAGCAAACTCTGTCGCAGACACCTTGTCTCGCCCATCGCCACCAGAAAAACCGTTCGATTCCAGTCTAAAACTCGTCACGGTAGAATGGCCACGAGAACACCCACAACAATTGAGAGAGGACCAGCTGAATGACCCGGATCTACAGAATACCATCGCAGCCTTTGACTCTAACGACCCTGAGGAAGTACATCGATGGATTGCCCGAGGTTACCTCTTATCACAAGGTGTATTATACCGTTACTCTCCGGACGACGACAACGAAGAACCACAGCTTGTTGTTCCCAATTCAAAACGTCAGGACATATTACAAGAACTACACGATGCCCCAGAAGCTGGTCACTTGAGCAGACCGGACCTATTACAAGGTCTCCAAATTCTTCTATTGCCCATGAATGAGAAAAACTATCAAAGACTACTTAAAAACATGCGCCTCGTGTGGACGATATAAAGCCAGTAACCAGAAACCCACGGGACTTCTTCAGACCCCGATTATGTACCAGAGGTTTGAAGTAATTTCCGTCGACCTTTTTGGTCCGCTTCATAAGAGACCTCGTGATGTAACATGGATACTTATCTTAGAAGATTGTAGTTCCCGGTGGATCGAAATATTCCCCCTAGTAGTTGCCACCGTTGACGCCTGCTCCAGAGTACTTATCGACGAAATATTCTTACGCTACGGGATTCCTCGCCGCATCATCTCAGATAATGGAACTCAATTCATTAGCGGGATCATGCAACAAATCTGTTATTGCCTAGATATTGATCAGAAATTCACCCCCGTCTATCATCCTTCTGCAAATATGGTTGAAAGAAAAAATCGGTGATATGAAAACCCTTCTCTCAATACTAGTGGGATCCGAACATCAAAACTGGCCCGAAAAACTGCCACCCATTCGGTTTGCGCTCAATACACAGGGTTCTCTGCAGCCTATCTTACCTATGGAAAGAACCCTCGCACCCCCATCGAAGTTCGAAAGATTTTACAGAACGAGAATTTCTTAAGGCAAATGGTTGATGTGCTCCAAGAGGCTAAAGAACAACACGAGAAAGAACAAGACCGTCACAAGAGGTACAACGACGCTTCACATCGAGCTACTCCCTCCTTCCAGCCAGGCGACTTAGTGCTGATCGATACCCACCCTCGCAGTAACGCCGCCAAAGGACGGACCGCAAAATTTATGCCTACACGAGATGGACCTTACGTCATCCTCGCCGCCAAGGGTCCTTGTAGTTTCGAGGTAGCATCCCAATCTGATCCTGAACGCTTGCTCGGAGTCTATCACTCATCGGCCATCAGGAAGTTCAAATCTACAGGAAGTTCTAACCATTGTATTTAGTTGTTTAATAAATGTACATAAGTTTAAAGAAGGAATAAGAAACTTGTTTTATAAATACCTTTTTAAATTAAGCGTAACAAGGACAAAATAAGTAAAGCCCTGAATGAAAACTGTAGAAAGATCGAAGAAAAATCCGGAAACACGCAAGAGAAAATACAGTCACTTAATTGAGTGGTAGAGGAGATCAAGAACAAATTTCTGAAAAATGAAGCAAGACAAAACAAGACGTGGATGACAGGGGAAATACTACAGATGATGGAAGAGAGGAGATAACACAGCAAGACTGATATAACCACATACAGGGAGATACACCGTGAAATACAAAGAAAAATTAGAAAATCCAGACAGAAAGAAATTGAAGAAAAATGTCATGAAATAGAAGCACTGCAACGGAGATTTTATGACTTCAATTTTCAAGAGTGAGAGAAATAACTGGCAAGTACAAAAAAAGAATAGTAGGAAAATTCGTCAATGACAACAGAGAACTTATTGTGGACCATCGTTATTTCTTGAGTTACATCAAAATTTTAAATCATTTCTGAAAGCATTTTTGCTGCTGATTACAGATATGCAAATTATATTTCCTAGCTCTTTCCGTTCACTATCGCCTGCAAGAATTGAAGAAATTTTGAAGAAATTTCGGCACTCGAGTAGAGATCTGGGAAAGTCGTGAATTTCCAGCGGACAATCATATTGTATTAATAGGAACATGACCTTCTGAAAACGTGCCGCAATCTGTTTTTAATTATCTGCAACCGTTTCCGAGATATCTACTTAGCAAATCGAGAATCGGGTTAATTTCAGTTTGAAATTTAACGACGAATTATAGAATATTTCCGGACAATTTACACATCGACTTGTTCGTCTTGTCGTGTAATTTCTGTGTGCCCAAAATGATTTCGCTGCTCTTTATCGTTTTCGAAAAAATCGAAAAAAACCGAAAAAGCATGTATTTTTCGAACGAAATGATGGAATTTTTGTCGAAATTTTCTTTGCAACTTTTTTTCGTGATTTTTTTTGTTGCACGAAGGAAATCGAAGTGCTGAAAACGATTTTTCAGTTTATTTCGCTCTAAAGTTACAAATAAACAAATTTTATATTTTTTTTCGCTGTACAGAATCAAACATTACCTACTGATTTGACGCTGTCATAACTTTTGAATCGCTCACCACAGAGACTTCTAGTCTTCACCAATCGATTCAGCGTCCCAAAATTAGTCGGAGAACGTATATAATATTCTCTGGGAAGCTTTCAGTTAAGAAATACCATCGACTCGGGAAGTCTACACCGCGGAAACGACGAAATGCGAGAAAATCTATTTTTTCCAAATCGTTATTTTTTGAGTCACAGCAAAATTTAAAAACGATTCTGAAAGAATTTTTGCTGCTGATTACAGATATGCAAATTATATTTCGCTAGCTCTTTCGGTTCACTTTCGCCTGCAAAAATTGAAGAAATTTTTAAGAAATTTCGGCGCTCGAGTAGAGATCTCGGAAAGTCGTAAATTTTCTGCGGACAATCTTAGTGTGATAATAAGAAAATGACCTTCTGAAAACGATGCCGCAATCCGTTTTTGATTATCTGCAATCGTTTCCGAGACATCTACTTATCTACATCGAGAATCGGTAAATTTCAGTTTGAAATTTCTTGAAGAATTATTGAATGTTTCGGGATAATGTATACATCTACTTGTTCATCTTATTGTGTAGTTTATGTGTGCCGAAAATGATTTTGCTGCTTTTTACCATTCTCGAGAAAATCGTAAAAAAACGAAAAAGCACATATTTTTCAAACGAAATGATGAAAAATTTTGATTGGAAATTTTTTTCGTAATTTTTTTTTTCTTACCCGAAGGAAATCGAAGTGCTGAAAACCTTTTTTAAATTAATTTCGCTCTAAAGTTACAAATAAACGAGTTTTAAATATTTTTTCGCTGAACACCATCTGGCATTTCCGACGAATTTCACGCTGTCATAACTTTTGAACGGCTAACCACAGAGACTTCTAGTCATCACCAATTGATTCAGCGTCCCGAAATTAATT
Source organism: Phosphuga atrata (assembly GCA_944588485.1). NCBI lineage: Eukaryota > Metazoa > Arthropoda > Insecta > Coleoptera > Silphidae > Phosphuga > Phosphuga atrata. Next base: position 2,910,754 of record OX155899.1, on the reverse strand, counting down.
GAAATACGTATATAATATTCCCTAGGAGGCTTTCAGTTACGAAATACCATCTACACGAGGAGTCTAGACCGCGAAAACGACGAAATGCGAGAAAATCGATTTTGCCAAAATCGTTATTTGTTGAGTCACTGCAAAATTAAAAAACGCTTCTGAAAGCATTTTTGCTGCTGATTACAGATATGCAAATTATATTTCGCTAGCTCTTTCCGTTCACTATCGCCTGCAAGAATTGAAGAAATTTTTAAGAAATTTCGGCGCTCGAGTAGGGATCTCGGAAAGTCGTAAATTTCCTGCGGACAATCTTATCATATTAATAGAAAAATGACCTTCTGAAAACGACGCCGCAATCCGTTTTTGATTCTCTGCAAGCGTTTCCGAGACATCTACTTAGCAAATCGAGAATCGGGTAAATTTCAGTTTGAAATTTATCGAGGAATTATTGAATATTTCCGGACAATTTACACATTGACTTGTTAGTATTGTCGTGTTGTTTCTGTGTGCCCAAAATGATTTCGCTGCTCTTTACCGTTTTCGAAAAAAAAGAAAAATACCGAAAAAGCGTATATTTTTCGAACGAAATGATGGAAAATTTTTGGCGAATTTTTTTTTGCAAATCTTTATCGTGATTTTTTTTTGGTTACACGAAGGAAATCAAAGTGCTGAAAACGGTTTCCAGTTTATTTTGCTCTAAAGTTACAAATAAACAAATTTTATATTTTTTTCGCTGCACACAATCACACATTTCCTACTGATTTGACGCTGTCATAACTTTTGAACCGCTGACCACAGATACTTCTAGTCTTCACCAATCGATTCAGCGCCCAAAAATTAGTCGGAGAACGTATATAATATTCCCTGGGAAGCTTTCAGTTAAGAAATACCATCGACTCGGGAAGTCTAGACCGCGGAAACGACGAAATGCGAGAAAATCGATATTTTCAAAATCGTCATTTTTTGAGTCACAGCAAAATTTAAAAACGTTTCTGAACGCATTTTTGCTGCTGAATACAGATATGCAAATTAAATTTCGCTAGCTCTTTCGGTTCACTCTCGCCATCAAAAATTGAAGAAATTTTAATGAAATTTCGGCGCTCGAGTAGAGATCTCGGAAAGTCGTGAATTTCCTGCGGACGATCTAATTGTATTAATAGGAACATAACTGAAAGCGATGCCACAATCCGTTTTTGATTATCTGCAATCGTTTACGAGACATCTACTTAGCAAATCGAGAATCGGTAAATTTCAGTTTGAAATTTCTTGACGAATTATTGAATCTTTCGGGACAATGTATATGTGGACTTGTTCGTCTTATCTTGTAGTTTCTGTGTGCCGAAAATGATTTCGCTGCTTTTTACTGTTCTTGAGAAAATCGAAAAAAAACGAAAAAGCATATATTTTTCGAACGAAATGATGGAAATTTTTTTGGAAATTTTTTTCTTGATTTTTTTTTCGTTACCCGAAAGAAATCGAAGTGCTGAATACGTTTTTCAAGCTAATTTCGCTCTAAAGTTACAAATGAACAAGTTTTAAATATTTTTTCGCTTAGCACCATCTGCAGGGGCGGACCGTGGGTTTGTGGGGCCCTGGGCTAATACTACTTGGTTTCCCTAATTAATCAACTAATTGTCATTTTGTCAAAAAAATTTGTGCTGCAAATTCCTTTATTTGCTCATCACATTCTAAGTCCTTTGTTAAATCACAATTTATGGAAAGGACTGATAAATGATTTAGTCTATTGTTTGACAATGTTGTCCTATATTTGTTTTCTATATACGACATCCTGGAGAAAACACGCTCTGCTTCACAGCTAGTGATTGGCAATGATAAAAAAATCTTTAAGATGGTATAGCAATTTGGAAAAACATCAATAAGTTTCTTTTCATAAATTAGCATAAAAATGTCACTGCAAGAGGAGTAAGACTCTGGCTTAGACTGTAATAAGTAAGATTTTAACTGAATACACTCATGCACTAAATGTTCGTCTACGTCATCTGAATAATAATCAATAATATTACGGGCACTTTCCAGATCTATGTACTCCATGTTTTTGTCTTGCAAATCCATTAAAAATTTGAATCTGTTGCTATATGTCTGATAGACTTGGCTTCTTCTATTTAAGTCCATAATTAGCTTATCCAACCCAATGTTTAGCGTGTCTCTTTTAAATTTTTCTGCGCCGTATACAGAGACTATATCTGTAGATTTATCTGAAAATTTTGAAGTAATATGTCTCTTGTTTATGTCACTGTATTCTGTTTCCACACTTGTACTTAACTATTTAGCTTTCTCTTCGTATTGCTTTAGTTTCTGATCTGATTGGTGCCGTATATTGCTGACAAACTCTTTTAATGACATAATTAACTTATTGCCTTCACAAATATCTAAACCAGGGCTCTGTAATTTTTTGCTAACTAAATTAAATCTCTCTAAAATTTCTTCCCAAAAAATAATTAAAATTGCAGTATCGAGTTTCGCCACTTTATTAAATAAATTTCCTGCTTCTTTTCGAAAATCAACTTTTTCATTTCAACATTTTCACTAAATTTTTTAAATATTTTCATAATGTTATCATAATTATTTTTCAAAGCTCGGACAGCATCATAGTGACAAGACCATCTGGTCTGGCTTAAACTTTTTAACGTTAATTTAAATTTTGTTTCACGATTTAGCAGTTCCCACCTATGGGTCGAAGCAGAAAAGAAAACGTATATTTTTTGTACTATTCCAAAAAAGTTCATAATTTCGGTTGAAACCTTAACAGATTCTTCACCAACTAAGTTAAGGGAATGCGCAGCACACGGCACATAATCTGCGAATTTATTTTTTTGTTTTAGTCGTGCTTGTACACCATTGTAGTGACCCGCCATATTAGCAGCGTTGTCATAAGACTGCCCTCTACAATTATCCAGTAATAGTCCATTTGTTTCTAAAAAGTCTTGTAAAATATTAAATAAATGTAAGCCAGTATGACTACTAATTTTAATGAGCGACACAAATCTTTCATAAATTTTTCCTCGAAAACAGTATCGTAATACAATAGCAAGTTGATCATTGTGAGACAGATCTGGGGTTGAATCCATCACAATTGAATAGTTTTTTGTGTCGTCGTTATTTATTTGAGTTATAATTTTCTCAATTATCTGTTTGCACATAATCTCAATTATTTCCTCATATATTGTTTTTGATAAGTACGATATTATCGGTCTTGGTCGCAGTTCTGTTTGTTCAATATGTTCACGAATGAATGGGTCGAATTCTGCAAATAGCTCCAGAGCACCCATAAAGTTACCATTATATGAAGAACCAAATACTTCCTCCGAACCTCTAAATGCTTATACTCAGAAATTTTACCACTGCAATAACCCGTTTTAGGACGTTGTGATAATATTCTGTTTCTTTCCTTAGTTGATCCTGAAACTGCTTGTCTAAAACATACTTATTTTCTTTTCGTGTCAACCACACTAACATTGAACTCTTATGTTCATTAGAATTTTCGTGATTTTCTAAATAAGTTCCTATGTGTTTCCAATCAGAAAATCCGTTTGTGTATTGAGAAGAGGTTATGGAAAAAAGTTTGCAAGGCAAACAAAAAACTACCAACACTGGTTGAATAACATAACCACGATCTTTCCAGTAAGCCAAGATAGCCAGATAGCCAAGCAGCCACCAAGGCTATTAGCTCATACACCATCAGATCCAAACTGGTATGGGACTGTGTGGGGAAGCTGAACAAGCTTGGCAGGGATAATAAAGTAACGCTATACTGGGTACCAGGACACACCGGTATAGACGGAAACGAAGAAGCCGATCACCTAGCAAACAAGGGATCCAGTAGCCCCTTTATAGGTCCGGAACCCTTTTGCGGTATGAGCGTGAACACCATCCGCAAAAGTTTAGATGAAGAAATAAGAGGAAAATGGATGAAAACCTGGAAAGAACTTCCAGGGCTAAGGCAATCCAAAGTGATGCTGGGATCATTTAACCAGAAGAGAACGGGAGCTTGCCTGAAACTAAGCAGGAACAAGCTCAGAATTCTGACAGGAGCCCTGACGGGACACTGCAGACTTAGGAAACATCTCGAGGCTCCTAGAGGAGGAGGATGGATGCAGATTCTGTGGCTTAGCAGAGGAAACCCCCATACATCTGTTCACAGACTGCGGAGCATTACTCCGCAAGAGACAGATGTACCTTGGGGCTCACTGCTTGAACACAGAGGAGATGCAGGCCTTGAATCCCATCCAGATTCTGAAATTCCTAAAGGAATCAGGATTAGAGGAGGCGCTCTAAATGGGTAAGTACACCAACGCTTGGAGGAGGAGGGTGGGGTACAATAGATCTATAGGTCGTAGTACAAGTCGTCACCACCATATCTACAATCTACAATCTACAAAGACCTCAAATTACCAACCTGATAATAAGAACAAATCTCTGCATCAATTCGCTCGTGCGGCTCTTGTATAAGATCTGTTAATTTTTTTAATGAAAATGGCTCTTTACTTAAAACCGGTTGCCGACCCCTGCTCTAGTGCATAAAACGTTGGAACGAAAGGTACGGAACGAAAGGTACCCCCTGGACAGAAGAGAGAAGGGAGTTTCACCGGCAGAAGATGCGACAATGCACAAAGGCAAAAGGCACCGGGCAAAGATCAAAGCCCAACAGTTGAGCAAACGTGGTCAACATTATACGGACAAGACTAGAAAGACAAGACAAGACAGACATGACTAGAGAGACAAGATTCAACAGACAATACTAGACAGACAAATCTAGACAGACAAGACTAGACAGACAAGACTAGACAGACAAGACTAGACAGACAAGACTAGACAGACAAGACTAGACAGACAAGACTAGACAGACAAGACTAGACAGACAAGACTAGACAGACAAGACTAGACAGACAAGACTAGACAGACAAGACTAGACAGACAAGACTAGACAGACAAGACTAGACAGACAAGACTAGACAGACAAGACTAGACAGACAAGACTAGACAGACAAGACTAGACAGACAAGACTAGACAGACAAGACTAGACAGACAAGACTAGACAGACAAGACTAGACAGACAAGACTAGACAGACAAGACTAGACAGACAAGACTAGACAGACAAGACTAGACAGACAAGACTAGACAGACAAGACTAGACAGACAAGACTAGACAGACAAGACTAGACAGACAAGACTAGACAGACAAGACTAGACAGACAAGACTAGACAGACAAGACTAGACAGACAAGACTAGACAGACAAGACTAGACAGACAAGACTAGACAGACAAGACTAGACAGACAAGACTAGACAGACAAGACTAGACAGACAAGACTAGACAGACAAGACTAGACAGACAAGACTAGACAGACAAGACTAGACAGACAAGACTAGACAGACAAGACTAGACAGACAAGACTAGACAGACAAGACTAGACAGACAAGACTAGACAGACAAGACTAGACAGACAAGACTAGACAGACAAGACTAGACAGACAAGACTAGACAGACAAGACTAGACAGACAAGACTAGACAGACAAGACTAGACAGACAAGACTAGACAGACAAGACTAGACAGACAAGACTAGACAGACAAGACTAGACAAACAAGACTAGACAGACAAGACTAGACAGACAAGACTAGACAGACAAGACTAGACAGACAAGACTAGACAGACAAGACTAGACAGACAAGACTAGACAGACAAGACTAGACAGACAAGACTAGACAGACAAGACTAGACAGACAAGACTAGACAGACAAGACTAGACAGACAAGACTAGACAGACAAGACTAGACAGACAAGACTAGACAGACAAGACTAGACAGACAAGACTAGACAGACAAGACTAGACAGACAAGACTAGACACCATAAATGAAGACCCATGGGGCCTCCCATATCGAATTGCTACGAAAAAACTAATGGGTAGACAACCGATACCTGGGATATCGTGCCCACAACGGATGAGAGAAATAGTTACCACACTATTTCCAGTTCACGAACGAAGACCGGCAGAAAAATGGCAAACCACTGAAAATCTCGTAACACCTTTCAGCGTAGAGGAGATCTTTGAGGCCAGGAAACGATTACTGTCAGGGAAAGCACCTGGTCCAGACAATATTCCAAATGAGATCATCACAGAAGTGGTGGAAATGTGGCCAGAGTTGTTGCTGGAAACTTACAATGCGTGTCTTCGAAAGGGAATTTTCGCTACGCAATGGAAAAGACAAAAACTCGTCTTACTGAGAAAAGGGGACAAACCATTAGAAGAACCATCGTCATACCGACCGATATGCCTCCTGGACAACATAGGGAAACTTTTTGAAAGACTAATACTTAGGAGACTTGAGACATATATCGAAAACAACGGAGGATTGTCCAAATGGCAGTATGGTTTTCGAAAAGGTCGATCAACCGTGGACGCTATTGCTGAAGTAATTAGAGCAGCAGAAAAGGTCAAAAATGGAACACGGCAATCGAAAGGTTATTGTGCATTAGTGACCCTTGACGTTAAAAACGCCTTTAATTCAGCAAGGTGGGATGTAATCATGAAGGCATTAGCATCAAGACAGACACCAGAATACTTGAGAAAGATGATAAGCAGCTACTTGAGCGACCGACGGTTGATATACCACACGGACGAAGGTGAAGTTGAGTATGAGGTAACTGCGGGTGTCCCACAAGGATCGGTATTGGCACCATTCTTGTGGAACATTATGTACGATGGCTTGCTAAACCTAGACTTGCCTAGAACAGCGCAAATAGTTGGGTTCGCAGATGACGCCGCGGTGGTAGTGACTGCAAAGGAAATAAGTACACTAGAACTAGCAACTAACGAAACCCTTCGGCGGGCAAATAATTGGTTAAAAGAGCAGGGTCTAACAATGGCAGTTCATAAAACAGAAGCGATACTTATCACGGATAAGAGACTATTCACCCCACCGAAACTCGTTCTGGAAGGGCAAAATATCCCTTTATCGAAATCATTGAGGTACCTTGGCGTCCAACTCGATAGCGGTCTGAGATACACAGACCATATAGCCAAAACATCGAAAAAGGCAGCGTCTACAGTGACAGCTTTGGTAAGGTTGATGCCGAACATTGGAGGACCGAGGGAATTAAAACGGAAACTTCTCAACAATGTGGTACACTCAAAAATTCTCTACGCGGCGGAAATATGGGCGGGCGTAACGAAAAAGATTGGAGCGAGAAAACTACTTACAGGAGTACAAAGAAGAAGTGCTCTAAGAGTAATATCTGCCTACAGAACGGTTTCGGAGGCCGCGGCGCTGGTACTTGCAAGCACACCCCCAATAGACTTACTGATTCGCGAGAAACAAGAAGTCTACGAAGACCTGCAACAACACAGGGCGAAAAAAGAAGTAAAACACGAAAGAGCAGCCGCTAAGGAGAGAGCACGTAAGAGACTTATGGACCGATGGCAGACAAGATGGGATAACGACACTAGTGGCAGGTGGACATACAGACTTATCCCTAACGTAACAGCATGGTATGAAAGGTCACACGGACATATGAGTTACCATCTTACACAAGCACTCACTGGTCATGGATGCTTCAACGCATACCTCGAACGGTTTAAAAAAAGAGACACGGCGGAGTGTTTTTATTGCGGTCATATCCCAGACGACGCACAACACACTATCTTCATGTGTACAGAATCAGAGAAGGAAAGAACTCGACTCGCGGAGACACTAGGCGGTACAAAACTAGAAGAACAGAACATCATGGAAGTTATGTTAGAGAGTGAGCATAACTGGGATGCAGTACAAGCTTACATAACCGAAATCATGTTGGGAAAAGAACAAATGGAGAGAGAATGGAAGGCGATTATAATATCACACGAAACACAAAGAAGCTAACATGGACGACTAGATATGTGACGAAAAGACCGAAAAATGGTTTATCACACGACTGCATAACTAATACGACAGAAGACGAAAGACGATATCGAAACGAGTAAAGGACAATAAAAATAACAGTAAGGAAACAATTGGTACAAACACCACCACCCACCTGAAGTAATGCTCACGCAGTTCCGGGTGGAGTGTAGTGTAGAGACAGAGGAGGGGGTTTAGTGGGTATGCTGGTCACGAAGAACTCGATCAGAGAGCCCCACACTACACGCATTGCATTTCCCCTTTCAACAATGCATTCCCCCTCCTCTCTAAAAAAAAAAAAAAAAAAAAAAAAAAAAGACAAGACTAGACAGACAAGACTAGACAGACAAGACTAGACAGACAAGACTAGACAGACAAGACTAGACAGACAAGACTAGACAGACAAGACTAGACAGACAAGACTAGACAGACAAGACTAGACAGACAAGACTAGACAGACAAGACTAGACAGACAAGACTAGACAGACAAGACTAGACAGACAAGACTAGACAAGACTAGACAGACTAGACAGACAAGACTAGACAGACAAGACTAGACAGACAAGACTAGACAGACAAGACTAGACAGACAAGACTAGACAGACAAGACTAGACAGACAAGACTAGACAGACAAGACTAGACAGACAAGACTAGACAGACAAGACTAGACAGACAAGACTAGACAGACAAGACTAGACAGACAAGACTAGACAGACAAGACTAGACAGACAAGACTAGACAGACAAGACTAGACAGACAAGACTAGACAGACAAGACTAGACAGACAAGACTAGACAGACAAGACTAGACAGACAAGACTAGACAGACAAGACTAGACAGACAAGACTAGACAGACAAGACTAGACAGACAAGACTAGACAGACAAGACTAGACAGACAAGACTAGACAGACAAGACTAGACAGACAAGACTAGACAGACAAGACTAGACAGACAAGACTAGACAGACAAGACTAGACAGACAAGACTAGACAGACAAGACTAGACAGACAAGACTAGACAGACAAGACTAGACAGACAAGACTAGACAGACAAGACTAGACAGACAAGACTAGACAGACATGACTAGACAGACAAGACTAGACAGACAAGACTAGACAGACAAGACTAGACAGACAAGACTAGACAGACAAGACTAGACAGACAAGACTAGACAGACAAGACTAGACAGACAAGACTAGACAGACAAGACTAGACAGACAAGACTAGACAGACAAGACTAGACAGACAAGACTAGACAGACAAGACTAGACAGACAAGACTAGACAGACAAGACTAGACAGACAAGACTAGACAGACAAGACTAGACAGACAAGACTAGACAGACAAGACTAGACAGACAAGACTAGACAGACAAGACTAGACAGACAAGACTAGACAGACAAGACTAGACAGACAAGACTAGACAGACAAGACTAGACAGACAAGACTAGACAGACAAGACTAGACAGACAAGACTAGACAGACAAGACTAGACAGACAAGACTAGACAGACAAGACTAGACAGACAAGACTAGACAGACAAGACTAGACAGACAAGACTAGACAGACAAGACTAGACATACAAGACTAGACAGACAAGGACTAGACAGACAAGACTAGACAGACAAGACTAGACAGACAAGACTAGACAGACAAGACTAGACAGACAAGACTAGACAGACAAGACTAGACAGACAAGACTAGACAGACAAGACTAGACAGACAAGACTAGACAGACAAGACTAGACAGACAAGACTAGACAGACAAGACTAGACAGACAAGACTAGACAGACAAGACTAGACAGACAAGACTAGACAGACAAGACTAGACAGACAAGACTAGACAGACAAGACTAGACAGACAAGACTAGACAGACAAGACTAGACAGACAAGACTAGACAGACAAGACTAGACAGACAAGACTAGACAGACAAGACTAGACAGACAAGACTAGACAGACAAGACTAGACAGACAAGACTAGACAGACAAGACTAGACAGACAAGACTAGACAGACAAGACTAGACAGACAAGACTAGACAGACAAGACTAGACAGACAAGACTAGACAGACAAGACTAGACAGACAAGACTAGACAGACAAGACTAGACAGACAAGACTAGACAGACAAGACTAGACAGACAAGACTAGACAGACAAGACTAGACAGACAAGACTAGACAGACAAGACTAGACAGACAAGACTAGACAGACAAGACTAGACAGACAAGACTAGACAGACAAGACTAGACAGACAAGACTAGACAGACAAGACTAGACAGACAAGACTAGACAGACAAGACTAGACAGACAAGACTAGACAGACAAGACTAGACAGACAAGACTAGACAGACAAGACTAGACAGACAAGACTAGACAGACAAGACTAGACAGACAAGACTAGACAGACAAGACTAGACAGACAAGACTAGACAGACAAGACTAGACAGACAAGACTAGACAGACAAGACTAGACAGACAAGACTAGACAGACAAGACTAGACAGACAAGACTAGACAGACAAGACTAGACAGACAAGACTAGACAGACAAGACTAGACAGACAAGACTAGACAGACAAGACTAGACAGACAAGACTAGACAGACAAGACTAGACAGACAAGACTAGACAGACAAGACTAGACAGACAAGACTAGACAGACAAGACTAGACAGACAAGACTAGACAGACAAGACTAGACAGACAAGACTAGACAGACAAGACTAGACAGACAAGACTAGACAGACAAGACTAGACAGACAAGACTAGACAGACAAGACTAGACAGACAAGACTAGACAGACAAGACTAGACAGACAAGACTAGACAGACAAGACTAGACAGACAAGACTAGACAGACAAGACTAGACAGACAAGACTAGACAGACAAGACTAGACAGACAAGACTAGACAGACAAGACTAGACAGACAAGACTAGACAGACAAGACTAGACAGACAAGACTAGACAGACAAGACTAGACAGACAAGACTAGACAGACAAGACTAGACAGACAAGACTAGACAGACAAGACTAGACAGACAAGACTAGACAGACAAGACTAGACAGACAAGACTAGACAGACAAGACTAGACAGACAAGACTAGACAGACAAGACTAGACAGACAAGACTAGACAGACAAGACTAGACAGACAAGACTAGACAGACAAGACTAGACAGACAAGACTAGACAGACAAGACTAGACAGACAAGACTAGACAGACAAGACTAGACAGACAAGACTAGACAGACAAGACTAGACAGACAAGACTAGACAGACAAGACTAGACAGACAAGACTAGACAGACAAGACTAGACAGACAAGACTAGACAGACAAGACTAGACAGACAAGACTAGACAGACAAGACTAGACAGACAAGACTAGACAGACAAGACTAGACAGACAAGACTAGACAGACAAGACTAGACAGACAAGACTAGACAGACAAGACTAGACAGACAAGACTAGACAGACAAGACTAGACAGACAAGACTAGACAGACAAGACTAGACAGACAAGACTAGACAGACAAGACTAGACAGACAAGACTAGACAGACAAGACTAGACAGACAAGACTAGACAGACAAGACTAGACAGACAAGACTAGACAGACAAGACTAGACTGACAAGACTGTCCTCCTCGGTGGTGTAGTTGACAACATTCCCGCCTTTCAATGCGGGAGACCCGGGTTCGAATCCTGGTCGGGGAGGCGACAACTAGGGCGGTTTTCATTAACCGTCCGGGCTGCCCACCCTGAATGAATGCAATATATGCGATACCAGGGTGGCGCATACTAAAAGCCAAGGTGGAATAGGGGATTTGGTGAGAGCTTACCCTGAACCACTTTAGACTGACAAGACTATACAGGCAAGACTAGACAGAGAAGACAATATAGACATGACTAGACAGACAAGATTAGATAGACAAGACTAGACAGACAAGACTAGACAAATAAGAATAGACAGACAAAGTATACCCATTCGAAAAAAGGAGAAATTATTTTTCATGCAAAACTAGGCAACCAAAATTGTTGAAACGTAAAGAATTAGACAAACCTTTTAAAATTATAAAATTATACATAACTGGTTATTTAAATATAAATGTTCGGATATAGTTTAAAATATAAGGCTATAATTTAATAATTTTTTGTAATTATATTTTATGGTGTTTTAGTAAAATCATGAATTAATAAAAAAACATAGATGTCGCTAGATGCGTTTTAAAAATGTCAAATGCAGAGGTGAACTGTCAAAGATAATAAGTAAACATCAGTCCATAATGGCGAATTGATTAATCATTCTACCTGCCAAAATTTTAGTAAATAATTTTGATGTATTGAGACTGTGATAAACCAAAAGGCGCTCTTAAGAACCACCCCCGAAACGTTAAAATCGCCCGCGTAATTGTTTACTTATTGCGTCACGCAGACCTTGACATCAAACCAAGGCTTTTTCATATACATTTACGAAAAATATTTTACTTTCAGTTCCATGAAACAAGTGCTAAAGGTAGTGAGCCTTATTTTATAGTTCTTTCTGCATTCTAACAAAAGAGACTACACTTAAAATGACTAGTGTCCGGTGTAGTTTGGCTACAGCTGGTAAAATCGTTTTGGCAGCAAGAAACTCCAAAGTGCAACATGGTAAGAATTATCTAATTATATCTTCTATCAAAAAATATAAACAAACTACGCAGAAATTGCTGATTTTTAATGCAATTTACACAACACATTTGTTATCCAATTGTTATTTAATTGATCATTCATTTTTATTCAGATAACATGTTAGACCTGTTCAAGTAATGTTATCATAATATTATGATAACATTTATATCAGCTATTGCCAATTATTTTTATATCAAATTTACATTCATATTTCATAAAGTTATGATTTCATACCAAGTTGACCATTTGAGCAATTGTTTAAAAAAAATAGTTAGTATTTTGTTTTGCAACAATTTTGTTTATTTTATATTTAAAAATATTCAGTTCACTATATTACAATATTTTACAAAATATATAGTATATATTAGTTCATTACCAGTCTAATTTGAAAATCTTTATCTACATAGGTACTAGATATCCTTTCAGAGGTCAATTATTGATCTATTTATATAGAATAATTAAAATATTTACCATATATATAGACGTGTTTTGAGATTTATCTCTCATCAGTGCAGCTTTGCTTTTATTAACTGTTAAGGTCATACTACCAAGTAGTCTGTCATCCTATGCCTACCGGCCTGGACGGCCGGTTACTATTTAATGCAATGGCAATGTAATTATAGAATTATTTTTCAATTAAATATTAGATTTTTGGTTCTCTGTCATTCAATTTTTATTTTATAAATGTTTTTATAAATTAGATTTTTTTTTTTGATAGTATTTATGCAATTTGTTTTGTGCGAACATTCAGCATAAAGTTAGGAATTTATCAGTTGACATGGAGGGCAGTCAGTCCAGTGACGTGCGCCCTTTATGTATAATATTCCCTATAAATCTCTAGGGGACTTTCTTTTTAGCCTTTTGAATGTTGAATTATCATTCATTAAGTGTGTAGCCAGTATGTTTGGATGATTATCAAGTCTGTTACTGTACGACTTCATTGAGTGTTTAAATCTCTTCTTGAACTGTTGTGATTTCAAGGTCACGGTGTAATTGTTGGTTTGTTACGAACCACGGAGCATTAACAATTATCCTCAGAATTTTGGACTGAAACCTCTGTAATATTTCCAAGTTTGAATTGGAAGCTGTGCCCCAGAGTTGAACTCCGTAAGTCCAGATTGGTTTAAGAATCCATTTGTATAACAGCAGTTTGTTTGCCAGTGACAACTGTGATTTTGTGCCGAGCAACCAGTACAGTTTCCTTAGTTGGATCCCTAGTGCTTTTCGTTTTGTGAATATATGTTTTTTCCATGTAAGATGACGATCCAAATAGAGTCCAAGGTATCTGACTTCGTTCGCTTGGGGAATCAGTACTCTATTGAGCGACACAGAGGGGCATGTTGCGCGTCGCGTCGTAAAGGTCACCTGAACCGACTTAGTCTCGTTTGCTTTTATCCGCCAGGTAGTTAGCTTTTCCGTGATGTTGTCTAAGGAGCGTTGAAGCATTATACTTGCTTGTGCCGGTTCGTCATGGACAGCTAATGCTGCTGTGTCATCAGCGAAAGTGCCGTTCACGACTCCGTCTGTCATGGGCAGGTCTGAGGTAAAAATCAGATAGAGGATCGAACCAAGCACCCTTCCCTGTGGGACTTCTGCATGAACCCTGTGAAGTTTGGTTATGTCTTCTCTTTGCTTAACATAGAATAACCTGTCGGCAAGATATGACTTTATGAATATGTAATAGTTTGTCGGGAGTTGGCTTTTATTTTGTACAATAAGCCCTCATGCCAGACTCTGTCAAAGGCCTGCGAAATGTCGAGAAATGCCGCGCAACAATATTTTTTGTTTTCAAAAGCTTTATGTATTTCTTCTACTAGTGTATGCACCTGCTCTTTGGTGCCATGATTTTTTCTAAAGCCAAATTGGTGGTTAGGTATGATCTGATTTTCTGCTATTACTGCGTTTAATCGCTTTAAAAAAAGTACTTCCATAAAAAACCTTTGAAAGAATGGGCAGTAGGCTTATCGGTCCTACACATCTTGTGGAATTTTATGGGGTTTGAGGATCATTTTTATTTGAGCAACCTTCCATTGGGGTGGGAAGATGCCTCTGATTAGTATGCAATTAAGCAGGTGTGTCAAAAACTGTACTGCAATTTCAGGTATTTCACGAAGTATTTTTGCAGTAATTAGAACATATCATGGGGCTTTATTTTGATTCATGTTTCTAATTGCTTCCATGACCTCGCGTATCTTGATCCTTTCAATTGGCAGGTCGAGTTGGTAAGGTTCATTAAGGGAGTTGATGAGTCGTTCACTGTCCGTTTCCGACACATTCTGGGCAGTGTTTGGTATGAAGACATTAACAAGATGAAAAGCAAAGACTTCCACTTTCTCTGGGCCACTTTTTGCCCAGGAACCGTCCTTCCTGCGTATCGGCGGATTAGAGGCAATAGGTCTTTTGAGTCTTTGGGTTGCTTTCCAAAGGGAATAGTCACTAGCGGCAGTATCATCTAGATTACGCAGGTAGTTCTGTACATTTTAATTTCTTTCAGTTTGTAGTAGTTTCTTAAGTTTAGCCGTTAGGTAGTTCAGTCATGTTTTGTCCCCTGGGAATCTAGTAGTTTGCCACAATTTACGAGCCTGTCTTTTTTCGGCTACTAGTTCACGGATGGGCTTCGAGCAATCTAGTTTCGTGTATTTATTGACAGCAGGAGTGCTATCCCAAGCAGCATTCAGGACACACTCGTTGAAATGTTCGACCGCTGTCATAATGTCCTCTTCGGTTTTAAGAGGCAGGTCAGTATTAATCGTAGACTCTTCTATGGAGCGGAACATGTCCCAGTTAGTTCTACGGTTATATAGCCTTGCTGTAGGTTTAACATTAACGAACTCTTGGGAAACCTCTAGTAGAACTACACTATGGTCAAATGAGAGTTCCTGAAGGGAAGTACATTTAAAACAATTAGTAGGAATCCCCTTTATGACACTGAAGTCTACCAAGTCTGGGAATTTTTTTGGGTCAGTAGGCCAGTATGTTGGTTCCCCATTCGATATTGTATCTAGGTGTAGATCATTTATAGCTGCCTGTAATTATCGACCTTTGAGAGCTGTTAGGCGAGAGCCCCATTGGGTATTTTTGGAATTATAATCTCCACCTGCTATGAACCTTGGTCCTAGCGTTTTAAAGAACTGGGCGTAGTCTTCTTTTTTAATTGTATGTTTTGGGGGAGAATATATTCCAGTTACAGTCAAGTGTCCCCGCCAATCCTCAATAACAACAGTTGTGGCTTGTATCTCAGGAGTTTTAAATTGCTCGGTCTCATGATGTTTGATATTATTCTTAATGAGAATTGCGGATCCTCCGTGTGCCATGCCATCCGGATGCATTGTTTGGTAGAATTTGTAATTGAAGCTGTTTAGGTAATTCATTTTTGGAAAATGTGTTTCAGATACAAGTAAGATATCAATTTTGTATATTTTTAAAAATGTCTCCACTTCTGGGACATGGTGTGAGAGCCCATTGGCATTCCACAGGGCTATTTTTATTGAACCGAATGTGTCAGTTTGGTCATGATTTCCATTAGAAGGTTTGTTACTGAAGTTAATTGTTGCATTAGTTGCGTCATAGTATTCATGATTTCTTTCATGTCATTGTTATTTGTTTGGACTTTTGGTAATTCATTTGGACTTTGCTCGCCAGCTGGATCATGCGAAGGTTTATGGGGTTTTAATGCTTGCTTATATGAAGGTTGGTTTTGTTGCCTTGATGTGCCAGGCTTGTCTGGTTGCTGTTTGATATGCATTATCTGTTGGGGTTTTGCCGGTTGTGTAGGATATTTGATTTTCTGGAGCTCCTTATATATTTGGCAACCTTTATAGTTTGCAGGATGGTTGCCATTGCAAAGTACACATTTAACTGAGTCCGACGTTTCTTTACGTTCGCACTTGGACGATGCATGATCTCCAGCACATTTTATACATTTCGGTTTCCTAAAACAGTATTTTCTTGTGTGCCCATATTGTTGGCAATTGCCACATTGTGGAATTTCCCGTTTAGATCTTGGTAGTTCGAAGATGACTCTGCAGTGCAATAGGCTTTTGATATCATAGATATGTTTGTTGTTGCTATTAGGTTCTATTTCTATGAAGTATATTGGTAACGGTTTTTTGGTACTTCTTTGTTTGACGTTCCAAACATTAGTGACTTTATGTCCGTGTATTTCTAATTCAGCTTTTATTTCTTCTATATCAGTGGAGGGGTGAAGATTTTTGAGGGCTACTTTGAAACAGCGATTTTGTGTGGGCCTGTAGGTATAAAATTCTGTATTTTTTTCTTGAAGTTTTTTAACTATTTTTGTATATAGTTCGGTAGATTTGGGTTGTATTGTAACTTGTTCATTACGGAGAACTTTCACTTCATAGTTATCTGCAGCTACCTCATCGAGCATCTTTAATAATGGTTGGATATTACTCACTCGGTCTACATATACGGGTGGTGCTTTAGCAGGTTTTTCAATGATTTCATTGGTCTCATTGATTTGAGTGTCCTGTTTATCATCTCCTAGCTCGTAAAATTTGCTGGAGGTTGGTATAGGTTGGCGCAGCCAGTATGTATCAAGTTTCTTTTGTTTTTGCGCTTTGTTTGTTTCAGGACTTTCTAGCTGTAAGTGTACCTATTTCCGTATCTACTGGTGCTAAGCTGTCGAGGTTATTCAGTGACAGGGTTCTTGTTTTATTAAAAGAGGATTTGTGAAAGATTTGTTGAGTAAGTATTTTATTTTGGGGTTTTTCTTGAGAGAGGGTTTTCGATAATTCTTTATTTTCCATATTGTTCCCACGAGTAGGGTAGATTTAAACAGGTCGCACACGGGGTGACGCCCATTCCCATGTGAAGGCGCTATACAACAATGTGAGCCAGTTCCATTGAGGTTGGTGCTCGCGACTGATGACCCATCAGTCATTCATCCTATTGGCGCATGTCCCACCGTAGGATTGGGGTGAGTTTTTATGGAGGCTTTCTACCTCTTGATCCGGGCGGCTAAGCCGAGACCCCCGATTTCGCTTAAGGTGGATAGTTGGAACGAAGTTGCAGGTTGCAGAAGTCATTTCCTACCTCTGCTAATACACGATCGGGTTAATTATCCGTCGCCCGAGACTCGACGTTGACCTTTTACGGTTGATTTGGTCTCTCCTAAAGCAACCGACCCTCCTCCTTTCTCATACGGGCTTGGGACCGTCAAAGGCGGAGTTGCGGAATTAGATTATGTGGAATAAATCATTTTTTTCGCATAATGTTTAAAAATAAACACTTTCTAATTTAATTTTTCGTAAATCCAAAAATTTTTGAAAATTGTTCTCGACAAAGTTTTGCCTGAATATTTTTGGGATCCATACCTTATTTTCTCGTACCGTTCCCGTAATAGTGAGACCAGAACTCTTCAAATTCTGAGATAATTGCTTGGTTGTATAAAAATTGTCGCACGTTATATTTCTATATGTACTATGAAATACATAAATATTGTACGATATTTTTACCCAGGTTGGTGACAAGTTGATTTCTCTCTTTTCCTAAATATGGAATCTCTTTTAGTGGGTACCCTGTTTCAGAATTGGTTTAGCTAACATATTTTTATTCCATATTTTTCTGGTTTTGACTTTTCATGCTGGATGGCATTTCCCGTCAAAACCAAAGAATCCAAGCCAAAAAACCAAGCTCATCTACAGTCAGATTACATGATGGCATGTAGAATTTTCAAAATGATTGTTCATTCGATCCCACAGTTCTCTAATACAGTGGTGCGCAAACTGGATAGAACTAAAGTGAAGATTGTAATTCCCAAACAGTTCTCCCAACATCTCCACAAAAGTTGAAAAAAATTCCCAAATGAGATTTTGAGAGAATTAAGTTTGAAAATTTCAATGTTTACAAATTCTATTTTCAAAGTGAAATTTACAAAAAAACGTGCTATATTTGATGAAATAAATATTAAAATATTGGGAAAATTTGCTAAATATTCCGGAACAGTTCTACCAACTTCTCCACAAAATGTGAAACAAAGCCCCAAATTAGTTTTTGAGAAAATTAAGTTTCAATGTTTTCAAAATTTCAATGTTTTCAAAATTTCAATGTTTCAATTTTATTTTCAATGTGGGAATTACCAAAAACTGCAATATTTGCAGAAATAAATATTAAAATATTGGAAAAATTTGCTAAATATTCCGGAACAGCTCTACTAAAATCTTGAAACAAATTTGAAACAAATCCCCAAATTGGTTTTTGACAAAATTGTGTTTGAAAATATCAATGTTTGGGGGTATAATGAAGAATATGGTAAGCTTCGAAAATGGGGTTTTTCGTTTTTTTTTACCTGATTTAATGATGCAAAACGTCTTCCACAGTGCTTTAGTAAGCGCGGAAAAGTAAAATGAAGCTTCTAAGTCGTCCGGTTTAAGAAATATTCGGGTTTTTATAATTTAAAAAAATGACATTTTCAACACAATAATAACTGAAGTGAATGACTTTCTTCTTGCGCAGGGGTTTCATGCTAATCTTCTCTGTATTGTATAAATTTCAGTATTAGTATATGTATTAAATACATTCAATCTCACTTTTATTCTTGAGCAGGGGTCTCATGTTAATCTCCTTTCTATCGTTTTAATTTCAGTATTAGTTTATGTATTAATTAAAATATTTCTGAAATTTACAGAATAGTCCTTTTTACGGTTAGTTAAGCGCATGCGCATTTGTCAAGTTTGAAAGGCGGGAATATGAAAGTTTCGGGCAAATATTAAGGTTATAGGTTAAACAGTTAACGGGTTTTTAACGGGTTTTCGGGTTTTTAAGTTAAGGTTATCGGGCAATTTTGACTTATAACAGTGGAAATTGACGCATGCGCACAAAAAAAATTCAACTATGAAAAGGTCTATTGAAGCAATTTTTATTCTTGAGCAGGGGCCATATATTTTCCAATTTATTATATTGTAAATTATGTTGTTTTTGTCTATTAATTAATAAAAATGTCAATTTATTTAATATTATTTTTGCAGAACTTCATTTATCTTATAGTATTTTGACAAAATGACATGTTTTGGGAAATTTTCACCTAAACTCGAAATTTTAAAATACTCAGTTTGAACATTTGTTACAGTTTTTGCAAAACCTCATTTTTTTGTAATATTTTGCTAAAATAACATTTTCTTAATTTTTCTTTAAAAGAGTTAAAATTGGCAACGCCGGTTGAGCTACGTGGGCATATTTTTAGTTATGTGACCAGTAATACACAGCAGTTGTGTTGAAAATGTCAATTTTTTTATTACAAAAATCTAAATATTACTTGAACCGGATGACTTAGAAACTTCATTTTACTTTTCCGCGCGTACTAAAGCACTGTGGAAGACGATTTGCATCAATTAAATCAGGTTAAAAAACGAGAAACCCGATTTTCGAAGCCCCCAAACATTGATATTTTCAAACATAATTTTCTCAAAAAATAATTTGGGAATTTGTTTCAAATGTTGTAGAGATGAGCTTACCATATTCGGAGCTTACCATATTCTTACCAACCCCCAATGTTTTTTTAATTTCCTTATATTGACATTTCACTATTTACTGCTACGCAACACTTGCACACGAAATGCCTCAAATATATTTTTATTTCGACGACCCAAAAAGATTCTCTATCGACCCCTGTGGGGGTCGCGACCCATGGTTTGCGCACCACTGCTCTAATAGATGCAATAAGTGTGCTTTGTGATTTTGATTGTTTATCACTAAATGGAATAAATTTACAATAGTCGTGATATCTATTCTTAGAGAAAGTGGCTCGAATAATTGGTGATCCATATTTGTTGCTCCATAGACGGTCATACGGTCATAGATAACATTTGAAGATTTCAGATACCCAGCAGTAAATAATATCCCAATAAATGCACAGATCTCGATCATATCTACAGGTTTCCCGATTTTTGTATTTTTTTAGGGTTCCGTACCGAAAACGGAACCCTTATAGGATTACTTTGTTGTCCGTCTGTCTGTCTGTCTGTCCGTCTGTCTGTCTGTCAAGACCATTTTTCTCAGGAACGCGTAGAGGTAACAAGTTGAAATTTGTATCAAATACTCGGGTGTGCGGTCTCTTTCAGCTGTGAAAAAATCAAACTTGTAAGTCAACGCGATCAAAAGATATGACCGTTTATGTCGCATATTTTGTGATTTCTCAAGGGAATCAAAACCTATAGGGTACTTCCCGTTGACCTAGAATCATGACATTTGGCAAGAAGCGGTGTCTTACAGCACATGTAAAGGGAAAAATCTGAAAACCGTAAATATGTTGTTTAATTATAAGAAAAATGCGAATTTACTATTAGAAACTTATGAAAATACACTAATTTCTTGTGTGGTATTGTCAGGCAGCAGAGCATATGGGTTGCATACAGTTAGGTCCTCCTCGGTTAGGTCCGAAGGTTAAAAAGTATATGTCGGCACCAAGCTGTTTATTCTGAATTTTCTTTGTTTATATCCGTTATGCATTTCATCACGTATGCTCTATATACATAACATATACAGGGTATATATTATGTCTAATTATTGATTGTTTATAACCGACATGCGACATACTCAAGTCCCGTAACATCCTGTATATATTATATTTCGTCTAATTTTTGTTTATAATCTACATATACTTAAATCACGTACGCTCTATATTTTTTGGTAGTCAATTGCCCAAAAGCAGTCAATTAAACAACTGAATGTTAAGAGTATCGAAATAGATCTAGAAATAGTTAATATATTAGTTTATATTAGATCTAGAAATAGTTAGATCTTAATATAAGTTAGTGAATAAGTGTAATACTAAAATAAAGTTTTCTTTTTATAAGTTTAAAAATATTCGCGTTATTTAAAAAAAAATACCCTGTATACCTTTATACAGGGTATATAGGTATACAGGAAAATTGAGCAGTAAAAACAAATAGCGAAGTTCCAGAACCCCTAAACACTCATAGTGAATACATCCCCCCCCCATACCATACATCCCCCGTATGGTAACAAAATATAGGGTAGAATTCCATCGTACGACAGCGACATCTTGAGGTTATGCTTGCAGCGGTACTAAGATGGTCGTGATTTCAGGAGGGCCACTTGTCAAGTTAACTGAATGTGCTTGCTACGTCCTCCACAAAAAAAAGATACCTTACTTACAAGTTTGTACGGAACCCTCGTTTCGCGAGTCACAACTCGCACTTAGCCGGGTTTTTTTTTCTCTGTGAACTTCTTTATTGGTCATCTCTGTAATCATCGATAATATATTGTCTGAAAAAAGAAGACCAACAGGATCGAAAAGCATCCACAGGATCCTCAAATGTAGTGCCTGTCGGTAAAATAACTTCGTTGACTGAAGCTTTAATAATATTAGGTCCTGGACCTAAAATAATGATTATAATCCTATTTCCGAAAACGTTAATATATTTCCGTAATCTTTATCATGCAAATTGCGACTTGATTAGTAGGTGATTAACCTATTCTTGGAAGGGCTTGTCTTGTTGTTAAGCTTAATCCGTGGTTTATGACATGCTGTCGCTCCAGGCCGCTGCGGCCGGTAGAAGGAATCTTGCGGAGTTTTTTGTAAAAATGTAAAAATTGTGAAATTTTTAAAGCATAATATTAAAAAAAAAAAATAACAAGTGAGCGTCTTTTGATATTCAAGGTCAAAGGTCGCAAAAATCAGTTTTTTTGAGAATATCTCTGCGTCCTATCGTATTTGCATTTATTATGAAAGTTGTAGAGAATGAAATTCTCTACAAATTTCATCTAAAACCTTTTTTTATACGTCGAACTGTTTTTGAGATAGAGGATGCAGAGTGTGCTCCATACACCCTAGAACTGGGTGAAAGGATTAGGTATGGGATTGCAGTTTGGGGTTCATCAACACAAGTTTCATACCTTTAGCACAAAAACGTGTTATCAGGGCAATAATTTTATTGGCCCGATTGAACCGTGCACATCAAGCTTTCAGGAACTAAACATATTTACATTACCATGTTTATATATTTTGGAAATTACTTCCCTGATATCTTTGTGTATCCGGCTTTGTGTAAAAGGCCATTTGATGAATAATAAAGACCAACATAATTATCAAATTCATTCAAAAACTGCAAAGCTAGCTATATATTGTAATGAACGACATCACGCAGGGATAAAATTGTATAATCATTTACCATCCAACAAGTCAATCTAAATTAAGAAACTTTTAAAAATCACATTAATACATTTTTAAGAAACCTTTCATTTTTTTACATTGTCCTACATATAATGTATTAAGGTATAAACGAACGAACGGTTCTCAAACTGTGGTACTCGTACCACCAGTGGTACGTGAGACCTCCAAAGGCAGTACGCGAAATAAATACAATAACGTAGGTCAAATACAATAAACATTGGCTGAATTTTATTGAAAATCTTTTCTCACATTTGATATATATTATGTTGAATATTGGGGTGAAACCTCAATATTCAATTATCATTTAAACCAATAACTGATACTAAGTTTAGATCTTTCTACACACATGTCAGATCAAAACTTAACTTCGACAGCCCCGGCACGTGGGGCTCAAGTTAATGTAAGTGTATTCCATTTTATAATTATAAAGAGCAAAGCTGCCTTGGTGAGAGATAGATATCGAAACGTGTCTGCAGGTGGCTATTCACTTGAGGTTTTGTTTTTGTAGTCTTAAAAAGACTTAATAATATTATAGAGTTACGGAAAGGTTGAATATACAGTCGAACTTCCCTAAGTCGAATTGCCATAGTTCATGAAAAAAAATTCGAGTTATAGAAAATTAAAGTTATAGAAATACGTAACTATAAAATGAGCAAAATACACAATATACAATTTATTCAAAGTAAATACATATGTACATATGTTGTAATTGTTGTAAACAAAAAAGAAATATACATTATTAATATGTTATGTAGTTATAATTAATTATAAATAATTTTAATTAAAAATTCAGTAATTTTTAATTGTTTTCCATAATATATTGCGCCCTGTAGGTGATCTTCGATTATATCGTCTCTTTTTGGATTACCGATTCTCTGGAGAATAATATCCTGTCGTGATCTTCCTAAAGCACACGCGCTGGTAAATTTTTAGTTTTGCTTTATACGAGTTTTTGCGATCATAAAATATGAAAAATAAAATGTTTGGTAATCTGCCCGAGGATTACACTATCGCCACTATCGACGGTTTATGGTGGGCAATATCCGGCATCACAAATTTTGGAAAATACGCGGTGGTTAAAAAATTGGACTTATAGAGATTATTTTGTATGTTAAATTTTATCATTGTACAAATTTTTACTACGAATTATGGAAAAATTCGAGTTGTGGAAGTTAATTTATATGTAAAATGCTATCTAAATGTATGAATTTCTAAAAAATATTCGAGTTATAGAAAAATCGGAGTTACAGAAGTTTGAGTTATGGAAGTTCGCCTGTATTTATAAAATATGCCTGTATCAATGAATTGATATAATATATTGTGAATGGCAGAACTTATTACGCTAAAAGTTTGATGAATATGTACATGGAACACAGTTTTTTTTTAGTTATTTCGTACACGTGTATTGTACATGAATAGTATACGAAAAAAATAGTTTGAGAGCCGCTGGTATAAACAATTATGGTTAATTTTAAGTAAATAAAATATGGTTATTTAGAAAAGATTAATAAATCAATTTTAATTTCCATATTCATGTTTTATATTAAAGTTGGGGGCTTTTTTAGTATCATGACGAATATTTTTAGTATAGACCTTTTCATAGTTGAAATTTGTTTGTGCACATGTGTCAATTTCCGTCATGTTTTGGCCGAACTTTTTGACGTATAACCTTATTATTTGCCCGAAACTTTTATGTACCCGCCTTTCAAACTTGGCGGATGCGCATGCGCTTAACTAACCGTAAAAAGGTTTATTGCTTATTAAATATAAAAAAATAAATAAATAATTTAAAAAATTAATATAATTTGCAAGGATTTTGAAATTATCAATGTACATACTAATTATTTAAATATGTATTTATTAAATTAAATTTAATTTTTATTATGTAAATTCAATTTAATTTGAGATTCGCAATTGTATATTTTACTAGTAATTAGAGTAAACAATCACATAAACATCAGTAACAACTTAAAATTATATTATGTGACTTTTTAATTAGATAATGTTTTCAAATAAGTTCATAACATTCAATAGTACCTAGTACCAAATTGATTTAACAACAAAATTGTTGTAGTTATTTTCCTTTTTATTTAATGTATTTTAAATACCAAATGAAGTAATTATTTTATTTTATGGAAACAATATTATGAAAATATAAAAGAGAAAATATATAATGGCAATGCTTAATATTTGTGGTTTCAATTCAATAAACAATTAAAACAATGGTAATCTGAAGGTTAATGCTATGCATTTTATATCATTTGTTTGTCACTTGCAGTTGAAATAACAATGTATTTTAATGAAATTACACATAACGTATTTGGCATTTGTAAAAAAATTATTACTATTAAATTTATTTATAGATTTAGACTATTTTTAAAACAAATCTCCAATTTGGTATTATATTTTTAATGTATTGCTTATGAAATGATTTGTAACTTACTTGCTATTGGCAAAACCATACTACATTATAGATAATCATATGAACTTGGTATAATAATAAATCTTTATTGACAAATAGGAAAACCCTAATAATCATTACAAAAGAAAATAAAAATAAAAAGTTTGAACACTAATACTTATACATATCTACTAATGTTATATTTCTATGTTTTCTATTCTAATGTCTAATATTTCTACCGAAACATACATATTAAGATCAAGATTACTTGTGGATATTATGTGCTTATGAAAGATACAGATTCAAATAAAATATTTAATAAAAACAACATACACTACAACACATTATTAATAAGAATTCTTCAGGACTCATGTTTTATTTGATGTGACGGATGTATTCCAATAACTGTTTTTTAAAAATGGTTAATGAATAACTTGATTTAATTATACATGGTAATTTATTGTACATAGAAAAGCCTTTAAAAAATAAAGAATTCATGGTACTACTTCTATTCGTTCTGCAAACATACAAGTTGGCGTTATTTCTTGTGGCATAATTATGAACAAATAAATTTAAAATAATAAATTCTCGAAAGTATGATGATGCTAAATTATTCAGTATTTTATATATGAAGATCATTGTTAAGTAATGTAATCGATGGTGAACTGATAGCCACTGTAATGTTTGCAACATGACTCCTATTTTAGTGTATCTATTTGCTTTTTGGACTATGCGCATGCCTCGATTTTGAAATTTTTGCAATTGTGATGTTTGATTTAAATTAAAAAGGAAAATAATTGAAGCACAGTAGTCAAAATGGGGTTGGATGATAGCATTATAAACTGTAATTTTTGTCTGAGTGGATACATTTTTAGAAATTCTTGAAAAGAAATATAGTTTTTAAATATTTTTCTGCATAAATAATCGAAGTGCATGTCAAAAAGTAATATATTATCTAACTGGAATCCCAGATATTTAATACACGACACAATTTCAGTTTTTTCATTATCAATTTGTAGATTTATTACATTTAAGTCAAGAGTGCTTAACTTATATTTGGTTGTGATGATCATTCCTTTAGTTTTTACTGTATTTAATTTCAATTTATTTCCCATGAGATATTCATTAACCTCCTCAAGTGCAGCATTCATTTTTTCAATGGCTTTATTTAAGTTAGTATCATAGCATGCCAATAGCGTATCATCTGCAAATAAATTTACAAAGTCTACATTAACAAATAGGTTTATGTCATTCAAGTATAAAATAAAAAGCAGAGGTCCTAAAACGCTGCCCTGTGGGACACCAATATTTATATCCAACTCCTGAGAGATGGTATCATGAACCCTAACTTTTTGCTTTCTATGAGACAAGTAGTTAACCAACCATTGATAGACTTCACCATCAATGCCATATCCCCTTAACTTCTTTAAAAGAATATTACGATCGATCGTTTCGAATGCCCTTTTCAGGTCAAGAAAAACCGCTACCACAAACTTCTTATTATCAACTTCTCTTTTGAATGTAGACAATGTAAGTTGTAATGCAGATTCACATGAATATTTTTTACGAAAACCTGATTGGTTGTTTATTAGAATTTCATTTTTTTCAACATGTTCTAATACCTGATTGTACACAGCCAATTCAAGAACTTTTTCTATTGGTGGCAATGTATTTATAGGACGAAATTCACTGGCATTGATTGTGTTGTTTACTTTTGGTATAGGAACTATAGTACTAACTTTTAAAGAATTGGGAATTTTAGAAGTTTGAAGAGAAGTATTGATCAAATTTAGAATTATATGGCCACAGGTTTCAAAAATGGCTTTCAGCATTTTGGAATTCAGGATATCATGGGCACTATATTTGTTGTCCAAGGAATCAATAATTCGACGCAGTTCATTCAATGATAATAAGTGAAACTTTGAAAAATTAGGATATAAGTTATAATTACAGAATTTCAAAATATCGACATTATCAATACTATCCACAAGTTGCTGAATACTAGTAATGAAAAAGTAATTGAATTTGTTTACTATTTCAGTTTTATTCTTTATAATATTTATCTGGTTATCTAAGTTAAATTCAATATATCTTGGAACGTTTTGACAATTTAAGCTTATCAGATTTTTTAATGTTTTCCACATAAGTTGAGAATTGTTTTTATACATATCTACTTTTTCGAAGAAATATTGGTCTTTTTTCTTTTTTAATAAATTCACTATTTCATTTCTTTGTTTCTTAAATTCTTCCCATTTAACATTTTTATTGACGTCAAGAGATAATAAAAAATCCCTGTATGTTTTATCACGTTGTTTTATTTTTTTATGAACTTCATTATCAAACCATGGTATGTGGTTTTTATACTGACAAACTTGAATTGGCGCTACCTTATTAATAACAGACTCATAGTTATTGAAAAAATTTGTATATATAATATTAACATCTGTCGAATTTAAATCCCACTCACATGAGATTAAATCTAGTTTAATTTTCTCGATATTCTTCTCACTAAGATTTCTATAATTTCTGATAGTAGTACTTTCGTTGCTGTTCTTATTTTTGAGACAAACAGATATCAAAGAGTGGTCACTTAATTTGGGAGTAGAATGAACAAAACAATTAGCAGAATTATCATTAACTAGAACATAATCAATTAAAGTTTTACTGACATTAGTAACTCTAGTAGGGTTTAATACTAGTTGATCAATTCCGTATTGAAGAAGCATAGTTTTAATTTTTCTTACATAAAAGCTGTTACTTGAAAAATCTAAATTAAAATCTCCCACTAAAATGCAACGACTTTTTCTAGTAAAGATTTCATCACATATATCTTCAAAATTTTCTAAAAATAAAGCATCCAAGCTAGATGGAGAATGATAAAGGCATCCGACTAACCATTCGCATACACCAAAATTAACCATAACTATTTTACACCAATAATTATCCCGCAATATGAAGACTTTGTTGAGAACTGCAGACTATCCTTCACATATATCACCACACCCCCAGTTTGGCGATTAGGAGAATCACATCGGATATGATTATAACCGTTGAGTTTGATTTCAGAATCTTCAATTTCACTTGGTATTCTTGCCTCACTAACTAAGATTACTTTTGGTAAGTAGCACAGAATGCTTATTTGAATTTGATCAATTTTATTCAGCAGACTTTGGGCATTAATCTAGATGATATCTGTGAAGAGGTGAATATTAGGGTCATTTATATGTTTTTTTGTTGTGAAGTAACATTTTTATTGACTATGGTTGGCTTATTGTTGATGAACTTTATTGTTTTTGAATCATCACCATTTGTTATGTATTCTTCAAGTTGGGCTTTAACGCGTTTAAAATATTCTTGTTGCACTTTTGTTTGGTCTCCAGATATTTTTATTCCTGTGATTTTAGTTGATTTGTTTTTCAACACAAGTTTAGCGTCCTGTGGAGAGCTCAGAACAACTTTTATTGGTCTTATTCTTGATGCATTAAATTTTCCGAGTCTAAATTGTTTAACATTGATTATATTGAAATTATAATCTTCTAAGATGTACTCCACTGCTTGTTTGTCTTCAGAGTTGCGATCATGTTGTGTATTTTTATGAGATTCATTTATATTATAAATTATTATATTTGAGGCTCTACTTTGCCTATCTAGCATTTCCGAAATGATTTCTTCCATATCTGGTATCTGACATACACTAGTTGCATTCGATATTTGTGAACTGTCTTCTTTATTTGTGAGTTTCTTGACAAGTTCTTTAAGTTCAGATACTTCCTTGATGAGGGCTGGTACTTTATAAAAACCATCCTCACACTGCTCACAAAAAAATTTTAGTTTTCTCCTGGTTTTCAACTGCATACATTTTATTTCGGATCCTGTTAAATTTCCACATTCACTGCACAATAATAATTTACAACTATCACATGCAAATAAGTGACTAATGTCAAACTTTTTATTGCATTTCACACAAGTTTCCATAATTTCAGCTTATTGTGTTGTGTAGGCAAATTTACTTTGCTCCGCCACTGCTCCAGAAACAAACTGGTACTTAACAAATAAAGTTGGAACACAGCCTGAATATATAAATATATTCAACCTTTCCGGAGCTCTAAAATATTAGGACTACCAAAACAAATCTCACGTGAAATTTGTAAGTTATTTACCAGCCATCAGTTCACTTTCGTGCCACTAAACAAGAACCAGAAAAATAACATTGTTTTTAAGACCATATTTTTCTATTAACTTAGGGGTCGTCCATTAATCACGTGATGTTTTTAGCGTTCCGTACCGAAAACGGAACCCTTATAGGATCACTTTGTTGTCCGTCTATCTGTCTGCCTGTCTGTCTGTCTGTCTGTCTGTCTGTCTGTCTGTCTGTCTGTCTGTCCGTCTGTCCTTCCGTCCGTCTGTCAAGACCATTTTTCACAGGAACGCGTAGAGGTAACAAGTTGAAATTTGTATCAAATATTCGGGTCTGCGGTCTCTTTCAGCAAAATTCAGCAAAAATCAAACTTGTAAGTCAACTCGATCAAAAGATAAGACCGTTTATGTCGCATATTTTGTGATTTCACAAGGGAATCAAAACCTATAGGGTACTTCCCGTTGACCTAGAATCATGAAATTTGGCAAGAAGCGGTGTCTTACAGCACATGTAAAGGGAAAGATCTGAAAACCGTAAATATGTAGTTTAATTACAAGAAAAATGCGAATTTACTATTAGAAACTTAGAAAAATACACTAATGTGTTGCGTGGTATTGTCAGGCGCCAGAAGCATATGGGTTGCATACAGTTTGGACCTCCTAAAGATACCTTACTCACAAGTTTGTACGGAACCCTCGGTGCGCGAGTCACAACTCGCACTTGGCCGGTTTTTTAGCAACTTTTTAAACAACAGAGGCGACTTTTCTTTTCGGCGACTTTTTCGTTTGTATCGCCTCTCTATATCTGTCTCTCTCCGACTCAATGCCACTACGCGGCGTATGCTCCTAACACCTGGCCCTGTCGATCCTGCTTCGGACCAACCTACTACGCAAATTGTAAAAAAAATAATTTAACAATATGTGGTGAAATGTTGAATTGCTATAGGCCCACATACCTAATCACATTTACAGTAAGGTATATAAAAATGAATCTTTTTATTTAATTTCTGTACTACAACAAAAATGTTGGCCCCAAATTGGCCGCCCCTAAAATCTGCCGCCTTAGTACTCAGCCTGCTGGTAAAACTAGCTATATATATATATATATATATATATATATATATATATATATATATATATATATATATATATATATATATATATAAAACAGTTATAAGACCAATGGTAACTTTCACTTAAACGAACGAAACGAAATAACGAAAAAAAATTACGCGAAAAATGGACCATGACCGTACAAGACACGTTACTACTCAATCGTTTTGAAAGAAAAATTCTTGGGAAAATATTTGGAGCAGTCTGGGATCAGCAAACGGTATAGGATGCGCACGAACAACGAGGTATATGAACTATATAATAGCCCAAGTATAGTACAAGAAATCAAGTTAAACAGATTAAGATGGCTGGGACATGTCCACAGGAGTAATGACTCAAGGCTAGTTAAAATGGTCTGGGAAGAAACCCCTGACACCAAAAGACCACTGGGGCGCCCAAAGCTTCGATGGCGGGATAATATCCGCAAGGACCTAAAAACCCTGCTCAACTGGGAAGAAGCCACTCGAAGCCAGGATCGGAGAGAATGGCGGAGAATTGTTGAGGCGGCCAAGACCCACCCCGGGTTGTAGAGCCATGGATGGATGGATGTAGTCTTAGGAAAGTCGTTAAGTGAGAACCTGTATAGCCAGTTGCATTTTTCTTGCTCTTACAAGGACTGCTTCTTTGTCCAGGGCGGTTGGTTCGATTATTTCTCCGAGGTATTTGAACTTGTTGACCCTCTTGATTTTACCATATTTTGTTCTGATCTGTCTTGGTGCATCTTTTCTGTTTGTCAAATTTTCTGTCGTTCCATACGATATTTGTAATCCAGCCTTCGCTGTCCTCTCTTTCAGTATTGATTGGTCTTCTAGCGTCTTCCACGGCCAGGTCGTCCGAAAAAGGCAGACAGTCTATTTCAAGGTTATCCGTCTGTCTTCCTATTTTTAATTTGGGAATTCCTTCTTCCTCCATTCTCTCATTACCTTCTCCAATACACAGTTGAAGAGTAGTGGGGAGAGCCCATCTGCCTGTCTCACTCCTGAAAAGGGTTCTGTTTTGACTTTGTGTTTGTTAGGGTTTTTCTTGTAATTGCGATTGATTTGTCATCGGCTCCGAATTCTTCCAGGGTATCGAATAGTCTCTTTCTATCTATAAAGAGGGTAAACTTTATAAGAGAGATTTATAACTTAATATTTAATATCTTAAACATGCCCCTTCTTCTTCTTCTTCCTTTGGCTCTACAACCCTTTATGGGTTTTGGCCTCCTCTACTATTTTATGCCATTCTCCACGATCTTCTGCTGCTCTTTTCCAATTCCTTACTCCTAGTGCTTTTATGTCTTCTTCCACGCTTTCCTTCCATCTTTTACGTGGTCTTCCTCTTGGTCGGCTATTGGTGGGTTTCCATTCCATGATAAGCTTGGTGTTTCGATCTTTTTCCATTCTTTGCACATGGCCTATCCATCTCAGTCTCTGTGCCTTTACATGTTTTACTATGTTGTTGTTTCCAAATAGAGACTCTAGTTCGTGATTCATTCTTATCCTGTATGTTCCGTCCTGTTCCCTTATCGGACCATATACTTTTCTTAATATTTTTCTTTCAAATGTCTTTAGTTCTTCCTCACTTTTTTTAAGGAGGGTCCATGTTTCACAGCCATAAGTAACTACCGGTCGTATTAGGCACTTATATATAGTTATCTTGGATTTGTGACTTAGTAGTTTGCTGGTAAGTAGTTTTCTGTTCGCATAGTAGGTTCTATTTCCTTTTAATATTCGTATCTTTATTTCTTCACTCTCGTCGTTGGTTTGATTTAGTTGAGATCCCAAATACGTGAAATTTTTAACTTTTTCAAAGCTGTGGTCGCTATGTATTATCTACTATGTATCTATCTTCATTTTGTGGTGCAGTTCTGGACATCATCATATATTTTGTTTTTTCTTGATTGACTGTCAGTCCTACTTTCCTTGCCTCTTTTTCGAGGTCCTTAAATGTGTCATTTACTGTATTTGCCATGCGCCCCGTGATTACTATGTCATCTGCATAGGCTCCGATTTGTCTACTTTTTGATGTTAAGTTTCCCGTTATCTTTAGTTTTTCTATAGCCGCATGTAATGTTAGGTTGAAAAGTAGAGCGGATAGCCATCACCTTGTCTGACTCCAGACGTAATGGCGAATTTTTCGGTTTTATCGTTTTGTATTACTACTGCCGCTGACGTTCTTTCTAATGTTAGTTTAATTAAATTGACAATCTTTTTTGGTATGCCCATATGTATTAAGTTCAGGTATAACTTATTTCTATTGACTGAATCGAAGGCTTGTTGAAAATCAATGAAAAGGCAGTGTATGTCAAAATTGTGTTCGTATCCCTTTTCTAGCAGCAGTCGCATTTGGTGTATTTGATCTGTTGTTGATCAGTTAGGTCGAAATCCACATTGATAGTCATCTAGTATATCTTCTGCATATACGTTCAACCTTTTGTTAATGAGGCATGAAATGATTTTATATGTTACATTTAATAATGTAATTCCTCTGTAATTTTTACAATCTCTTTTGCTTCCTTTCTTGTGAATAGGATGTATAAGGCCTAAATTCCACTCTTCTGGCATTGTTTCTTCCTCCCAGATTCGTTTGGTTAATTGGTGGATACGGGCCCACAGTTCTGGGCCTCCTGCCTTTAGTAGCTCTGCTGTAATGTTATCGCTACCAGGCGCCTTGTTATTCTTAAAGGCAATTATGATCTCAGTTGTTTCTTCCAGTGTCGATGTTTCAACTTTTGGTTCAGCTGTTTTGTATTGAGTTAGTTCTTCTTCTGAGTTTGTTTCATTTTTATTATTAAACAGGTCGCAGAAATATTCCTGCCATCGTTTCAGGACGTCTGATTTCTCTGTTAGGATCGTTCCATTTTTGTCGTCGCACAACATTTCTTTCGCTTTGTACTCTGAAGAATGTAGTTTTATTTCTCGGTAGAACTTTTTGTAATTTTTTCTGTTATTGCTCTCGTCTATTTCTTCTATTTCCTTGTTATAGTATTCTCTTTTCTTTCTTCGACACGTTCGGTATGCTTCTGTTCTTTTTCTTTCATAGTCTTTCCTTTGGCTTCTCGATTCACGCTGGAGGCACTTGTTTCTTGCTTCATCTTTTATGTCTATCTTCTTCCTGCACTCCTCGTCAAACCATTCTTCGTTTCGTATTTTTTGCTTTTCTCCTATCTTTTCAGCTCCTTTTAGAATACTATCTCTGATGTGTCTCCATTCATTCTCCACATCGCCTTCGCTTGGGTTTTTACGTAGGTGTTCCAGTATTGTTTCTTGATATTCTCTTTTTCGATTTTCACTTTTCAGTTTTTCCACATTCCACTTCTTTGGTTTATCTCCTCCGCGTTTTTGTATGTTGCTTATTCTCTGTCTTACAGTTGCTATTACCAAGAAGTGGTCGGAATCGCAATTAATTCCTCTGAACGAGCGTACATCTCTTATATTTAATGTCCATCTTCTTGATACTGCGACATGATCGATTTGGTTACATTTTCTCGTGCCCGGGATTTTCCATGTTCCTTTATGTATGCGCTTGTGCGGAAAGAGTGTACTACTTAATATCAAATTTTGCATTTCTGCTAGGTGGCACAATCTCTCTCCGTTTGGGCTTGTTTCTGCGTGCAAGCTGTGTCGTCCAGCAACACTCCTGTACCTCTGTTCTTGTCCTATCTTTGCATTAAAATCTCCCATCAATATCAAGATGTCGTGATTGGGTACTTTGTCGCATTCTTGTTGGATCCTGTCATAGAATTGGTCGATTATCATTTCGTCTGTTTCTTCCGTTGGAGCGTATGCGTTTAGAATGGTTATATTTGTAAATTTTCCTTTTAAGTGGATCTTGCACATTCGTTCGTTGATTGATTCGAAGTGCATAAGCGTACTTCTCGCTTTCTTGTTTAGTATGAATCCAGTTCCATATGATCCTTGTTTTTCACTCCCGCTATAGTATAGTGAGTATTCTCTTTTTCGTACTTCGCCCTGTCCTTTCCATCTGGTTTCTTGCAGGGCTGTTACATCTATATTTTGCTTTATAAGTTTTTCGGCAATCTCCTGCATTTTTCCAGGTCTTAGCATGGTTCGTACATTCCATGTGCTTATTTTCATTTCCAATCTCTTGTCCTTTTTTCGTTGCGTGGTTCGTTGTCGTGGTTCCAGTCCGGTTTTATTTCGTGGAGTTTTCGTAACAAGTTTGTTTTTCCGGTGACGGGGAGTTGCCCATCCCGTCGCCCAACCCCCATTTCGGAGGGCCATTTCGCCTGCTCTCGTTTGCCCTCATTTCCGCCCTTGTCCATACGGGTTTTCACCGCATCTCAAAGGGTGTCCATGAGGTTACCAGGGATCACCAAGCGTGGAGGTGAGAGTCAGACTTGGGTAGGAGTGGCTATGCAACTAGTTCATTCCCAATGACTGTTGTGCGGTACGCATGCACTACCCCCTTTGATACCCATAAACATGCCCCTGCTTTGTTCAATTTAAAATTGGCCAATATAAGAAATTGCGTAGCGAGTAATAAATATGTTAACCCAGTGTTTTTTAACCGGGATGCCACGGCATCTTGGAGTGTCGCAACCTAAATCCATGTGGACCATTAGCACTCCCTCTAATTCAGATTCTAGATTCACTGTGAAACACTGTGTTAACATTTGATTTTCTCGAAACAACATAAAATAGACTTGCACTACTTTCAAAATAAACTAAAAATATAAAAACAAAAACTTTAAAAAGCCGCGTTTTTTATTAAAATGTTCTAAAAAAGGGAAAATATGTTTTTTCCGTATTGACTATAAATAAAATCGTTGAGCGGCCACGAATATAACGTCAATATAGTTTAGCGCTCCACACGTTTGTTTATAGTCAGCACAAAACAAAATTTCTCCATTTTATTGCATTTTAATAAAAACGTAAAGTTTTTTTTTAAATATATTTTCATTATTTTGTTTGCAGAATGTATCGAAACCAGCGAATTAAAAAAATACACACAGACTTGTCTGGTTTAGTTAGAGGTCAGCTGGTATTTTTTCACCAAACGAGTATTTAAATAAATGTACATTGAGAGTAACTTTTTTATTTAGTATAATTTTTAATTTAAATAAAAACTGCCAATATTTCGTAACACCTATGTTATTTTTCTGTACAAAATTTCTAAGATAAATGTGCATCTGCAAGACAATACTAGAAATCTCTATACAATTTGAACATAAGTCCTTCAACTGCATTAAAAAAATTGTATCTAATTCGTACAAATTAGATTATATTAGATGTTCACAATGCTTTGATAAACCTTTTATGTAGCAAATATATTTTGCATTATTCTGTTATTGTTTCTATATTTAGGTTAAATAATGTAGATGAAAGTGTTTTCTCTGTACAACTCAAGGATTATATGAAAATCGTTTTAGGAAATTGAGATTTGTCCTTGAAGACCATACACGCGCATCTAATAATATATATTTAGATTAATTAATCTAAAAAATACATGCGAAATTTAAATTATCAATACGTTACCAATGTATTACAAAAAAATTAACCATGAAAAAAGAAACATTATTTATTAATAATTTATAGTATATATGGTTGCAAAGTTTGTACGTCATTTTATTAGGTCAAGTATGAAATGTCCGATTACTGGAAGTTTGGTTTATTATTTCCCAACCAGGAAGTATATTGTAATTAATCAAAGTGTGCGCCTAAACTATGGATACAGTTTTGCCAACGGTAGCTTGTTAATGCTGACAGTGAAGAAGCTTGAAGAGCAAGTGGTGATTTCTCCTGCTTCTTGGGAATAGACCTTTTCATAGTTGAATTTTGTTTGTTTGCATACGTCAATTTCTGCCATGTTTTCTGCCTCTTTTGACGTATAACCAGTGAAAATAACAAAATGTGCCTGAAACTTTCATATTCCTGCCTTGCAATAATTGGTTTAATGGCATGATGTATGCAATGGTATTGCTTAGATGCCAGAGTAGTTCTCCAGTAAGTAGAGACCCTCTAATTCTAGAAGGTCTTTACCGGGAACGTCTTGGGAATATGGTGGGAGAATTTCCTAATCGATCTCATATGGTTTGAGCAAAGTTATTCGTGCAACATCACTCCACTCAAAACGGACGGACAGAGGGACCGCCAGCGATGGCATTACTGCCTCTGCCCACCCTTCGAATAAAAATACAACAGTATTTACACGAAAGTAAAAAAAGTAAAGTAAAATATGCTATACAATAGCATTTACAATTGCAACAATTACAACACAAGTAATAAAAAAAAACAAAAACAGAGACAAACAAAAAAAAAACAAGAAAAAACTCTACCGCCCTTGTTCCCACACAGGCAACTCCTTAGCCCGCATGACTGTGGCCGCGAATCGGCTTAAGGCCGCCCACACGCCCCGCCCCACCTCGCCGGCGAGGCCACCCGCCACGGCTTCGACCGTGACTTCCCGTTCCATGGCCGACGCCAGGGCCTGTCGCTCCTTCTCCCAACGCGGACACGCCACGAGAGTGTGCTCCGCGTCGTCGCCCACGCCCTCTCCACAGGATATGCACCTGTCGTCCGGCATGGCACACGTGTAATCCCCACTGACCTGCCTGGA
This sequence comes from Phosphuga atrata, assembly GCA_944588485.1. Taxonomy (NCBI): domain Eukaryota; kingdom Metazoa; phylum Arthropoda; class Insecta; order Coleoptera; family Silphidae; genus Phosphuga; species Phosphuga atrata. The sequence goes on along the minus strand of OX155899.1, from coordinate 2,873,826 downwards.
GGATAACACCGAATTACCGAATCGCCCGTTCGACCGGTATCTTCTCTCCCAAAATTTCGATCTCCAGAATGCCTCTGCCTGACCTTCTAGTGGAGAGCAGGGCCGCCTGTGTTTTAGAGGCGGCGAGCTGAAGGCCCGCCGTCTCCATCCACTCCCGAACGAGTTCCCCTGCGCGCGTGACCCTGAGACGCAGCATATCCCAGCACCTGTCTGTGAAGACGAGTGCCAGGTCGTCTGCATATGCCACAATACCCACCCCTGTGAGCAGTAACCGTCTAAGCGTCCGCAGAAGGCCGTCATAGGCGACATTCCACAAGAATGGTCCTAGAACCGATCCCTGCGGAACCCCGGCAGACAACCCCCGCTCACACCAGTCCTCCCCCTCGCGGTAACTGATGGTTCTGTCGCGCAGGTAATCGGCAGTAAGCCTCAGCAACGTCTCCGGTTGTTTCCAACGGGCTAGGGCCTCAATAACGAACCACCATTGTACCGTGTTGAAGGCATTGGCGACGTCAAAGCTGACGACCACACAATGCCCCCTGGTACGGTACGGTACGCTGTTGGCCCCCTCCGCGACACGAAGGACAGCCCGAATGGCATTCTCCGTCCCAACCCCTTTACGGAAGCCGAACTGTTCCGGAGCGAGTCCGCCCCCTTGCTCTATAACGGCTTGTAACCGCCATAGGAGCAACCTTTCCAGAACTTTCGCCCCACCGTCCACCAAACAGATCGGTCTGTACGCACCAGGCGTCGAGGGATCCTTACCCGGCTTTGGAATAAGGGCCAAAATGGCCTTTTTCCAACACCTGGGAAACACTCCCTCTTCCAGACATCTGTTGCAGACGTCGGCAAGTCCTTCGAGGTCCCCCCCTGCTGCCAGCCGGAACAGCTCGTTAGGCAGCCCGTCTGGGCCGGGTGCCTTTTTGGCGGGTAGTGAGGCTACCGCTCTGCGGACTTCATCCACGGTGAAGGAGTCCACCGCAACGTACCGCCCCACGACAGCGCGTCCCACCCCCCTCGCCGTGGCGGGGAAAAGGTGCTCAACCACAGCTTCGGTTCCACCCAACACGCACGCGTCAGGACCCTTCCCTCGGTGCCCGAACCGACCGGTGACTATGCGGTACGGCAAGCCCCACGGATCGCGGTCGACCAGAAGGCAGAGTTCCTGCCACCGCTGGGATCTCCGCGCAATCGCTCGTCGAAAACTACCACGGTCCTGTTTCGCCCGCTCCTCCGCAGCCTCACATAGCTCCCCTCTGCGCCGCGCCCTCTGAAGTTGACGCCTAGACGCCACCGCCACGCGTCTCGCTTGCGCCACTTCAGGCGTCCACCAATAAACCGGCTTCCGCCCCCCTGAGGACAGACGTCTTTGAGGGACGCCAGCCCTGCACGCGTCAACCACCCTGTTCACGAATGCCCCGGTAAGATCCTCCGCGGCCAGCCCGTGCGGTGCATTTCCTCGAGCCATCTCCCGAGTAATAGCTTCCCGGTCAGCTCTCCCAAGTATCCAACGAGCGCGCTGCTCGCGCGGCTGCCCCTCGATGGCTTTACTGTTCAGGTGAAAGGAAACGCATTGGTGGTCGCTCAGCGACTCCCAATCGTCCCTAACCTGCCAATCCCTGACTCTTCCCATCAGTCCCTGCGATGCGAACGTCAAGTCCACGATTGATATTCTCGGACCTCTCCTGAAAGTCGTAACCTTTCCCCGGTTGCAAATACCGAGGTCCAGTGCCGACGCCCAGTCCAGGACCATCCTCCCTCTCGCGTCCGTGACGTCGCCGCCCCATTGGATTCCCCAAGCATTAAAATCGCCCCCAATAAGGAGCGCCTTCCCGCTATGCGCCTAGATGGAACGCGCCACGCCGGCCAGGCAGTCCGCAAAAACCTCATCTGGGTTGTTGCGGGAGAAATAACAGCTGTAAGCTACCACCCCCCCACAAACGCCACCCAGACTGCCCCCCGACACGGCGACCCCCAAGCCAGGACGCGCGGCGCCCCTGGATACAACCAGATGGCCGCATCCAGGTGCGCATCGGCGAACCAACCGGGTCGCCGCCTCGCGTAATTCGGCTCGCTAGCCAGAACCACGTGCACCCGGTTTTCCGCAGCACACCGGTGGCAACATTTACTACGGTCCTCGCCTTCGCAGCGCGCCGCCTTGTGGCCGAGTTCCCAGCAGCGGTGGCAACGGTCTTGGCGAGTGCGCTCGCCGATGCGCGCCACTGAGAGCCTCACCCGGACCCTTTCCACCTTCAGCAGAGCGGCCGCCGTGCGCTTACTAGCCGTCACTGTTGTCATCAAGGTACCGTCGCGGCACTCCCGGAGTACACCGATTTCGATATGTCCGATGCCGCCCGCGTCCGCGCCACCAGCACTTAGAGCGTGCCTAAGCGCCACATCTACCTCGGCAGTTGTTGAAGCAGCGTCCGAGTTCCTAAGGGTCAGAGCAGACCGGTTTGCCTGCACTAACCTGACGCTGTCGTCCCCTACTTTAGCCTGCAAGGCCCTACGGAGTGCACCGGCCTCACCCCGAACGCGGAGGATGACGTCCCCGTCCGCCGACTTCGTTACCGGCTGCACATCATCCAGCGCTCCGGTTCCCGACGCGCCCTTTCTAACTTCGCGCACTCGGTCTGCGTAACTGCTATCCCCGGCCTTAATGACGAGGGTGGCCATGCTCGGTTGCGCGTTAGGCGCCATTCCTGCGCTCTGCTTTGGCACCGTTGCCCCCTCTGAGATATATACACGCACGAGCATGTTGCTCCCGTGGAACACACAGGCCACTAACTTACGGAAAGTTGCAATATTTGCCTTTGACGGCACCTTAATATCCACGCCCCTCCTTCCCTGGCGCGCCAGTAGGTCCCTCACCGAAGTCAGCAGCAAGTACAGCCCTTCAACGTCCACCCCTGAAGTGTAGGACACCTTAGCCAGCGTCCATTCCTTGGCATCCTCTTCTTTTTTTTAAACACCACTGCACAAGTGCTGGATGGTTCCGCCTCCCTCGACGGTGATTTCCTCCGCCTCGTCCATGGGGTAGCCGTCAAGCAGCCCCGTGCCCTCTCCCTCTGCGGTGAAAATCGCCACATGCTGACGATCCTTTTGCGCCAGTGGGTTCCCAACGCGTCCCTCTACTAGTTCCCACGCTGCTGGAGGCCACAACTCCCTGGCCAGCTCGCAGGCCGCTTGCGATGTGGTCGTCGTGCAACATGTTGTCGAGCATTGTTTTGCAAGATGATTGATCTATCTATTAATCTATCTCGGTTGCTCAATCCCAAGCTCCCTCATTGTCTCTCCCGATAGTAGCGATACAGTAAATGTAACAAGCCGTAATTGATTTATTGCTTTAATCATTATCCACCTTGCTCTCAGGTCTCCAGAATTTATTTTGAAGATCAAGATGGTGGTTCATTTTGATGCTGTATTAGTTGTACGATGGAACTCTTCGAAATTTAGAAAATAACACGATTTTTAACTTATCCATGATTTACACAATGATGGCATTCTTTCTCATTAAAAAAAAAACTCTCAAAGTAAAATATCATACATCGGGTATCAAACTTGGTGTTTGAAGAAATCGAACATTTCATATTTAATGATCTAATACAGGGTCGGCTATAACAGATAGAATAACAGATCTCCAAAGCAGACAGTCTGTGAGACGCACCCTGAAGGAGGTCCGTGGATTTCAGGAAAAAACCCGAAGAAAAGGTACCCCCCGGACAGAAGATAGAAAGGAGTTACACAGGCAGCAGATGCGACGTTGATTTCGAAGGGCAGTGGAAGGACAGTGGTTAAAAATTCTTTTTTTGTCAAGGTCATAGTTAATGTGTCTTCAAGGTCGTAATTGGTTTTTCAAATGAGAACATGTTATTTTTTTTATCAAGATAGCCACTATTCAGACGAATCCAGCAACCCATGATATCATGACCTTGAAATGATTTGACAAGTGTATCCATTGAAAATAACTTATAACGAATAATCGTATCGAGAATGGTATAGTACAGTCAAGCAGAGAAAGTGGATATGATTTTGATTTATGATGAGACCGGCAGAATATTATGCCGTGAAACGGGCAGTGTTAATCCACGAAAAAAAAAAACGTCGCAAGACTGAAACAAAGGAAGAAAAAAAAACAAAGTCATGGTGTTATGGGTCGCTGGATTCGTTCAGTGGCTATCATGTCTTGATAAAAAATAACATAACAAAAATAACAATTCCCATTTGAAATACCATTGATGACCTTGTGGACGTATAAACTAGGACCTGGACAAAGAGAATTTTTAACCACAGTGTCAGCCCTTCGAAATCAATAAAATTCCCTTTTTGTCACTCTGAAGGTAATGGAGATATTTGGGGTGGTCACGTTAAATGGACCACCCTGTATATAATTACATCTAAAAAATTCAATATTTGTGTGTTTATTGTCGCAAAGTTTAGGCATTTTCTTGAAAATTTACTTTGAAGAAGAAATGAGAGTGTGGCTGCAAAATATTCCACCCAGAATGAATTAATCCTTGCTCTCTGGTCTTCGGAGTTCATTTTGAAGATCAAAAAGGTGGTTCATTTTCGTGCTGCAATGGTTCTACGATGGAACTCTTATTTGAAAATAACACGATTTTTTTACTAATCCGTGATTTACATTCTTTCTCATAAAGAAAAATTGTCAAAATGAAGTAGCAGACATCGGGAATCAAATTTGGTGTTTGAAGTTATCGAACATTTCATTCTTAATAACCTAATATAATGATGTATTTATTTGATTTTTTTATTCTATTATCTATATATTTCTATTTTTACTTCTACTTCAAATACTATTAAACATTACATTATATATTTGTGGATTTCAGCATCTTGAGGGTTGCTAATTGTGTCGCTCTTTGGGAATACTTATTTACTTCAGGAAATGGGATATACAATATATTTCCTCCAACTAGTTTCGGCTTTATTAAGTTATTTTACACTTCTAATTAACACTGATAATTGTTGCAGTACCTGAAAGATGGCTAATTTAAATTTAATTTACATTTATTAAAGTCCAAACTAGTTGGAGGAAATATATTTTTGACCTCCTGAATTGTAAAGCTAGCTTTGACATCGTGTATACATCAAGCGAAACTAGAATATTATTTTTATTTAGTACTTATTTGTAGTTTTCGTTAGATTTAAACGTGAAAAAACTATATGAATGACAGCTTCTATGTGAATGATGTGACGTTTAATGATTGTTTGAAAATCACGGAGTACTATATTTAAAAATAGTATCAACGTGCTCTCAACCAATCAACGAATCGTAAACCAAACAAGCAAGGGTGATTTTGAATTATTACATAATACTCATCGCGGATTGTTACATGTGTGTGGTATGATGTATTTAAATAGTCCACGAACTGTACAATAATGGGCATTTACAATAGTGGTCGTAGATAAATATATTTACGTTAATTAATTAATTGGATAGAAATATTAAATAACTTGTTATTCACAGTTATATAAATTTAAACATTTAACACGACTCGACTCTTTTGGCTGTTGAAGATTATTTTCAAGTGGATTTACAAATTGAAGATAGATTGGATTTATACCAAGGGTTTTTTTGGTGGGGGAGGTGTCTTTCTGCAATTAGGTGTAATTCTCCTTGTAGACGCTTGTGCGGCGTAATATCGTGTTTCAGTGGTAGAGCACGCCAATTAGACCAATTACTAAATTTAATAAATAACGTCAATCCCAAAAGTAAATTCACCAATGAGGTAGAAACCAACAACAAAATACTTTTTAGACCTTACTCTAATTCATAAAACAACTCATCAAATCACCCGGTAACACACTAATTAGCTGCCCATCATTTCATGATACCTAGAGCCTTTTCAATCCCTCTGAATCAATGATAAACGAATACAAATAACAATGTCCGAAATATATTCGAAAACCTCAAATTCAGATCAAACTTTCAACTCCCTGACATATTTTGGCATGACAAGCGAATAAAACGCAAACGTTCTTCGAAAGCAAAACCTTTAAGTTGCATTTAAACCCTCCTCAAAGTTGTCCCACATATTGTTAAATTGTACTAATCGAGGCAAGTGCCATCCTTGAACAACATTTTTTTTAAATCACGAAAAATTGTGCAAAAATGCGTGTAAAATTACGTCTTCTTTTCTGGTGCATTAAACAAAAAAATGTGCGGCTGTAGGTGCGTTTTAAATTTTTCACTTTTTCTTAAAAAACTCGGGAACGAGAAACGGGAAATTGTCATTTTCTGTTGTAAAACTGAACTTCCTTCAACCCTTCGTGCCTTCGACCCGTGTAAACAAAAACAGGAAATCACCTTTGAGGAGCAATTTTGGTCCACGGCTCAATTTTTTTACTGCGTCCTCTTGCCGCGTCGATTTCACGATTTTTGACTTCATGCGGAACTTCATACGGTTCACCCGAAGCGGCGTAAAATGTAAGCGAAAAAAAAAAAACGTTTTCTCGATCACGTTTTCTCGATTTTGGACGCTGTTCTCTTGATTGAAGAGCACCGCCTCTCCAAACCGGCTCGTTTAATACTAAAGATAAAATCGACCCCCTCAAAAAATACGGCGTATATGAAATTCATTCTTCCGAATGCAATAGCTGAATAGCGTAATACGCAGGTCAGACAGGACGAAGTTTTTCAATTCGAGTTTTGAGAACATTCTCGCGCTTTTCGTCTTAAAAAAGACACTAGTTCTTTTTTAAACCATTATTTCCAATGCAATCCAAAATTTCCGGAAATAGACAATCTTAAAATCTCGCATAATTTCAACAAAGGCCCGAAACTTAATAGTCGTTCCGCAAGGTTGGGCCTAATGTTGATCCTTGTGGAACGTCGCTGCTGATACTTCCCTCTTCATTAACTTTCTATCGCTATGGTAGCTCCTCACCATGCGTAGTAGATACTACATGCATAGTAGTAGTAGGTGATATACCTCTTGATGCCTTCCATGATCTGCTTCCAGCTACCAATGTTAAATGCGTTTCCAACATCTAAGGTTAGCAGCGCACACAATTTCCTTGTTCTTTCCGTGCCAGACTTGCCTTTTCGGCAATCTCTATGACATAACTTAACGCCAATTTTCAAAACTTAACGTCAATTGTGTATTTTAGTCATAAAAAGAGATTAATTTCGGAATCTAACGGAACAAGCTGAATTTTTGTATAGACCTTTAGTTTAGCATTACAAATGTTGTCCCAAAAGTCACATATGTCAACATGTGAGCGTCCTTAGATATTCAAGGTCAAAGGCCGCAAAAATCAGTTTTTTGAGAATATCTCGTTTTCTATGCCAATATATCGTATTTGCATTTATCATGAGAGTTGTAGAAAATAAAATTCGCTACAAATTTCATCTAAAACCTTTTTTTATTCGTCGATCTGTTTTTGAGATAGAGGGAGCAGGGTGTGGAGCGTTGATAAGCAGCTATACGTACCTTAGCGCAAGGTAAGTCCTGAATGCCAATGTATTATACCGTTTTTTTACTTAATTACTTATTAAATATTACTTAAATAACAATTTAATACCTTATGCTTATATTTATATTTCTTTTAAATCAAATAATCATCAAATATGACTTATCTTTAACATACAAATAATTAAATAATTACGTAAATCATTCTAAATATATTTTAATTCTATTCTAATTCAATCAATGGGACTGGGTACTGCAAAATGAAACCCTAACGTCGGTAACAATAGTTTTACCACATGCACCAGATGAACTACTTACTTCAATATTCTGCAACTGGAAGAATGGTTGTGGTTCGCGTTGTGGATGCCATACGTTAGATGCAATGTTCTTTAGCTTGTGGTCAATGCAATATAAAAAATACGGTATAATACCTCGGGATTCAGGACTTACCTTTAAGGTACGTATGGCTGAGCGCTCTACACTCTGCGTCCTCTTTCTCAAAAACAGTTCGACGTATAAAAAAATGTCTCAGATGAAATTTGTAGGTAAATTTATTCTCTAAAACTTTTAAAATTAATACAAATACGGTAGGAGACAGAAAAAACGAGAAATTCTCAAAAAACTGATTTTTTCGACTTTTGACCTTGAATATCTAAAGAAGCTGACATGTTGGCATATGTGACTTTTGAGACAACATTTGTAATGGTAAAACAAAGGTCTATACAACAATTAACCCTTAAGAGCTAGTCATATTTTCGGCACCTTCTGAAACCAGTCATGGGTCGTTTTCGTCTTTGCGTTATTTGGATCAGTAAAAACGCTTTAAAAAATCTGAAAAAATTCATGGAGCTTCTTTCAACCTTCAACTTCAAGTCCCAATAGGAATATTTTGAAAAAACAATTTGTTATACTTTTGTTATTGAAAATTTGGAGGTATCTCACGAAAAATCATTTGTTTACTTAAAAAATCATAACTTAAAGCCAAATAAAGATATCGACACAAATAAAAAAAGAAATTGAAGGTGAAGACCCTACCTTTCATAAAAAAAATAGTCCAAAAAATTTTATTAAAAAAAAAACGCTTAATTTTTGAACCTGAAAATAGCAAAAATTTGGGTACTAAAATTGCGTGTAAAAATGACTAAAATCGCGTGTAAAAATGATTTTAATGAATAAATTTGTTGTAAAGTGGATATAAACTAATAACGTAACAATGTTTTAGTGTGTGTTAGGTCAATATTTTATTTAAGCATGGTGGCAAGGTATACAGCAAGAAATACGGTGTTCGTCGCAAGTGGGTTTACCGCATTTCGCGCAACAAATGTTGGTTTTGCGGTCTTTTTCTGTTTTACAATAAAAACATCGTTTTCTCTTGTTCATTTTTTGGAGCCCAACATTCGCGGTTATATTTTCTTCGACTCCTAGCAATCTTTGAATGGATTGCTTAGTAGATGTATGAATTTGTGGGTATTCAAGGCGTTTACGGAGCTGTGGCGCTATCAGATCGAATGCAAACTCTTTCAAGAAATCGGCTCGAGAACGCGGCTCATTTGTAGAAGCTAAATTGTACAAAATGGAGGCATTCACAGTGGCCTGGTCCATCATACCGAGAAAGAAACGCATAGTCCATCTACGAGTCCTTCGAGCGCATCAGTAATTGCCGCATAGCTGATCAAACACATCAGTGCCGCACTTCGTTGAGTTATAAAACTCAATGATCTCAGGTTTATCAGTATCTGCGGACTTTTTCCCTGTTTTGTTTTTCGATGACAACAGCAATACGACCTTATTTTTTTTTCGGGCAAAAAGACAATAAAATATTGCTCCCGTCGTAGCCGTATCGGACCGTGCCCATCGTCGCATTTTGACGGAATGATTCCGGAATCTGCCGCTTATTTTTGCGAATCGTTCCGACCATGGTGATCCCGTGATCTTTTTTCATTGTATTGAAAATTTCAATAGAAGTGAACCAATTGTCACAAGTGATCGTTCGGTTAGTACCATGAATAGGTTGGCTTAGAACGCGAACATAGTACGATGGTACACTTTCGTTTCGTTCCGAGGGGACTTTTCCGGTGTACGGTATCGCTGACAACATATATGATGTTTTTGCATCGTTCATCGATACAATTTTTATACCGTAACGCGCAGGTTTTGATTTTATATAAACTCTCGCCGAAAATTTGCCGCGAAATGCTAATAACTGCTCGTCGATTGTCAAGAACTCGCTAGGAGAATAATTTAATTCACAATTTTTTATAAACGTGTCCCAAATTTCGCGGACCGGCGCTAATACGTCTGTAGTGCGTCTTTCTGCTCGAGTTGTCTTATCATCGAATCGTATTCTGCAGCTCAGAAACTGGAACCGAGCTCGTCCCATCGCGGCTTTACATAACGGGACGCCAAATTGTTCACCCCACAATTCTCTCAGGTTCACTCGGTTGCTTTTACACGCGCCGAAAAGATACAATATGCCGAGGAACGCTTTTATTTCAGTAACACACGTCGATTGATATACCCTGTCAGCTGCCCAGTCAGCGTCATCAACGTTACGCATGAACCGTGCGATTTCTTCGTTCGTATGTAACACGATAATGTCCAAAACATCGTCGGTGAATAAGGTGCTCCAATATTGTAACGGAGTACTCGCCGAAGCAGGCGCGTTTTTAGCACGAGGTAAAATAACTGTAATACTGCTTCTCCGACCGCGACTTTCGGGAGCATTTACGCACCACTTATATTTATCCTTCCCGTACACATACTTCCTACGTCGAGTACCTGTCGGTATCTCTTCTTCTTGTTCTGGTTCTGGTTCTTGTTCTGGTTCACTGACGTCGTCATCATCGCGGTCGTCTAAATCTGAGACCTCATACTCCGTTTCATCGCTGTCATGGTCTTCCAACAGATCAGATTCCTCCTCGGAGTCGTCTGATCCAAAATATATTATGTTATCTCGAGGCCGAAGAATACTCAAAACTTCTTCCGGCGATCTTGATGACATTTTTAGTGAAACTACAGAAAAAAAAAATTTAATTTAAAAAAAAAATAAAAAATAAAAATTAGTTTAAAAAACTTTCCTGTACTTTTGAGCAACGTAAAGTCTAATCATGGGTCGTTTTCGTCCGCGGCGAAGTTCATGTGCTCACTACGATGGCCTGAGGGAGACTCGTAGGTAGGTCCTCGGGGGACAACTTTTTTTAGGGAGGGGATATAGCATGCTCCGGACCCGTTTTCAAAAGTTACAGCACTTTAAAATTTCGCTTGGGTCGAAAACGACCCATGACTAGCTCTTAAGGGTTAAATTTTGTATTTAGTAATTTGTATTTGTATTTTTATTTTTAAATATATATATATTTTTTTGTATGTGGTTTCTATATGCCAGTAGGTTAATAAATAAATAAAAGCAATATATACAAAAATTCAGCTTCTTCTATTAGATTCCTGGGTGATATCCTAAAATGACTGGGCTATAATATTCTGGAGTGATTAGAAATTTTCAAACAGAGCCGTAAACCATCGAACAAAAGTGAATTGCCTCACATTTTCCTAATCAAAATTAGATGGCTGTATAAAATAGATTGTTGCATTGATTGTTTTTTTTATATAGTCTGTATGCAATAGTCGAAAAACTGCCGTTTGGACCAAACTCCTACATATGTAAAATTGACAATGCTTTGGCGCTCAATGCCTCATATTATTTTGAAACTTTTTTAACATGTGATGGTTTAATTTTCTATTATTAGTTGCAGTTATTAGTTGCGTTATGAAATTAATTTCCATTTTTTGATAATTGCATTTTGTAAAAAGGAGCAATTTAGGGAATCTTACTGTGGGTACTGTGTTTGTATTAAACAAAAATATGCGAATAAACTATAAAAATACCAAATCTAATTATAAATATTTCTCGTCCAAAAATAATATTTGGTTAATGGCCAATATATGCATTTAATAAATAAAGACTTAGATAAATATACTTCTTTCAAATACAAAATATACCCCTTGTATTTGTTTTGTTACATTTTGATAATTATAGAATTTTGTTCAATTATTTTCTTAATATTATCAACATTTTTTTTTCAAGGAAGTAGATTTAAATAAGTTTGCCCAAATCTAAACAATCTTTATGTAATAATTTTAATAATTAATAAAATATAATCAGTCCGATTTAATACACACAGCTTTGTGTCCTTTACCTTTTGTTTTATACTTTTTGTGTCCCATACCTTTAAGTTTTTATAACTATAAAAATAATCAGTTGTTTGTCTTGTTTCTGGTTTTTTAATTTTAAAATCTTACATTTCTAATTATTTTAATCAATTATTTTAAATTATTTAAACATTTTTTTATAAATCGAAACATTTTTATATTTAACCCTTTCGCTGCTATGGACTGCTATAGCAGTTCAATTGATTTGACGCCCAGGTGCTATGGACTGTTATAGTATTCCATTTGTTTTACCGGCCAGATGCTATGGACTGCTATAGCTGTCTACCGACTTCATGAATACATTGTGGCTTTTTTAAACATAACAAAGAGATTAATAAATATATACACTCTCATTGGATCGTTGCGTTACCATGCGTGAAAGATTCGGGACTCACCCCTGCACCTAGGGTCTTATCGTTGGAAATATGAATATTTCAAAAAAACATAATTGTAAACTATGCGGATAGCCATATATTTTTTTAATGTCTAGCCTTGTCTAATCTTGTCTAATATTGTCTAGTCTTGTCTAATCTGATCTAGTCTTGTCGAGTCTTGTATATTCTTGCCTTCTTCTTCTCTTGTCTATGTGTTCTACTAGATTAAAATGTACTTAATTTAATGAATTCTCTACAATGCTAACTGAATTGGACTAGATCAGTGGTGGCGAACCTATGGCACGCGTGTAACAGCTGGCACGTAGAAAATTAGTGATGACACGCGATAAAAATAGCTGTTTTTAAAGACGCTTTTGCTTCTTGTTAAAACACCTTTCAAAATTTCTACATCAGTAGTGGCGGACCTACGGCACGCTGGTACGCGGCTGTAACAGCTGGCACGTAGAAAATTGCGGCAGTTTAAAGAGAAGAGTGCCCAAAAAGTGAAAAAAAAAACCAGAGGCGTTTTACGGCGGCGCCTAGAACGTTCGAACAAATTGACGGATCGGAACAGGACCGGCGCCGTTCGATCGGGCATAGAACCTATTAGTTTGTTTGGGAGTTTAATCCCGATTGCGTTGAAGATGGCGTTGCGACGCTATAAAAACGAAAAACGTCAGGACGTCCAGGAAAACTCCCACAAAATCGCCAACTAAAGCTCTCCGGGAACGGTTTCGCGCGATTCTGGCAGAGAATTGAACGTTTTATCTTTTAGGGTAAGCGGCATCACGCTGCGTCGTTTGAAACCGCCGCGATGCCCGCCGAACCTCGCCGCATTGTAGGAAAGAAATGACAAAAGAAAAACGTCCATATTTTTGCAGTCGCCCGGTGAATGTCCTGGATTTTTCAGTGGGTTGTAGAATGGTGTTTTGGCTTTCCGCACCAATAATTGGACATCGCGGTATTGCGTCGCGACGCCCAATTATAACTGTTAATCTGCACAGAGAAAAACTTGAATGTCGATTTGGGGCACCAGGATGTCGCGTTTTTGAAATTCCAAGGTGACCGGCACGTGGGCCCCACAAAGCCGCGCATTTTGGTACCGGCGCTGCGTCGCTGCAATCATGGAGTCGCCCGCCAGAATTCGAAACGTATCTGCCCGCTACAGCTTCGCCGTTTCTGGGCGCAACGACTCGAAATTGTACTCTTTCGATTCGGAACGGACGCCCGCGCCTCTTTTACATTTATGGTTTCGCGATCCAAGATGTCCTGATCAGAGAATATTTTCATAGATCTGCAGGGTGCACTGTAAGTGCACCTTCAAGTTTGCCGCCATCTGCGTTCAACGTGCCGCGGCGGACTCGCGAGTTTTCGACGAATTTCTTTAGATTGAACCTATGGCTTTGCGGCAGTGTAACCGGCGCCGCGGCGCCCGTCGTTATGGAGGAGCAAAGGATTATAAAGGAGCTCTATTTTCTGCTTTTGATCAAAAGGTGAAAAATGTGAAAGGGGTTGCATAACTACCGGAATTTTTATAAATATTTTAGCGCTTTGTTTTATTCCTTAAAATTGTCATGGCTGTGAAACGGTTAAACAAATAGATAAAGGATTATACTTTTTTATTATCTAAATAAGATAACTAGACATTCAAGGTTAATTATATAATAATTTATTTATGTATATTATAAATTAGATTTTTAACATTTTGACCTTTCCCAAATGGAAGACTTCTTATTATAATATCGATCATTTTATTGTTATTATTATTAGTTATTATTTTATTATTATTTGTTATTATTTATGTTAGTATTATTATATTTTATTTATATTATCATTTTTGCACATATAGCTTACTTTTCTTCCATTTTTTTGTTTTTAAACCATAGTTTACTAAAAATACATTTTTTCTAGGATTATTAACAACCACTTTCAACAAATTTGGCCGAATTCCGTCGGTACATCACTCAACGACAATAATACTCCTAAAATCGGCGGGTTCAGGAGATGCCCCGACAAATCCTCCAACGACTGATGTCTCAGGGCCACCGCCGCCGACAAACCCCCCAACAGGTGGTAGCGGTGGTAAAAACAAAAACACACTTTCCTGTCCGAAATGCGGAGATCCTTGCACGCACGTGGAGACATTCGTCAGCTCCACACGATTCGTGAAATGTGAGAAATGCCATCATTTTTTCGTCGTTTTAAGTGAAGTTGATAGCAAGAAGAAAGAAGGAGTTGAAAATAAAAGCGGTTTCTTCAGGAAACCTCCGCCGCCTCCGAAGAAGATTTTTGATTACTTGAATAAACATGTTGTAGGACAGGAACATGCCAAGAAGGTAATATTACGCATGTTTGAAAATACACGTATTAATTTAGCATTGTTGTAGGTATTATCGGTGGCCGTTTACAATCATTATAAAAGAATATTTAATAATACGCCGACACAAAGTGGAAATACAAGGCAAGACATGGCTGTGATGGAACAAGGACCGCATACAAGTTTTACACACAGAGGTATGTTTTTATTTTCACGCTTGGTAGATTGAATAATAAAGAACATTGGGTCACGCAAGGACGTGTGCTTTTAAGTAATTCTGTCTTTGGGACAATTCAAGGCAAGGATACGTTCCATCGATTATAAAAATTACGCAAATAAACAGCATTGACTTATACTTTTACCCACCCCACATCTTATGATTATAGTAAATATAGTTTTTTTTTGTGGGGCGTAGCAGGCATATAAATTAACCTGACAAGTGGACCCCCCGGAATCACGAACATCCTGGAACCGCTCTTTATACAGCATTAACCTCAATGTCGCCGCTCTGCTCTGGGCATCTTTTTTTATATGTGGTTTGGGGGAAGCTCTACCAGCCTGTGTGTGAGGCTCTCACTCACTAAACCCCTCTTACTTTCTCTCCTACTTCGCTCTTCTGGCGAGACTTTTCTTCTTCTTCCTTCTGTGTTATTATTTCACGGATTACTCCCTGTATTTTTCCCCAGTTTTCTTCAGACTCCATCATTTTGTTTGCAAGATCGGATGCCTCTTTAATTTGCGATAAGTCCCTGCGTTCCTCTTCCCAGCGCTTGCATTCAAGGATCTTCTGCTCCACAGTACTCACACAGGGTGTCCGTTGCTTTTCCGATTTTGTGTAAGCAGTTTTTAAAGCAGCCGTGGCCGCTGAATACTTGGGTGACGTGGTAGCCTATCTCCCCGTGTTTCCCTGTGGCCCATTTCTGGATGTCTGGTAT
This sequence comes from Phosphuga atrata, assembly GCA_944588485.1. Classification (NCBI taxonomy): domain Eukaryota; kingdom Metazoa; phylum Arthropoda; class Insecta; order Coleoptera; family Silphidae; genus Phosphuga; species Phosphuga atrata. The sequence continues at coordinate 2,858,561 of OX155899.1, read as the reverse complement.
AATACCTCTTGTCCATATTCATTTTTTTGCATTGTCCCATTGCTTTTGCCAGGTGTCGTAGATCATGTCCGTAGATTGTAGATATGGTGGTGACGACTTGTACTGCGACCTTTATAGATCTATTGTACCCCACCCTCCTCCTCCAAGTGTTGGTGTACATACCCATTTAGAGCGCCTCCTCTAATCCTGATTCCTTTAGGAATCTCAGGATCTGGGTGGGATTCAAGGCCTGCAGCTCCTCTGTGTTCAAGCAGTGAGCCCCAAGGTAAATCTGTCTCTTGCGGAGTAATGCTCCGCAGTCTTTGAACAGATGTATGGGGGTTTCCTCTGCTGAGCCACAGAATCTGCATCCATCATCCTCCTCTAGGCCTAGGGCCTTGAGATGTTTCCTAAGTCTGCAGTGTCCCGTCAGGGCTCCTGTCAGAATTCTGAGCTTGTTCCTGCTTAGTTTCAGGCAAGCTTTAGTTCTCTTCTGGTTGAAAGATCCCAGCATCACTTTGGATTGCCTTAGCCCTGGAAGTTCTATCCAGGTTTTCATCCATTTTCCTCTTATTTCTTCATCTAAACTTTTGCGGATGGTGTTCACGCTCATACCGCAAAAGGGTTCCGGACCTATAAAGGGGCTACTGGATCCCTTGTTTGCTAGGTGATCGGCTTCTTCGTTTCCGTCTATACCAGTGTGTCCTGGTACCCAGTATAGCGTTACTTTATTATCCCTGCCAAGCTTGTTCAGCTTCCCCACACAGTCCCATACCAGTTTGGATCTGATGGTGTATGAGCTAATGGCCTTGATGGCTGCTTGGCTATCTGACAGGATAGCAATTCGTTTGTTGCGGTACTTCCTGTCGAGGTTAAACTGTGCACATCTTTCGATTGCGTGTACCTCTGCTTGGAAGATACTTGGGGATGTTGCCATGGATTCGGAGTATCTGGTACGAGGTCCAAACACTCCTGCACCAGTGCCTTCCTTTGTCTTCGAACCATCTGTATACCACTTGATGGCATTTTGCTCTATGTGGTATGCTGAGGATTCGTCGCTCCAATCCGCTTTACTACTACACATTGCTGTGTAGTTTTTCTCGAAGTGGTATTTGCATACCATTTCGTCTTTTGGTACTTCCAGCCAGGGGATCTTGGCAGCGAGGCTGTTTCGGTCTCTGCTCCCGATTATCTTGCCTCTGCCCATTCCTTCCTTGCTGAACCTTACGATCGCCGATCTGGCGGCGCTCTCCACCACAAGGTGCAGCGGAGTCAGATCCAGCAGCAGCTCCAATGCTGCTGTCGGACACGACCCCATCGCCCCCGTGATGCAGACACACGCCAGTCTTTGAATCTTCTCAAGCTGTTTCCTCATAGAGGCCAGCTTGATTCTACTTCCCCACGCAACCGCCCCATAAGTGATTGCAGGTCTCACTATCATGGTGTACATCCATCGCAGGATAGTGGGGTTACAACCCCACGTTTTTCCTGCCAGATTTCTGCACACCATTAGGGCGCGTTTGGCTTTACCTACCACTGCCTCAGCGTGTCTATTCCATAGGAGTTTGCTATCTAGTGTGATACCCAGATACCTTATCTCCTGTTGGTATTCTACTCATATCATGTCCGTAGCAGCTTTTTTATGTCCTGTTTTGAAAGGTTACCTTGACGTTTCGTATATATGTTATTTCTCTCCGACACTAGCGCCTCGATGGGGGTATTCCTGCAATTACTAGAATGGCTTCCCTGGGTACCGTTCTGTACGCGCTACTGACTCTTAGTGCCAGTTTTCGTTGCACTCTCGCCAGTTTATTTTTTGTCTTCTGTACCGTCATGGCCCTCTACCAGATTGGTGCTGCGTACAGCATCACAGATTGTGCTACCGAACAGAGTAATTTCCTTTTGCTGGCCCACGTTTGGCATTAGTCTTTCCATCGTAGTGGTCGGTTTGTATGCTTTCTCCGCCGCTTTGGAGACATGGTCGTTGAAGGAAAGGTTTTTATCAATAATAACGCCTAGATACTTTACTGCTCTTTTCGGTGTTATTATGGCATCTTTGATTATTAGGGTTACCTCGTTTAGCTGTCTCTTGCCCGCAAGTACAACAGCCCCGGTCTTCGCTGGGGCTAGCTTTAGCTCCTTTTTCTCTAGCCACTCGCCTACCAGCCTCATTGTCTCATTTGCCTTGTCCGTTACTATGTTCTCCGTTTTTCCACAGATTGTTATTGCTAAATTGTCCGCAAAACCAACAATCCCAGCTCCTTTTGGCAGCCTTAATCTGAGAACTCCGTCGTACAGAATGTTCCACAGAGTTGGGCCCAGTACTGAACCCTGTGGAACACCACTGGTGATTTGTAGCTCCATTGTTTTATTTTCTGCCTGTATCGCTAATTTCCTCTTGTTTAAGTAGCTTCTGATTATGCGGAGTAGGTATGGGGGGAGTCCTAATTTTGTCGCCTCATCCATGATATTTTGCCAGCTTGCTGACAATGGGCTGAACGCATTTCTTACGTCGAGCGTTATGAGTATGCAGATCTCTCTTGTCCTCCGCGTTCCTGCTTTAGCTGCCCTCGCCTTTTCCACCACCTTTCCGATTGCGTCTATCGTTGACCTTCCTGACCTGAAACCGAACTGTCTCTCTGATATGATTGTTTCCGCCCTTATTCTTCCTACCAGCAGTTGCTCCAGCAGTTTTCCTGCCACATCCAGAAGGCCCAGTGGTCTATATCCGGTGGCTCCATTTGGGTTCTTTAAGTTTTTCCTGAGTAAGACTAGTTTCGCAACTTTCCATATATCTGGGAAGTGTCCAAGTTTGAGGCATCAATTCATTACCGCGAGTATATATTCGGGCGTTTTGGAAGCTGCAAGTTTTATAACCTCCGGTAGAATTCCATCAGGTCCTGGGGCCCTGCCATCTCGAATGTGGTCCTAGGCATCTACATTTTTTTTCCGTACGTCTCCCTTTCACAGGAGTGTTTAGGGTTTCGGGAATATGGCTCTATAGTTTTGGTTTTCCTTTCCGTAGATTATTTTTCTCCGTTCGTCTTGTTCTTTTTGAGTCAGGATGTCACGTATCATTGTCTCCGTGTATGTCCAGTCCTCTGGTGATCTTAGCATCACGTCTACCAGTGTTTTCACCTCTAGGTTGAGGCCTGTCTGCTCCTTCCATCTGTCCCTCTCGGATATCCACCCACTGCATTCAAACACGGTATAAAGTGCACTGTCCACGTCGCCGCAGTATACACACATTGCGTCACTTGCCCTGCCAAAACTATGTAGATATGCCTTGAAGCATCCGTGACCGCTGAGGGCCTGTGTTATGCCCGCCATTCACACAACGGTCCACCGGAGAGATCTGCCTGTGCAAGAATGCCTGCGCAGGTAGACCAGAGCGTTTGAGGGAAAATACCTGTGCAGTAGACCTGTCAGGCTTTGGGTTGCCTAACCTGCAACTAACCTAACCTTGTCAGTCTTCAAGTATTGTTTGCTATTTTTTTTCTGCCCAGTTCCTTGTCTTATATAATTGGACCCTCTCGTGGATTTTGCACTCGGGGCGATGACAGCAATCACCAACACAACTTCCCTGGAGATAGTCCTGTATGCACTGCATACTCTCATGGCCATTTTTCTCTGTACAGATGTGAGCATCTGTTTCATGTACCCCTTTTCAATAGCTCTAGCCCAGACCGGGGCTCCATAGAGAATGGTCGAGTGAACCACAGAGCACAGCAGCCTTCTTTTACGGCTTTTCGGACCGCCGATGTGATGCAATAATTTTCCTAGGGAAAATGCCGATGTAATTTTTAGGGCTTTTTCTCCAGTGTGCTTTGAAAGACAGTTTCTGGTCAAAAGTTTCTGGTCATGCCTACGTACTTGACCTCTTGTTTCAGTGTGATGTCCACTTTTTTAAATTTCAATTTTATAGGTCCTATTTTCCTGTTGCCAGTGAGAAGTACCGCTTCTCTTTTTTCAAGGGCCAGCTTAAGGTTTTTTTCGTTCTAGCCGTTCATCGATCTGCTTTATGGCGATGTTTGCCTTTCTCATCAGTTCTTCTTCAGTTTTCCCTGTTGCAACTAAAGCCAGGTCATCGGCGAATCTTACTATTTCCACCCCAGCTGCGAAAATGAGCGTTAAAACGCCATCGTATAGAATGTTCCACAGGGTAGGGCCCAATACCGAGCTATGAGGAACACTCTATTTACTTCACATGTAACGACCTTAGTCCATTAATCACGTGATGTTTTTTAGCAACTTTTTAACCCCCCCTTCCCTTGGTGATTCGTGGTGAGGTTTTAGGTTAAGCCCCCACCACCCCCCACCCAAAATCAAGTGTATTTTGTTGGTACAAGTCGCGCGCCGCTTTTCGGTTTAAGAATCGCGCATTCAACGAAAAAATAAATACACGTGATATCTTCCCCGATGTGACATTTCGTGATTCTTCACAAAAAAGCCTAAAGGTCGGATACTTTTCTAACAGACCACGTATATATATATATGACAATAAAATTATTGCAAATGAGCATTCAATAAATTTATACACTCTATTGATTCTGGAGTCGCTAGTAGGAAATCTTCGGGTCTGCCGTTGTAAGCTGTTTCATGGCATTCCTCCACAATATGTTTGACGGTTTGGCTTTCGCCGTACTCGCAGGAGGAGCTTGGACTCTTGCTCCATTTGTGTAAAGTATAGGCGCATCTGCCATGCTGCGTTCTGATTCTATTTAGCTTTCACCAGGCTTTCCAAGTCGAATCCTGGTGGTGAGTTGGTAATGCATGGCATATCACTGTTTTGTTTCGACGTCCATTCCTGATACCAAGCGTCGGTGATGCTCCATTCGTCTTCTATTGCGTTTAGTGCGGTTTTCTTGATCGGAGGCGGTTTTGGTTAGCGTCCTCGATGTTTGTATGGATCGGTAATTCTCTGTTGTCCAGTATCCTATTAAACGCTCTGTACAGAGCGTTTAACGCAGCGGCACAGGCTTCGGGGTGGGATATGACTCAGTACTGAAAGCCATTCTGTAGGAGTCGATTTAATAACGCCAGCAATCATCTTCATTGTATTGTTGAGCTGTGCGTCTATTTTTTGGACGTGTGGGCTGTTGAGCCATACCGGAGCACAGTACTCTGCAGCTGAATAGACGAAGCCCAGGGCTTACGTGCGTAGAGTAGAAGCTGAAGCACCCCAAGATGTTCCGCGCAATTCTTGTATTATATTGTTTCTTGTTTTCAGTTTCTCTGCTGTTTTTGATAAGTGCTCCTTAAACGAAAGTGTTCTATCGAGTGTCACACCTAGATACTTTGGGTTTTTGTTATCCTTCAGAGTTGTGTTTTTAAACTCGACACTGAGTTCCCTATTTGCGAGTTTGTTATTCAGGTGAAAGCTGGTTACTTCTGGTTTGCTAGCGTTTGGTTGGAGTCTCCATTTCCGGAAGTATTTCCCCAACTTCTCGAGATCAGCCGTCAATTTACTATAAGATGCGGCTCATTCGAGGAAACAGAGAAAATCTGTTTCTTCGAATGAGCCGCATCTTATTGTAAGTCCCCAGTCGTTGGCATATCCATGTTTTTTTGACCTAGTTTCGGGCATGTCTGAGATGTATAAGCAGAACAACAGCGGTGCGAGCACCGCTCCTTGAGGTAGACCGTTCTTGAGTTTTTTTTTTGGAGAGCTTATGTCGGATCCCATTACGACTTGGAAAATTCTGTCGTGCAACATGTTGTTACTTTGCACGGAATCACTTGCAGAAACTTACAGATCATGTCCTCTCTCCACACCGTGTCGTAAGCTACCGACAAGTCGATGAAGGCTTGCAAATTTTTGTTTTCTTTGGAACCCTGCTTTGATGTGTGTGGTGAGCGAGAGAACTTGGTCAACGCAGCTTCGTTTCGGTCTGAAACCCGCCTGTTCTAATGGGATTTCGTCGAAGATTTTTTGGCTTATTCGGTTGTATACAAGGCGTTCGAGCAGTTTGTAACTCACGGATAGCAGTGCTATGGGTCTATATCTTTTGGGTGAGTTCACCGCTTGGCCTGGTTTCAGAATAGCTATGATTTTGAATCTTTTAAATTCCTTGGGTAGTATGTCGGTGAAGAATTCGGCCAGGACTGATGTTATCGAATCCGGGAGCCTTTCCGGGCTTAAGATCTTGATTTTCTATCGAGATTTCGTCTGCTGTAAAAGGTCGGTTTTGCTGAGGTTTTAAGGTGTTTGAGGTGTCGTTTAACTTTCATTGTGTGATCTTTGTCCTTTGGTGCTCTGGACGTTGCTACTATACGTGGTCTGTTAGAAAAGTATTCGACCTTTAGCCGGTAAAAAAAAAACTGGCATACCTGGAGCGTTGAAAACCTAATCACCCTCAAAGTAGTCTCCCTGAGACTCCACACACTTCTCCCAGCGGTGCCGCCATTGTTGGAAGCATTCCGAGAAAACCTCTTTCGGAATCGGCTTTAGTTCGGCTGTCGTTGCAGCCATAATGTCCTTATCTTCTTTGAAATCGCGTTTTTTTTTCAATGGTCTCTTGACTTTGAGGAATAGCCAGAAGTCGCAGGGGGGCATATCAGGAGAGCAAGGAATCTGTCGAATCAGGGGAGTCTGGTTTTTCGTCAAAAAATTGTGAACCAAGTGCGAAGAATGTGTTGGAGCATTGTCGTGATGGAGTCGCCAATTTCCTGATGACCACAACTCCAGTCGCTTGCGCCGCACAGCATCACGTAGGCGACGTAGGACATCCCTATAGTACTCTTTGGTGATTGTTTGACCCTGTGGTGTGTACTCGTGGTGTACCATTCCGCGGGAGTCTGCACTTGGCGGGCCTTCTTTGGTCTTGGTGACGTGGAATGCTTCCACTGTGACGACTGGGATTTGGTTTCGGGGTCGTACCCGTACACCCAGGACTCGTTACCAGTGATTATTGTGTTCATGAAGTCGGGGTCAGTGTTTATGGAGTCCAGCATGTCCTGTGAGACTTCAAGACGAACTTGCTTTTGCTCCGCCGTCAGCACCTTCGGCACGAATTTCGCCGCTACTCTCTTCGTGGCCAAATCTTCGGTCACAATGGAATGCACCGAAAAAGTGCTGATGTCCACCTCTTCCACAATTTCTCGGATAGTGACACGACAGTCCCGCATCACCACAGCGTTCACTTTGGCAATGACATGATCATTTCGGTATGTTGATGGCCGACCAGAGCGTTGCTCGCTTTCCACCGATGTGCGACCGTCTTTAAACCGGTTGTACCTCTCATCTGTGAGATGCCCATAGCATCGTCACCGAAAGCTCTCTGAATCTTCCGAATGGTTTCTACCTGGTTGTCGCCCAGTTTCTGCCAAAATTTGATGCAGTAGCGCTGCTCCAGTCGTTCCGTCATTTTTTTTTAACACTGCTCGACACCCACTGACGCTATCGACAGGCGGGAAAAAATTCACGCATGCGCACGAAGGTTCAAGGTCGGCTCATGCAAGCACGCTTGATTGAAATCCATCAGGTTTTTAAAATAAAAAATAAGGTCGGATACTTTTCTTACAGACCACGTAGATACATATTTTATTCTCTCTGAAATACAATTGTACAAAAAATATTGAAAATTGGTATTGTTTGTTTTTAATCGTGATAATCCGGAATTTCTTGATAATCCGGCGGTTGTCTGGTCCCATATGTGTCGGATTATTAAGATTATACTGTATATGTTACACTAAAATATTATTACATATCGACACTAGTTCCCCAAAATGTTTCTAAAGAACGACTTAAGTACTTCGGTAACTCTTATAGCCTACGAACGTCAAATGTACTTTTGCAGTTAGTAATTATGCCTTACTTAATTTAAATTTCCTGTGTCAATGTTTTTTATTGTGTTTGTATTTGTATTGCTGTTGTTATCTATGAACTTGTGTAGATCTCCTCCATATAACAGGCATGGGCAACACGGGATCGATGGGTTTCAATTTTTCAAACTCGCAATCGAACGAGGGCTCAAAGTCCGCATCGGCCGCAGGCTCAGACGTCCTAGACCGCACCACCCACGAGCTAAAACTCGAAAAGAGTAATATTTTATTGCTGGGACCCACTGGATCGGGTAATTTATTCCATTTAGAATATTAAACGAATTATATTAATTGCCTTGAAATTAAAAGGGAAAACTTTACTCGCCCAAACGATTGCACACTGCCTAGACGTTCCATTTGCCATATGCGACTGCACCACCTTAACGCAGGCCGGATATGTCGGCGAAGACATTGAAAGTGTTATCGGAAAATTATTGCAAGATGCCGGATATAGTGTCGAAAGAGCTCAGATTGGTATCGTGTTTTTGGACGAAGTTGATAAAATTGGGGCTGTGCCTGGAATACACCAATTAAGAGACGTTGGAGGTAAATTTAATTAAGTTTTACAAGAAATTCATGTCTTAAAATTGTCATACGTAATAACCCAAATAACTTTACTGCATTGTAAGCTTCAAAGGAGGCATAATGTAATCTTTGGAGATTAAATGTGTCTAGGGATTGCAATCCGGTAATCAGGCGGATTCGGCAACACTAAACGTCTGGCGGATCCGGTACCAATATACCGGATCCCGCGCCAATATACTGGATCCGGTGATACTAATTTTTGGTAAAATAATCGCGCTGTTGTATGAGTAGGTACTTTAAATGCGTGGTGCGCATGGCGCCACATTTCACATAAGGCAGCGAAAGATCAAAGAAGATGACATATGAAGTTGAAATTTTACCAAAATAACTTTTGTAGACTCAAAATATAAAGTATTTTCCTCACTGGGCGACTATTTGGAGGAATTTTGGAAATCCAAAAACCACAAATTTCTCCAAAATGTCCAAATTTTGAAAATCTGAAACCGTTTTGTTAATATTTTGAAAAATAAGGCAGCGCCAGATCAATGAAGATGAGATTAAGATTTTACAAAATTAACATTTGTAGACTCTATTTTCCTTACTGCGCGACTATTTGGAAGAATTTGGGAAATCTAAAAACCACAAATTTCTCCAGAAAGTCCAAATTTTGAAAATCTAAAACCGTTTTGTAAATATTTTGAAAAATAAGGCAGCTACAGATTAATGAAGACGAGGTTAAGATTTGACAAAATTAATATTCATAGACTCTCGCTATTTTCTCTACTGTGAGACTATTTGGAGGAATTTTGAAAATCTAATAATCTCGAATATTACCAAAAGGATCAAATTTTGAAAATATGAAACCAAAATTTTGAAAATCTCCAAATCTGCTAAGGCCGGATCGGTGGTTCCGGTGGCTATATGGGGGAATTTTGGAAATCTAAAAACCACAAATTTCTCCAAAAAGTCAAAATTTTGAAAATCTGAAACCGTTTTGTTAATATTTTGAAAAATAAGGCAGCGCCAGATCAATGAAGATAAGGTTGAAATTTTACAAAATTAACATTTGTAGACTCTATTTTCCTCACTGCGCGGCTATTTGGAAGAATTTGGGAAATATAAAAACCACAAATTTCTCCAGAAAGTCCGAATTTAGAAAATCTAAAACCGTTTTGTAAGTTTTTTGAAAAATAAGGCAGCGACAGATTAATGAAGACGAGGTTAAGATTTGACAAAATTAACATTCATAGACTCCTCGCTATATTCTCTACTGTGAGACTATTTGGAGGAATTTTGAAAATCTAATAACCTCGAATTTTACCAAAAAGACCAAATTTAAAATATATGAAACCAAAATTTTTATAATCTCCAAATCTGATCCGGACGGATCCGGTGACAATTTGGAGGAATTTTGGAAATCTAAAAACCATAAATTTCTCCAAAAATTGCCAATTTTGAAAATCTAAAACCGTTTTGTTAATATTTTGAAAAATAAGACAGCGATAGATTAATGAAGACGAGGTTAAGATTTGACAAAATTAATATTCATAGACTCTCGCTGTTTTCTCTGCTGTGAGACTATTTGGAGGAATTTTGAAAATCGCATAACCTCGCATTTCACCAAAAAGACCAAATTATGAAAATATGAAACCAAAATTTTTTAAATCTCCAAATCTGCTCCGGACGGTTCCGGCCGGATCGGTGGTTCCTGTGGCTATTTGGAGGAATTTTAGAAATCTATAAACCACAAATTTCTCCAAAAAGTGTAAGTTTTGAAAATCTGAAACCCTTATGTAAATATATTGAAAAATAAGGCAGCCAGAGATTAATGAAGACGAGGTTAAGATTTGACAAAATTAACATTCATAGACTCTCGCCATATTTTCTACTGTGAGACCTATTTGGAGGAATTTTGAAAATCTAATAACCTCGAATTTCACTAAAGAGATCAAATTTTGAAAATATGAAAACAAAAATTTGAAAATATCCAAATCTGATCCGGGCGGATCCGGCCGGATCGGTGATTCTGGTGGCTATTTGGAGGAATTTTGGAAATCTAAAAACCACAAATTTCTCCAAAAAGTCCAAATTTTGAAAAACTGAAACCGTTTTGTTAATATTTTGAAAAATAAGGCAGCGCCAGATCAATGTAGATGAGATTGGCATTTTACAAAATTAAAATTTGTTGGCTCTAACTATTTTCCTCACTGCGCGACTATTTGGAGGAATTTGGGAAATCTAAAAACCACAAATTTCTCTAGAAAGTCCAAATTTTAAAAATCTAAAACCATTTTGTAAATATTTTGAAAACTAAGACAGCGACAGATTAATGAAGGCGAGATTAAGATTTGACAAAATTAATATTTATAGACTCTCGTTATTTTCTCTACTGTGAGACTATTTGGAGGAATTTTGAAAATCTAATAATCTCGAATTTCTCCAAAAAGACCAAATTTTGAAAATATGAAACCAAAATTTTGAGAATCGCCATATCTGATCCGGCCGGATCGGTGGATCCGGTGGCAATTTGGAGGAATTTTGGAAATCTAAAAACCACAAATTTCTCCAAAAAGTCCAAATTTTGAAAATCTGAAACCGTTTTGTTAATATTTTGAAAAATAAGGCAGCGCCAGATCAATGAAGATGAGGTTGAGATTTTACAAAATTAACATTTGTAGACTATTTACCTCACTGCGCGACTATTTGGAAGAATTTTGGAAATCTAAAAACCACAAATTTCTCCAGAAAGTCCAAATTTTGAAAATCTAAAACCGTTTTGTAAATATTTTGAAAAATAACACAGCGACAGATTAATGAAGACGAGGTTACGATTTGACAAAATTAACATTTGTAGACTCTAACTATTTTCCTCAATGCGCGACTATTTGGAAGAATTTTGGAAATCTAAAAACCGCAAATTTCTCCAAAAAGTCCAAATTTTGAAAATCTGAAACCGTTTTGTAAATATTTTGAAAAATAAGGCGGCGACAGATTAATGAAGACGAGGTTAAGATTTGACAAAATTAATATACATAGACTCTCGCTATTTTCTCTATTGTGAGACTATTTGGAGGAATTTTGAAAATCTAATAACCTCGAATTTCACCAAAAAGGCCAAATTTTGAAAATATGAAACCAAAATTTTGAAAATCTGCAAATCTGATCCGGCCGGATCGGTGGTTCCGGTGGCTATTTGGAGGAATTTTGGAAATCTAAAAACCACAAATTTCTCCAAAAAGTCCAAATTTTGAAAATCTGAAACCGTTTTGTAAATATTTTGAAAAATAAGGCAGCTACAGATTAATGAAGACGAGGTTAAGATTTGACAAAATTAATATTCATAGACTCTCGCTATTTTCTCTACCGTGCGACTATTTGGAGGAATTTTGAAAATCTAATAACCTCAAATTTCTCCAAAAAGACCAAATTTTGAAAATATGAAACCAAAATGTTTAAAATCTTCAAATCTGATCCGGACGAATCCGGCCGGATCGGTGGTTTCGGTGGCTATTTGGAGGAATTTTGGAAATCTAAAAACCCCAAATTCCTCCAAAAAGTCTAAATTTTGAAAATCTGAAACCGTTTTGTTAATATTTTGAAAAATAAGGCAGCGCCAGATCAATGAAGATGAGGTTGAGATTTTGCAAAATTAACATTTGTAGACTCTAACTATTTTCCTCACTGCGCGACTATTTGGAAGAATTTGGGATATCTAAATACCAAAAATTTCTCCAGAAAGTCCTAATTTTGAAAATCTAAAACCGTTTTGTAAATATTTTGAGAAATACGGCAGCGACAGATTAATGAAGACGAGGTTAAGATTTGACATAATTAACATTCATAGACTCTCGCTATTTTCTCTACTGTGAGACTATTTGCCGGAATTTTGAAAATCTAATAACCTCGAATTTCACTAAAAAGACCAAATTTTGAAAATATGAAACCAAAATTTTGAAAATCTCCAAATCTAATCCGGACGGATCCGGCCGGATCGGTAGATCCGGTGGCAATTTGAAGGAATTTTGCAAATCTAGAAACCACAAATTTCTCAAAAAAGTCGAAATTATGAAAATCTGAAACCGTTTTGTTAATATTTTGAAAAATAAGGCAGCGCAAGATCAATGAATATGAGGTTGAGATTTTACAAAATTAACATTTGTAGAGTCTTAACTATTTTCCTCACTGCACGACTATTGGAAGAATTTGGGAAATCTAAAAACCACAAATTTCTCTAGAAAGTCCAAATTTTTTAAATCTAAAACCATTTTGTAAATATTTTGAAAAATAAGGCAGCGACAGATTAATGAAGACGAGGTTAAGATTTGACAAAATTAACATTGATAGTCTCGCTATTTTCTCTACTGTGAGACTATTTGTAGGAATTTTTAAAATCTAATAACCTCGAATTTCACTAAAAAGACCAAATTTTTAAAATATGAAACCAAAATTTTGAAAATCTCCAAATCTGATCCGGACCGATCCGGCCGGATCGGTGGTTCCGGTGGCTATTTGGAGGAATTTTGGAATTCTTAAAACCACAGATTTAAAAGTCCAAATTTTGTAAATCTTAAACCGTTTTGTAAATATTTTGAAAAATAACGGAGCGGCAGATTAATGAAAACGTGGTTAATATTTGACAAAATTAATATTCATAGACTCTCTATTTTCTCTACTGTGAGACTATTTGGAGGAATTTTCAAAATCTAATAACCTCGAATTTCTCCAAAAGGACCAAATTTTGAAAATATGGAACCAAAATTTTGAAAATCGCCAAATCTGATCCGCACGGATCCGGCCGGATCGGTGGATCCGATGTCAATTTGGAGGAATTTTGGAAATTTTAAAACCACAAATTTCTCCAAAAAGCAAATTTTGAAAATCTGAAACCGTTTTGTTAATATTTTGAAAAATAAGGCAGCGCCAGATTAATGAAGACGAGGTTAAGATTTGACAAAATTAATATTGATAGACTCGCTATTTTCTCTACTGTGAGACTATTTGCAGGAATTTTGAAAATCTAAATACCTAGAATTTCTCCAAAAAGACCAAATTTTTAAAATTTGAAACCAAAATTTTGAAAATCTCCAAATCTGATCCGGACGGATCCGGCCGGATCGGTGGTTCCGTTGGCTATTTGGAAGAATTTTGGAAATCTAAAAACCACAAATTTCTCCAGAAAGTCCAAATTTTGAAAATCTAAAACCGTTTTGTAAATATTTTGAAAAATAAAGCAGCGCCAGACCAATGAAGATAAGGTAGACATTTTACAAAATTAACATTTGAAGACTCTAACTATTTTCCTCACTGCTCGACTATTTGGAAGAATTTTGGAAATCTAAAAACCACAAATTTCTCCAGAAAGTCCAAATTTTGAAAATCTAAAACCGTTTTGTAAATATTTTGAAAAATAAGGCAGCGACAGATTAATGAAGACGAGGTTAAGATTTGACAAAATTAACATTCATAGACTCTCGCTATTTTCTCTATTGTGAGACTATTTGGAGGAATTTTGAAAATCTAATGACCTCGAATTTCACCAAAAAGACCAAATTTTGAAAATATGAAACCAAAATTTTGAAAATCTGCAAATCTGATCCGGACGGATCCGGTGGCCGGATCCGTCTAGATTGAAAATGACACCGGATTGCAATCCCTAAATGTGTCTTGTGTAATAGTTATAAAATGATATTTATTTAAATAGGTGAGGGTGTTCAACAGGGCATGTTAAAGATGTTGGAAGGAACAGTTGTGAACGTTCCCGAGAGAAATTCGCCGAGAAAACTGCGCGGCGAGACAATTCAAGTAGACACCACTAACATTTTGTTTGTAGCCAGTGGCGCATATAATGGTTTAGATAGGCTTATTACAAGGAGGAACAATGAAAATGTAATTAAATTATATTTACCGTAAACTCGTTATAAATATTTTTTTTCCAGGTGTTTGGGTTTGGAGCTCAAGTAGCAGCAGGCCAAGGAAGAAGAGCTGCCTCGCAACAAGCCCAAAATCAATCTGATCTCTCTGCTGAAGAAGAAAACCAAGAAAAAGATCAAGCACTGAAACAAGTACAAGCTAGAGATCTTATTGATTTTGGAATGATACCAGTGAGAATTATAAAATGTTTGACAAATCGGGCACTAATAATGATATTTTTTAGGAATTTGTTGGAAGATTTCCGGTTCTTGTTCCTTTCCACAGTTTAGACAAAGCGATGTTAGTAAGAATTTTAAGTGAACCTAAAAATGCATTGATTCCACAATATCAGAGGCTACTGGCTATGGATCAATGTGATCTCTCGTTTTCTGCAGATGCTCTTGTCTCCATTGCCAAGTTAGCTATGGAGAGAAAAACAGGCGCTAGAGGACTTAGAGCTATATTAGTAAGAACACGTTTTTTAAATATTATTAACACGTTAACTGCCACAATACAAATTTTTTTGGACCGCCTGGGACATAGTGTAAAAATAGTCACCTGTGGGACACCCGCGATTCACGTGGCAGTCAACGTGTTAATTGCAGATTTTTATCTTGATTTATAGTATATTACGTAACGAGAGTTGTAAGAAGCATATTACGTACGAACGAAACAGTCACGCACGATCCGCGTAGCGGGGAGTGCGTAATTCCGCGAGTACGTAATTGCCTTACAACTCGAGTTATGTGCTATACTTTATGTACGACCACACTAATTTGCTTCTATTTAATGTTTGATGTAACAAATTTATTTCTTATTAGGTACATTATTTTACATTATAATAAACAAGCAGTTGTATTTTCATACATAACTTACTCGACATTAGTTAACTTGCTAGAAATGAAAACAAATACATTCTTAATGGTTACATACCTTATTATTTAGTACTTATTTGGGTTAAACTGGAATAATAGTGCTTATAGATATAGGCAACCCAATGTACGCAATGTCAATTTCCGTTAGTTTGAATTGTGGCACGGGGGGCGCTGAATGTATGAGCAAGTAGTAGCAGCTTTCAACCAATCAATGAATCGTAAACCAAACGTACGTGTGTGTTATCAATCATAACTTGATTGTTACATACGTGTGTATTATAATGTATTTACATAGTTCACAAACTGTAAAATAATGGTCATTTACAATAGTGGTCGTAGATAAGTTTTATTAATTGCATTTATTTTTTTTAGTGTAGATATAAATATATTTAGTTTACAAAATCATGAAATATTGTATTTTTTAGGAAGCATTATTGTTAGAACCAATGTTTGAAATTCCCGGGTCTGGTATAACGGAAGTTCACGTAACGGAAGAATATGTAAATGGAGAAACCGATGGGCCAGTTTATGTTAAAAAAGCAACAGAAACAACAACTGATGATGAGGAACTAAAATCTTCTATTAGGATATAGCCTATGAAAAGTAATTTAATTTTAAATAATAATTTGTAAATTATTTAATACTTTTTTTTAAAATCTTTTAGAAATAAATTTAACATAATATTGTGTATAGAATCTTTGTTAAGTTGTTTATTTATCTTGGTTTATACTTTATAGTCGTGGATAGATTGAATTTTATAAATTTTATATTATTGAAATAAGAAAGAAGGAAAAGCGTTGGTTCTACTTATTTTTTATTTTATCGAGAAGTTTATCTTTTGTTTTGTGTGATTTTAGTTAACTAGTTCCTTTAAATTAAATTTTCAGTTTGTTTTTTGTTTAATGTTTAAGTCGGAATATTAAATTAAAAACGAAGACACGAATCCGCACTATCTTAATTCATTTAACGAATTAGTTGATTTTAATGTACAAATTTGATAATTGTAAATAAAATATGAACAAAAAAAAATATCTAGAAAAATTATGTTTATTATGCACCTGTCAAAATATTAGTAATTATTGTTGGACATTGCCAAAAACTATTAAAATATATATGTGCGTATTAAAGTTAATAGTTATTTATGTATCCAGGGAATTATGAGGATGTTAATTATCGCGGGTTTACTAGTAGATAGATTGTAGATTTCGCTAGAGATTTGTAGTGCGACCTTCATAGATCTGTTGTCCCCCTTTAGTCCTGATTCCTTCAGGATCTGGGATCAGGAATTTCAGGATCTGGGTGGGATTCAAGGACTGCAACTCCTCTGCATTCAAGCCGTGGGACCCAAGATAAATTTTTCTCTTGCGCAGTGTTTGAGCAGATGTATGGGGGTTTCCTCTGCTGAACCGCAGAATCTGCGTCTGTCATTTTCCTCTAGGCCAGTGGTTCTCAAACTCTTGCCGCGGCACCCTTGACCAGCTGAAAAAATCTCGCGGCATCCATGGGCTCGTCCATTAATCACGTGATGTTTTTTATCAACTTTTTAAAGTTTTTCATGTTCATCTTTCCAAAGCGAACCGTTTTTGCAGAATTAATTGATTCGCAAACTTTTTACCGCGTTCTCCATTTAAACCCATGTAAATTGAAAATCGAAATTCAGAGAAGGGTACCCCCCTTAGAAGGTAAAAATTTTAGCATTTTATTTCTTTTACTTTTGCGACTAAATCGATCGTTTTTACAAAATTTGCAAAGAATACTTACTTATAGACACTGACAAACTACATACGGAAATCCCGGTCGTAATTTTATATTTTGAGGCGTTGGCGAGATATTTGCAAAAAAACCTTTGAAACAAAAATAATTCGCCACGCTGCCCCGTATTGGGGACGGAGCTTTCAAATTCGGTCAGCGGATACTTCTGGTGGATACCCATATTCAGTAAAAGTTTCATTGAAATCTATGAAGGGTTAATACGTTTGTTCGCTATTTTTGAATATTTTGATATTTTAGAGTTTAGTTTTGGTTGTAATTCGCGATTGTTAAAAAAATTATTTTAGTAAGTTTCACACTACGTGGAACAATAAAATTTTACACATTTGTAGAGAAAGGATCATTCTATCAAATCCCCTTGATTATTTTGAAAAATTTTTGTGCCGCCCCTCTAATTCAAGGCGACCCAGATGGTAAGATATTTAAATAACTATTTTAAAACTGCAACAGATACATTCAAAAATCTTTCAGTTCTAGATAGCGCATACGTTTGTCTATTGAAATTGACATTGCAATTTTTTTGCAAACCTCCAACCGCGTTCTTCTGTTAAATCCATGTAAATTAAGAAACGAAATTCAAATTAAGGAGTATTTTTTACTTTTGTGAGTTTTAGTTTTGTGACTAAACCGAAGGATCCAAATTATGATAATGTGGCAAGGACCGTTGGTTTAACCCAGGTTAGATTAGGTTGCTCGAAAGGGCGACAAGCCGCTCAACGAATCAACGTCCTATAGGCCTCTCTGCCTGCTGGACACTGCAGGCAAACTACTGGAGCAGCTGCTCCTATCTAGGATAAAGGAACTCGAAAACGGTGAAACCTCTCAGACAACCAGTACGGATTTAGGAAAGGTCGATCCACAATAGATGCCCTCAATAAAGTAGTGGCCATAGCAGACGACGCCAGGAAGGGTACCTGGAGAACCAGAAAACTATGCGCACTAATTACCCTCGATGTGCGTAACGCGTTTAACTCGGCTTGCTGGCAGGACATCATGGATGAAGTCTCGCGGCGCAACTTCCCAACGTACCTCCTGCTTATGATTGACAGCTACCTATCCCAGCGGGAAATCGTCTTCGTAGCAGAAGGCCGCTGTACCAACAAGAAAGTCCACAGCGGTGTGCCACAGGGCTCAGTAATGGGCCCAACGCTGTGGAACATTGTGTACGATGGGGTACTCAAACTCGAAATGCCAGAAGGGGTAGAGATCATCGGCTTCGCAGATGATCTCGCCCTGTTAGTATGTGGAAGAACTGAACCGGGTCTGACACGAAGGGCCAACGAAGCAATGCAAGCGATAGACAAATAGATGGGGGAAAAGCAGCTCAAGCTGGCCCCAGAGAAGACGGAGGCAGTCTTACTAACCGGCAAGATCAAAACTGGGGACATAACATTCAAACACAGGGACACTATCATAACGCCGAAGAGTCCTATAAACTACCTAGGGGTACTAATAGACAAGAATCTTTCATTTAGAGATAAAGTCACTAAAGCAGCGGACAAAGCACATAAATCTCTGTCTGCGTTGCAAAGGCTCATGCCCAACGTAGGAGGACCGAGAAGCAACAAGAGGAAACTGCTATGCACAGTGGCCCAAGCCGCAATGCTCTACGCAGCCCCCGTGTGGGCCAGAGCCATGGGACAAAAATCTAACAAACACAAGCTTGGAGCAATCCAAAGAATGCTTGCAATAAGAACCAGCATCGCATATAGAACTATCTCTAAAGAGGCGGTCCTAGTGATAGCAGGGATAGCTCCAATAGAGCTGCTAGTCCAGGAGAGAACAAGGATGTATACAGCCACACGCCAGACCACCACGACCAGTAAGACGGAAATAAGAAAAACACTGAGGGCGGAATTACTACGGGCGTGGCAAAATGACTGGGAAGCATCGGAAAAGGGCCAATGGACAAGGCTGCTGATAAAAGACGTCGCTAAATGGGTAGAGAGGAAACATGGCGAGCTAAATTACCAGCTAACCCAAGTCCTCAGCGGACACGGTTGTTTTCGGGACTATCTCTACAAGATCGGGAGAGCTTCCGACAGGTACTGTGAGTATTGCGGAGAGGAGGACAGCGTGACGCACACCATCTATGTCTGCAGAAAATGGGAGACAGAAAGAACCAAGTTTCCAAAACACTTAGAGCCATGCAACACGATCGAGTTTATGCTGGAATCTGAAACCAACTGGAACTGCATCCAGAAAGCCATATTTGATATAATGAGTGGCAAAGAGAAGGACGAAAGAAGCAGACAGAAGTCAGAAGAAATAAACCGCAGAAGAAGGTGAGAGACACTTTCTTTCCCAACTAGGGCGGCACCAACCGTCCGGGCTGCTCACCCTGAAGGAATGCGCAAGCGATACCGGAGTGTAGCAAACAAAAAGCCAAGTGGAAGTAGGGGTTTAGTGGGTGTGAGCCCCACACACAGGCTGGCAGAGCTTCCCCCAAACCACCATAAAAATAAAAAAAAAAAAGATTAGGTTGCTCACCACGAAGCCGCAGATAAAACAAACGCAGGTTTAACCCAGGTTAGATTAGGTTGCCAACCACGAAGCCGCAGATAAATCATGACCACAAACGCGCGGCAGCGCGAACTCTCGATCCAATATAGGACAATGTGGCAAGGACTGTATGGGGCACCATAGACCTTACACCCTGTTAATCGTGGGGTTACATAGACTTCACACCTTGTTTAGCGTGGGGTTACATAGACCTCACACCCTGTTTATCGTGGGGTTACATTGATCTCACACCCTGTTTAGCGTGATGAAAAGTGGACGCAACTAGATGAAAAGTGGATGCAAGTATGACTTAATGGAAGAAATCAGTCTGGATAAAAGTGTAGCTGAAGATATTGAAGCAGGTGTACCCAAAGATCATGATATATACAATGACTTAATGGTGGGAATAAAAGAAAACAGAATAAACGTCTCAATGTTAGCTGACTCCTTTAAAGAGTTGTTAAATTACCTGGATTTATGGGAACATCAATTTGATATTAGTAATTCTCAAACATCTAAACAGAGCATCACCACAGGATTTCCAAGAAATTGCATTAATAAGAGAGAAGAAGATGAAGAAAGTGTTTTCACAGATATTCATTCATAATTCATTATTTCTTCTCTCGTGCAGCTGATAAAATAAATAGGAAGTTGTTATGACTGCCAAACATCCGGCAACGCTTAACCGACTACTGATAAATCAAAATCTTAATATGTTTATTAAATTAAAACACAAAACTATTCCTTATATATTTTAGTCTAGTCTTATCTAGTCTCATGCATATAGACTCAAGTATCTAGCCCCGTCTATCGAGTCAAAAAAAAAAAAATCAAAAATTTTATTTATCTCTAGATATAAATACATTACATATTAGACAAGTCATAAAGAAAGAAAGAAAAACAAAGAAAAAACAATTGATTTAGATTAATGCAAACATATAGATGAACAAAAGTATAAAATATAAATACATGTGAAAATATTGTTATTGTTCATTTTCAAAAAATTCACTTAACGTGTAATAACACTTTTCTATCAAATGCCTTTTTAGTTGTTTCCTAAAAGATTTGTAAGTTCCGTGATTCTTGATATCCAAAGGTATTTGATTGAAAATGTGTATACCTATTCTATTTGGCGTCCCTTGGCATAGATTGAGATTACTTTTTATGGATCGTAGTTTTTGACGATTTCTTGTGTCGTAAGTATGGCGATCCTCCCCGATATCAAATAATTGTATGTTTTTAAACACATAGCATGCTATTTCCCATATATAGACGGACGTCACAGTTAGAATTTCCAGTTTCCGAAAAAATGGCCTACATGATGTGGTAATTGTTATACCAGTTATTGCTCTTATAATCCTCTTTTGAGCTAAAAGGACTGTATTTGTATGTGAGGAAATTCCCCATAGCAGAATGCCATACGATAAAACCGAGTGGATCTCGGCATGGTACACATTTAAAAGGGCATCTTTGCCAACTGTATCCCGGACCTTTCTCAAAAGGTACGCTTTGCTGTTTAGTTTGCGTACGATGTAGTCTGTTGTAAGTTTCCACGTTAGGTGTTCTTCTAAAAATATTCCTAAAAATTTAACCACTTGTTTTCGATGTAATTGGTAGTTTCCGATTTGCAAAAGAAGATCTTCAGAGGGTTTCCTTCGACTACATTGAAAAATTATGTAGTTAGTTTTTTCTGGATTTAAGAACAATTTATTTGCACAAGACCATGTATAAAGTCTGTCTAGGATAACATTTGCTTTGATTTCGTTTTCCACCAGGGAATCCTCTGATATTATAATACTTGTATCATCAGCATACATGGTACAGTGTTTTTGCCCTATAAAGTTAACCAAGTCTGCTGTGTACAGCGAAAAAAGAATCGGGGCCAGTACACTACCTTGGGGAACACCTATTTTTACCACTGTGGTCGATGACATTCCAGTCCTTTTGTTATTTTCTATTTTAACGTAATGTCGTCTGTTGCTCAAGTAAGATAGGAAACACCGCCCAGTTTTTCCTCTAATTCCATATAGGTATAATTTGTTTAAGAGTATTTCGTGCGAGACACAGTCAAAAGCCTTAGATAGATCACAAAAAATACCCACCGGACATTTGCCTTTATCTACCTCGTTGATGACTTTGTTGTGGAATTCATTTATTGCAGTAGTGGTTGATTTACATTTACGAAAACCATGTTGTTCTTTAGGAATCAAGTGGTTTCTCGAAATGAACGGCATCAGGCGATATTCCATACTATATTCCAGGATCTTTGCCATTACTGAAACCAAAGCTATTGGTCTATAGTTGTTCAAATCTGTGCAATCACCTTTCTTAAATATTGGAACTACTGTAGAAATTTTTAATATATTCGGTACTGTTTCTGAGGAAAAGGAGCAGTTAATAATATCTGTGATGGGTTCAAGAAGTTCATTTTGAAATTCTTTTATTATGTTGCATGGACTTAAGTCTGGACCGTAACTGGACTTACTTTTTAATTTATTTAGGATGACCGACATTTCATTAGGGCTGAATTCTTCCAAATACATCGTTTTAGGATTCGTGGGTATGTGGACATTATCTAAATGAGTATATGGAATTTTCGAAGTTACTCCCTCTGGAGCCGTTTTGAAGAATGCATTGAATAACGACGCCACTCTATCTGGATCTCTTACCATGGTTGACTCTTCCTCCTTAATATGAAGATCTGGCTTATGGTTTACTTTATTTGATAATTCCTCAACTGTTTTCCACAATGCCTTTTGTTTGTTTGTAGATTTCTCGATTTTGTTTTTATAAAAATTTCTTCTTGTTGTTATAAGTAAATTTAAACTTCATAGTTAGGTATAAATCCTTTAAGACTGGATGCTTCTTTTGAATTATAAATAGGTCCTTTAAGTTTCTGCTTGAACTTTTAACTTCCTCCGAGATCCATGAAGTTGCATTAATCTTTATCTTTTTTATCGGAAAAAAATTAAAAACGTAGAATTGTAGCAGCTGTATGAAAGCTGTTGTCTTGCGTTCGCAATCAACCTCTGTATAGACTTCTGTCCACGTTTCTTGCTGAAGAGCCTGTAGTAGAGCAGCTTTGTTGGCAGTGCAGTAGTTTCTAGCAAAGTAATAATTGTTATCGTTCTTAGCATAATTTACCTCGGTACCAACTAATATGAAGCTATGGTCGGAGATTGGATTTTCATCAACCGTAATTGAAGCTGAGTTGTTAAGACTCATAAAGACGTTATCAATGATGCTTTTAGACTTTTTAGTGACTCTAGTTGGAACTTTTATTCTATAATCCAGTCCATATGCCCGTAGAAGATTTATTAAATTACTTTTCCCTTTCGATTCTTTTTCAAAATGTATGTTAAAATCACCTAACAGGATGATTTCTTCAAATTTATCGAATGCCAATATTAGTATTTCTTCAAGGATTAACATAAATGTAGTTATACAGCCTAAAGGTGGTCTATATAATGTAATTATGGCTTTGATGTCAGGTCCAGACTTCCATATAGTACCACAAATTTCGATATGTTTTTCTATAGATTTACTAGCGATTGCAGCAATTACGGAATACATCTTTCACCCAAATTGCTACTCCACCGCCACTAGATTTAGCTCTGCTGTACGATGAAATAAGTTTATATTTGGGAACACTAATCAGTTGTATAGTGTCTGCTGATAACCATGTTTGAGTCTCATGTATCTAGCCCCGTCTATCTAGTCTCATGTATCTAGCCTCGTCTATCTAGCCTCATGTGTCTAGCCCCGTCTATCTAATCTCATGTATCTATCTAGCCCCATCTGTCTAGTCTCATGTATTTAGCTTCATCTGTCTAGCCTCATATATCTAGTCTCGTTGATATATGCAAGCAACTTCACACCTCAATTGCCTCAACATGATCTAATTTTTAATTTTCCCCCCTCGCGTCTATTTTTTTAATTTTCCGCGCATCTGGAGGTTCTGGAAATGGAGGCCGGAAGTCAAAACCGGAAGTCGAAACCGGAAGTGGAAAACCAGAAGTCGAAACCGGAAGTCGAAAACCGGACGTCGAAGCCGGAAGTGCCAATGTCAAGGTCAGAGGAGGTTGGAGGAGGAGGAGGCGCCAGAACATATCATCTTTCCCTATTTATGTTCCACAGTGAAGATTCGACGAGTAGAAGTATTCCTCAGAGAATCTACGGGCGACTATTAGTGGAAATTCTAATTTTCATTGTGCAAATTTTACTGCCACGGCTTTATAAATACGGCATACGGTTTCAATAAAGCTTGATTACAATAAAACGCGATTGGTGGTACAAAATTTATTGTTTGAACATTCACAGCAATAATAAACATTCATTGGGTATGTAAAAACAATAGTAAGAACAATATATAAATATATTCAGCCTTTCCGGAGCTCTATACCAATTACTGAGTCTTTTTAGGACTACCAAGAACAAATCTCATGTGAAATTTGTAAGTTATTTTATAGCTTTAAGTCCACCTTCGTGGTACTAGTCAAAAGACAAGTCTTTCCGTGTAGGAATCCGTGTTTCCGTCACGGAAATTATCAAGGTTTATAAAAATAATAATTTATTGCACAAATTAGAATGTAGTAATCTATCTAATTACGTCTATTGAACATAATGGATCATAAAATATATTAGAAAAAATAGATAATATAACTAATTGAGAATAAATTTTCATAGATAACATAACTAATTAAAATTTAGATAATTTTGTATACTATCCTCAGAATAAGAAATATTTATTGGAAACAAAAAGTCTACAAGAGGCTATCGACCACAACGTTTTTCAGCCCTCTACTATCATTTTCTTAAATGTTTTTTTTTAAAAGACTTATTTTCGATGAAATTCGGCCTCCAAGCTGTGGAAATTTTTTCTCAAAACAGAGGTATAACGAGGTCTACAAATCCCTTTGAATGTATATTAGACGAATTACCTATTAGCCCACTTGTATGCCAACATATACTCTGGGGGGAAGTCTAACCCCTACAGGGCGCGTCCCCAGGTGGCGGATAGGGGAACGCTCGTCAAGAATGCTTGAAGGGTAGAGGTAAAATAAAATAGCCTCCGCGGACCAAAATAAGACTAGGTAGCAACAGGCTTACAACCTGCTATACCGAAACTCAACTTTGTAAAAGAAACACCAACAAGCCTCGGAAATGGACAGATGAAATCAATGACGACTTTTAGCGCACGATATCGGACACGATTTGGAGCATGGAACGTAAGGACGTTGCTGAAGCCAACCACTTTAGCCCAACTGACGAAAGAATTTCGGAGATACAACTTACAAGTACTAGGCCTAAGTGAAATCAGATGGGAAGGAAGTGGCGTAAAGAAAACATCAACGGGAGAGGTGCTCCTCTACTCCGGGAAACAAATTGGCGAGGCGCGCAGAGGTGGTGTCGGATTCATGCTAACAGAGAAATCAAAGCAAAGTTTAGAAGATTGGAGCCCAATCTCAGAAAGGATAATAACAGCACGATTCCGAACGCGCTCGAGGTATATATCAATAATTCAAGTTTACGCACCGACAATGGCAGCTACAGAAGAAGAAAAGGATACATTCTACCAACAATTGTCAAGCACAATTCGCCAACTTAAAAAGACGGATATAAAAGTTGTGATGGGAGATTTCAATGCCAAGGTTGGGAAAAGCAGCACTAACTGGGAGACAGCAATGGGAAACTACGGTATAGGGGAAATGAATGAAAATGGAGAATTACTAGCGGACCTCTGCACAAACCACGACTTGCTTATAGGCGGAACAGTTTTTCCACACAAGGAAATACATAAAGTGACATGGTGCTCACCGGATGGCAGAACCCAAAATCAGATAGATCATATTTGCATAGGCAAGAAATGGAGAACATCACTGCTTGATGTCCGGAATCACCGTGGAGCCGACGTACATAGCGACCACCACCTTCTCTGTGGACAGTTACGTATTAAACTGATCTCAAACACCAAGCGCCAAGCCACCAGGAAGGCAAAGAAAATTGACATCGCAAAACTTCAAGATAAAATGACGGAAAGGCCTTCGCAGAGGAAGTAGCCAACAGACTGAAGGACAAGACCACAGGGAACAAAGACATTACAGAACGATGGTCAAGCATCGTAGATGCGTTAAGAGGAGCTGGAGACATCCTTGGGTACAAATCCAATGAGAGAAAAGAATGGATATCTGATGCGATTTGGAAATTAATCCAAGACCGCCGAAACTTAAAGCAACAAAGAAACTGTGCTGAAGATAAAGATAAACAAAGGCTATCCCAGATTTACAACGCAGCCGATAAGCAAGTGGGAAAGAGTGCTAGAACTGATAAGAGGAAATGGCTAGCTGATATTGCAACCCGAGCGCAACTAGCTGCTGACAGCATGAACACCAAGGAAACATATTGCCTGACACGAAAGCTCACAAACACAGGCTACCCCTCAGAACGACCAATACGCACGACGAATGGCAAGCTATGCACAACCGAGGCACAGCAAATAACCCGCTGGACAGAACACTTCCAAGAGCTCCTAAACACACCGTTGGAAGAGGTACCACAAAGTCCTATGACACCAAGCGGAAACAGAAGATTTAGAGACGACCCGCCAAGCATAGAGGAGGTGAAGGCCGCCATCAAACACCTTAAAAACGGCAAGGCGCCTGGCGCTGACGAAACATACTCGGAGATGTTTAAAATAGACATAAAGGGAATCACCGAGATTATAACACCTATAATTCGCGAAGCATGGGAAACAGAAGTAATACCATCCACGTGGAAAGAAGGCCTAATTATCAAACTGGCGAAAAAAGGAGACCTGAGTATATGCTCCAATTGGAGAGGAATAACTCTTCTTAACACCATTAACAAATTAGTTTCCAAAATAATTCACGAGCGGATCAGCAATGTGGTTGAACCGACACTACGCAAGGAGCAAGCGGGATTCAGGCCTGGCAGGTCCTGTACCGACCAGATAAACACCCTCAGAATCATCGTTGAACAGTCGGTCGAGTGGCAGTCACCACTCTATCTACTGTTCATCGACTTCAAGCAAGCGTTCGATAGTGTGGACAGGGAATTTATGTGGATAATACTAGCCAGCTACGGGGTGCACTACAAAGTACATAAACATAATCAAATTACTATACAAAGAAGCAAGCTGCATGGTAATCCACCAAGGACAACGCGGCACACCTTTCACAGTGCATTCGGGAGTAAAACAAGGATGCACGCTCTCCCCACTTCTGTTTACCATAGTCTTAGACTGGGTCATGAAGAAAGCAAATAAAAAAAAAACAAGGGGAATTCGATGGACGCTCGTGAGGCATTTAGAAGACCTAGATTTTGCCGATGATCTGTCTCCTGTCCCACACGAAAGTAGATATGGAAAAAAAGTTGGAGGCTCTCAAAAAGTACGCAATGCAGGTGGGAATGAAAATCAATGTCGATAAAACCAAGCTGATAAAGATCAATGCGACAGCCCCCTGCAACCTGGAGATAGATGGCAGGCAAGTACAGGTAGTAGATAGTTTTTGCTACCTTGGAAGCCTTATTTCACAGGATGGTGGTGCTGATAAAGACGTAAAACAACGGATACAGAAGGCGCGACAGGCATTCGGAATGCTTAACAATCTGTGGAACTCAACAAAAACTTCCCGTAACTTAAAGCTCCAAATTTTCAAATCTAATGTAGTATCAGTTCTTCTTTACGGTAGCGAAACGTGGAAAGTGACTACCACCATAGTATCACAACTTCAGGTATTCACGAACAAGTGTCTGAGAAGAATACTTAAAATACTTTGGCCCAATACCATAGCATATATTGAACTTTGGAAAAAAGCAAATATGGAGCGTCTTGAAACCCAAATAAGAAGAAGGAAGTGGAAATGGATCGGACACACACTTAGAAGGCCGGAGGGGGATATTGCAAAAGAAGCTCTTGACTGGAACCCCCAAGGTTCAAGAAAGAGAGGCGGCCCAAAAATCACGTGGCGGAGGACAGTCGTACAGGAAGTCAGGGCAAGCGGAAAGGAGTGGCGCGAGGTAAAGGCCCTGGCTCAGAATAGAATCAGATGGAGAGCGTTTGTTGATGCCCTATGCTCCCACGAGGAGTAAAGGAAATGATGATGATGATGGCAACATACACACTTTTGGGTTAAATTCTTCAAATGATGAAGAGATTTCAAGTGATGACATCGTCCAACCAATCATAAATAAATAATGTCTACGAAATGCTATTTTTGATGATAAAGATGAGAATATAAAATATGTGCTTTATTTTGTCTTACAGCTTTATTTTGTTGTCTACAGCGTTCACACATACATTTTTTTTGTAATGAAATTGAAATACAATTTTTATTACTTATGCGGGATAAGTACTATTTTGGCGCCCGTTTTTTAGTGCGACAAATGGCTGCTTGTCAACTCAATTATTTGCGTGCGACAAGTATGCTTGTTATAATTATGCTTGGCGCACGCAAATTTTCAATAAAAATCGAATAGGTAACTAAAAAAAAAACAAAATCAATATTAAAAAAGTGACGTGAAAGTGAATTTTTTTTTTATTAAGAAATTGAAATTAAATAAAAAGTTTTAGAATAGAGTATATATTCTATGGCGATACCGGAGACTGATGAGAGTTCTTATAACAAATCCACCCCACCCCAGATATAATTGAAAAAGCAAATTCTTTTTTTTATGGATCCTGGACGCCAAACTTGTAAGATACTTCCGCTCGCATGAGTATTAAAAAATATTATCTGCAACCATAGTTGGGCAAAAATTAATTGTGAAAAAAATTAACAATTAAATTTCGAGATTTAATTGCAACTAACAATTAAAATAATTAATTGTAATTGCAATATATCACAATTAACAATTAATTAATTGTTAATTGTAAAATTTTGCAATTACAATTGATTAATTGTTAATTGATTGATGCACTTTTACAATTACAATTAACAATTAATAAATGTCGGTTAGAAGATGTTTATTATACTCCAATGTATCACTTGCCATAATGCGTAACTGAAATAGTTATTTACATTAGAGTGTGGAAAGTTTGATTTTACAACGCGACAGCTCGTTTGGGGAACGAGCCCGAAGGGCGAGGAGCGATTAGCTGGAGCGCTGTAAAATCATTTCCGCTCGAAATTTGTATAAATATTTTTGGCCGACAATTATTATTTAAGAAACAAATAGACCCTCCGCCTCCACTTCCGGTCCTCTACCCTCGCCCCCCCCCCACTTCCGGTTCCCACCCACTTCCGGTTTCCACTCCAACTTCTGTTTCCCACCCACTTCCGGTTCCCACCTCCACTTCCGGCTCCAAAATTTCAAGGCTTTCGTAGGCGTCGTTCTCATGGCTCCCGTTATCATGAGCGCCGCCATTCTCTGCACTTTTATAAGCGCCATTTGATGGACTCTTTTATTAAGTGCCGGCCACCATATGAAAACGCCGTAGTAGAGTATTGGTGTAACTACGGCTCTGTATAGCCAGAAGGTAATCTTGGGGTTGAGGCCCCAAGATTTCCCCACCGCTCTCTTGCAAGAGTACAGCGCCACCGTTGCTTTCCGTACTCTTTCGTTAATGTTGAGCTTCCATGATAACTTTCGGTCTAGTATGAGACCTAAGTACTTGGCGCTCTCGTTGATCGTCAGTTCAGTGCCCTTTGGCATTGGGAGCCTGAATTCTGGGATGTTGTGTTTCCTTGTGAAAACGACTAGCTCGGTTTTCGCCGGGTTGACATCTACGCCACACCTTTTGCACCATTGCGCTAGTTTCGATAGGGCCCCTTCAACAAGTTGCGACATTGTATTGAGGTGTTTCCCTGAGGCCGCTATTGCTACGTTATCCGCATAGCCGACGACCCTGCAGCCGGATTTCCTAAGTTGGAGGAGCAGCTCATTTAGCGTGATGTTCCAAAGCAATGGTGAGAGGACGCCTCCTTGTGGAGTTCCCCTACTCACCTTCCTTCTTATGTGGGATTCTCCCATTGTGGCCCTAATGTTCCTTTCACGGAGCATTTTTCCGATCAGGTGACATAGAGCGTTGTCCATAGCTAGTCCAGTTAATGCTGATTATATGGCTTCAGGCTTCACGTTGTTAAATGCCCCTTCTATATCGAGGAAGACAACCATCGTGAACTCCTTATGCCTCATCGAGCTCTCTATCTGGTTTACCAAGGCGTGGAGTGCTGTTTCCACGGATTTCCCCTTTGTGTATGCGTGCTGAGCCATTGACAGCATTTTAGGGTGTAATGCCTCCTTCATGTGCAAGTCAATCAGTCTTTCAAGTGTCTTTAGCAGGAACGATGATAAGCTGATTGGTCTCGGGTCTTTGGGGGAGGTGTGTGAGGCCTTTCCTCCTTTTGGGATGAAGACCGCTTCGACCTCTCCATATTTTTGGGATGTATGAGAGGTTTATACATGCCTTAAACATAGTCTCCAACCAAGGTGTAACTATATCTATGGCCTTTTGCAGCTCAATTGGACTGATCCCGTCAGGTCCAGGTGACTTAAAGGGTTTGAAGCTTTTGATGCTCCAGCTTAACTTATCTCCACCTACAATTCTGTCAGCCAGATACCGAGGTGGTAGCTTTATGAAATTCCCGAATGTATTTTATTGGTTGGGTTACTCATCAAATGGAGACGAATTTCAAATTCAAATGCTGTTACTCCAGAGAAGTTATATTTCACCAAACTGGGGAAGCAAATTTAGCAGTAGAAAAGCACAATGCCATTGCAGAAGTGCGAATAGTCTCTGGATGTGAGCCCCATTGTGTCCCTACTAGTTTGAGAAAAAGGTTGTTTTGTCTGGAGATTTTCATTTTGTTGTTCTTACTGTGGGTTTTGAATGTAAGAACTCTATCAAAGGTCAAAGGACAATGCTGAAATCGGATACCTGACCAACGTATGCGTAACATCCTTATGATGCGTTTTATGCGTAACTCACGATGAGCTTCCCTGTTCCTTAAGTGGAAGGCGCATACTTGTGTCTTAGATGGATTTCGTCTGGATTGGTTCCAACTGAAATCTATCAAACTTGATAAATTTCTCATGGCAGATGTGAGATCTCGTTCCACTGCTTCAAAACTTGCGCTCTGCGCAGCAAGGACTGGGTCGTCTGCATACAAGGAGCTTCTTGTGTCTGGAGACAGTGGTTGATCTTTGGTATATATGTTGAAGAGAAATGGAGCCAGGACGCTTCCCTGAGGTACAACATTTTTCTGTACCCTCCAACGACTGCGTTGCCCCTGGAAGACAACAAAAAACCTAGGGTTTTGAAGGGGAGTGCTGATAAGTCTAACTAGATGGAAATCTTTGGTCATACTGTACAACTTGGCATGGAGTAATCGATAAAGGACAATGTCGTACGCTGCTGAAAGATACGCAAGGACCACGCCTGCCGAGTTTCAAACCCATCCTCTATAAACTGAGTAAGGTTTGAAAGTTGCCCTGTACAGCTTTTATTTGGTCGAAATCTTGCTTGTTCAGGCATGAGAAGAGGGGCAATTACACGTAGAATTTTATTCAAAATCATACGCTCAAATAATTTTAATTGGCTTGAAGTTCTTACGTTGTTTTGCTTTGAAATAATAATCTTGATTAGTCGGAATATTTGCAAAAAAAAACCGGCTAAGTGCGAGTTGTGACTTGCGCACCGAGGGTTCCGTACAAACTTGTAAGTAAGGTATCTTTTTTTTTGTGGAGGACGAAGCAAGCACGTTCAGTTAACTTGACAAGTGTAATAAGCATAACTTCAAGATGTCGCTGTCTTGCGATGGAATTCTACCCTATATTTTATTACCATACATCCCCCATTCACTATGAGTGTTTAGGGGTTCTGGAACTTCACTATTTGTTTTTACTGCTCAATTTTGCCTGTATACCTATATACCCCGTATAAAGGTATACAGGGTATTTTTTTTAAATAACGCGAATATTTTTAAGCTTATAAAAAGAAAACTTTATTTTAGTATTACACTTATTC
Source organism: Phosphuga atrata (assembly GCA_944588485.1). Taxonomy (NCBI): domain Eukaryota; kingdom Metazoa; phylum Arthropoda; class Insecta; order Coleoptera; family Silphidae; genus Phosphuga; species Phosphuga atrata. The sequence goes on along the minus strand of OX155899.1, from coordinate 2,827,187 downwards.
ACTTATATTAAGATCTAACTATTTCTAGATCTAATATAAACTAATATATTAACTATTTCTAGATCTATTTCGATACTCTTAACATTCAGTTGTTCAATTGACTGCTTTTTGGGCAATTGACTACCAAAAAAAATAGGGCGTACTTGATTTAAATATATGTAGATTATAAAGAAAAATTAGACGAAATATAATATATACAGGATGTTACGGGAATTGAGTATGTCGCATGTCGATTATAAACAAGCAAAATTTAGACATAATGTATACCCTGTATATATTATGTATATAGAGCGTACGTGATGAAATGCATAACGAATATAAACGAAGAAAATTCAGAATAAACAGCTTGGTGCCAACACATACTTTTTAACCTTCGGACCTAACCGAGTAGGACCTAACTGTATGCAACCCATATGCTTCCGGAGCCTGACAATACCACTACGACAACATTAGTGTATTTTCATAAGTTTCTAATAGTAAATTCGCATTTTTCTTGCAATTAAACTACATATTTACGGTTTTCAGATTTTTACCTTTACATGTGCTGTAAGACACCGCTTCTTGCCAAATTTGATGATTCTTTAGTCAACGGGAAGTACCCTATAGGTTTTGATTCCCTTGTGAAATCGCAAAATATGCGACATAAACGGTCATATCTTTGGATCGCGTTGACTTACAAGTTTGATTTTTTCACAGCTGAAAGAGACCGCAGACCCGAGTATTTGATACAAATTTCAACTTGTTACCTCTACGCGTTCCTGAGAAAAATGGTCTTGACAGACAGACCGACGGACAACAAAGCGATCCTATAAGGGTTCCGTTTTCGGTACGGAACCCTAAAAACATTGAAAACTCATCATATATGTATTTATTAAACGTAACGATGGCTGAAAATAGATCGCTTGTAATGATAAACTAAAATAAACTAAATTATCAACAATCTAATCCACAAGCGATCGCAAGTTTCAACAACGAGCACCTAAAAATAGGCCGTAAATTATTCACAGGCACACAATATCACATCTTACAACACCATTTATACCAGGAAAATGAGTTTCATTTTTTAATTTTGCATTATTACTGTTTTATAGCCGTAAAATATATTTGTTTAAATTTAAGATATGTTTAAATTTGAGATATTTCCACTTCTTTCTATTTATATTTGACCCAGATAAATTTACAATTTAGAAGAGCTTGTCATTTTTAATGATTTACTACAGTATATTCAAAATTGCTATTTCATAATCTTGTTAATTAAAAAACTAGTAGTAAAAGCTAGTGAATATTTAGTCAATAATTAATCTTTCGAAGAATAATTAGTTTTTAATTAACAATTTTATCTGGTTATTTATTGAAAAAACTTTAATAATTAAATATTTCTTTCAACGATTGTAAAAAAATGCATTTTGTAATAACTTTAAAGTTGTCAATAATCACTTTTGTACACAAAATGTTGCGCTGGCGCAACATTAGAAGTTTGTGGGAAGAAATTGGAAAATAATAAAAAAAGCAACATCAATATACAAATTTATCAAACTGGAAACATGCTTAATGTCATCATCATTTGTGTTCTGCTATGTGCAGGTTCCATTCTTGTAGAACAGAGGCGTTTGTTTAGTGTACCACCCATGACACTCTTTGGACTCGTCTATACACCCATAATTCGAAGGCTTTAATTCTTTTTCGATCAGTTTTCTTTAGTGTCCATGTTTCAGCGGAGTAAACAGCAATTGGGAAGATCAAGGAATTGGCCAGCATTATAAAAACAGTGATTTTTGTAATGGTTTGATCTCTCCATATTTTTATGAGTTTAGTTGTTGCTGATCTGGCCAATGCCAATCTTCTCTTTATTTTCTCTGAACAGCCTCCATCTTTGTATATCAACGATCCCGGGTATACAAACTTGTCCATCACATCATCTCTCGCTACGTTTTTGATATTGGATGTGTCATTGGATCGATCGATGATCATTACTTTGGTTTTTGTTTTGTTGATTTTTAGGGTTCCGTACCGAAAACGGAACCTTGATAGGATCACTTTGTTGTCCGTCTGTCTGTCTGTCTGTCCGTCCGTCCGTCTGTCTGTCTGTCAAGACCATTTTTCTTTGGAACGCGTAGAGGTAACAAGTTGAAATTTGTATCAAATACCTGGGTCTGCGGTCTCTTTCAGCTGTGAAAAAATCAAACTTGTAAGTCAACGCGATCAAAAGATATGACCGTTTATGTCGCATATTTTGCGATTTCACAAGGGAATCAAAACCTATAGGGTACTTCCCGTTGACCTAGAATCATGAAATTTGGCAAGAAGCGGTGTCTTACAGCACATGTAAAGGGAAAAATCTGAAAACCGTAAATATGTAGTTTAATTACTATTACTATTAGAAACTTATGAAAATACACTAATGTGTTGCGTGGTATTGTCAGGCACCAGAAGCATATGGGTTGCATACAGTTAGGTCCTCCTAAAGATACCTTACTTACAAGTTTGTACGGAACCCTCGGTGCGTTACTATTCTCTACTATAGTTCTCTAATTTGTTCATTATGTTTATCAGTTGTTCTTCATCTGCTGCAATAAACAAGGTGTCGTCCGCATACCCCCAGGTTACTAATTTTTCTTCCTCCAATTGGCATTCCACCTTCCTAATCGTCAAGGACTTTTCTCATGATGCATTCGCTATATATGTTGTAAAGGAGGGGCGAGTGTGTGCACCCCTGTCTGACACCGGCCTCTATCTTAAAAGCTCTAGACACTGTTTGTCCTGTTCTGACCTTGGCGTTATTGTGTTGATAGAGTCTCTTAATTAAAAATATCAGATGATTGGGAACACCCATTTCATCCATCACTCCCCACAGAAGTGATCAGTTCACAGAGTCGAACGCTCTCGTATAGTCTACGAAGAAGTTGTGTTCCCTCGCTTTTTCAATGATCTGTCGGGCATTGAGTAGCTGCTCTCGTGTACCTTTACCTGGTATGAACCCACTCGGTTCATCCGATATTTGTGGAAGTAGAAATGTTTTCAAACATTCATTAATGATGTGGAGTCATTCTTTGCTTGCGTGTGAAATGAGAGTTACTGTTCTGTGGTTATTACATATCGTCGGTGATCCTTTTTTATGGATTTGCCCGAGTTGCCCGTATGGATTTGGCCATTTGCCCGTTTCCCATATTTTAGAACATATCGCGGGCATTACATCTGTTCCGTAGCGTCCCATGGCTTTAAGTATTTCAGCAGTGATGCCGTCTGCCTCAGTTGCCTTCCTGTTTTTGTGTGTTGTTATAGCTTTTCCTACTTCTGATTTTAAGATCCCAGGTTCTCTTTCTTGTGATGTTGCTTGTTCTTCGGATATTGTCGGGCTAACTGACTTATGTAAATCTTTGCAGTGTTGTCTCCATACTTCCGTTATTATAATTGGATCTACTATAACCTTTCCGTTTTATTTATCTTAATGTACACAACCTCAAATGACAAATCTTGATTATCCGACGGTTGGTTAGTCCGGCACGTTCAGTAATCCGGAAACACGTGCCTTTTCTTGCCGCCACGCCGGATATAAGCAAACAAGTCCGCTCGTGCTCTTCCCTCCCATCTCTCTTTCTCTATCTACTCATTGCCTGCAGGCCTTGAATCCCACCCAGATCCTGAAATTCCTAAAGGAATCAGGATTAGAGGAGGCGCTCTAGATGGGTAAGTACACCAACACTTGGAGGAGGAGGGTGGGGTACAATAGATCTATAAAGGTCGCGGTACAAGTCGTCACCACCATATCTACAATCTACATCTACTCATTCTGTTCGCCGCACCATTACATCTTGTTTTGTTTTTCATTACATCTTCATTACATTGTTCCATTACATCTTCATTTGGTTTGTCGTTAATGTATCTATTGTATGTAGTTGTTTAGTCTGCAATGTCAACCAAACGGAAACACGTCACTTTAAATTTACGTCAAAAACAGGAGATCATCAATAAACTTGATAAAGGAGGAAGCACGGTGTAGCGGCAACGAGCCGTTCCGTTCTTAGTTTACGAGGGCATTACAATAATTACCCAAATATTTTCGGAGAATTTCCGAAAATATTTTATTACGGTCGGTAATGTAATCTTTGAGCAGATTAAGAAATATTTTTATTTTTAGTTTTGCGAGGGCATTACGGTAGTTACCCAAGTATTTTCGGACGAATTAAAAAAAATATTTTATTAGGGTCAATGGTCTAATCCCCGGGAAAATTACGACTAGATGTTTTTACGAGAAGCGGTAATCGCCAAAACAATAAATAGCCGAATATAGAAAGATAATCACCACCAGAAGAGGGACCAGTATATCTGGACATAATATAAATACCTGGACCTCCGTATAAATAGGACAGTCAGGCGCAACCAACCAACGAGTGCAGTTCAGTCCAGCTAGTGGACTCACCAGTTTAGCCAGTGGACCCAGTCAGCGAAGTGGCACCACTCCAGCCAGTGGACTCAGTCATACCGGTCCAGCCAGTGGACCCAGTCAACCAGACTCAGCTAGAAGTTCAGTACAGTCAGCGAGTGACACTAGTTCTGTTTAGTCCAGGCAGACTCAGCCAGCAGCCAGTTCAACTGGACTCAACCAGCAGTCAGTCAACCAGACCAGTCGAGTCCAGTTCAGAAACTCCAGCTCCACTCATTCTCTCAACAGTGTTTGTATCTATTGTACATTTGTATATACACGTATCTAATCCATGTAAATAAATTCCTCTGCAAACCGTGAGTGATATCTAATCCACGGCGTCTCACACCCATAACGGCAAACCTCGCAGGCACCTATGGTGTTGGAAGATCCACGATCTACGACATAAGAATTAACCGCGATAAAATCCTCCAATTCGTTAGGACTGTTGGACTTGAAGGAAAGAAAGACAGTTAAGAAATGAAAATGCTTTATTTACTTGGTTTATGCAAGAGCAAAAAGTGTAAGAGCCGGGCACCATACACCATTATAGGGAGATATCCTCCTTGAAGAGGCAAAACAATTTTACGAAATAACCAAGAATTAAAAAAAAAAAACCGGTGCGAGTTGTGACTCGCGCACCGAGGGTTCCGTACAAACTTGTAAGTAAGGTAGCTTTAGGAGGACCTAACTGTATGCAACCCATATGCTTCTGGTGCCTGACAATACCACGCAACTCATCAGTGTATTTTCATGTAAGTTTATAATAGTAAATTGGCATCTTTCTTGTAATTAAACTACATATTTACGGTTTTCAGATTTTTCCCTTTACATGTGCTGTAAGACACCGCTTCTTGCCAAATTTCATGATTCTAGGTCAACGGGAAGTACCCTATAGGTTTTGATTCCCTTCTGAAATCGCAAAATATGCGACATAAACGGTCATATCTTTTGATCTCGTTGACTTAAAAGTTTGATTTTTTCACAGCTGAAAGAGACCGCAGACCCGAGTATTTGATACAAATTTTAACTTGTTACCTCTACGCGTTCCTGAGAAAAATGGTCTTGACAGACAGACAACAAAGCGATCCTATAAGGGTTCCGTTTTCGGTACGGAACCCTAAAAACATTGAAAACTCATCATATATGTATTTATTAAACGTAACGATGGCTGAAAATAGATCGCATGCAATATCAGAAAATAAACTAAATTATCAACAATCTAATCCACAAGCGATCGCAAGTTTCAACAACGAGCACCTAAAAATAGGCCGTAAATTATTCACAGGCACACAATATCAGATCTTACAACACCATTTATACCAGGAAAATGAGTTTAATTTTCTAATTTTGTATTATTACTGTTTTATAGCCGTTAAACCTATTTGTTTAAATGTTTCTGGTTGAGGTATTTCCACTTCTTTCTATTTATATTTGACCCAGATAAATTTAGAATTTAGAAGATCTTGTCATTTTTAATGATTTACTTCAGTATATTCAAAATTGTTATTTCATAATCTTGTTAATTAAAAAACTATTAGTAAAACAGGCTAGAGACCTAGTGAATATTTAGTCAATAATTGTTCCTTTGAAGAATAATTAGTTTTCAATTAACAATTTTATCCGGTTATTTATTGGTAAAACATATTAAATATGTCTTTACACGATTGTAAAAAAGATTTTGTAATAAATTTTACTATAAAATTATCAGTAATCAATTTTAGTACACAACATGTTGCGCTAACGCAACATAACAAGTTTGTGGGAAGAAAGTGGAAAACAATAAAAAAATGCAGCATCATGCAAATTAATCAAACTGAAAATATGCTGGAAAGCAGCTTGAGAAGATTCAAAGACTGGCGTGTGTCTGCATCACGAGGGCGATGGGGTCGTGACCGACAGCAGCAATGGAACTGATGCTGGATCTGACTCCGTTGCACCTTGTCGTGGAGAGTACCGGCAGATCGACGATTGTAAGGATCAGCAAGGAAAGAATAGGCAGAGGTAATAATCGGGAGCAGAGACCGGAACAGCCTTGCTGCCACGATCCCCTGGCTGGGAGCATCAAATACCATTGGGTATGCAAATACCATTTCGAGAAAACTACACAGCAATGTGTAGTAGTAAAGCCGATTGGAGTGACGAATCCTCAGCATACAACATAGAGTAAAATGCTATCAAGTGGTATACAGATGGTTCGAAGACAAAAGGAGGTACTGGTACAGGAGTATTTAGACCTCGTACCAAATACTTCGAATCCATGAAAACATTCCCAAGTATTTTCCAAGCAAAGATGTGCACAATTTAACCTCGACAGGAATTATCGCAAAAAACGAATTGCTATCCTGTCAGACAGCCAAGCAGCCATCAAAGTTATTAGTTCATACACCATCAGATCCAAACTGGTATGTGACTGTGTGGGAAAGCTAAACAAGCTTGGCAAAAATAATAGAATAACGCTATTCTGGGTACCAGGACACACTGGTATAGACGGAAACGAAGAAACCGCTCACCTAGCAAACAAGAGATCCAGTAATCCCTTTATAGGTCCGGAACCCTTTGGCGGTATAAGTGTGAACACCATCCACAAAAGTTTAGATGAAGAAATAAGAGAACAATGGATGAAAACCTGGAAAGAACTTCCTGGGTTGAGACAATCCAAAGTAATGCTGGGATCTTTTAATCAGAAAAGGACAAAAGCTTGCCTGAAATTAAACAGGAACAAGCTTAGAATTCTGACTGGAGTCCTGACGAGATAATGCAGGCTTAGAAAACACCTCAAGACCCAAGGCCTAGAGGAAGATCACAGATGCAGATTCTGTGGTTCAGCAGAGGAAACCCCTAAACATCTGCTCAAAGACTGTTCAAGCTCTCCTCCGCAAGAGAAAAATGTATCTTGACAAATCCCACAGAGATCCTAAAGGAAATTCCTAAAGGAATCAGGAATAGAAGAACAGCTCTAAATGGGTAAGTATACCAACGTTTAGAGGAAGAGGGTGGGATATAATAGATCTATGAATGGCAGTACTCCTCACAATCAAAATCTACAGTCTCCTTACCCCAATCAAAATGTGCAGGCATTGACTCCAGCAAATTATCGGGTGCTCTTCACAAATGAAGCAACCATTGCACGAGATGGAATTATGAATTCCCATAGCATGCATTGCTAAGCGGACGAAAGTCCTCATACTGTTATGGTGAGAGCTAAGCAACGATTCTTCATTAATGTCCTCATGTTCTACCAGGGCGATTGACTGGAGAAGTTTATCGACAATCTTTAATAGAAATTTTGGCATAGTTGTTGGAAGAAGTACCTCTTTTTACTAGACGCCAAATGTACCTCCTGCACGATGGTGCACCTGCACAATTTACTGCGATAAAGAGAACTCAGCTACATAACGCCTATCCATTGAGGTGGTACGTCGGGGCGGTCCAGTTGCTTGCCCAGCAAGGTCACTGGACATGAACCCTTTGAAGTACTGTTTTTGGGGTCACTTAAAAAACTTACTCTATGAACCGGATGTGGCGGATCTGGCAAAACTGCAGCGTCGTGTGAAAAAAGGAAGTGCAACCATTCAGGCCACAGCAGCAATTTTTGAACGTGTTCGAAGATGATTACTGCGACTTACTGAAGCTTAAACAACTATTGTGAATTAACTATTACGTTTGAAGATGGAACGAGAGGCGTATTGGAACAATGTCGCGACTGAAATGGAGGAAGCAGCATCGAGTCACGAATACCGAACTTTATATCAAACCTTCGGAAAGTTGAGCGGAAAGACAAAATCAACAAACGATGATATCTAACTTTCGTTAGTTCTCCAGCCGAGCGTCTGCACCGGTGGAGGGAATTTTTTAATGAACTGTACAATCACGATCCGGCCAGTGCCGACACCGCTGATCATCAATAAACCAGTGATCTCGTTCCCTGATGACGACCCAACGATTGTTGATGTCAAGACAGCAATAAAATCGCTGAAAAATGGGAAAGCGCCAGGCATCGATCAAGTTGCAGCTGAGATGATCAAAGTCGGAGGCAACATTTTGGCTTTACGACCTCCTGCTTCAAATTTGGCATTTGGAACAAATACCGTCAACGTGGAAGAAAGCGATCGTCCTAATATTGAAGAAAGGCGATAGCCGGGAATGGAATAATTACCGCGGCATCAGCCTCCTATCAATTCTCGGGAAGGTATTTATGAAGATCATTCAATCACGACTATAGAAACATTGAGAGGAAACAAGTTGAGAGGAGCAAGCAAGATTTAGGCGAAATCGTGGCTGTTTCGATCAAATATTCGCACTTCGCCAGTTGATGGAAGAACGTAATCGTTGTGGAAAACGGACAATTATCGTCTTTAAATCTGCCTTCGACTGAATCCACTGGCCTTCTTTATGGTCAGTATTGGAAACAGAGCATGTGCCTTTAAAAATTATACATCTTCTACGAACAGCGAACGACGGTTCAACCAGCTGCGTAGGGTTCCGGAACGAATTATCGGACGGTTTTCTGATCCAAACGGGAGTTCGACAGGGGACGTCTCCCTGTCGAACTCCCGTTTGGATCATGATGATGATGAAGCAGTTGCTTCTCCACTGCTTTTCAACGTGGTTATAGACGCCATTATGAGGAAAGCATTCGATGGTCGACGAGGCGTCCGATACGATGATCGGATCGCCAAATCCTATGGAATGAAAATAAACGTGGGCAAGACGAAAGTCTTGACGACGGACGGCCAATGTTGCCTCCGGCTTTGACAATCTCAGCGGTAACTTGATCGATACCTGGCGCTTTCCCATTTTTCAGCGATTTTATTGCTGTCTTGACTTCAACAATCACAGGCCAATGTTCATCTTAATGGTACTCAAATCGAACACGTAAAGGAATTCAAATACTTGGGCACACTGGTGCAAGAGAAGAAATTGGCATCGGCCACTGACATTCATAGCCGGATTGGTCAGACGTCAGCAGCGTTTGCGTCGCTCAAATGGTGCAAATGGAAGAAGACAAACATATCCACTAATACCAAAATTCGTCTATTCCGGAGTGTTTGGACCGTGTCTCACGAAAATCAAAATTTTACAGTTTTAAAACAGGGCTGGTCTAATCACTTACCTGTTAGGGCTGCTCGCCTCTCCGCCACGTGTGATCGTCCTTCCGGCGTCTTTTTTAAGGGAGGAAATGGGAAGAATAAGTGGAGGAATTCCCTTAAAATTGTTGTCTTCCAGACGTTGGATGCCGCTTCAGCCCTTTGGACTCGTGATTACACCCCTGGTTAATTTGACTTAAAACGAGAAACTTAAAGATGCATGCACGTGTCGGTCGAGCTTCGTTCGCGCTTCGATTCTTGTCTCTACGCATCACGCACTCGAAGCATACTGCCGCAAATATATAAAATTAATTGATAAATCGCGCGATTTCGGCCCAGGTCGAAACACCTTTCCCCTTCTGTTAATCGGTGCCGAAATCGATTCAAATGTTAAATTAAAAATACAGATTTACTAAAATTGGCACGAACACGGAGGCGAACGAATACCAATTCTTTTGTATGGAGCAGGAACGTGGACATTACTTCAATCGGACCTCAACAAACTCGAGGTGTTCCAAATGCGTTGTCTAAAACAGATTATCGGTGTTTTAATTCGTGATCACCTGAGGAATGAGGAAATTCGTGCTAGATGCGATCAGCAACCACCGATTGTGCAACAAACACAAACGTCTACGATGGTTCAGTCCCATTTGCAAAATTAATGAAAATCGGCTTCCATGCAAACTACTCTGGCGGAAACGACCGCCCGACTGGAGGATTCAACGATCAGCGCCGAAGAAGATATGGATAAAACATGTAGAAGACGACCTCAAGAACCGACGACTGGATCTCGATGAGGCCAGGGATATTGCCATTGATCGGAAAGTGTGGAAGAGAAGAATCCAGCGTCACCGACAGCAGCGTATTGGTTATGAGAACGACGTCCTCGACAATCGCCAGCTACGGATTAAAGAAGAAGAAAGTAAAAGTAAATGTTGGGTTTAAAAGAGAAATGACGATACGGAACAAATATAAAATGAATAATATGAAATAAATAAGTTTTTTTCTTTATTTAAATTACAAATAACTTACTACGTATTAATATAACAAAATATGGAGAATACTTATATATAAGATATAATAGTTTTCATCATTTTTGTGTTATGTTTTATCATTTTATTTGGTTTACAATAATTGTGCCCATAAGTGAAATATATTTTGTAAATTGCGTGTACATCATATTGCTATAATTTGCAAGTGAACATTACACGTAAACTTACATGAACACTTGCACTGACTAGTTCAAAATAGTGCCGATAATAATTGTGGCTGAATGTAGGACAGATCTTTCTTATTGTCGCTAATAATCTGCTTATTAATTATATACAAATCGCAAACCGAGAAAAACTAAACAAAATAATAATAATTTCGAGTATTGACTAATACATACTTTCATATAAAACCCTGTAAAATGCTAAGCATAAATAGAATTATAAATATAATATGTTTAAATAAAAATGAGTATTCATTATGCAGTATCGTATTTATATTATATGGTATAAGGCAATGCATTGATTCTTCCTTTCCTCTTGATTTCAAAAACGAACTTATTGTATATTCGCGAAATATTTTAAATTTATTATTATTACAAAATTTCTTCATATGTAACTAAGGATATGTTTTGGTTTATAAGGATATTATGTTTCGCGTCGTATAAAAATAATAAGTACATAACTTTTGAGTCCGCGATACAAACAATCAATTCCATTAATTTTACAATAAATACACCAATCAACATTACATGCCGAATAAAGACCAACCAACAAATAATCACTAAAGGTCTCCCTTTTCCATGGCGCGATTCAAGTCCGTGACTAATCGTCCCAGTATCTCTCTGTATTCCGAGTCCGGTTTGAAAATCGTGTCCAAAAACTGTTCGTTTGTGAAGAAATTAAACACACTGTCTATTCGCGACATCGATTTATCGGTGAGATGTTTAGACACGATCGAATTAAGGCACGTGTGTGAGTCATTCAATACTGAAACCAAAAATTTCTGGTCGTAACTGTAGTCCACTTCGTAAAAAGATACAATGGCCATTCCAACTTTGTGGAATTTCTTCTTAAAATCCTCAGCCAGCATCACTTCTTCATTGGTGAATTGCTCATTTTTACCAATCACAGCTATCTTTATTACAACTTTGATTATGTTTTTTATTAATTTCTCAGCTTCTTTCTTGTTATTCGACTGAAAAAAAGAAAAAAAAAATTATAATGCAAGAATGGCTAGACATGGTCGGTCGATATCAATTTTCTATATTTGTATTTTAATTCAACAGTAGGGAAAGGTCCTATGTTTTGGACCCACCTTCCCATCTTCTCAAGAGTGTGCGAGGTCTATGTAACCTCACGCTAAAGAGGGTGTGAGGTCTATGTAACCCCACGCGTGGAGTTACACGAGTTTTAGCGTGGGGCTACTGGGTCTATGTAACCTCACGCTAAAGAGAATGTGAGGTCTATGTAGCCCCACGATAAAGAGAATGTGAGGTCTATTCATATTCTCTTTATCGTGGGGCTACATAGACCTCACATTCTCTTTAGCGTGAGGTTACATAGACCTCACACCCTCTTGAGAAGGTGGGAAGGTGGGTCCAGAACATAGGACCTTTCCCCACTTTCAACAATACGACAATAAAGGTTTATTATTAAATTAAAAGAATGCGTTCGGTAATGTAAAGAATCAGTTTTGAGAATTGTACTAAAAATAAAATAAAGAAAATGTAACCAATAGAAAGGAAAAATTGTAAAAATTGGATTACACAAAAGTGGAATTCTCCACTAATTCAAAATCTTTACACTGTACAGCAAGAACGAGATCGTCAGCGTACAAGAAACTCCTGGTGTTGGGAGCTATGGGCTGGTCATTTGTATACGCATTGAACAGAAATGGAGCGAGAACACTTCCTTGGGGTTGGCCATTCTTCTGTAGTCTCCATCGGCTACGTGGCCCTTGAAAGTCCACAAAATACCTCCGATTCTGGAGGAGAGTGGCAATCAACCTGGTTAGGCTGGAGTTCTAAGTCAACGTGTAGTTATATAATGATTATATTATTAATTGTCTGTTAGGTTAGGTTTAGGTGTTAGGTTAGGTAAGTCAACGTGTATTTATATAATTATTATATTATTAATTGTCTGTTAGACAGTCTGTTAGAAAAGTTTTATTTTTTATTTTAAAAACCTGATGGATTTGAATCAAGCCTGCTTGCATTAGGCGACCTTGAACCTTCGTGCGCATGCGTGCATTTTTTCCCGCCTGTAGATAACGTCAGTTGCTGTCGAGCAGTGTTCGAGTGACGTAGTGTTTAGTGCTCTCGTCGGTTTTTCAATGCAAACAAAATGACAGAACGACGGGAGCAGCGCTACTGCATCATATTTTGTCAGAAACTGGGCGACAACCAGTTGGAAACCATTCGGAAGATTCAGACGGCTTTCGGTGAGGATGGTATGGGCATCACACAGATTAAGGAGCGGTACAACTGGTTTAACCCTTTGAGGACCAATTACTTTCTGTGTTAATAGTTTTATAATTTTTGGGGGTTTTATAACAAAATTAAAATAAAAACTCAAATTTATGTTGCCAAGAAATTTTTTTAGTTTGAAGTTTTTTCAAAAATAGGTGGTTTCCCTGAAGCACCACCGGGAAATACAAACTATTCTTGTCCCTTATGAAAGTCTTTAAATTGTTTGTCAGTGAGGCATAATCCCACATGACAAGAACTGAAATGCCATCTTGTTCTGCGAGGTTTAGCCTTTGTGCTACAATTAGTACATCGCCTTTTGTGCCATGTTCCGGCATATGTGCCGCCTTATCGGTTCTTTTCTCTAAAGGAACCTGGACTTTGAATCTACTGGCAGGATTTGGAATACTCGTACTTCTTCTTTTCTCTGGAATACTCCTTTGGGCTCCTGAGTGTGGAGTGGCCCCTTGGAGTTTGGGCTCCTATTAGTCCAGAAACCACCGCCAGTTTGAAATCTTTCAATGACATTGTCGCTGTCCCTAGCGATCGTGTTTTGAAGAGAATAATAGAATTGACCATAGTCAAATCACCAGAATTTGCCACCATGAATTTCTGTCAATTTCGTAACATGCTTTTAGCATATCTGATTTTTCCACATACCCCATGTGCCGATCATGATCCTTTACTAATTTTAAACAATTTACTGCATCCTTACTTCCGTCTATTTGTGTTCTTCAAATTATTAAGTTCATCATACCCGGTGGTAGTTCCACCTAACGATCACTAGGCCGCTCAGAGAAGAAATATATATATTCGTGGTCCCATGGTGGAACCACTTCACTTGAAAGGGTTAAAGACGGTCGCACATCGATGGAAAGTGAGCCACGCTCTGGTTGGCTATCAACATGCCGAAACGACCATGTCATTGCCAAAGAGCACTTTGCCAAAGAAATATATATATATTCGTGGTCCCATGATGGAACCACTTCACTTGAAAGGGTTAAAGACGGTCGCACATCGATGGAAAGTGAGCCACGCTCTGGTCGGCCATCAACATGCCGAAATGACCATGCCATTGCCAAAGAGAACGCTGTGGTGATGCGGGACCGTCGTGTGACTATCCAAGAAATTGCGACTGGAGTTGTGGTCATCAGGAAATTGGCGACATTCAAATATAGCGACATTGTTCGCATTTGGTTCACAATTTTTTGGCGGAAAACCAGACTCCTCTGGTTCGACAGGTTCCTTGCTCTCCTGATATGGCCCCATGCGACTTCTGGCTATTTCCCAAAGTCAAGAGGCCATTGAAAGGAACGCGATTTCAGACAAGAGAGGACATTATGGCTGCAACGACAGCCGAGCTAAAGTCTTTTTCGGAATGCTTCCAACAATTTCGACACCGCTGGGAGAAGTGTGTTGAGTCCCAAGGAGACTACTTTGAGGGTGATTAGGTTTCCAACGCTCTAGGTAAGCCACTTTTTTTACCGGCTAAAGGTCGGATACTTTTCTAACAGAACACGTATATATGAAATTTTTGTCTAATGGAGCTATACTGGACAGTTGCTGAACCTTACGCAGTTTGTTGATTTATCGGCAGCCTACGACACTGTTAACCATCAGCTCCTATTTGCTAAAGTCTACACTTTGACTAAGAACTCCAGCCTAATCTGGTTCATTGCCACTCTCCTGCAGAATCGAACGGATTTTGTGGACTTCCAAGAGCAATGTAGACGATTGGGGCTACAGAAGTATGTCCTACCCCAAGGAAGTGTTCTCGCTCCATTTCTGTTAAAACTGTATACAAATGACCAGCGCATAGCTCCCAACACCAGGAGTTTCTTGTACGCTGACGATCTCGCTCGAAAAATACTAAGAAAGATTTATGGTGCCGTCCAAGAGGACAACGTCTGTAGAAGAAGATATAATTTTTCTTCAATGTTAAAAATTCGAGAGATATGGGAAAATTAGACTTCACCGATGCGACGAAGCAAAGAGAAAATAATCGCGCAATAGTTCTGTTTACTGTTCCTGGTAGAACTCTTCGAGTTCTGTCGAAAATCCTTATACCATTTTTCTGTAAAGTTAAAAATTGGAAAGATATACGAAAAATTTGGAAGAAACTGGAAAGTTCAGCATTTCATTTCGAATTCACCATTCAAGTGAAAAATTTTCCCATATCTCTCGAATTTTTAACTTTGGAGAAAAATGTTATAAGGATTTTCGATAGAACTCTAAGAGTTCTACCAGGAACTGCAAACAGAACTATTGTGCGATTTTTTTCTCTTTGCTTCGTTGCATCGGCAAAGTCCAATTTTTCGCAATTTTTTTAATTTTTTATTTTACAGAAAAATGTTATAAGGATTTTCTATAGAACTCTAAGAGTTCTACCAGGAACTGCAAACAGAACTATTGCGCGACTTTTTTCTCTTCACTTCGTCGCGTCGGTAAAGTAAATTTTTTCGCAAAATTTGTAATTTTTAATTTTACAGAAAAATGTTATAAGGATTTTCGATAGAACTCTAAGAGTTCTACGGAAGAGTTCGACGGAACTGCAAACAGAACTGTTGCGCGATTTTTTTCTTTTCACTTCGTCGCGTCGGTAAAGTCCAATTTTTCGCAAAATTTTCAATTTTTAATTTTACAGAATAATGTTTTAAGGTTTTTCGATAGAACTCTAAGAGTTCTACTGGGAACTACAAACAGAACTGTCGCGCGATTTTTTTTCATCTTCACTTCGTCGCATTGGTGAAGTGTAATTTTTCGCAAATCTTCCTAATTTTTAACTTTACAGAAAAAACTTATAAGGTTGTTCGATAGAACTCTAAGAGTTCTCTCGGGAACTGCAAACAGAACTGTTCCGCGATTTTTTAAAATTTCCATTCAAAATAACGGGTCCCTTATTATTGCAAATATCTTTTGAACTAAGAATTTTATCAAAAAATGACAAAGGGATCATTTATAGAACTCTTAGGGTGCTATTCAGATCCGCGAATAGAACTATTTTTGCTAGTTTCAAAATTCATTTTTTTTTTGTGCAAAATGTCAATTGTTGCAGAACTTTTTGCAAAATTGATCAAGTACTCCAGAACTATGGTCGAGCTACAGGAATATGTAAAAACCGCACAGTTTTTCTCAAAAGTGGTTGCTAGCTCAATTTTGGTATTTTCCATTTTTTTCGCGAAATTCTGCAGAACTATTGAAATTTTGCACAAAGTATTCTAGAACTATTTCATATCTGCCGGGAACTCCGATGTAATATTATATTTTTGAAAATTCGGTTGCTAACTTCACAGGACTGTCTATGGTGCCCCACGCTAAAAAGGGTGTGAGGTCTATTTTTAGTCAGCTTTTATCAGCTTTAATCAGCTTTAATCCCATTGGGTTAGTTGGGCTAACATTAGGTTAGGTTACGGAAGTTAGGAATGAAGCGCGTTTCATTCCTAACCTTCCGTAACCTAACCTAATGCTCACCCTCTTTAGCGTGGGGCATCATAGACCTCACACACTGTATAGCGTGGGGTTACATAGACCTCACACCCTGTTTAGCGTTGGGTTACATAGACCTCACACCCTGTTTAGCGTGGGATTACACAGACCTCACACCCAGTTTAGCGTGGGGTTACATAGACCTCACACCCTGTTCAGCGTGGGGTTACATAGACCTCACACCCTGTTTAGCGTGGGGTTACATAGACCTCACACCCTGTTTAGCGTGGGATTACACAGACCTCACACCCAGTTTAGCGTGGGGTTACATAGACCTCACACCCTGTTTAGCGTGGGGTTACATAGACCTCACACCCTGTTTAGCGTGGGATTACACAGACCTCACACCCAGTTTAGCGTGGGGTTACATAGACCTCACACCCTGTTCAGCGTGGGGTTACATAGACCTCACACCCTGTTTAGCGTGGGGTTACATAGACCTCACACCCTGTTTAGCGTGGGATTACACAGACCTCACACCCAGTTTAGCGTGGGGTTACATAGACCTCACACCCTGTTTAGCGTTGGGTTACATAGACCTCACACCCTGTTTAGCGTGGGATTACACAGACCTCACACCCAGTTTAGCGTGGGGTTACATAGACCTCACACCCTGTTCAGCGTGGGGTTACATAGACCTCACACCCTGTTTAGCGTGGGGTTACATAGACCTCACACTCTGTTTAGCGTGATGAAAAGTGGATGCAAGTAGATGAAAAGTGGATGCAAGTAGATGAAAAGTGGATGCCAGAAAATTGAACTCCTTGGTATTTATATAAATGGAAAAAAAATTAATACTACCTAGGTCACAGACAAGTTTAAGAAACTTCGCTTACACATATTAAATTATTCGGATAAATATCACAGGAAATATGTGGTCTGTCTAGTCTTGTCCGTTCTTGTTCGGCCTTGTTCGGTATTGTTCGATTTTGTCCGGTCTAAAACCAATAATCTCAATTGAATCAATCCGTAAAATGTTTGCAATCAATCATGTATGCATTCACGATTCTCCGCTACCCACCCGCAACTCATTTTGAATTTTCCCCGCTTGTCTGTCTAATCTAGTCTGTCTAGTCTCGTCCCTCTATTCTTGCCTGGTGTTTTCAGCACTAGACGTCCGGTCGCGCCTACCGACTACCGATAAATCAAAATCTTAATATGTTTATTAAATCAAACGCAAAAAAATCCTAAGAAATTTGTTTCATAATTTATTATTTCTCCACTCGCGTGCAGCTGATAAGATAATAGGGAGTTGTTATGACTGCCAAACATACGACAACGCTAAACCGACTATTGATAAATCAAAATCTTAATATGTTTATTAAATTAAAGCAAAACAATCTCTTATATATTTTCAGTCTTATCTAATCTCGTGTATTTACCTCGTCTGTCTAGTCTCATGTATCTAGCCTCGTCTGTCTAGCCTCGTCCATTACATATAAATTGAGGGAAAAGGCCGACTGTAACTATTTATTCGTTAATCAACCAATCAGCATCGAGATAATTAGTTTAGCAATATCTGCCGCGGCGGATGACGTCATCTACTGAGGGGGAGGTGGTCGGGCGGTATCTCTCTTAGGGCACATGCTAGAGCCGTTCTGACAACAGATTTGATTTTTCTCATCAAATGGTTTAGTCTAGTCGGTCTAGTCTTGTCTGTCTAGTCTAATAAACTTCTCTGATAGTGATTAAGGGGTGATACCAACCTAAACGGGCCCTTGGTTATTTGGTTATAAAAAGTAGATTAAAGGATGATACCAACCTAAACGGACCGTGGTTATTTGGTTATAAAAGTAGATTCAGGGGTGATACCAACCTAAACGGACCCTTGGTTATCTGGCTACAAAATGTGTTATCTGGTTACAAAAAGTAATTTCAGACCCCTATGTAAATCCTTATGGGATTTTGAGCCCGAACTCTTCCAGCCTATCTACTCACCTCCTTGTCGAAGAGAGAAAGCGACTATATGACCTACACAGGATAATAACAATAATAGACCGGAAGGAGAGACGGTGGTGGCCTATTAGTCAAGGTGTCGGACTTCGGAGCCGCAAGTTCCGGGTTCAAATCCTGGACATTGTGAAAAATAAGCCACTATTCTCCTGTAGATGGCTCTGGCAAAGTCATCGCAGTAAAAATCTGCCTCGAAACCCCCCCGATTAGTGGCTTGCCATCCACGTTAAAAACTGTAAGGGCTCCCCTACACGTGTGTCTAAGATCAATAGACTAAGCACAAGTGTAGGCGGTGGGAGGAGGGTAAGGCCCGCTACAGCCCATGGGCCAAAGCCCAAAGCTGTCGCTGTCGCTGTGTCAAAGGCTGAAGCTGTAGCGCCATGGGTTTGTTTGTTTAGACCTGAAGGAACAGAGGGACACAGAGTGACTTACCAGAAGTGGCAGACATAATGGGACCTAGAAAGAGAGAAAGGTAAAGCCGGAAGGTGAAACCCACAGGATGATACCGGACGTCAAGAAATGGGTAGAGAGAGGAAGCATGGCTCAGTAAGTTTCTACATTACACAGTGCCTTACAGGACACGGAGTCTTCGGTTCCTACAAGGAGAGAATTGGAAAGAGAGGAAGTGCACAATGCCGACACTGTACAGAACAAGTAGATGATACTCCAGAACATACAATATTCCATTGTGGGAATTGGGGTAACGAAAGGGACGATATAAAAAGAAACCTACCTGCGGTAGCCATGTCCCCGGAAAGCATAATAGAGGAAATGATCGCGCACAAGGGCAGCTGGGAAATCGTGGACTTGACGTTCGCATCGCAGGGACTGATGGGAAGAGTCAGGGATTGGCAGGTTAGGGACGATTGGGAGTCGCTGAGCGACCACCAATGCGTTTCATTTCACCTGGACAGTAAAGCCATCGAGGGGCAGCCGCGCGAGCAGCGCGCCCGTTGGATACTTGGGAGAGCTGACCGGGAAGCTATTAGTCGGGAGATGGCTCGAGGAAATGCACCGCACGGGCTGGCCGCGGAGGATCTTACCGGGGCATTCGTGAACAGGGTGGTTGACGCGTGCAGGGCTGGCGTCCCTCAAAGACGTCTGTCCTCAGGGGGGCGGAAGCCGGTTTATTGGTGGACGCCTGAAGTGGCGCAAGCGAGACGCGTGGCGGTGGCGTCTAGGCGTCAACTTCAGAGGGCGCTGCGCAGAGGGGAGCTATGTGAGGCTGCGGAGGAGCGGGCGAAACAGGACCGTGGTAGTTTTCGACGAGCGATTGCGCGGAGCAAATCCCAGCGGTGGCAGGAACTCTGCCTTCTGGTCGACCGCGATCCGTGGGGCTTGCCGTACCGCATAGTCACCGGTCGGTTGGGGCACCGAGGGAAGGGTCCTGATGCGTGCGTGTTGGGTGGAACCGAAGCTGTGGTTGAGCACCTTTTCCCCGCCACGGCGAGGG
Organism: Phosphuga atrata; assembly: GCA_944588485.1. Classification (NCBI taxonomy): domain Eukaryota; kingdom Metazoa; phylum Arthropoda; class Insecta; order Coleoptera; family Silphidae; genus Phosphuga; species Phosphuga atrata. The sequence continues at coordinate 2,807,325 of OX155899.1, read as the reverse complement.
GGGTGGGACGCGCTGTCGTGGGGCGGTACGTTGCGGTGGACTCCTTCACCGTGGATGAAGTCCGCAGAGCGGTAGCCTCACTACCCGCGAAAAAGGCACCCGGCCCAGACGGGCTGCCTAACGAGCTGTTCCGGCTGGCAGCAGGGGGGGACCTCGAAGGACTTGCCGACGTCTGCAACAGATGTCTGGAAGAGGGAGTGTTTCCCAGGTGTTGGAAAAAGGCCATTTTGGCCCTTATTCCAAAGCCGGGTAAGGATCCCTCGACGCCTGGTGCGTACAGACCGATCTGTTTGCTGGACGGTGGGGCAAAAGTTCTGGAAAGGTTGCTCCTATGGCGGTTACAAGCCGTTTTAGAGCAAGGGGGCGGACTCGCTCCGGAACAGTTCGGCTTCCGTAAAGGGGTTGGGACGGAGGATGCCATTCGGGCTGTCCTTCGTGTCGCGGAGGGGGCCAACAGCGGACCGTACCGCACCAGGGGGCATTGTGTGGTCGTCAGCTTTGACGTCGCCAATGCCTTCAACACGGTACAATGGTGGTTCGTTATTGAGGCCCTAGCCCGTTGGAAACTACCGGAGACGTTGCTGAGGCTTACTGCCGATTACCTGCGCGACAGAACCATCAGTTACCGCGAGGGGGAGGACTGGCGTGAGCGGGGGTTGTCTGCCGGGGTTCCGCAGGGATCGGTTCTAGGACCATTCTTGTGGAATGTCGCCTATGACGGCCTTCTGCGGACGCTGAGACGGTTATTGCCCACAGGGGTGGGTATTGTGGCATATGCAGACGACCTGGCACTCGTCTTCACAGACAGGTGCTGACAGTCCTTCAGTCTTTCACAGACAGGGAACTCGTTCGGGAGTGGATGGAGACGGCGGGCCTTCAGCTCGCCGCCTCTAAAACACAGGTGGCCCTGCTCTCCACTAGAAGGTCAGGCAGAGGCATTCTGGAGATCGAAATTTTGGGAGAGAAGATACCGGTCGAACGGTCGATTCGGTACCTCGGTGTGATCCTCCAGGCGGGTCAGTGGGGATTACACGTGTGCCATGCCGCCGGCAACGCGGCACGCGCGTCACAACAGGTGGCGCGTCTCATGCCGAGGGCCTCCGGGCCTGGTGAGGGTAGGAGGAGGCTTATGGCCAGTGTGGCCACTAGTAGACTCCTATACGCGGCACCGGTGTGGGCAACGGCGGTGAGGGGTAACGCTCGTAACAGGGAGCGTTTGCGACGGGCACTGCGCCCGGTGGCCATCAGGGTCGCCCGGGCTTACCGCACTGTTAGCAGTGACGCCGTGGAGGTCATATCGCGGATTCCTCCCGCGGACCTCCTTGTTATGGAGCGCGCGTCGGTGAGGGACGCAAGAACTTCTGGTGGGAACCGCGGGGAGGCAAGGAGAGCTGCTCGGGAGCAACTACTTGCTTGCTGGCAGGAGAGGTGGTCACGTGGCGGAAACGGCGCGTGGACTCGTCGTCTCATCCCTGATTTAATTCGGTGGATGGGGCGAGGGCTGGATGAGGCGGGTTCGTACTTTCTCACCCAGCTTCTTACCGGACACGGGTCCTTCCGAGCGTATCTCCATAGGATTGGAAAAGCCCCAGACGACAGGTGCATATCCTGCGGAGAGGGCGTGCGCGACGACGCGGAGCACACTCTCGTGGCGTGTCCGCGTTGGGAGAAGGAGCGACAGGCCCTGGCGTCGGCCCTGGAACGGGAAGTCACGGTCGAAGCCGTGGCGGGTGGCCTCGCCGGCGAGGTGGGGCGGGGCGTGTGGGCGACCTTAAGCCGATTCGCGGCTACAGTCATGCGGGCTAAGGAGTTGCCTGTGTGGGAACAAGAGAGCTTTTTCTTGTTTTTTTTATTTTGTTTGTCTCTGTTTTTGTTTTCTTTTTTTATTACTTGTGTTGTAATTGTTGCAATTGTAAATGCTACTATATAGCATATTTTGCTTTACTTTTTTTTACTTTCGTGTAAATACTGTTGTATTTTTATTCGAAGGGTGGGCAGAGGCAGTAATGCCATCGCTGGCGGTCCCTCTGTCCTTCCGTTTTGAGTGGAGTCACTTTGGAAAAAAAAAAAAAGGGCAGCTGGGAAACTGTGAAGAATTTTGTAGAGGAAGTGATGCGAAAAAAGGCAAAAGATGAACTAGAACAGGTATGAGCAACCTTTCTTGCAACTATGGTCAAATTACTATTATTTGTTTAAGTACAGGAGCGGCAAAACGCAAGGCGGGCATATTGGTCCCGTTTATTAAAATTTGGGGCAGCAGCGTAGTTTTCATTACGCAGGGAAGCCGGACGCAAGGAAGCACAGACTCTTTATGCCGGCTGCGAGCCGCAGGTTGCTCATGCCTGAACTAGAAGAACAGTGCAAAGAAAGAGGCGACACCTGAGAAAAAGATATTAAGACCAAACCTGTAGCACGTAAGGCTGAAAGGCGGGAACACTACAGGAGAGAAATAATGGGGAGATGCTTTTAGTGGGTATGACTGCCTTCGAGGGCTGGTGAGCCCCACATTCCCCAAATTGATACCATAGATGGGGCTGCGTAAAAGCATTTTCTCTCCTCTGTGAAAAAAAGGACACGTGGCCCGACAAGATACAGCCAGATGGACCAACTCAATTATAAAAATTTCGACCCAGAGAAAGTGAGAAATCTTTTCATCGCGGGAAAAATCTGGATAAGAACTGTACAGGACAAACAGACATGGAAGGAACTGGAAGAGGCCTACATCGAGGAGTGGATGGCACTAGGCCGAAGAAAAAGAATAAATTCTTTATTACTCGGCGGCCAAAGTAAACAGATTTTTAGTTTAGACATAAACGTGACTTTTTTTTGCGAAGACATAAAAGTAATCACTTATGCAATATATGTTTTTCTTTTCTTAACTAACGAATAATAAATAATAAATGTGTTTAATTGCAGAACCTTGAAAATGTTTTTTCAATTGTTAGTTTTATATCAAAACTTTAATTATTTTATAACGTATCCGTGAGAATAAATTCTTATTTGGGGTAAAGATACTTTGCATGTCACACCGTTACGGCGAACGCCAAAACAGGTGGACTCACGTCCTTGGCACACAAAGTAAGACTTTTACTCCTAACAACATAATATACTATTTATATTTACTGTTTTATTTATTACTATTTATATTTACTGTGTTTATACTAGCCGAGATTTCGTTATCTCAAGTTAGTATTTTTGACACTGATTGATACTTACATATTGTTTAACTAGGCGATACAAATTATCCAAGAGTGTAGAGGTATTATCATCAATAAAAGCTTTAGCGAAATTCTTGTTTGCCATCCGCGACAGAATCTTCTTCTGCGCACGTAGACCGATGTCTCGTGCCCTAAACGCACTTTCACTCATGACTGCAACAAAACAAATAACAAATTTACCTTATGATTCAACATTAAAATACTTATCGATAAGATATCACCGTTGAGTCATGCAATTTAGAATTGTTTTGATCTTCACAATTTATCAAACACGCGGAATTCGAACAAATTTATGGTAAATGTAACAAAAAAAAAATATTAGTTGGAAAACTCGTCTAGGCGGTCTTAGATGAGGTACCCTTGTAAAATTTTCTAAGAAAATTAATGATATTTAAATGGAACGGATGTACATCCGACAAATATTATCAAGCAAAGATATGAAAAAGTGTTAGTGTAACTTAATATTGGTGTTAGTCTAATATTGGAAAGTTTTTGTGTCACGTACCTGGATCCAGCATTTGTAATCGCTTTTAAGGGAGTATAAATGTAAACGAAAAAAATAATGAGTGCAACGGAAATTCCTAGAAAGAAAAAATAAAATAATAAAATAAATAATAAAAAAAGTGTGACAAATTATATGTAAACAGGTTAATTAAAAGGCTAAATTTAATTGTTATTTGCGTGAAAAAAAAATCTGCAAATTAACAAAAACAAGGAACGGAACACAGCCTGAATATATAACTATATAAAGCCTTTTCGGAGCTCTATAACAATTATTTGAGTCTTTTGAGGACCACCAAAACAAATCTTACATGAAATTTGTTTTGGTAGTCCTAAAAAGACTCAAATAATTGTTATAGAGCTCCGGAAAGGCTGAATATATTTATATATTCAGGCTGTGTTTCGTTTGCTTTAAGTTTGTATGATTATCTATAACGTAGGATAACCTACGTTATACATAATCATACAAACTTAAAACAAACGGAACACAGCCTGAATGTATAAATATATTCAGCCTTTCCGGAAACCATATGGTTTCACCAATTCTATCTTAACAAAAACATGTAAATACTTTCAAAAATATTTTAAACAAATCAAAATAAATGTTTTAAAACAATATATATCCTATACATTTATCTGTAATAGGCAATATGCATGAAATTTAAATTTGGATCAAATATTTTTTTTCCGAATCTTTATTGACCGGACATTTGAACTAAACCATTATTTTTGTAATTAATATTTTTTTTAAAACTTAAAATTAATAAATAAAAGCTTTCAGTTAAGAAATACAATGACACATTTCATACTGATTTGACGCTGTCATAACTTTTGAACCGTTCACCACAGAGAATTCTAGTCTTCATCAATCGATTCAGCGTCCCAAAATTAGTGGGAAAACGTATATAATATTCCCTGGGAAGCTTTCAGTTAAGAAATACCATCGACTCGGGAAGTCTCTTCTTCTTCTTTAAGTTCCATGTCCGTTCCGAACGTTGGTAACCATCTGGGCTATGATGACTTTATTCACTGCGGCACGGAAAAGTTCTGTTGTCGTCATGCCGAACCAGGTTCTTAGGTTTTTCAACCAAGATATTCGTCTGGCGCCGATTGACCTCTTTCCTGCCACCTTTCCCTGGATAATCTTCTGCAGCAAATGAAATCTATCTTCGTTTCTCATGATGTGGCCAAGATATTCTAGCTTTCTGCACTTGACTGTGTTTAGAACCTCTCTCTCCTTGTTCATTCTATGGAGGATCTCATCATTGGTTATTCGATCCCTCCAGGAGACTCTCAGCATTCTGCGATATATCCACATTTCAAATGCCTCTAACTTTTTGCTGGTGGCTTCTGTCAGTGTCCACGATTCCATTCCGTAAAAAAGAACCGAAAACACATAGCATCTCATCATTCTCAGCTTTGTAGTCATTGTTAGGTTGTGGCTTGTTAGTACAGATCGCATTTTGGTAAAAACAGATCTTGCCTTTTCAATGCGAATTTTTATCTCCTGAGAGTGATCCCACCGATCATTAACATTTGTGCCAAGATATGTATACCTCTCCACCCGTTCGATTGGCTCTTGATTGACAGTAAGTTCACAGTTTTCAATATAGGACTTGCTGATGACCATAAGTTTTGTCTTCTTGGTGTTAATATCCAAGCCATATTCTGTGCTCTTTTCTACAAGTCTGTTTATTAGATGTTGTAGTCCTTCTATACTATCTGCAAACATCACTGTGTCATCTGCATATTGTATGTTGTTGATTTTTTCGCCATTGAGAGAGATGCCAGCTTCACACTCTTCCAGAGCTTCTTTAAATATGTATTCAGAATAGATGTTAAAAATAAGAGGGGACAATATACATCCTTGTCTCACTCCTCTCATTATGTCTATTTGTTCGGTCTTTCCTGTCTCTACTCTCACTACGGCTTTTTGGTTCCAGTAGAGGTTCGTAATAATTCGTAGATCCTTGCTGTCCATCCCAGTTTCCTTTAAGATGTTAATCATTTTTTAGTGTTTGACCCTGTCGAAAGCCTTCTGGTAGTCAACAAAACAGGCAAAAATGTCGCAGTTCATATCTCTGCACCGTTGAAATAGTACTTGCGTGCAATATAATGCTTCTCGTGTGCCCATCGCATTTCTGAAACCAAACTGAGTTGGTGATACTTGTTCTTCGCAAACTCTGTAAATTCTTCTGTGAATTATTTTTAAAAATAATTTGAGAAGGTGACTCATGAGACTTATAGTTCTGAACTCTTCACACTTCTTTGCTTTTGGTTTTTTGGGTAATGTTATAAATTCTGACTTTAGCCATTCTTGTGGTATATTTCCAGAGTTATAAATTTGGTTGAATATTTTTGTCAGATTTTTACCCTGTCGTCATCCAGTAGTTTAAAGAATTCCCATTGGATTTCATCTGGTCCAGGTGCTTTACCGTCTTTCATTGTTTTTATTGCCTGCTTTACTTCGTCCATCAGGATCTCCGGTCCATCCGAGTTGTTTATGGATGGAGGTTCCGCTCTAGTATCATGAAACAGTTGTTCAATATATCTTCTCCATGTTTCCTTTATGTCACCTGTGTCAATGATCAGTTTTCCTTCGCCATCCACCAATTTATTTATCGTTCTCGATTTTGTTCTGCTTGTCATGTCTCTAATTTTTCTGTGCACGTTAAAGCTATCGTACTTGTCTTGTAGTTCTTCAATCTCTGTGCATTGACCTATATGTTCGTTCTCCTTGGCTTCTCTGATTTTATCTCTGATACTCCTCTTTATTTCTGCATATTCTCTCGTATTGTTGCTGTTTTTTAACGATCTTCTCTTTTCCATAAGATACAGAATTTCATCCGTCATCCATGATTTTCTTTTAACCTTATCAGCCTTCAAAAGTTCTTCTTTACCATCCTTAACAGTGTGGACCAATAACTCAATTTCCTTTTCAAAGTCCCCATCTTCTTGTACTACTCTGTATTTGCTGTTAATCAGTTCTCGAGCTCTAGCCTCTATTGCTGGTATTTTAAGCTTACGTAGATCGTATTTGTTTATATTGTTTTTTCTTTTTATGGCTTTCATTGTTACTTTGAATACACCAACTACAGGGTTATGATCTGATTGGATATCGGCTCCTGGATATGTTTTTACGGAAGTGCAACTATTTCTATGTCTTCTATTAATTAGAATGTAGTCAATTTGGTTTCGGATTATTTTATTGGGAGTATCTCCAGGTGCTTTCCATGTATATAGTCTTCTTGCTGGAAGCTTGTACCAAGTGTTTGCTATCACAAATTCGTTCTCTTCTGCAAATATGCTCAACAGATCTCCTCTTTCGTTTCTTTCTCCCAGACCATATGGACCTATATACTCGTTTGCTCCTCCTCTACCAATTTTAGCATTAAAGTCTCCCATTATTATTGTCAGGTCTTGCTTTGGTAGTACAAAGTTTGGTAGTAAAATTTAAAAACGTTTCTGAAGGCATTTTTGCTGCTGATTACAGATATGCAAATTATATTTCGCTAGCTCTTTCGGTTCACTATCGCCTGCAAAAATTGAAGAAATTTTTAAGAAATTTCAGCGCTCGAGTGGAGATCTCGTAAAGTCGCGAATTTTCTGCGGAAAATCTGAGTGTATCTATAGGAAAATGACCTTCTGAAAACTATGCCGCAATCCGTTTTTAATTATCTGCAACCGTTTCCGAGATATCTACTTAGCAAATCGAGAATCGGGTAAATTTCAGTTGGAAATTTCTTGACGAATTATTGAATCCTTCCAGACAATTTACACATCGACTTGTTCATCTTGTCGTGTAGTATCTCTGTGCCCAAAATGATTTCGCTGCTCTTTACCGTTTTCAAAAAATCCAAAAAAAACGAAAAAGCATGTATTATTCGAATGAAATGATGGAAAATTGTGATCCGGAGCGGTCATCCATTCGAACGCTTAACTTTCCAAGATTTTCTACGTTTAATGACAGTTGACACCTGTCAAGTGTAAAATTTGACTATGTCAGCTTAGAAAACGTCGCACCGTGGTCTGGAGCGGTCACCCATTCCAACGCTCAACTTTCCAAGATTTTCTATGTTTATTGACAGTTGACACCTGTCAAATGTAAAATTTGACGTATGTCAGCTTAGAAAACGTCACGCTTTGGTCCGCAGCGGTCACCCATTCGAACGCTCAACTTTCCAAGATTTTCTACGTTTATTGACAGTTGACACCTGTCAAATGTCAAATTCGACGTATGTCTACTTAGAGAACGTCACGGTGTGAGCCCGAGCAGTAAAACAATGCACCAACTCTTTCTTTTACTTGTTCGCTAAACTGACAGTTGACATCTGACAAATATTAAATTTGACGTATGTCTGCTTAGAAAACGTCACGCCGTGATACGGAGCAGTCATTAATTCGAGCGCTATCCTAGAACATGTGTGCTACACTTTCCAAGATTTTCTGTCGAAATTTTTTTTTGCAAATTTTTTTCGTGATTTTTTTCCGTGCTGCAAACGGTTTTCCAGTTTATTTCGCTCTAAAGTTACAAATAAACAAATTTTATATATTTTTTCGCTGTACGCAATCACACATTTCCTATTGATTTGACGCTGTCATAACTTTTGAACCGCTCACCACAGAGACTTCTAGTCTTCATCAATCGATTCAGCGTCCCAAAATTAGTCGGAGAATGTATATATTATTCCCTGGGAAGGTTTCAGTTAAGAAATACTATCGACTCGGGAAGTCTTGACCGCGGAAACGACGAAATACGAGAAAATAGATTTTTTAAAAATCGTTATTTTTTGAGTCACAGCAAAATTTAAAACGTTTCTGAAAGCAATTTTGCTGCTGATTACAGATATGCAAATTATATTTCGCTGGCTCTTTCGGTTCACTATCGCCTGCAAAAATTGAAGAAATTTTTAAGAAATTTCGACGCTCGAGTGGAGATCTCGTAAAGTCGCGAATTTTCTGCGGAAAATCTGACTGTATCAATAGGAAAATGACCTTCTGAAAACGATGCCGCAATCCGTTTTTAATTATCTGCAACCGTTTCCGAGATATCTACTTAGCAAATCGAGGATCGGGTAAATTTCAGTTTGAAATTTCTTGACTAATTATTGAATCCTTCCAGACAATTTACACATCGACTTGTTCATCTCTGTGCCCAAACTGATTTTGCTGCTCTTTACCGTTTTCAAAAAAATCCAAAAAAAACTGAAGAAGCATGTATTATTCGAACGAAATGATGGAAAATTGTGATCCGGAGCGGAGCGGTCATCCATTCGAACGCTTAACTTTCCAAGATTTTCTACGTTTATTGACAGTTGACACCTGTCAAGTGTAAAATTTGACTTATGTCAGCTTAGAAAACGTCGCGCTTTAGTCCGGAGCGACCACCCATTCGAACGCTCAACTTTCCAAGGTTTTCTCGGTTTATTGACAGTTGACACCTGTCAAATGTCAAATTCGACGTATGTCCGCTTAGAGAACGTCACGGTGTGAGCCCGAGCAGTAAAACAATGCACCAACTGTCTTTCATTTTACTTGTTCGCTGAACTGACAGTTGACATCTGACAAATATTAAATTTGACGTATTTCTGATTAGAAAACGTCACGCCGTTATACGGAGCAGTTATTAATTCGAGCGCTATCCTAAACTTTCCAAGATTTTCTGTCGAAAATTTTTTTTGCAAATTTTTTTCGTGATTTTTTTCTGTGCTGCAAACGGTTTTCCAGTTTATTTCGCTCTAAAGTTACAAATAAACAAATTATATATTTTTTTGGCTGTACACAATTACACATTTCTTACTGATTTGACGCGGTCATAACTTTTGAACCGCTCACCACAGAGACTTCTAGTCTTCACCAATCGATTCAGCGTCCCAAAATTAGTCGGAGAACGTATACAATATTCCCTGGGAAGCTTTCAGTTAAGAAATACCATCGACTCGGGAAGTCTAGGCCGCGGAAACGACGAAATGCGACAAAATCGATTTTTTCAAAATCGTTATTTTTTGTCACAGCAAAATTTAAAAACGTTTCTGAAAGGATTTTTGCTGCTGATTACAGATATGCAAATTATATCTCGCTAGCTCTTTCGGTTCACTTTCGCCTGCAAAAATTAAAGAAATTTTTATGAAATTTCGGCGCTCTAGTGGAGATCTCGGAAAGTCGTGAATTTCCCACGGACAATCTTAGTACAGCAATAGGAAAATGACCTTCTGAAAACGATGCCGCAATCCGTTCTTAATTATCTGCAACCGTTCCCGAGATATCTACTTATCAAATCGAGAATCGGGTAAATTTCATTTTGAAATTTATCGACGAATTATTGAATATTTCCGGACAATTTACACATCGACTTGTTCGTCTTGTCGTGTAGTTTCTGTGTGCCCAAAATGATTTTGCTGCTCTTTACCGTTTTCGAAAAAATCGAAAAAAATCGAAAAAGCATGGATTTTTCGAACGAGTTGATGGAAAATTTTTGTCGATTTTTTTTTTGCAAATTTTGTTCGTGATTTTTTTTGGTCACACGAAAGAAGTCGAAGTGCTGAAAACGGTTTTCCAATTTATTTCGCTTTAAAGTTACAAATAAACAAATTTTATATTTTTTTTCGCTGTACGCAATCACACATTTCCCACCGATTTGATGCTGTCATAACTATTGAACCGCTCACCGCAGAGAGTTATAGTCTTCACCAATCGATTCAGCATCCCAAAATTAGTCGGAGAACGTATATAATATTCCCTGGGAAGCTTTCAGTTAAGAAATACTATCGACTCGGGAAGTCTAGGCCGCGGAAACGACGAAATGAGAGAAAATCGATTTTTTCAAAATCGTTATTTTTTGAGTCACAGCAAAATTTAAAAACGTTTCTGAAAGCATTTTTGCTGCTAATTACAGATATGCAAATTATATTTCGCTAGCTCTCTCGGTTCACTTTCGCCTGCAAAAATTGAAGAAATTTTTTTGAAATTTCGGCGCTCGAATAGAGATCTCGGAAAGTCGTGAATTTACCACGGACAATCTTAGTGTACCTATAGGAAAATGACCTTCTAAAACTGATGCCGCAATCCGTTTTTAATTATCTGCAACCGTTTCCGAGACATCTACTTAGCAAATCGAGAATCGGGTAAATTTCAGTATGAAATTTATAGACGAATTATTGAATATTTCCGGACAATTTCCACATCGACTTGTTAGTCTTGTCTTGTAGTTTCTGTGTGCCCAAAATGATTTTGCTGCTCTCTACCGTTTTCGAAAAAATCGAAAAAAATCGAAAAAGCATACATTTTTCGAACGAAATGATGGAAAATTTTTGTCGAAAATTTTGTTGCAAATTTTTTTTCTGATTTTTGTTTGGTTACACGAAGGAAATCGAAGTGCTGAAAACGGTTTCCCAGTTTATTTCGCTCTAAAGTTACAAATAAACAAATTTTATATTTCTTTCGCTGTACCCAATCACACATTTCCTATTGATTTGACGCTGTTATAACTTTTAAACGGCTCACCACAGAAAGAAGATTTCTAGTCTTCACCAATCGATTCAGCGTCCCAAAATTATTCGAAGAACGTATATAATATTCAATGGGAAGCTTTCAGTTAAGAAATACCATCGACACGGGAAGTCTAGATCGCGGAAACGACGAAATGCGAGAAAATCGATTTTATCAAAATCATTATTTTTTTAGTCAGAAAAATTTAGAAACGTTTCTGAAAGCATGTTTGCTGCTGATTACATATATGCAAATTATATTTCGCTAGCTCTTTCGGTTCACTATCGCCCGCAAAAATTAAAGAAATTTTTAACAAATTTCGACGCCCGAGTAGAGATCTCGGAAAGTCGTGAATTTCCACCGGACAACCTTAGTGTATCAATAGGAAAGTTTACTTCTGAAAACGATTCTGCAATCCGTTTTTGATGATCTACAACTGTTTCCGAGATCCTTAATCGAGAATCGGGTAAATTTCAATTTTCAATTTGAAATTTCTCCACGAATTATTAAATCCTTCCAGACAATTTCCACATCGACTTGTTCGCCTTGGCGTGTAGATTCTCTGGGCCCAAAATGATTTCGCTGCTCTTTACCGTTTTCGAATAAATCGAAAAAAACCGAAAAAGCATGTATTTTTCGAACGAAATGATAAAAAAATTTTGTTGAATTTTTTTTTCCAATTTATTTCGCTCTAAGTTACAAATAAACAAATTTTATTTTTTTTTCGCAGTACACAATCACACATTTCCTACTGATTTGATGCTGTCATAGCTTTTGAACCGCTCACCACAGAGACTACTAGTCTTCACCAATCGATTCAGCGGCTCAAAATTAGTCGGAGAACGTATATAATATTCCCTGGGAAGCTTTCGGTTAAGAAATACCATCGACAAGGGAGTTCTAAACCGCGGAAACGACTACAGAGTTTTTCTATTGCTTTTCACTATTCATCAAATGAATTTCCCTATTTGTCAAATAAATTTCACGCATGTCAATTTTATATCAAAAGCTTTCCCTATTTATCAAATGACTTTCACGATATGTCATATGCTTTTCCCTCTGTTATATATTTTCTTAATAGCGCTGAGAAACGGCAACAAATCACTTTATTATTAATTATTATACAAAAATACATATTTTATCGACAAACAAGTTTATACTTTTAAGATAAAATTTCATTTTTAGGGTTCCGTACCGAAAACGGAACCCTTATAGGATCACTTTGTTGTCCGTCTGTCTGTCTGTCTGTCTGTCTGTCTGTCTGTCCGTCTGTCTGTCTGTCAAGACCATTTTCTCAGGAACGCGTAGAGGTAACAAGTTGAAATTTTCAACAAATACTCGGGTCTACGGTCTCTTTCGGCTGCGAAAAAATCAAACTTGTAAGTCAACGCGATCAAAAGATATGACCGTTTATGTCGCATATTTTGCGATTTCACAAGGGAATCAAAACCTATAGGGTACTTCCCGTTGACCTAGAATCATGAAATTTGGCAAGAAGCGGTGTCTTACAGCACATGTAAAGGGAAAAATCTGAAAACCGTAAATATGTAGTTTAATTACAAGAAAAATGCGAATTTACTATTAGAAACTTATGACAATACACTAATGTTGTCGTAGTGGTATTGTCAGGCTCCAGAAGCATATGGGTTGCATACAGTTAGGTCCTAAGGTTAAAAAGTATGTGTTGGCACCAAGCTGTTTATACTGAAATTTCTTTGTTTATATTCGTTATGCATTTCATCACGTACGCTCTATATCAGGGATGTTATGGAGATCCATAACCGTAACCGAAACTATCGGATATCCGAAATAAAAATATATCCGTAACCGAATCCGATATAAAAGTTTCGAATAATTTCGGATAATTTTTACTGATATGTTGTAATAATTCCTATAAATATATTTCAATATCTAATAGAAAATATATAATAGACAAAAAGGAATAATGTTGTTTTTGTTTATTATAATTATGATTTTGCATTTTTACGTAGATAAATATTAATAACTTATATATCTTATATGACATATAATTGTAGTACCTACTTATATTGTTGTACTTAGTTGTATGACATATGATTGTAGGTAGTACAAATAATAACATAGAAATAAAATCATTTTTTTTACAAATTAGCATTCTACTTTTACCATTCCTTAGAAATCTGATATGCGTAACCGAAACTATCCGAAACTAACGGATTATCCGAAAAAAATTCTTATCCGTAACCGTATCCGACACCGGTATAACATTATTCCTATATCCGTATCCGCATCCAGATCCGAAATTTCATATCCATAACATCTCTGCTCTATATACATAATATATACAGGGTGTATATTATGTCTAAATTTTGCTTGTTTATAACCGACATGCGACATACTCAAGTCCCGTAACATCCTGTATATATTATATTTCGTCTAATTTTTTTTTATAATCTACATACTATGTTGATAATCTAAATAATAATATTATACTATAATCTACATAATCTACATAACATGTTGTAGATAATATGATTTAAGTATATTATACTTAAATCACGTTCGCCCTATATTTTTTGGTAGTCAATTGCCCAAAAAGCAGTCAATTCAACAACTGAATGTTAATAGTATCGAAATAGATCTAGAAATAGTTAATATATTAGTTTATATTAGATCTAGAAATAGTTAGATCTTAATATAAGTTAGTGTATAAGTCTAATACTAAAATAAAGTTTTCTTTTTATAAGTTTAAATATATTCGCGTTATTTAAAAAAATACCCTGTATACCTTTTTACAGGGTATATAGGTATACAAGCAAAATTGAGCAGTAAAAACAAATAGTGAAGTTCCAGAACCCCTAAACACTCATAGTGAATGGAGGATGTATGGTAATAAAATAGAGGGTAGAATTCCATCGTACGACAACGACATGTTGAGGTTATGCTTGCAGCGGTACTAAGATGGTCGTGATTTTATGAGAGCCACTTGTTAAGTTAACTGAATGTGCTTGTAACGTCCTCCACAAAAAAAAGATACCTTACTTACAAGTTTGTACGGAACCCTCGGTGCGCGAGTCACAACTCGCACTTGGCCGGTTTTTTTTTTTCCAAACAATCACTCAAATATGTTTTCACATGGTGTATAAAATTATTACATGTTCCGCTGTGATTAGGGATTGCAATTCGGTGTCAGTTACAATGCGATCGGATCCGGCCCTATCTTCATCGATCCGGCCGGATCGATAAAATTCAGTTTATCCGATCAGGATAATTTTCTGTTGACTATTTCCAGGATAGTCGAGTATATGTAATATAATCAACGTGCAATCTGCGTCTACCCAATCACACAACAGTTGTTTCTGTGCTTCAGAAAATACTTGTTTGAAAATGTTTTTTTTTATGCTTCTCTAGAATTTTTGTAGGTAGAGTAAATGTTTCTTACCGTATTATCTTTTACACCGAACTGCACGCAGACTTATACACTGCTTAAGCCAGTAATCATATGTCTTATTATAAGGCCTCTTACTTAATTACTGATTTTCGACTTCTTGCGTCGTATATTATTTTGTTCTATTATGTCTGACAGGGAAATATATTTGACATATAAGGAAATTGTTTTGATGTAAAGCGAAACTTCTTGATAAATAGTGACATATATTTGAAAAATGTGAAAGTCATGTGCCAAAAAGGGAAATCCATTTGACAAATAGTGAAAAGCCATAGAAAAACTCTGTAAATGCGAGAAAATCGATTTTGTCAAAATCGTTACTTTTCGAGTCACAGCAAAATTAAAAAATGTTTCTGTAAGCATTTTTGCTGCAGATTACAGATATGCAAATTATATTTCGCTAGCTCTTTCGGTTCACTTTGGCCTGCAAAAATTGAAGAAAATTTTATAAAATTTCGGCGCTCTAGTGGAGATCTCGGAAAGTCGTGAATATTCCGCGGACAATCTTAGGGTACCCATAGGAAAATGAGCTTCTGAAAACGATGCCGCAATCTGTTTTTCATTATCTGCAACCGTTTCCGAGACATCTACTTAGCAAATCGAGAATCGGGTAAATTTCAGTTTGAAATTTTTCCACGAATTATTGAATCCTTCCCGACAAATTACACATCGACTTGTTCGTCTTGTCCTGTAGTTTCTGTGTGCCCAAAATGATTTCGCTGCTTTTTACTGTTTTCGAAAAATAAAAAAAAACGAAAAAGCATGTATTTTTCAAACGAAATTTTTGCCGAAATTTTTTTTGCAAATTTTTTTTTTGGTTACACGAAGGAAATCGACGTCCTGAAAACGGTTTTCCAGTTTATTTCGCTCTAAAGTTACAAATAAACAAAGTTTATATTGTTTTTCGCTGTACACAATCACACATTTCCTTCTGATTTGACGCTGTCATAACTTTTGAACCGCTCACCACAGAGATTTCTAGTCTTCACCAATCGATTCAGCGTCCCAAAATTGGTCAAATACCGTATATAATATTCCCTAGAAAGCTTTCAGTTAAAAAGTACCATCGACTCGGGAAGCCTAGACCGCTGAAACGACGAAATGCGAGAAAATCGATTTTGTCAAAATCGTTGTTTTTGGAGTCACAGCAAAATTTAGAAATGTTTCTGAAAGCATTTTTGCTACTAATTACAGATATGCAAATTATATGTCGCTAGCTCTTTCCGTTCATTATCGCCTGCAAAAATTGAAGAAATTTTTATGAAATTTGGGCGCTCGAGCGGAGAACTCGGAAAGTCGCGAATTTCCTGCAGACAGTCTAAGTGTATCAATACGCAAATGACCTTATGAAAACGATGCCGCAATCCATTTTTAATTATCTGCTACCGTTTCCGAGATATCTACTTAGGAAATCGAGAATCGGGTAAATTTCAGTTTGAAATTTATCGACGAATTATTAAATATTTCCGGACAATTTACACATCGATTGGTTCATCTTGTCGTGTAGTTTATGTGTGCCCAAAATGATTTCGCGGCTCTTTACCGTTTTCAAAAAAATCGAAAAAAACCGAAAAAGCATGTGTTTTTCGAACGAAATGATGGAAAATTTTTGTCGATTTTTTTTTTGCAAATTTTTTTCGTGATTTTTTGTTGGTTACACGAAGGAAATCGAAGTGTTGATAACGGTTTTCCAGTTTATTTCGCTCTGAAGTTAAATTAAGCAAATTTAGCGAGGAAAAATTCGCTTAAATCGCTTAATTTAACTTTAGAGCGAAATAAACTGGTAAACCGTTTTCAGCACTTCGATTTCACTATTGCAACACCACGCAACACCATTAATTAAAGCGAAAGTGACGTAACATCCCATGTAAACAAGTTCGTATAGACCTTTTCATAGTTGAAATTTGTTTGTGCACATGTGTCAATTTCCGCCATGTTTTGCCCGAACTTTTTGACTTACAGCCCTATTATTTGCCCGAAACCTTCATATTCCCGCCTTTCAAACTTGGCATCCCCTAAAACTTGCATTATGGTAAGGAAGGACATTAACTACGTATGTCTTTCAGAATTCTTAACGCGGGACTTAGTTCCGATATAGGTCCTCATCAAGACCGAGGGCCTACACCGCGAAGTAGTGATCGCATCAGCATACTTCCCTGGCGATGGTAATAACATACCACCCATGGAGGTACAAAGGCTAGTCGAGCACTGTATTATGAGAAGGCTGCCACTCATCTTGGGATGTGACGCGAACGCCCACAACGAGATGTGGGGCAGCACGGACACTAATAAGAGAGGTGAGTACCTTTTAGAATACCTCATTAAAGAGAACTTAATTGTGTATAACGTCGGGAACACACCAACTTTTGTCACTAAGGCCAGAAATGAGGTACTGGATATTACGGTAGGTAGCGCTAACGTAAGTAAACTAATTAAAAAGTGGAGGGTTTAAAGTGAACCCTCAATGTCAGATCATAGAGTTTGAGCTGGAAGGAGCGAGTGAGGAAAGCACCCACATTCGAAACCCCAGACAAACTGTGTGGCCTATGTTTGGTTCGCAACTAAAAGAAGAGTCCCCGCACTGTCACCTGGAGCAGGTGACAGTGCGGGGTAGTATCAAACACTACACCGTGCTGGAGCGGGCTGTAGGAGAAATAAATGTAGCAATCACCACGGCATTTGAATCCAGCTCCCCGGTAAAAACCGTGAAGGAGCATAAGGACGAAAAATGGTGGAACAAAAATTTTGTCTACATTAAGAGCAAAAGTACGTAGGCTTTTCAACAAAGCCAAGCAATACGGAAATTGGCTAGAATACTCCGAGGTGCTTACCACCTACAATAAAGAGATCAGAAGGGCAAAAAGGGAACACTTTAGGACCTTCTGTGAAAACATATAATCTACGCCAGTGGCAGCTAGACTGCACAAAGCACTAGCGAAGGATAGAGTTGAAATGACAACCACTCTCAAGAAACCGGATGGGACCTTCACGGAGGATGAAGAGCAAAGAGCTCTCCTCCTACTAGAAACCCATTTTCCGGTATGTAGAAGATACAGGGAGACCGAGGGCTTGATGCAACCACGGAAACAAAGTCGGGCCGACTGAAAGAGGGCAGCGTCCATCTGTACGGAAAACCGAATCAGATGGGCTATCGGCACTTTCCAGCCTTTTAAGGCCCCAGGTGTGGACAGACTAGTCCCTGCCTTCCTACAAAATGGAGAGAGAGAACTAATGCCGTACCTTCTAAATATTTTTAGAAGTAGTTTAGCGCTCGGATATATACCGGAGCTATGGAGAAGGGCTAAGGTGGTATTTATACCGAAGGTGGGAAAGAAAGACACCACTCAACCGAAGTCATTTAGACCCATTAGTCTAACATCTTTTATGTTAAAGACAATGGAGAAGGTGATTGATAATTACCTTAGGACTATGGTGCTGGTAGGTATACCACTACACAAGAGTCAGCATGCTTACAGAGCAGGGAAATCCACAGAAAGCGCCCTGTATCAGCTGACAAATGAAATAGAAGCAGCACTAGAGACAAAGGAAGTAGCGATATGTGCCTTCTTGGATATAGAGGGAGCTTTTGACAACACCTCACACGAGGCTGTCAAGGCGGCCCTCGAGAGAAGGAGTATCGACAGCACAATCTCAAAGTGGATGGGAGAAATGCTGAGAACTAGAGTGGCGGAGACACAAGTGGGAATAAATACCATTAAGATCTCCACAACTCGAGGGTGCCCACAGGGAGGTGTACTATTACCGCTAATGTGGAGCCTGGTAGTTGATGAACTACTGGTTAGGCTAAACAACCTAGACATCAAATGTCAAGGTTACGCCGATGACATAGTCATAATGGCCAGAGGAAAATTTGAGGGAACGCTCTGTGAAATTGTTCAGAGAGGTCTCAAAGTAACTAGTAGATGGTGTCAAACATTGGTATTGAGACTCAACCCGAGCAAAACCACGGTGATACCATTTCCTAGAAGGAGAAAACTAAACTGCCTACATCCCATACTCATAGATGGGAAGGCAGTAGAATACAAACAAGAGATAAGGTATCTGGGTATCACACTAGATAGCAAACTCCTATGGAATAGACACGCTGAGGCAGTGTTAGGTAAAGCCAAACGCGCCCTAATGGTGTGCAGAAATCTGGCAGGAAAAACGTGGGGTTGTAACCCCACTATCCTGCGATGGATGTACACCATGATAGTGAAACCTGCAATCACTTATGGGGCGGTTGCGTGGGGAAGTAGAATCAAGCTGGCCTCAATGAGGAAACAGCTTGAGAAGATTCAAAGACTGGCGTGTGTCTGCATCACGGGGGCGATGGGGTCGTGTCCGACAGCAGCATTGGAGCTGCTGTTGGATCTGACTCTGCTGCACCTTGTGGTGGAGAGCGCCGCCAGATCGGCGATCTTAAGGTTCAGCAAGGAAGGAATGGGCAGAGGTAAAATAATCGGGAGCAGAGACCGAAACAGCCTCGCTGCCAAGATCCCCTGGCTGGAAGTACCAAAAGACGAAATGGTATGCAAATACCACTTCGAGAAAAACTACACAGCAATGTGTAGTAATAAAGCCGAGTGGAGCGACGAATCCTCAGCATACCACATAGAGCAAAATGCCATCAAGTGGTATACAGATGGTTTGAAGACAAAGGAAGGCACTGGTGCAGGAGTGTTTGGACCTCGTACCAGATACTCCGAATCCATGGGAACATCCCCAAGTATCTTCCAAGCAGAGGTACACGCAATCGAAAGATGTGCACAGTTTAACCTCGACAGGAATTACCGCAAAAAACGAATTGCTATCCTGTCAGATAGCCAAGCAGCCATCAAGGCCATTAGCTCATACACCATCAGATCCAAACTGGTATGGGACTGTGTGGGGAAGCTGAACAAGCTTGGCAGGGATAATAAAGTAACGCTATACTGGGTACCAGGACACACTGGTATAGACGGAAACGAAGAGGCCGATCACCTAGCAAACAAGGGATCCAGTAGCCCCTTTATAGGTCCAGAACCCTTTTGCGGTATGAGCGTGAACACCATCCGCAAAAGTTTAGATGAAGAAATAAGAGGAAAATGGATGAAAACCTGGGAAGAACTTCCAGGGCTAAGGCAATCCAAAGTGATGCTGGGATCTTTTAACCAGAAGAGAACTAAATCTTGCCTGAAACTAAGCAAGAACAAGCTCAGAATTCTGACAGGAGCCCTGACGGGACACTGCAGACTTAGGAAATATCTCAAGGCCCTAGGCCTAGAGGAGGATGATGGATGGAGATGCTGTGGCTCAGCAGAGGAAACCCAAATACATCTGTTCAAAGACTGCGGAGCATTACTCCGCAAGAGATAGATGTACCTTGGGGCTCACTGCTTGAACACAGAGGATCTGCAGGCCTTGAATCCCACCCAGATCCTGAGATTCCTAAAGGAATCAGGATTAGAGTAGGCGCTCTAAATGGGTAAGTACACCAACACTTGGAGGAGGAGGGTGGGGTACAATAGATCTATAAAGTTCGCAGTACAAGTCGTCACCACCATATCTACAATCTACAATCTATGGACGAGAACGGGAGGGGCTGTCGTTTTTATTCAGAGTGAAAAGATGGAAAGAGCGGATTCGACGGGGTAGTTTTTTGAGTGTTGCAGTTTAGGTTTTAGTTTATGAGTTTATGACCGATGCACAGGTGTTGATGGTAAGGTTTATAGGGTGGTAAAATTTCTTTTTAATGGGGTTTTAGTGTTAGTTTCATAATTTTTTTTGCTGCTTCTGTATGTTTTGTATGGTTGTGTAAATTATTTTAATTATGCCAATAAAGGTTATTACTACTACTAAAAAACCTCAAGAGGTCCGATGCTACTAGAGAAAAGACAATAAATTAATCGCTTACAAAATGTGAAATGTACCCAAAATATAAGCTATTAGCAAAATACCGCAATACTAATATACCTCAAATTACAGTTTATATGAATATTTTTCATATAATATTATTTTTATCATAAATCATATAGCAATACTATCACATCAATCATTTATATTTTCGATTTGTATTCTGTAATAATATACCGATTTAATAAATTACCGAAATTTTATTAATGTGCCTACATAAAACTCAATGAACTCATAAAGCTCATGTTTAAATTTTAAAATATTTTTATTGGATTTACCATCGTGTAATAAACAACAAATAAATAAATCGCATAAACAACTAACATTAATAATAATCTAAATAAATACCACTAAAATATAACAAAAAAAAATGAATTTGTATGTGTGCAAATATTTTACAATAGTTTGTGTTTTATAGTGTTTGTGCATAAGATTTTGTAAAGAATTGTATGTGTGCGTGTTTGAACTTACACAGACAATCGCTACACTCGGTAACGATACATTGATAAATCACCCAACTTTCGAGTTCGACGATCGTAGTCATTGTGAGGATAATGTGGACACGGCTAGAACATCTGCAACAATGACATTATGTTAGTTCAACTCAAAGCGACGATAAAAATTATGTTATAATTTACACCGACACAGACTTAAACAATATAATTGTTGCATTATTGTCATTGCAGAATTACACTGGTCACGTTGCCTTGGGGTAACATGTTATTTATGTGCTACCATGTTCGAATACAATCGCGAAAGAAATTCACAAAATTAATACGAACAATAAAATACATGTTCGCATGGTATTGTGAAAGAAATTCATTAAATTAATAAGATTACACCTTTATCAACAAAGAAAAGAAAAAAAAAAACAGCAGCGACACATAGCGATATCAGAATGGCCGAAAAAAATGATATAAACGAAAAACTATGCAATGTTTGTGGGAAAAAAGCCTCAAGAGTTTATATTTTGTATAAAATGTAAACATTTTTTTCACACAAAATGTATATCAAACGTAAGAACTACTAGAGCTAGTTAATGTGATCACGAATTTCAAGAACCTCAAGAAAAAACCGTGGAAAACTGGGGAAACACCGCAAACCACATAAATAACAACCTGATACAAGAAAATGAGTTTCTAAAAAAACTTTTGGCCGAAATGGAGGATAAGAATAAGATCCTAAAAGTTAATGTAGAAGTGCTAAGAGAAAATGTAGTATTACTAAAAGAGAAGATTGAAGTGCTAACGAATGTAAAAAAGCGGGAAAAAAGAAAACCAGAAACATCCCACAACAAGACCCAGTCAGAATGGCATCAATGAGCCGTCTACAGCCGTGGATACAATAACGTTGGAGACCGAAAACATAACATCTCAATCTACGCAATCATCTCAGTCCAATAGATATCAATCAGAAACTGAACTAGACGACCTAAGGCATATGAACATGGCACAGAATAAGAGGAAGAACCGAGTATCAATAGGAAACGGAAAGGTACCCGAAGCCGAAAAAAATAGTGGTTTCATAGGACGAGACTCTAAGCCCAAAATTTGGCTTTACATATCCAGAGCCTTAGATCACGTAAACTCGGACATAATTGCAAAGTACTAGGCGAAAAAAACCGGTAAAGATGAAAATACATTTGTTGTGGAAGAAATTAAACAATATAAACACAGAATCAACAACAAGAGTTTCAAGATAGGAGTGGAACCGGATCTGAAAGAAGAAGTATACCAGGATGCTTTCTGGCCAGAAGGTATACTCCACGAACGTTTTAATTTCCGTAGCGAACACAGAAGATCGCAAACAAATTTTCCAAGACCACGACGAAGAAGGACCGATTTTTAAACCAAAAATTGCAAATTAGTCCCCTTTCTATGAACATCCTCAGCCGCACAGATACTTTAAATGAACAACGAAAAAAGGAAAATGCTAACATATATCATAAGTGCCGTTTAACAGTTAGTTTAATAAACCTAAATGTACAGTCCATAGGGAACTCAATAGACAAAATTGAATATATGCTGGAGGAAAATCGATACTGTAGATACCTTTCACTCACAGAACATTGGAAGAGTAAGGACCAATTAGATATATATATATATAAATTAAAACAATTTACCCTAATGGCTAGTTACTGTAGGAAAAAGGGAATGCAGGTGTTGCTATTTATTGTAGGCAAGACGAGATTATGTGCAGGGAAAGGGCTGATATAAATAAATTAGCGGTAGAATATACCTTTGAATGTGCAGCAATTGAAACCAGGCTTGACACAAAACCTGTACTTGTTATTGTTATATACCGAGCGCCCCTTACTTCCTACAATATTTTTCTAGAAAAACTTCATCACCTCTTGTCCAGGATTGAACTCGAAAAGAATTGCAGGCGATTTTAATATAGACGTGTTGAAAAACACAAGGAGCAGTAGAGAATTTAACTCTATTCTAGACCAATTCCATTGTACCCTTACATTTAAAGAATCCAGTCACCCTTCGACAGGTTCTTGTATTGATAATGTCATAGTTAAGAAAGGACTGAGATTTCACACAACAACGCTGGAATATCACATATCGGACCACAACGCCCAACTAATCACATTCGAAAGAACAAATCAGCGAACAACTGTCAAATACCAGCGCCATTTCAATCAAGAGAATGTTATCCATTTTAAACAGCAACTACAGGAAGAAACCTGGCCCGATGTTTGGAATTGTGGCGAATCAGAAGTCAATAAGCAATGGAACTCATTCTTGAGCATTTCCGTAAAATACTTTAATGAAAGTTTCCCTAATATCCCCACTAAAATCCGAAATAATTTCCATTGTTTATATAATATTCAGGAGATATACGTGATGAGAAGGCAAATGGAAATCTTACAAACATTGGGTAAATATAACAGTAACTTTAAACAACAATATAATAACAAGCGTAGAGAATATAATTCACTAATCAGAAAGCAAAAATCAAAAAATATTGCATACCAACTAGAAACAACCTGGGAAGCAGTCAACCAAATAACACGACTAAAACCAAGAACGAAGGGGTACCACATACAAACAGATGTAAATCCAATAGATGTTGCCAGAAATTTTAACGACATTTTCACGGATAATGCCGAACTTTTAATACAAAATCTACCAAACACTCCATACCAAGATAATATAACGTCGCATTTCAATTACTCAATGTTTGCGAATCCTCTAAGAGATAATGAATTGTATAATATAGTTATGGCCCTAAAAAATAAAAAGAGCACTGGATACGATGAGGTGCCAATACATATTATAAAGGATACATTTGAACATATAGCAGTACCATTAAAGTTCATAATTAACAACTCTATGTCAAGCGGCATCTTTCCAGATCTGTTAAAAATCTCAGAAATAATTCCCATCTACAAAAACGGAGATATGTACAACTTAGAGAACTATAGACCCATAAATATCCTCTCATCCTTTGCCAAAATATTTGAGAAGGTATTTTGCACTAGGATAGAAGGTTTTCTCCAACGGCATTATGTCCTCAATGATAACCAACACGGCTTTGTTAAAGGGAAAAGTATAGATACGGCATGTTTCCAGTTTATAACAAATATTTTTAGGCAGCTTGAAAACCTATCCGTTCCATCGGGATTATTGATTGACCTATCGAAAGCTTACGATACGGTAGATCATAATATTCTTTTAATAAAACTGGAGAAATGTGGAATCAGAGGAATCCCTTTAAATTGGATCAAATCGTACCTAACTCACCGGACGCAATGTACCAAAATACAGACATCAAATGCCACTACGAGATCACACATGAGAACCGTGAAGATGGGGATACCACAAGGAAGCAACCTGGGACCTCTTCTTTTTACTATCTATATAAATGATTTACCAAATCTATGTCTAAACAATTCCTTCCAAATGATAAATTATGCAAACGACACCACTCTTTTGCTAGAAAAGCAGTTCGTCGATGACATTGAGAGTAACGCAGCGTCAGCAATATTTTCTATTAAAAACTGGTTCAATACAAATCGCCTAATCATGAACAAAAAGAAAACAAACATAATCATCTTTAAAACCAATAGAAGTCTAAAAGTATACCCCAAAAACATCGACATAGAAGGAGAGATTTTCGAAATAAAACAAACCGTTAGACTCCTAGGAATACATGTGGATAATATCATAAATTGGTCTACCCATATTGCTAGCGTGCTGGCAAAATTAAATAAAGCAATATATGCGCTAAGAATTCTGCAAGGCTATGTGGGATTAGAAGTCCTAAGGACAGTCTACTTTGCAAACTTCCAATCACACCTGCATTTCGGAGTAATATGCTGGGGAAGTGGTAAAGATTGCGGGGACCTATTTAAAGCACAGAAGCAGGCTATGAGAATAATCTACAAGCTAAAATACAGGGAATCTTGTAGAGGGATATTTAGAGAAGCAAAAATGTTAACAGTTCCAGGTATTTATATTCACGATCTACTTGTTTTTATGTTTAAAAACAGAAGTAAATTTAATATATACCTAGCAGCCCAAAACACCAGACAAATACAGATATATTACAACACACCGCATCACAAACTGACCATGAGTGAAAGAAGCCCCATATATAGCGGAATAAAAGTGTTTAATGCTCTACCAAAAGAACTTAAAATAATTCCAGGCATAAGGACCTTTAAACAAAAAATCTTAGAACATAACAATAATTTGGAGCCATATACCATACAGGAGTATTTGAATCAATCTACTGCCTAAAAAGAATAGCAAATTATTTGTATCTCTTTATGACATATTTCATTTAGCTTTTATATTTCATTCATACATAGCTTTATTAATGAAATAAATAATTTTTGATTTTGATTTTTTTGATTAAATTATGTTGTGATCTCGCGATTTTGGTTTAAAAAAATTTGAGTTTCTCACGAGTCGGCAAAGAAAACTAAGTGGACACCCGATTAGTTTTTGTTTATTTAGGCCCATTAGTCTGGTTTATCTAAATCATGCGGGCAGACGCTCGAACTTAGGGATCGTGCCGAGACGCCGAGAGGATTTTGTTTTATGAGTTCTTGAAATTTTCCATAAAGATTAGGGGAGGACTCACACCAAGACCGAGGTGATGAGGTAGAGGGGAAGTTAAAAAGGGGCAGTCAGAATTGAGCTAGCAAGAGAGTAATTTGAGTTTTGAAAACGAACCTCCGTATTTTCGTCGAAGTAAATTCCGGTTTTCGACCACAAGTATCGTAGAATTAAGTGTATTGTTGTTAGTAATTATTGTAATAAGTTAGCGATTAGTTGTACATATTGTAAGATATTAGTAGATAAGTAGTATTTAATTACATATAAAGGACATATTTGCGTGTAATTAATTCATCCATTGTCCTGATCCTGGAGCAGCACCATACCAAATTACCAGTTCGCAACATTAAATTAATAAGATTAAATTACAAGTTCATCATTGAGAGAAAAAAAACTTTATTATTATTAAGGTAAAAATTACACCGTAAGGCCGCCCTGCGGTTTTTTCCCGCGAGCGGTAACCGCTATAACCGCGAAACCGCTCGAGAAATACACAGGAAAAATCTGCCGCGGAAAAAAACCGCAAGTGAGGTCGCTAGCATTAACTTACTTGAGTCACAAAATCACGTTATTAAAAACCGCGGCGGTTTAGCCGTAGTGCAGCTTAGGCCTTAGACTAGATAAAAAGACTACTTTTTGTAAGCCTAGTATATCTATTATAGTTTCGTCTATCTATTTTTAATTGCCTTTCAAATTTTACAGTAATTGCAACATATTAATGTAAGAAAGTTTTTGTACATCTAGTTTTAATTAATCATTAAGTTTGTTTTTTTCTTTTAGATAAGAATACACACATAAACTTGCCTTAACGAATAGCTAGAAAGAAAAAATTATAAAAGATATTCCAACTATTGGTATGCGAATATTGTTTTTTTTTTTCTTTTTCTAAATATTAAATTAGGGCAGCTGACAAGTTACTAGGGTGACAGGTGCACCCTCTGCACACCCTTTGTAACGGGCAAACTGTACGAGGTTAAACGCTCGCAGGCAGAATAACTAATAGCCAGCAACTAGTTGCGTTTGAATTGTTTCGCTCTTTTGGGAATGGAATTAAAAACGAAATTTTAATTGAAACTGTTTCATCGGAATCCCGTTAGGCGAATTTTACTATTTAATATGGATTAATTTAAATTCAAAATATATTCAACATTTTCTTCTGCCTGGCAATAAAATAGAGAATGTTATACAAATAAAAATAATTATGTAAAGTAACAGATTTAATTAATAATTAGAGTCAACTTAATTATAAATAATTGCTTGGCTAAGAAATAATTAAGTCGGTTAATTTATTTTATATTTACTGATAAAATAAAAACAACTGATACAAAAAAATAAAAACAAAAAAATTAAAAAAAAGTTAATTTAAGTATTAGTTAGGAATAAGGTAGAAGTATAGTATTTTTGAACTTATATGTAGTGTACTGTAACCTTAATTATTGTTCGTTTGTCCTCCTCCAGGGTGTATTGTATTTTAAGAGATAAGAGTCGAGTCAGGTGATCGCAGACGAGACTTCTCTCTGCTTCCACCCTTCGAAGTATCAAGACGTACTTTTACAAGGTCTTAGTCCTGTTAATATTACATGTTGTTAAGCCTATATAGTTGTTTTATATACCTCTCGACTGGACACCCACTTGACCACCTCAATTCCTCAATACATATTATTATTAAATTAAAGTCGGAACACAGCCTGAATATATAAATATATTCAACATTTCCGAAGGTCTATAATACTATTGAGTGTTTTTAGGACTACCAAATCTCATGTGAAATTTGCCAGTTATTTACTAGCTTTCAGTCCACATCCGTGGCACTCAACAAACACCAGAAAAATAACACTGTCTTTTAAGATCATGTCTCTCTTTAACTTAAGTGAATAGCCATCTGCAGACGTGTTTCGAGATTTATCTCTCATCAGTGCAGCTTTGCTTTTATCAATAATTATTTGTAAAACACTTTAGTGTTTTCACTTGAAAATCACTGTACTATATTATAAGTTTGTATCACCACATTGAGCTCAATTAAATCTTTCTATGAATGAAAACATAAAATATCAATTATATATTAGTTGGAATTGCACCGTTGATACGTTCAAAGTCAGAATCTTGTTCCCATTGCACTTTCAACAACTACACCGTAAACTGTTCCAAAAATATCGTACAAGATCACTACATCCTACGCAATACGCACGACATCGTCATTTTACACTTTTGTGAAGCTGGCTTGCATTTTGCGTAGAAAGGGACGAAAGCATCGTCGCATTTGCGTATCGTTAGGCGTTCGTCATTCAGCTCGCGCTGCACTACCACTACAAAAGCCATGTTGACGCACGAACGAGACGCTAAAGCACGTGTAGCGACTAGAGGGTATTTTTCCCGGATATTTTTTTACCGGGAAACGGGAAATATAAATTTATTTGCCTGGGAATCTCGGAAATAACGGGAAGCGCAATAATTAATGAAACAAACGATTTTTCCAATAGGCTATGGGCCCAGAATCACCGCACGGTGAGTATTTGTAAAGATTTTTAGAGACGAGTTTAAAAGTTCAAAAATAGACGAGCCATTTTGTTATTTCCGCGCCACGTGCAAGTGAAAAATATAACCCCAAACATGGAGATTGAACTCGCGCGTGTTTCAAAACTCATTAACATTGAGAACTGGAGTTTTTGGATGGAACTTCCAAAGACATGTAATGTTGAATGTTCATGTAATGTTCATGTAATGTTGAATGCGTCAGATACATGGAATGTTCGCGCCAATTTTAATAAAACTATATTTTAATTCGAAATTTAAATCGATTTCGGCATCGATTAAAAGGGGAAAGGTGTATTCGACCTGGGCCGAAATCTCGCGATTTTTATTTTTCTCACGCCGCGAATTGACATTTCCAGTAGTATGCTTCGAGTGTTAGAGGCGAAAAGACACGGGTTGAAGCGCGAACCCGGGGCGATCGACACGTGCACGCAGCTAAATTTAATAGTTTCAAGTTAACAAGCGGGTGTAATCACAAAAAACCAAAAGGCTGCAGCGACCAGAAACGTCTGGAAGACAACAATTTTAAGGTAATCCCTCCACCTATTATCCTTATTTCCTCCCTTGAAATAGGCGCCGGAAGGACGGTCCACACGGGGAGGAGACGCGAGCAACCCTAAAAGGTAATCAGACCAGCCCGTTTAAAGTTAGCAAAATTGATTTTCGTGAGGCACGGTCCAAATCTGGAGTGTCATGAACGACACAAGTAAAATTCCCAGTGGACGCATCATGCAAATAGGATTGAAGCATGGCGGAAGAAGGACGGGATGGCCCGGAAGATAATTGTCACAACGATAGGGCCTCAACCCACCCTCCACATCATTAACTGTGAAACTTCGAAGGATATGTGGACACGCCTAACGAATGTCTACGAACAAAAATCAGAAGCGAGCGTCCACATGCTCCAGCAGAAATGGTACAAAATGGAGAAATTGAGCTCGGACGACATAGCCACCCATATTGCCAAACCTGAGGATCTGGCACATCGTCTCAGAATAATGGATGAGGAAATATCTGACTCCATATTAATCACCAAAATTCTCGGTTACAAATACTTCGTCAGCGCATGGGAGTCTGCCCCCGCCACGAGCGTACATTGGTGAATCTCCTCTCAAGGTTGCTGATAGAACAGACGCGGAACTCTTCCCAGAATGAGCGCAAAGGAAACGCTCTGGCATTGAAATTCCGACAAGGAAAAGGGAGATATTGCAGAAACAGTGAGGTCAAAAAGGATTCTGTAAGGCCAGGCAAGTGTTATAAATGTCATAAATGACCAGGTCACTGGGTAAGAGATTGCACGGAGAAGAAACACAGTGATAGTAGAAGATGCACCGGAAAATCCAACGGCATAAGCTTCTTGAGCGGGCTGTTGCCACAGCACATATCCGCGAAGGAAGCGATGGCATATGGTATCTCGATTCAGGAGCCAGCTACTACATGTCAAATAGGCGAGACTGGTTCGTCAGCTATGAGGCTTCCGACTATGAAATGCTTGTACGATTAGGAGATGGAGCGCACATCAAGGCTCTAGGAAGAGGAAATATAAACGTTTCCACGTACGGCGGCTTAAGTTGGAGCGAGAATCATCTCTTAAACGTTCTCTATGTGCCCAAATTACAGTACAACCTATTCTCAGTAGGAGCATCTATGGACAAAGGCATGCGGTCGAATAAGACGACGTGCGAGCTGCTCAAGAATGGGCGTATCGTTGCAGTGAAAGAACGTCAAAGACAGCTTTTTATCATGAAAGTTCGAGTTATCCCGTCAGCAGAGAAAAACGAGCCATTGGAATCGGTCCAGTTGGAATCCAGTTGGAATCCAGTTACTCGCTCAAGACGTGGCATGAAAGACCAAAACTACCGGCAAGTTAAGAAAACACTCGATAATTTCCAGATCAAAACGAGGAACTTGAACGACCCATTCTGTGAAGAGTGTGCCGTGGGTAAAACACACAGACTTCTTTTCCCAGCGAGTACAATGAAAACGAGCGAAATCGGGCAAATAGTGCATGCTGTCTGCGGTCCGATGCAGGAGAAGTCGATAGGCGGTGCACGATACTTTCTACTTTTCAAAGATGATCTGGCGCACTTCAGAAGCGTGTACTTTCATCACCATTATCATCAGTAATGCTACAGCCCTACAGGGCCTCGACTTTCTCCAGCCTTGTCCGCCATCCTTTCCGGTCTCTGGCACGGACCTTCCAGTCAGCTGCACCAATTTTTCTGGCATCCTCAGAAACGCCGTCTATCCATCTCAGCCTTGGTCTTCTTCTGCCTCTGCTACCGGTTGGTATGGCCTCCTGTATGGTTTCTTTGCGTTGGTCCGTTGTTGTCATAGTGTGCTACATGTCCTGCCCATCTTAACCTGCCAATCTTGATTGTTGTTATTATGTCTTTGTTTCCTGACCCTCTGTATAAGTTATAAAGCTCAGAAGCGTGTACTTTATCGCAGAGAAAACGGAGGTGAAACGTTGTCTGGAGGATTATGTCAGGGAAGCCAAAAAACTGTGCCCGAGAGGTGTATGAGTACCACGCTCCGACAACGGCTTCGAGTTTATCAATCACGGAGTTGAAGAAACCACCCATCGGTATGGAATTAAACAACAGAGAACAGTCGCTTACAGCCCCGAACAAAATAGGTCGGCCGAGAGGGAGAACCGCTAATTTAATCTAACCTAACCTAACCATTGTTGAGGCTACTCGAACCATTCTCCATGCAACGACGCTCGACAAACGATTTTGGGCAGCAGCCGTGAATACTGTGATGTACGTTCTAAACCGTAGTGGAATGAGCAGTATTAAAGACACGACACCCTTCGAACGTTGGTATCAGAGGAAGCCAAATATACCGCACTTACGTGTCTTCGGGGAAAAGGTATTCTCTCACATCCCCAAAGAAAAGAGACAAAAATGGGATGCCAAGGCAAAACGCGGAATTTTCGTAGGATATGACGAAGAATCGAAGGGATATCGAATTTGGTATCCGAAAGAGGAAATGATAAAGATAGCTAGGGATGTCGTATTTACGGAGGAGGTAGAACCCCGAAGAGGGGAAATTGACGACAGCAAAACCCGAAGAGACTGCAAGACCCTAAAGAACTCTATCTTCATGTTCTGGTTCGAGCATGACGTCGGGCTCCTCATCGTCATTAACTGGTTCATCGACGATCTCTGTTCTGTTCTCGCTTGTACCTCAACATGAACAGAGATCGTCGACGAACCGGTTAATGACGATGAGGAGCCCGACGTCATGCTCGAACCAGATCACAATGAGAATCACGATGAAGATCAACATAAAGATAGACCTCTTCGAGACCGAATCAACTTGAGACCACCCGTCAGATTTAACGACTACCTGAACAATGACGATCAAGGCATTTTTTGCTGAAGACCAAGAACCTTCAACGTTTAGAGAAACCATCGAGAGTAGAGATGCAAGAAAATGGCGAACTGCCATGGACGCGGAGGTTCAGAACTTCCAAACAAGCGCCAAATAATCCCAGAAAATGGACATGTAAGAAAACGCGATGAGAAACAAAATGTTCTGTTCAAATTTCCTTTCTCATCGCGTTGTCCATTTGTTGGGTTGTTTGGAAGTTCTACGAGCTCCCATACGTTGTCGCATTGTAGAGGCTGAACCTCCTCGTTCATTTTCTTGCATCTTTACTCTCGATGGCTTCCGTAAACGTTGAAAGTTCTTGGTCTTCAGCAAAAAATGCCTTGATCGTCAATGTTCATCGTCAATGTTCAAGGCCAGACTTGTAGAACGCGCTTTCCGGCAGACGTACGGTATCGATTATCAAGAGACATTCAGCCCGGTTGTCAGTTTTGATTCGATTAGGATAGTTCTTGCAATAACTGCAACGGATAAGATGAAAATGGAGCAGTTGGACGTAAAGACGGCGTTTTTATATGGAGAAATTGAAGAGGTAATCTCTATGAAACAGCCCGAAGGATATACGAATGGAACAGACAAGGTCTGCAAGCTTAATCGCAGTCTATATGGATTAAGGATCTCACAGACCAGAGCGGAAGTTCCGCTGCCGCCATCGGTGCGATATCGCGGCGGACCAACTGACTTATGTACATGTTGAGATCAACAGGCGCGATTTACGCCATAGTCGCAGCAGCGCACAGCGTTGCACGACAAGGACACTGCAAGCGCGGCTAGTTTTGCTGCCGCTGTATTTTGAAATGGTGATCTCTGCAGTCACGTTGATTTTATGAACCCATGAATCCATGTTTAATTGAAAAAATGAAATGAGTTTTACGTGTTTTAGAAATTCAATATAAATACAATATATCTTGCATCTTATGCAGTTAACGCTTATAATAGCAAAGCTTCTTCATCTGATGAAATCATGACTACTATAGACGTAAAAAACGCGTTTTGGTGTGGGCATTGAGATTTCGCTGCCGCGCCGCCAGCGAATTTTTAGCTGCGGAAATTTCGCGACGCATACGCTCCGCGCTGGTCAGAAGGAGCCTTTAAAGCAATCATCTCGATGCTGGAATCGGTGCTTCACGGATTTTCTCAGAAAATTCGACCTGAAGACAAACAGCGCGATACGTGTTTTGTTCACGAGCAATAGAGATGGAAAGAAACTCATCTTAGCAATATATGTAGATGATGGACTCGTCTGAGATCAGGATCAGGAAACAATTGATACACTTCTTGATGAACTAAGGAAAGAATTCGAAATCACACACAACGAAGCTAACGACTTGCAAACGAGATGCAAATTCTATGCGAGACAGACGGATCGATCTTCCTGCACCAGGAAACATGCAGTAAACACGTAATAAATCGTTTTCGGATGAATGATGCAAACGCAGTTAGGTTTTTCGACGCCAGTTAGAACTATACGTTCAAGCATACTCCATAGAAAAGAACGAGAGAATGCGAGCCCCATACCGAGAAGCTATAGGGAGTCTAATGTATCTTCGTGGTCTGTTAGAAAAGTATCCGACCTTTAGCCGGTAAAAAACTGGCATACCTGGAACGTTGGAAACCTAATCACCCTCAAAGTAGTCTCCTTGGGACTCCACACACTTCTACCAGCGGTGCCGCCATTGTTGGAAGCATTCCGTAAAAGCCTCTTTCGGAATCGACTTTAGCTCGGCTGTCGTTGCAGCTATAATGTCCTCTCTTGTCTGAAATCGCGTTCGTTTCAATGGCCTCTTGACTTTGTGAAATAGCCAGAAGTCGCAGTGGGCCATATCAGGAGAGTAAGGAGCCTGTCTAACCAGATGAGTATGTTTTTTCGCCAAAAAATTGTGAACCAAGTGCGAAGAATGTGCTGTAGCATTGTCGTGATGGAGTCGCCAATTTCCTGATGACCACAACTCCAGTCGCAACTTCTCGGATAGTCACACGACGGCCCCGCATCATCACAGCGTTCACTTTGGCAATGACATGGTCATTTCGGCATGTTGATGGCCGACCAGAACGTGGCTCGCTTTCCACAGATGTGCGACCGTCTTTAAACCAGTTGTACCACTCCTTAATCTGCGTGATGCCCATAGCATCGTCACCGAAAGCCGTCTGAATCTTCCGAATGGTTTCCACCTGGTTGTCGCCCAGTTTCTGACAAAATTTGATGCAGTAGCGCAGCTCCAGTCGTTCCGTCATTTTACTTCCATTCAAAAGCCGACGAGAGCACTACACACTACGTCACTCGAACACTGCTCGACAGCAACTGACGCTATCTACAGGCGGGAAAAAATTCACGCATGCGCACGGAGGTTCAAGGTCGGCTGATGCAAGCGCGCTTGATTCAAATCCATTAGGTTTTCAAAATAAAAAATAAGGTCGGATACTTTTCTAACAGACCACGTATCTGTTGCAACCTGTCCGGATATTACCTATGCGGTAAATCGTTTGAGTAAATACATGGAAAACCACACAAAGATTCATTGGAACGGAGTGACGAGAATACTGAAGTACCTCAAGGGAACGACCGAATGCGGTCCGATGCAGGAGAAGTCCATAGGCGGTGCACGATACTTTCTACTTTTTAAAGATGATCTAGCGCACTTCAGAAGCGTGTACTTTATCGCAGAGAAACCGGAGGTGAAACGTTGTCTCGAGGATTATGTTAAGGAAGCCGAAAAACTGTGCCCGAGAGGTGTACGAGTACCACGCTTATCAATCACGAAGTTGAAGAAGTCACCCATCGGTATGGAGTTAAACAACAGTCGCTTACAGCCCCGAACAAAATGGATCGCGCTCTCGTAACTATACGTCCAAGCACACTCTATAGAAAAGAACGAGAGAATGCGAGCCCCATACCGAGAATCTATAGGGAGTCTAATGTATCTACGTGGTCTGTTAGAAAAGTATCCGACCTTTAGCCGGTAAAAAAACTGGCATACCTGGAGCGTTGGAAGCGCACCATTGTTGAGGCTGCTCGAACCATTCTCCATGCAACGAAGCTCGACAAACGATTTTGAAACGACTTCTAAACCACAGTGGAACCAGCAGTATTAAAGACACGACACCCTTGGAACTTTGGTATCAGAGGAAATCAAATATAACACACTTACGTGTCTTCGGGGAAAAGGTATTCTCTCACATCCCCAAAGAAAAGAGACAAAAATGGGATGCCAAGGCAAAAAAAATCGAAGGGATATCGAAGTTGGTATCCCAAAGGAGAAATTATAAAGATAGCTAGGGATATCATATTTACGGAGGTACAACCCCGAAGAGGGGAAATTGACGACAGCAAGACCCGAAGAGACTGCAAGACCTTGAAGAGCTCTATCTTCATGTTGACCTTCATCGTGATTCTCATTGTGTTCTGGTTCGAGCATGACGTCGGCTCTTCATCGTCATTAACGGGTTCATCGACGATATCTGTTCTGTTCTCGCTTGTACCTCAACAAGAACAGAGATCGTCGACGAACCGGTTAATGACGATGAGTAGCCCGACGTCATGCTCGAACCACATCACAATGAGAATCAAGAACATGAAATGTCCTCTCTTGTCTGAAATCGCGTTGCTTTCAATGACCTCTTGACTTTGGGAAATAGCCAGAAGTCGCAGTGGGCCATATCAGGAGAGTAAGGAGCCTGTCGAACCAGAGGAGTCTGGTTTTTCGCCAAAAAATTGTGAACCAAGTGCGAAGAATATGCTGTAGCATTGTCGTGATGGAGTCGCCAATTTCCTGATGACCACAACTCCAGTTGCAATTTCTCGGATAGTCACACGACGGCCCCGCATCATCACAGCGTTCACATTGGCAATGAC
Organism: Phosphuga atrata; assembly: GCA_944588485.1. NCBI lineage: Eukaryota > Metazoa > Arthropoda > Insecta > Coleoptera > Silphidae > Phosphuga > Phosphuga atrata. The sequence goes on along the minus strand of OX155899.1, from coordinate 2,771,943 downwards.
GTGGTCATTTCGGCATGTTGATGGCCGACCAGAGCGTGGCTCGCTTTCCAAAGATGTGCGACCGTCTTTAAACCAGTTGTACCACTCCTTAATCTGTGTGATGCCCATAGCATCGTCACCGAAAGTCGCCTGAATCTTCCGAATGGTTTCCACCTGGTTGTCGCCCAGTTTCTGGCAAAATTTGATGCAGTAGCGCTGCTCCAGTCGTTCCGTCATTTTACTTCCATTCAAAAGCCGACGAGAGCACTACACACTACGTCACTCGAACACTGCTCGACAGCAACTGACGCTATCTACAGGCGGGAAAAAAAATCACGCATGCGCGCGAAGGTTCCAGGTCGGCTGATGCAAGCGCGCTTGATTCAAATCCATTAGGTTTTCAAAATAAAAAATAAGGTCGGATACTTTTCTAACAGACCACGTATCTGTTGCAACCTGTCCGGATATTACCTATGCGGTAAATCGTTTGAGTAAATACATGGAAAATCACACAAAGATTCATTGGAACGGAGTGACGAGAATACTGAAGTACCTCAAGGGAACGACCGAACGAGGACTACGTTTCAAGGCGGAAAATGACATGCAACTCAGGACGTCGGATTACGCGCGGGAACTCGAGACGCGAAGGTCGACTACGGAATACGTGATCAAGCTCGGAGACAGCACCATATCCTGGAATTCCCAGCGACAACAAAGCGTGGCGTTTTCAACAACCGATGCGTAGTACATGGCCGCATGTCACACAGTGAAGGAAGTTATATGGATCAAGAGACGGATCAACGACCTACCAGTCACCATGATCGATGGAACACTGTTCCTAGACAATCAGAGTGCAATTCAACTAATTAAGAACCCAGTGTACTATAAACGCAGGAAACATATAGAGGTGCGTTAGCACTACATATGGGAACGATCGGAGGCTGGTGAATTCGCTATACAATAAGTTTCATCTGGCGAGCAGAAGTCTGACATGTTTACGAAGCCTCTCCCAAGATCGATATTTCTGAAGCAACGAGACAGTATTTGTTCTGTGCCAGGAAAACGAAGTCAGAAAGGAGGATCAATCAATGGAAATGTGCTAACAAGGGGACCGTATGATAAGGAAATCGCCGATTCGATTCATTTTTAGTACACGCGTAGGTGATGACCAGTAGTATAACAGGTGCAAGTAGTAAGACACAATACTCATCCGTTTCCGAGAAATTAATTAATTGAGAAATTAATTATTTTTAGTGTGTTTTAAAATTCAACACACGAGTGGCGCAACGGTTACATTCGCGCTTCGAAAGCGTGAGGGTCGCCGGTTGCGCCGGTTCGAACCCGCCAGCGGGCTTCCGTTTTTTGTAAGCCAAAGTGAGAGTGTTAAGTGAGATTCCTAAAAAGACTAAATAGAACTATAGAGCTCCGGAAAGTTTAATCTTAAAAGACAATGTTATTTTTCAGATTTTTGTTGAGTGCCACGAAGGTGGACTGAAAACTAGTAAATAACTAGCAAATTTCACTTGAGATTTGTTCAGGTAGTTCTAAAAAGACTCAATAGTATTATAGAGCTCCGGAAAGGTTGAATATATTTATATATTCAGGCTGTGTTCCGACTTTGTTAAGTTTAAATGATTATCTATAATGTAGTATGGGGTTACTAATAGCGAATTATTGAACTTTAATAATAAATAAATTGAAATTTAATTATGTCACCACGATAAAAAATCACTCAGGGAATCTCAATTTACAATTATAGAGAGATTAAATCTAAGTATAATCAGAGATATTTAAACTGATAAGTCTAAAGAGGGAAATAAACTTGCCAATCAAAGTGAACAAGGCTGGTAATTGAAATTTAAAAGATGGAATAAACTGATATATTGAAGATTGTCTTCAAATGTAATATTTTATTCAGTTTTCAATTTAATTCCGTATCAAAAAAACTGTTTCGTAAAGTTTTTAGTTTTTTTTTTTTGGTGAACAGTTTTAAATTGACCAAAACGAATTACAGTATACGTTCTAGAAGGCCGGATTGAAAGGCTGTAACACAATCTTTTAGTAATTTCTAATTAAAATGTAATATGTATTCGCTTTCAGACATGACACCAAATAGCGTTCATTATATAACCAATAATAAGCCTATTATGTAAGAGACCTTTTCAAATTGAAAACTATACGCTTACGACACACGTTATGACTGCGTCGATAAAATAAAGAGATTTGTTAAAAAATATACTATCGTAAAATATGAACCTAATTTTCACTAATTTTATCGACTTAACCCTTTCGCCCCGAATGGTACACATATTTACAAGACATTTTTTTCGTGTATGTTACATATAACATACAGAGATATAACAAAGAAGACAGATATTGTTGTTGTAAATAATAACAGACAATACAGGTCAGATCAGGACACTAAAAGGCTGGATCAGAATAGATCACAACCAACTAAGCCTAGACAAGGCGAAACCAGACGAGACCAGATATATGATCGATACTGAATCACTGAGCAGTATACAGAACACTGATCAATCCGGAACAACCATTTACAAGACAATAATGCATTGGAAAGTCTGGACAAGTCTAGTCTATATTCAACAAGACTGGACAATGTTGGACAAAATTTTGGACAAGGGTGAACAAGATAGAATATTTTTTTTTATAAATTATCCTGGATTATTTACGATCTGTCTAAATTTGGTGTAATATCGTCAACTCTTGTAAGTATTCACCCAGTGGTAAATACCTCTTCATCCTACAGCACTCATATTACCATATCAAGCGGGAGTCTGCGTTTCAATCTACGACTTCCATGTCCAGTGAGCAGTCGGCTTGCGAGTGTGTTCGGGACTACATTGAGTCTATCAGAGTATGTGCTGGAATATTCTTCAATCACTTATTTCGCTAGTTTAATCTTAAGGCCGTGGTTAATTATACTATTTGTTACAAACCATGGTGCATTTACTATCATTCTTAAGGTTTTTGATTGAAATCTTTCTAGTATCTGGATATTTGAGTTGCACGCTGAACACAGCTGACTCCCATAGCTCCATACTGGTTTCAGAACAGAGTTATTTAGTAGAAGCTTATTTTCCAATGAGAGTTTTGATTTTCGACCGAGTACCCAATACATTTTCCTTAGTTTAACATTAAGATGCTTTATTTTTATCCATATCTTTTTGTCCGCTTGAGGTATATGCCGGCCAATTAATGTTACTGGTGGACAGGTTTCCTTTCTGAGAGAAAAAATGACGTGGACAAATATGAACTCATTTGCTTGGATTTTCCACATTCTCACCAAGTTTTCTAGTGCATTAAGATGCAGTTGGATTCGTTTTGCTACCACGACTGGATCTGAATGGGATGCCATTATCGCTGTGTCATCTGCATATGTTGCTGTTAAAGTGTGGGCCGTGGTGGGAAGATCTGCGGTAAGGTAGAGTATTGGGACAAGTACACTTCCCTGTGGTACACCGGCTTGAACTATTTTTAAATCGCTTACCTCGTCCTTGTATTTGACTGGAAAATATCGATCACTTAAGTATGATTTAAGTATTTCATACAAATAATGTAGAAGTTGCCATTCGCTTGCTTTTTCAACATTTTTAGTCAGTTTTCTAGTGCATTAAGATGCAGTTGGATTCGTTTTGCTGCCACGACTGGATCTGAATGGGATGCCATTATCACTGTGTCATATGCATATGTTGCTGTTAAAGTGTGGGCTGTGGTGGGTAGATCTGCGGTGTATAGAAGGTAGAGTACTGGGCCAAGTACAATTCCCTGTTGTACACCGGCTTGAACTATTTTTAGATCGCTCACCTCGTCCTTGTATTTTACAGCAAAATATCGATTACATAATGATTTAAGTATTTCATAAAAATGATGTGGAAGTTGCCATTAGCTTGGTTTTTCAACATTTTGAGACAGTTTTCTAGTGCACTAAGATGCAGTTGGATTCGTTTTGCTGCCACGACTGGATCTGAATGCGATGCCATTATCACTGTGTCATATGCATATGTTGCTGTTAAAGTGTGGGATGTGGTGGGCAGATCTGCGGTGTATGGAAGGTAGAGTATTGGGCCAAGTACACTTCCCTGTGGTACACCGGCTTGAACTATTTTTAGATCGCTTACCTCGTCCTTGTATTTGACTGCAAAATATCGATCCCTTAAGTATGATTTAAGTATTTCATACAAATGATGTGGAAGTTGCCATTAGCTTGGTTTTTCAACATTTTTAGCCAGTTTTCTAGTGCATTAAGATGCAGTTGGACTCGTTTTGCTGCCACGACTGGATCTGAATGTGATGCCATTATCGCTGTGTCATCTGCATATGCTGCTGTTAAAGTGTGGGCTGTGGTGGGCAGATCTGCGGTGTATGGAAAGTAGAGTACTGGACCAAGTACACTTCCCTGTGGTACACCGGCTTGAACTACTTTTAAATCGCTTACCTCGTCCTTTTATTTGACTGCAAAATATCGATCACTTAAGTTTGATTTAAGTATTTCATACAAATGTTTTCGCACATTTTTAGCCAGTTTTCTAGTGCATTAAGATGCAGCTGGACTCGTTTTGCTGCCACGACTGGATCTGAATGCGATGCCATTATCGCTGTGTCATCTGCATATGCTTCTGTTAAAGTGTGGGCTGTGGTGGGCAGATCTGCGGTGTATGGAAGGTAGAGTACTGGACCAAGTACACTTCCCTGTGGTACACCGGCTTGAACTACTTTTAAATCGCTTACCTCGTCCTTTTATTTGACTGCAAAATATCGATCACTTAAGTTTGATTTAAGTATTTCATACAAATGTTTTCCCACATTTTTAGCCAGTTTTCTAGTGCATTAAGATGCAGTTGGACTCGTTTTGCTGCCACGACTGGATCTGAATGGGATGCCATTATCGCTATGTCATCTGCATATGCTGCTGTTAAAGTGTGGGCTGTGGTGGGCAGATCTGCGGTGTATGGAAGGTACAGTACTGGACCAAGTACACTTCCCTGTGGTACACCGGCTTGAACCACTTTTAAATCGCTTACCTCGTCCTTTTATTTGACTGCAAAATATCGATTACTTAAGTTTGATTTAAGTATTTCATACAAATGTTTTCCCACATTTTTAGCCAGTTTTCTAGCGCATTAAGATGCAGTTGGATTCGTTTTGCTGAATGCGATGCCGTTATCGCTGTGTCATCTGCATATGTTGCTGTTAAAGTGTGGGCTGTGGTGGGTAGATCTGCGGTGTATAGTAGGTAGAGTACTGGGCAAGTACACTTCCCTGAGGTACACCGGCTTGAACTATTTTTAGATCGCTCACCTTGTCCTTGTATTTGACTGCAAAATATCGATCACTTAAGTATGATTTAAGTATTTCATACAAATGATGTAGAAGTTGCCATTAGCTTGGTTTTTCAACATTTTTAGCCAGTTTTGTAGCGCATTAAGATGCAGTTGGATTCGTTTTGCTGAATGCGATGCCATTATCGCTGTGTCATCTGCATATGCTGCTGTTAAAGTGTGGGCTGTGGTGGGTAGATCTGCGGTGTATAGTAGGTAGAGTACTGGGCCAAGTACACTTCCCTGAGGTACACCGGCTTGAACTATTTTTAGATCGCTCACCTTGTCCTTGTATTTGACTGCAAAATATCGATCACTTAAGTATGATTTAAGTATTTCATACAAATGATGTAGAAGTTGCCATTAGCTTGGTTTTTCAACATTTTTAGCCGGTTTTCTAGCGCATTAAGATGCAGTTGGATTTGTTTTGCTGCCACAACGGGATCTGAATGGGATGCCATTATCACTGTGTCATATGCATATGTTGCTGTTAAAGTGTGGGATGTGGTGGGCAGATCTGCGGTGTATAGAAGGTAGAGTATTGGGCCAAGTACACTTCCCTGTGGTACACCGGCTTGAACTATTTTTAGATCGCTTACCTCGTCCTTGTATTTGACTGCAAAATATCGATCCCTTAAGTATGATTTAAGTATTTCATACAAATGATGTAGAAGTTGCCGTTAGCTTGATTTTTCAACATTTTTAGCCGGTTTTCTAGTGCATTAAGATGCAGTTGGATTTGTTTTTCTGCCACGACTGGATCTGAATGGGATGCCATTAGCGCTGTGTCATCTGCATATGTTGCTGTTAAAGTGTGGGCTGTGGTGGGCAGATCTGCGGTGTATGGAAGGTAGAGTACTGGACCAATTACACTTCCCTGTGGTACACCGGCTTGAACTACTTTTAAATCGCTTACCTCGTCCTTTTATTTGACTGCAAAATATCGATCACTTCAGTTTGATTTAAGTATTTCATACAAATGTTTTCCCACATTTTTAGCCAGTTTTCTAGTGCATTAAGATGCAGTTGGATTCGTTTTGCTGAATGCGATGCCGTTATCGCTGTGTCATCTGCATATGTTGCTGTTCAAGTGTGGGCTGTGGTGGGCAGATCTGCGGTGTATAGAAGGTAGAGTACTGGGCCAAGTACACTTCCCTGTGGTACACCGGCTTGAACTATTTTTAGATCGCTTACCTCGTCCTTGTATTTGACTGCAAAATATCGATCCCTTAAATATGATTTAAGTATTTCATACAAATGATGTAGAAGTTGCCATTAGTTTGGTTTTTCAACATTTTTAGCCAGTTTTCTAGTGCATTAAGATGCAGTTGGATTCGTTTTGCTGAATGCGATGCCGTTATCGCTGTGTCATCTGCATATGTTGCTGTTAAAGTGTGGGCTGTGGTGGGCAGATCTGCGGTGTATAGTAGGTAGAGTACTGGGCCAAGTACACTTCCCTGTGGTACACCGGCTTGAACTATTTTTAGATTGCTTACCTCGTCCTTGTATTTGACTGGAAAATATCGATCCCTTAAGTATGATTTAAGTATTTCATACAAATGATGTAGAAGTTGCCATTAGCTTGGTTTTTCAACATTTTTAGCCGGTTTTCTAGTGCATTAAGATGCAGTTGGATTCGTTTTGCTGCCACGACTGGATCTGAATGGGATGCCATTATCGCTGTGTCATCTGCATATGTTGCTGTTAAAGTGTGGGCTGTGGTGGGCAGATCTGCGGTGTATAGAATGTAGAGTACTGGGCCAAGTACACTTCCCTGTGGTTCACCGGCTTGAACTATTTTTAGATCGCTTACCTCGTCCTTGTACTTGATTTTAAAATATCGATCACTTAAGTATGATTTAAGTATTTCATACAAATGATGTGGAAGTTGCCATTAGCTTGGTTTTTCAACATTTTTAGCCAGTTTTCTAGTGCATTAAGATGCAGTTGGACTCGTTTTGCTGCCACGACTGGATCTGAATGCGATGCCATTATCGCTGTGTCATCTGCATATGCTGCTGTTAAAGTGTGGGCTGTGGTGGGCAGATCTGCGGTGTATGGAAGGTAGAGTACTGAACCAAGTACACTTCCCTGTGGTACACCGGCTTGAACTACTTTTAAATCGCTTACCTCGTCCTTTTATTTGACTGCAAAATATCGATCACTTAAGTTTGATTTAAGTATTTCATTCACATGTTTTCCCACATTTTTAGCCAGTTTTCTAGTGCATTAAGATGCAGTTGGACTCGTTTTGCTGCCACGACTGGACCTGAATGGGATGCCATTATCGCTGTGTCATCTGCATATGCTGCTGTTAAAGTGTGGGCTGTGGTGGGCAGATCTGCGGTGTATGGAAAGTAGAGTACTGGACCAAGTACACTTCCCTGTCGTACACCGGCTTGAACTGCTTTTAAATCGCTTACCTCGTCCTTTTATTTGACTGCAAAATATCGATCACTTAAGTTTGATTTAAGTATTTCATACAAATGTTTTCCCACATTTTTAGCCAGTTTTCTAGTGCATTAAGATGCAGTTGGATTCGTTTTGCTGAATGCGATGCCGTTATGGCTGTGTCATCTGCATATGTTGCTGTTAAAGTGTGGGCTGTGGTGGGCAGATCTGCGGTGTATGGAAAGTAGAGTACTGGACCAAGTACACTTCCCTGTGGTACACCGGCTTGACCTGCTTTTAAATCGCTTACCTCGTCCTTTTATTTGACTGCAAAATATCGATCACTTAAGTTTGATTTAAGTATTTCATACAAATGTTTTCCCACATTTTTAGCCAGTTTTCTAGTGCATTAAGATGCAGTTGGATTCGTTTTGCTGAATGCGATGCCGTTATCGCTGTGTCATCTGCATATGTTGCTGTTACAGTGTGGGCTATGGTGGGCAGATCTGCGGTGTATAGAAGGTAGAGTACATCTGCGGTGTATAGAAGGGCCAAGTACACTTCCTTGTGGTACACCGGCTTGAACTATTTTTAGATCGCTTACCTCGTCCTTGTATTTGACTGCAAAATATCGATCCCTTAAGTATGATTTAAGTATTTCATACAAATGATGTAGAAGTTGCCATGAGCTTGGTTTTTCAACATTTTTAGCCGGTTTTCTAGTGCATTAAGATGCAGTTGAATTCGTTTTGCTCCCACGACTGGATCTGAATGGGATGCCATTATCGCTGTGTCATCTGCATATGTTGCTGTTAAAGTGTGGGCTGTGGTGGGCAGATCTGCGGTGTATAGAATGTAGAGTACTGGGCCAAGTACACTTCCCTGTGGTTCACCGGCTTGAACTATTTTTAGATCGCTTACCTCGTCCTTGTATTTGATTGCAAAATATCGATCACTTAAGTATGATTTAAGTATTTCATACAAATGATGTAGAAGTTGCCATTAGCTTGGTTTTTCAACATTTTTAGCCAGTTTTGTAGTGCATTAAAATGCAGTTGGACTCGTTTTGCTGCCACGACTGGATCTGAATGGGATGCCATTATCGCTGCGTCATCTGCATATGCTGCTGTTAAAGTGTGGGCTGTGGTGGGCAGATCTGCGGTGTATGGAAGGTAGAGTACTGGACCAATTACACTTCCCTGTGGTGCACCAGCTTGAACTACTTTTAAATCGCTTACCTCGTCCTTTTATTTGACTGCAAAATATCGATCACTTAAGATTGATTTAAGTATTTCATACAAATGATTTCCCACATTTTTAGCCAGTTTTCTAGTGCATTAAGATGCAGTTGGATTCGTTTTGCTGAATGCGATGCCGTTATCGCTGTGTCATCTGCACATGTTGCTGATAAAGTGTGGGCTGTGGTGGGTAGATCTGCGGTGTATAGAAGGTAGAGTACTGGGCCAAGTACACTTCCCTGTGGTACACCGGCTTGAACTATTTTTAGATCGCTCACCTCGTCCTTGTATTTTACTGCAAAATATCGATTACATAATGATTTAAGTATTTCATAAAAATGATGTGGAAGTTGCCATTAGCTTGGTTTTTCAACATTTTGAGACAGTTTTCTAGTGCATTAAGATGCAGTTGGATTCGTTTTGCTGCCACGACTTGATCTGAATGGGATGCCATTATCGCTGTGTCATCTGCATATGTTGCTGTTAAAGTGTGGGCTGTGGTGGGCAGATCTGCGGTGTATAGAATGTAGAGTACTGGGCCAAGTACACTTCCCTGTGGTTCACCGGCTTGAACTATTTTTAGATCGCTTACCTCGTCCTTGTAATTGATTGCAAAATATCGATCACTTAAGTATGATTTAAGTGTTTCATACAAATGATGTGGAAGTTGCCATTAGCTTGGTTTTTCAACATTTTTAGCCAGTTTTGTAGTGCATTAAAATGCAGTTGGACTCGTTTTGCTGCCACGACTGGATCTGAATGGGATGCATATGCTGCTGTTAAAGTGTGGGCTGTGGTGGGCAGATCTGCGGTGTATGGAAGGTAGAGTAGTGGGCCAAGTACACTTCCCTGTGGTACACCGGCTTGAACTACTTTTAAATCGCTTACCTCGTCCTTTTATTTGACTGCAAAATATCGATCACTTAAGTTTGATTTAAGTATTTCATACAAATGTTTTCCCACATTTTTAGCCAGTTTTCTAGTGCATTAAGATGCAGTTGGATTCGTTTTGCTGAATGCGATGCCGTTATCGCTGTGTCATCTGCATATGTTGCTGTTAAAGTGTGGGCTGTGCTGGGCAGATCTGCGGTGTATGGAAGGTAGAGTATTGGGCCAAGTACACATCCCTGTGGTACACCGACTTGAACTATTTTTAGATCGCTTACCTTGTCCTTGTTTGTATTTGACTGCAAAATATCAATCACTTAAGTATTTCATACAAGTGATAAGGAAGTATCTGTCTGATCTTGGAGATTGTAGATATGGTGGTGACGACTTGTACTGCGACCTTTATAGATCTATTGTATCCCACCCTCTTCCTCAAAACGTGGGTATACTAAGAGGAAGAGAGTGGGTGTCTGATCTTGTATAACAGTCCATTATGACACACCTTGTCAAATGCTTGTGCAATATCTAGAAATACTACTGAGCAGTATTTCTTCGCTTCAAAGTCCTTATTATTCTTTCTATTTGCTCTACCGTTCCATGTTGTTGCCTGAATCCGAATTGTTGTGGGATTAGATTTGTGTCCAGTAGAAGACAAAGTAGGGGTAAGGGTAGATTGGGGTAAGATTGAATATGGCTAGATAATGATAAGACCTGAAAAGTCTCCACCAAATTAGACAAGAAGAGTAGATAAGATAAGGTATATATTTTAAGGTGTATATTTAGCAACAAATTTAAAAAACATGAAGTTTATTCTATTTCTGAAATATTCAGGGACGAAAGGGTTAACAAGGTTTTTTCAAATAAATTACATTTAAATATTTCTTTTTTAAATTCGTTGCTATTAAAATTAAATATTGTGCTAACACCGTTACATTTACAAGGGGGTCTTGGGGGTGATTAGGGCTTCACACGAGAGTCTCGTTTCTGATCTCGTTCCGGGCAGCCGTAACATTTTCTTCATAAATTTGAACCCGAGCAACCCTAACTTGCCCGAGCTCAGAACGAGCATAACATTGTCTTTATAAATTTGAACCCGAGCAACGACAAGATCAGAAACGAGACTCTCGCGAATCCCTAGATATGATGCGCAATATATGATCACCAGCCTCTCCACCCCAACTCTACACTCGTTATTGTTATTTATCTAGTCTCGTTGAGTGTCATGAAAGTGAACTGAGAACTAGTGAATAACGCAAATATCGGTTGTCTTTCAACATGAGATTTGTTTCGTAGTCTTAAAAGGGCTTAATAATTATTATAGAGCTTCGGAAAGGTTGAATATATTTATATATTCAAGCTGTGTTCCGCTTTAATAAGTTGATTTACCTATATCTTTTGTTGAAAATAAATAATTCGTTATATTATTTCGATCCTAATATGTTGAACTGTTATAGGAAAACTTTTTTGGCGTTAAGAAAGAAAATCTCTCTTATTTCTTAAACATTTTAACTAAAAAAATCAATCTTAATCAATTCTTCATCTTCAACCTTCATCTTCATCAATCATCAATCTTCAACTAAACATTTTTGGATTAATAAATATTGTTTTATTTTTGGTCTCAAATGTCTTATTAGTCTTAATAATAGCAATGAATCTTATTTAATTATTTTATTTTTAAATGAAAATGATTTTAAATGAATCGTTTAAATGAAACAACAAGTTTTATAAATTACCGAATCATTCATAATTAAAGAATGCCAAACGCTCCAACAAACGAAAACAATCTTTAAAAATTCGTAAATATTAACATTTCCAGAACAAACGTAATGAAATTACTTTGTCAAGGTATTTTCGCCCCGTCTGAAAATTCCGGCCTTGCTGGGAATGCCCGGAATGTGGGTCAAGTTTACAATAATATAAGACAGCGAAACTGCTAAACGCGGTAATTACACACTAAAAAATAGACGGCCAACAAATAAATAAAACATGAATTTCCTTGTGTGTTTACATCGAAGTCATAAACTCGCCGAGCAATTTAACGATTCCACGTAATGGAGAACGCCTTTCATTTTACTTCTTCGAGCAATAAAATATGTTTTAAATATAACGGTATTGAGATTTTCAAGCACTAAAGGAGCAAATAGTTTCAAGCTTGCTTAACTTTAAACAGATGGTTTTAGCAAACTTGAACAGCATGTAAATTAAGATTAATTTTAATCTGGTATCTATTTCGAGGAATCAAAAATACTGTCTAGACTACGTATGGTAAGTCAGATAAGACTAGACAGACAACACAACACAAATAAGGTTGAATAGTGACAAGATTGCACAAATTAGACTGGACAGAGAAGGCTAGAGAGAATAGGCTGGATGTAGAAAGCTGAAGAGACAAGACTAAAGATTAAATGGCTACTGCGAATATAGGACCTACACGGCTGGTGTTTTGAAAATTTGTTCGTGTTTTTTTTTTGTGCTGAAGTGCTGAAAACAGTTTTCCAGTTTATTTCGCTCTAAAGTTACAAATAAACAAGTTTTATATATTTTTTCGCTGTACACCATCTCGCATTTCCGACTGATTTGACGCTGTCATAACTTTTGAACGACTCACCACAGAAACTTCTAGTCTTCACCAATCGATTCAGCGTCCACAAGCGTCAGCGTCATTAAATAATTTAAGTTTATTTAGTTTTATTTTATCGAAATCATTAAATCGTCACCTCGAGGAGATCCATAAAAATGTGAACACGTACACCGAAACGAAAGTAAGGCCTTTAAGAGTGGCTGCTCGTCGAGCTACCGAATTGATGTGAATACAAAATTTAGACGAGTATCAGGATGTTGGATGGCTCTAAGAGAACCGTGTCGATATTCCAGCATCCGACGAAAGTGAACAGACACGGAACATCGAGCAGGAGCAGCACACATCCAATGTCATCAAAGAACCTTAGAGTCATGGATTCATGTGTCATGGACTGAGGACTGCTAATTTGAATTTATAAGTCGAAATCGTAAATATATTATGATTGAATATAATAATAGGAGATAATAATAGCAATACAATTCTAAAACATTTCACTGAATATTGAAGGTTTCAATTTGCTCAATTTTGAAAAATTCGTGTCGAGTTTGGACGGGCGTCGAGACCCCCAAATGCGATCGAGCGGTGCGTCATTCCTATCGCCTTATAGACCCTTTCGTACTCTATTTATAAACCGCCATCGCGACGCCCTGCTATTTAGTTTAGCGAATCCCGGAGGATTCTCGCGTACGTCTGTAAAACATAATTTTTCGGGCGTCCCGGCGCCATCCAGCGCGCAATCGCAAGTAAACTCCAAAACAAACTAAAAGGCACTATGCCAAATCGATTGGTGCAGGTCCGGTCCCGATCCGACTGTAGGGTATCCCAGGAGAGGCATCCCCGCAAATTAGGTGAAAAAAAACCCGCGTTTTTTCGATTTTTGTGTTAAAATTGACCCAGAGCGGGAACAGGATGCCGAAGGTTAGGTTAGGTTAGGTTAGGTTTTGCGGGTATGCGGGTAAACATCTCGCATCGAACGAACCGGTTTGGAGACACGGCGCTCTTCTATCAAGAGAACGTGTCCACAACAGTGATGGAAAAAACGATTTTTTTTCGCTTACATTTTCCGCTGCACCGGGTGAACCGACGGTCGCATACTTCTCCGCTTGACGTCAAAAAAACGTGAAATCGACGTGGCAAGAGGACGCAGTAAAAAAATCGAGCCGCGGACCAAAATTGCTCCTCAAAGGTACTAGAAACGATTTCCTGTTTTTGGCACCTGGAGGACGCCGTGTGGGACTTGCGTGCGGCAGACGGTCACGGTCTGTTTTACAACAGAAAATGACAATTTCCCGTTTCGACTCGCAAGAGGAACGGAGTTTTTGAAGAAAAAGTGAAAAATTTAAAATGCACCTACAGCCACCCCTTGCGGGGGCGGAACTTTGTAGGGCTCGACTAAAAAACCTAATTCTTTGTTCAATTCACCGGAAAAAAATCAAGACGTAAACCGCATTTTTACACAATTTTTCTTAATTTTCAAAAAATCTTGATTTTTTGACCCCTTTTTAGTTCAGGGAAGGCACCTTACTCGATTACTATATTTCAACTAGTACATGTGGATCGTATTTTTCGGAATGGAATAGTTTTTGTAGATGGAAGAGTTGAAAATAATGGAATAGTTGCTAAAAGTGGAATAATTGATGAGGGTGAAATTGTTTAATGAATTTTGACATTTGTATATGAAAGAGTAATCAGAATTGCGAGCTGCGCGATTCTTGTAGAAAGCGCATCAGCTAAGGTTGTATGAGTTGCAAGATGTACAACTCCTACTGCACAGAATTTTAACTAATAATTCATCCGTCTCAAATGATTTTAATGCTGTCAGGTTTGTAAAATAATATAATCAAACACTTTTGAGGTGTACTTAATGATATAATGTTACCAATTGTCTGAAATCAAAGTGACTTTAATTTAAGGAGTGATATTAGAAATGAAAAGTTCCCAACGTTCATAAGAAGGTTACTATATCTAACGATGTGATATTAGTTACTAAGGTGTACAACATGGACGATAAAAAATCAGCTGTGGAGTAAAAACTTACTGAAAATCTCACTAAAACTTTTATAACCTTTAATTTGATTAAGTGACATTGATGTTGTCAACTTTGACGTTCAACATAACCAACATATTGTTTTAATCAAGTTGGTATCTTGTGTTTTTGAGTTACCAACATACTCAAACATAATCTCACCAACTATTTGTTAAAGTTACATTGTTGTCTTTTTTTTTTCGTCAAAATTGCAAGCCTTATTCAAGCCACTTCATCATATATAGTAAACCTCCTTTTATGAAGGTTGGCAACTCTTGATTTCCAATATCACTCCTCCAATTATAGTAAGTTTGCTTTTAGGCAATTAGCAACACTTAGCAAAAATAATAACCAATAAATTACTCAACTGACGTTAATGTCAACTTTGATTTAATTTTCATGTATTTCTTTATTTAAAAAATCCAGTGTCAAGGTTATCGGCCATGAAAATACCAAAATGGTCAAATTGTTTCAATATCTATTTCTATTTTAAATCTATTTATCTATTTTCTATTAGATCTTAATAGATCTGAAAGAGTTTTTATTATATCTATTGCAGTTTTCGAGTTGTTGCTATTTGAATCCATTAGTATCAGTTCCGGTATGACTTCGAGGGATGCGTATGTGGTCTGGATTTCT
The DNA here is from genome assembly GCA_944588485.1 of Phosphuga atrata. Lineage (NCBI taxonomy): Eukaryota > Metazoa > Arthropoda > Insecta > Coleoptera > Silphidae > Phosphuga > Phosphuga atrata. The sequence continues at coordinate 2,756,862 of OX155899.1, read as the reverse complement.
ATGGCGGGAAACCTAATCTACGGGGGTTAAACCAACGGTCCTTTTTCACATTGACCTATATTGAATCCAGAGTTCGCGCTGCCGCGCGTATGTTGTCTTGATTTATCTGTCCGCTTCGCGGCGGGCAACCTAATCTATCCGGGGTTAAACCAACGATCCTTGCAACACTGTCCTATATTGGATCGACAGGTCGCGCTGCCGCGCGTATGTTGTCTTGATTTATCTGTCCGCTTCGCGGCGGGAAACCTAATCTATGGGGGTTAAACCAACGGTCCTTTTTCACATTGACCTATATTGAATCGAGATCTCGCGCTGCTGCGCGTCTTGGTCTTCATCAGATAAATCAAGACCACACACGCGCTGCCGCGCGTATGTGGTCTTGGTCAGAAAAAATAAATTCTGTGTCAAGGCTATCGGCCACGAGAATACCAAATTTCAATAGAAAGAACTATAAGGTACGCCGAACTGAAAGAATTTTGAATACAACTGTCCAAGTTTTCAAACTATAGTTATTTGAATGTCTTACCTCGTGTGCGAATTTGAGTTTGAGGGGCGGCGACTGCCGCCAGATAAAATATTTTGCAAAACTAACTGAGGGATATCATAGACTGACTAATTCTCTACAAATGTGTGAAATTTTATTGTTCCACGTTGTGTGAAACTTACTAAAATAATTTATTAACCTCTATTAAATCCTTTACCCAAGAACGAAATAAAATATAATTACTAAAATAATTTTCCCCTTCTCTGAATTTCGTTTTTGATTTTTTTCATTTATAAAAAAAAAACGGCCAAACGGTTGGCTTTGGAAAGATGAAAATGACACAACATTTAGATGAAAATGTGCTCTATAAAATAGCGCTAAATGCATGTTTCTTAGACTCCGGAAAATTGGGCAAAAAGATATATTTGCAAGTTTTCAATGAATATTTCTTTATTAAAACAATTATGTGTCCAGCCTATCGGCCATGAAATTACCAAAACGTCAATTTCAATAGAAAATTGTATAATCTATATAAATCTGAAAGAAATTTCAATATATCTCTTGCAGTTTTCATTTTATAGTTATTTGAATTTATTAATTTCTGTTACGTTCGAGTTTGAGGGGCGGCGGGCGCCGCCAGATAAAATATTTTTCAAAACTAACTGGGGGATATCATAGACTGACTAACTAATTCTCTACAAATGTGTCAAATTTTGTTGTTCCACGTTGTGTGAAACTTACTAAAATATTTTATTTCAACAAATCCAGACATGTCAATCACGAATTCCGATCAAAAACGAACACGAAAATTTCAAAATATTCAAAAATTGCAAAAAAATATATTAATCCTTGAAGGCTTTCAGTGAAACTTTTACTGAATGTGGGTATCCACCAGAAGTAACTGCTGATAAAATTTGAACGATCCCACTCCAATGGGGACGGCGTGAGGAATTATTTTTGCATAAAACCTTATTTGCAAATTACTCGTCAACGCCTCAAGCTGGAAAATTATAACCGGGATATCCGTATGTAAGACGTTGGTGTCTACAAAAAAGTATTCTTTGAAAATTTTGTAAAAACCTTCAGCTTCGTCGCAAAAGTAAAAAATATAAAATTGAAAAAATTTTAGAAGGGGAACGTTACCCCTTCTCTGAATTTCGTTTCTCAATTTACATGGGTTTAAATGGCTCTTCCGCCAAAACGGTTCACATTGGAAAAATTAAAATGACATAACATTTAGATGAAAATGTGCTCTATAAGATAGCTCTAAATGCATGTTTCTTAGACTCCGGAAAATTGGACAAAAAAATATACTTGCAAGTTTTCAATAAATATTACTTTATTAGACAAAATTATAATTATAAGATACCAAAACGTCAATTTCAATAGAAATACGTATAATCTATATAGATCTGAAAGAAATTTCAATATATCTCTTGCAGTTTACACTTTATAGTTATTAGAATTTATTAATTTCTGTTGTGTTCGAGTTTGAGGGGCGGCGGCCGCCGCCAGATAAAATATTTTGCAAAACTAACTAAGAGGTATCAATCATAGACTGACTAATTCTCTATAAATGTGTGAAATTTTATCGTTCCACGTTGTGTAAAACTTATAAAAATAATTTTTCAACAAATCCAGACATGTCAAACAGGAATTCCGATCAAAACCGAACGCGAAAATTTCAAAATATTCAAAAATTGCGAAAAAATATATTAATCCTTGAAGGATTTCAATGAAACTTATGCTGAATGTGGGTATCCACCAAAGGTATGAGTTAACAAAATTAGAACGCTCCCACTCCAATGGGGACGTCGTGAAGAATGATTTTCTCGTCAACAATTTTATGGAAATATCTCGTCAACGCCTCAAGATGGAAAATTATAACCGGGATATCCGTATGTAAGACGTCGGTGTCTACAAAAAAAAAACAAACGCAATACTGTATGCGTCTAACGGTTGACCCGCACGGACGCATATATCTCTTGAGAATGGCGAATGTTAGTTCGCCGAAACGTCGAGAATCCGGTTCTTTTCAGAGCCAACCCTCAGCATCAACGCGGAATCCCCGAGAAAACAATACAACACACACATATATATATATATATATATATATATATATATATATATATATATATATATATATATATATATATATATATATATATATATATATATATATATATATATATATATATATATATACAACCCGTTTATCAATAACGAATGCAGTCACCAACAAAGGGATCGAAGACCCTATCATTGAGTGGATTCAAAACGTGCTGATCAATCGTAAAAATAATGGAGAGAGAAGACTGTATATATAAGATAGGGGAGGACGTACAAGACTGAACAGGACATATAAGACTTGACAGAACATACAAGACTGGACAAGACATACAGACTGAACAGGACATACAAAACTGGACAGGATATACAAGACTGAAAGAATATACATAACTGGACTGAATATACATATGTTAGTTATAGGATCAAACAACAAAGAGGAAAAGAAAACCAAGCGGCCGAAATTCCTAGAAGAGTAGGTCTCAGTTAAGCAGCGTTTGGCAAACTCGGATTCATTCTTAGATCTAGGGACACCAACTTATACCTTAAAAGAAAAGTTTTCCTCACTCAGTAGTCCTCACTTGTGGCCTCGAAAAAATCCCGCTAACATACAAAGCAGTTAATAAACTTCAAGTCGCACAACGAGAACCAAACCAAATGAGGAAATCAGAAGAAGAACGCAATTAACAGATGTTAGCGAAAGAGTAGCGCAGCTAAAATGGAGATGGGCTGACCATATTGCAAGAGAGAGCACAGAAAGATGGACATACAAATTAGCAGCTTGGCGGCCAAGAGAGTGCAAAAGAAGTGCAGGCAGACCTCAAAAAAGATATCGTGAGGGGGCTGCTATGGAAAACTGGATGAGGGCTGCTATGGACAGGCAGGAATGGAAAAGCATGGAAGAGGCCTTCATTCAGGAGTGGATGAGAACAGGCTGATAAGAAGAAGAAGAATTTATAGGATAGTTAGAATATACAAAAGTTATGAAACTGACGACACTCACAGGACCTGACAGACAAGTTTTACTGATCAGCAGTAAACCGACAAGTTTAAATGGGCAGGATAGGCAAAACTAGACAGACAAGTCTTGATAATATCAGGCGGACAAGAGTGGACAAACAAGATTAGCGAGACAAGACAGCTTATCATGCAAACTAGTATTATAATAGAAAAACAAAACAAACAGATTTTTTTTCGTAAATATGAAACATTGTATACAATATTAAATTAACAATAAGTTACCCAAACCGGTAAATTTAATAATTTTCAGAGAATTTTTCGAAAACCAAATGAAAATACAAGTTAAGTAAATTGGAATGATAACAAGAAAAAAACTAGTTTATAGAAGAGATTCTCAGTATAACGTCGTTGGAATTTTAAACTTCAAAATACCTGTTTATTTTCTTAAACTGTTTTTTTTCGCAATCTTAAAATATGTTTTGTAAACACATTTTCCGAGTAAAATAAATAAACTCTTTGAAGCCCGCCAATTTGCATACACACCCGTGCATATAAACATCAAAATATTATCCACCTTAAAAAACACCTTTAACATCCACACTATTATTTATTTTCCTCGCTGAATATTCGGATCTTTTTCCATGTAAACTACACCTTTGATGTCTCGCGCAAAACAACAAGCACATCTTTGCAAATAGATTTTCTAAATGCAAAAACAAACCTTTTAGACTTGGCATATTTATTTTAATAATATACAAAGTGGTGAATATCTATTTTCATTGTGTGACTACTTTTTTCTACCACGCAACAACAATTAGTCATTAATCTTGCATGAGATAAATATTTTATATGCATCTGAATTTCGTCCTAGATTGCGATTTGTTAATTAACCCACATCATTAAGATAACATCTACAAATTTTAATACATTAAACACGTTGCTATAAATACTATATAATCGCTACTTGCGTATTAACGCCACCACCGCTATATATTGGATGGAGTTCGCGCTGCCACGCGTATGTTGTCTTGATTTATCTGTCCGCTTTGCGGCGGGAAACCTAATCTAACCCGGGTTAAAATATAAAGTATTTTGAGTTTTAAAAATGTTTTAATTTTAAATAAAATGTTTTATTTCATAATTTTTTATAAAAATGTTAGGTGTGGATTGGCGGCATTTAAATATGTAGCGGTGGTGGCGTTAATACGTAAGTACCATATAATCATATAAAAGACAGATTGATTTGGTTAAAACATCAAGTTTCAATTTATCTAGATTTGTTGAACAAGGATAAATGTGAATAGTTGTGATAGTAAAGATACACTTTTTTTTATAATTTAGACCACGGGTGGGCAAATCTTTTGGCTGTAGGGCCACATTACGTATTAAAGTTTGACCGCGGGCCGCATTAAACATTTTTCTATTTTAATAGTTATTTGTATACCACGACCGTTGCGTATATACTCGCCGAGACAGAACAATATTGTTAGGTTCCGTCACAGTGAACAATAGATGCTGTTTGTAAAACGAATATATATACGAATAACGATATATATATTTAAACGAATAACGAAATATTTTCAGAGATCACCCTCAAATATGCAGTGTCTATAACATAGTGGCAGGTAGATAATTTTATTTTATTTGAAACGAAATTATATTAAAGTATTTTAAAATAAACATGACCACGTGCTTTTTGAATACGATCTTAATTCAAGATGAACATAACTGTATATCCTTACTTATACATATTGGCTTGCAACAGTGTTGCCAAACAAAAAAGAAAAATATAACTATTATCTACTACCTAACTGTAATACTTTCCCTTTTTTTCTTTTATTTTTAGCTAACTATAATACTTTTTAATACAGTCCTAACTTCTCATTTAAATTCACTAGTCGTGGTCTGGGCAGTGGCTTCGACATGATGTCAGCAACCTGGTCTTCTGTCAGGATGTGCTCAACTTTGAGAACTCCTTCTAACACTTTATCTCTGATGAAGAAGTATTTTATTCGAACATGCTTAGTGCGATTATGGTTCTCAGGATTATGACAAAGACGAATCGTTGCCTGGTTGTCTATCTGAAGAGTAGGGACTAGTTTTGGAGAACCCATTTCTTCAAACAATCTAGACAGCCATATAATTTCTTTTATTGCATCATTTGCCACTAGTTTTGCCTCAGTTGTCGACGTAGCAGTCAATTGTTGTCTCTGGCTAAGCCATGACACAGCTCCCACCGTATATGTCACTACAACTCCAGAAGTCTAAGTCCAGTCTTGATGCAACCACCAAAGTCTGCATCACTGTAACAGTCCATCTTGCAGCTACCTTTTGCTTTAAACCATATTCCTAAGGTACAAGTCCCAGTAATGTATCGAAATACCCGCTTTAGCCTTGCTACATCTTGTGTACTAGAACAGTCTAAATTTCTTGATAAAACACTAACACTGTAGGCCAGGTCAGGTCTAGTACCTAACATTAGATATATTAGAGCACCCACAGCTTCTCTTTAAGGAAAATTATGTTGCTTGTCTCTTTCCTGATCGGCCTCATTATAATTCCCTAATCTAATCATAGGAGTTGACACAGGTTTGCATTCGCTGAAATTGAAACGTTTTAACAATTTTCTTGCATAAGCTTGTTGACAAATTCTTATTGAACCATCTTCAAAACGTTCAATTTCAAAGCCAAGAAACGTTCGATGCTGGTTTAATTGTAATTTTAAATTCCTCCGTCAGTTCCTCCATAAAGGATTCAGCCTCTTTGGGATCATTTGCCATTACTAACCCATCGTCTACAAACAATGCTATCATAATTTTTTTTATTATGACTACCTCTTATATGAAGACAAGGATTCTAAACCCTGCTTGTGTGTAAAGTGCTTAATCTTTTATTCCAGCATCTTGGAGCTTGTTTAAGTCCATATAGACTTCGTAATAATCTACAAACTTTTTTAGTTCCATTGCTATAACCCTCCGGCTGCTCCATGTATATGTCTTCATCTAGATATCCATATAAAAATGCTGTTGAAACGTCAAATTGAATCAAATGCATTTTTTTCTGTAGCTGTAATACTCAGCATAGCTCGTATCGTGCTAAGTTTTGCTACTGGACTGAATGTTTCAATAAAATCCTCTCCATTTTTTTGACTGAAACCCTTTATTACAAGTCTCGCCTTGTACTTATCTACTGAACCATCAGAATTCATTTTTATTCTAAAAACCTATTTACATGGTATCACTTTAGATCCTTTAGGCAGATTTGTAAGTTCCCATGTATGGTTTTCCTTTAAAGATTTTATTTCATTGTCCATTGCAATTTTCCAATGTTTTCTATTATTTTCACTCATAGCATCTTCATATGTTTCAGGTGTGGTGACTTGAAAAATTGCTTGTTCCCCAAGCATTATGTAGTCCTTTAAATGTGCCGGTTTTGACATCTTTGAACGGTCCCTTACATTTCTGGATGAGAGAGGATTTTCATTTCGTTCATCTGTTGACTCAGATTCTTCACTTTCAGACGATTGTGATCCCTCTTCCTCAGAACCTTCTGTTTCTTCAGATACCTCTTGGTCCTCTTGATTTCCCTCACTTTAAACCTCAATGTCCTCCATTGGCAATTTTACGTACTCACACTGAATTAATTTTTCTTCAAATATGACATCTCTGCTTAGAATAACTTTATTTTCTTCTTTTACCCAGATACGATAACGCTCATCTCCATCATATCCTATCAGGTATCATTTTATAGCTTTCTGGCCCAAAGTCTGCATCACTGTAACAGTCCATCTTGCAGCTACCTTTTGCTTTAAACCATATTCCTAAGGTACAAGTCCCAATAATGTATCGAAATACCCGCTTTAGCCTTGCTACATCTTGTGTACTAGAACAGTCTAAATTTCTTGATAAAACACTAACACTGTAGGCCAGGTCAGGTCTAGTACCTAACATTAGATAACATTTTCTTACGCTTTTGATCAGGAATGTGGGCATAGCAGACTGAACCAATTATACTTAAATGTTTTATTCTTGGTTTTTTACCTATCCAAAGTTCATAGAGACTTATACTATCTACAGATGATTTCCCAGTTTTGTTTAGGATGTACAATGATGTTGCTACAAGCTCTGCCCACATCACTGTTCGCTCCGGAACAGTTCGGCTTCCGTAAAGGGGTTGGGACGGAGGATGCCATTCGGGCTGTCCTTCGTGTCGCGGAGGGGGCCAACAGCGGACCGTACCGCACCAGGGGGCATTGTGTGGTCGTCAGCTTTGACGTCGCCAATGCCTTCAACACGGTACAATGGTGGTTCGTTATTGAGGCCCTAGCCCGTTGGAAACTACCGGAGACGTTGCTCAGGCTTACTGCCGATTACCTGCGAGACAGAAACATCAGTTACCGCGAGGGGGAGGACTGGCGTGAGAGGGGGTTGCCTGCCGGGGTTCCGCAGGGATCGGTTCTAGGACCATTCTTGTGGAATGTCGCCTATGCCGGCCTTCTGCGGACGCTGAGACGGTTACTGCCCACAGGGGTGGGTATTGTGGCATATGCAGACGACCTGGCACTCGTCTTCACAGACAGGTGCTGGGATATGCTGCGTCTCAGGGTCACGCGCGCGGGGGAACTCGTTCGGGAGTGGATGGAGACGGCGGGCCTTCAGCTCGCCGCCTCTAAAACACAGGCGGCCCTGCTCTCCACTAGAAGGTCAGGCAGAGGCATTCTGGAGATCGAAATTTTGGGAGAGAAGATACCGGTCGAACGGTCGATTCGGTACCTCGGTGTGATCCTCCAGGCGGGTCAGTGGGGATTACACGTGTGCCATGCCGCCGGCAACGCGGCACGCGCGTCACAACAGGTGGCGCGTCTCATGCCGAGGGCCTCCAGGCCTGGTGAGGGTAGGAGGAGGCTTATGGCCAGTGTGGCCACTAGTAGACTCCTATACGCGGCACCGGTGTGGGCAACGGCGGTGAGGGGTAACGCTCGTAACAGGGAGCGTTTGCGACGGGCACTGCGCCCGGTGGCCATCAGGGTCGCCCGGGCTTACCGCACTGTTAGCAGTGACGCCGTGGAGGTCATATCGCGGATTCCTCCCGCGGACCTCCTTGTTATGGAGCGCGCGTCGGTGAGGGACGCAAGAACTTCTAGTGGAAACCGCGGGGAGGCAAGGAGAGCTGCTCGGGAGCAACTACTTGCCTGCTGGCAGGAGAGGTGGTCACGTGGCGGAAACGGCGCGTGGACTCGTCGTCTCATCCCTGATTTAATTCGGTGGATGGGGCGAGGGCTGGATGAGGCGGGTTCGTACTTTCTCACCCAGCTTCTTACCGGACACGGGTCCTTCCGAGCGTATCTCCATAGGATTGGGAAAGCCCCAGACGACAGGTGCATATCCTGTGGAGAGGGCGTGCGCGACGACGCGGAGCACACTCTCGTGGCGTGTCCGCGTTGGGAGAAGGAGCGACAGGCCCTGGCGTCGGCCATGGAACGGGAAGTCACGGTCGAAGCCGTGGCGGGTGGCATCGCCGGCGAGGTGGGGCGGGGCGTGTGGGCGGCCTTAAGCCGATTCGCGGCCACAGTCATGTGGGCTAAGGAGTTGCCTGTGTGGGAACAAGGGCGGTAGAGTTTTTTCTTGTTTTTTTTTTTTGTTTGTCTCTGTTTTTGTTTTTTTTATTACTTGTGTTGTAATTGTTGCAATTGTAAATGCTATTGTATAGCATATTTTGCTTTACTTTTTTTACTTTCGTTAAATACTGTTGTATTTTTATTTGAAGGGGTGGGCAGAGGCAGTAATGCCATCGCTGGCGGTCCCTCTGTCCTTCCGTTTTGAATGGAGTCACTTTGGAAAAAAAAAATAAAAAAAAGCTCTGCCCACATGGCTTCTGGAAAATTTAAATTTTCGTTTGAATATTTAAAAGTTTTGGCCATTTCAATTATTGTCCGAAAATCTCGTTCACAAATTGCATTCTGCTGAGGCGTATATGGGGCTGTCAACCTATGCGTTACCCCCGCTAAGCTTAGAATCTCTCTGATCTCCTTGTTGTCCATCTCACCTCCATTGTCACTAATTATTTCTCGGACAGAATGACCCAACATCTTTGCATGTTAAAGCACCTTTTTTTACATTTCTTTGACTTCGGATTTCTCTGCCATCAGATAGCCATTTCGAAACTTTGTATAATTGTCCTTGAATACAACTACATACCTTTTATTTTTGAAAGAAACTTTAAGTGGTCCTCATACATCGGCCGATATCAATTCACCTGGTTTTGTTGATTTTTCGATATGACCAAATGGCAGCCTGTAAGCCTTTCCATAGATGCAAGGCTCACATAATTGCTTTTCTTTATTAACAAGTTTTATGTTCAACTCTCTTTGCATCTTATCTTGCACATGTCTTTTATCTTGATGGCCCCATCTTTCATGGTACAACTGCAATTTATTATCAACAAAATTTAGTTCAGGGTTTCTTTTCAATAGTACTGGTTTAATTTTTGCCTCAAACAACGTGCCGCCGACATCTCTTGTACCATTCAGCAACAGCTTTCCCTGATTTGTGAGCCAGCACTCAAAAACACTTTTTGGATTCCTGTAATATGCTGCTAGAACAGAAAATAAGTTTCTGCACAAGTTTGGCACATACCAGACATCTTTTAGCAAAAATTGTTCCCCAGTGGTCAAGGTTTTTATTCGTACTGTTCCCGTACCTAATGCAGGTAAGATTTCTTTTCCTGCCGATTTTATACCATATGGAGTCTCAAATTTCTTAAAATCAATGTATTATAAATCACTGTTAGTTACATGTCTTGTAGCCCCATTGTCTATAAACCATATGTACGGATGGGTAGACGACTCAGCTGACAAAGCTGAAACCTCGATAAACATAAGACCTTCAGTATCAGCTGCTGGCCTCTGAAGCTTCTTCTGCAAGCTGTTCAGGTTTTACTAACTTGCCATCAATCATATAGAGCACCCTCGTGATAATATAAAAGATCTTTTATTTTTCGTTTCCAAACTGTCCAATCAGACTCACTTGCCAAGGGTTTTATCTGTTTAAAAAACTCCATTTTATTCCAACTATTGTGTTTACTAATAACTTAGTTAAAACTTATAGTACACTCGAAAGTATGATCTAAACTACATAAACAATCAACTACACATTTTTTAAATAAAATGTTAAACACTTTTCCTAACCCCAAACACTAATGAGTTTTGTTTTGTTTATCTCAACTTTTAATCACGACACTTTAATATTGCAAATAATAAGTCTTCTTATAAACTCAAGTAACTGGGCACATAACCTTTTATATTATTTGAAACGAAAATAAAGTATTTTAAAATAAACATGACCACGTGCTTCTTGAAAACGATCTTTATTCAACATGAACATGACTGTATTATCCTTACTTATACATATTGGCTTGCCTAAACTAATTACCCAACTGTAATAGATAATAGAGTAAACATCATGTATACTTTAGGGATTCCATGTTTTTCTTGCTTATGTTTATGTTGGAATACGCATTAAGATCATTAATTGTGGCTGCTATGTATATACAAATTTCTATTTACTTTCTCACTGAAGTAATATTTTGGTGGGACACGAACATAAAACCGACTTATATTTTTTGTTTTATTATACGTACATATTTTTTATAATTATACTAATTTATGAAATGCTTGGCGGGCCGCATAAAGTGTCGACACGGGCCGAAATTTGCCCAGGCCTTATTTAGACTAATAGTCTATATTAACGAGAGGAACTGTAATAGTGCTGGCATAGAATTGAATTTTTTAAATTATTTTTAACGAAATTATTAAAATTCACTTTTCCTAGTTATACCTTAATTCCCTTCCCTTATTACCTATTTTCCCTTTATTTCCCTTACTTAACAATTCCTAAATCTCGTCATTGAATTTAATACAAGTTTTAATGAATAGTGTAACTTGACGTATTGGTATTTAATTACAAAAATCACTGACCCATCGAATTAGTATTAATAAAACGTGCACTTGCAAAACAGGAATGGTAACAAGAACAATATTTAAATTTCCCGCTGATAATAAAAATGAGATTAATATATACATATTGATATATGAAATTGGTTGGTATGCGTGCAGCCAGCTGGAATATTTAAATTAATCATTGTTTTAATATTTGAAGAGGACGAACAAAACTTCGGCTGGTTTCATTGTTGGATATAGCAACTCTAGAAATAGATTAAATGTTTTATAAAATAATCAGCAGGAGTTATTTACGCGTTTCATATTTTTTTTCTATTATAGAAGTATATTAGATTCCAGGAGATTTTAATAATTTAGAGGATAATTGTAGTACGGAAAGAAATTCGTTACCTGAATGTTAGCTTTAGTATTATTGTCCTTGGTTTATATAAAACATATCTTTCTAATATATTCATTGAATTATGTTTTACAAATGTTTGGAAAAAGAAAATATGGATTTAAGTGGTCTGTTAGAAAAGTATCCGACCTTAAGCCGGTAAAAGAAAACTGGCATACCTGGAGCTTTGGAAACCTAATCACTCTCAAAGTAGTCTCCTTGGGACTCCACACACTTCTCCCAGCGGTGCCGCCATTGTTGGAAGCATTCCCAAAAAGCCACTTTCGGAACGACTTTAGCTCGGCTGTCGTTGCAGCCATAATGTCCTCTCTTGTCTGAAATCGCGTTCCTTTCAATGGCCTCTTGACTTTGGGGAATAGCCATAAGTCGCAGGGAACATATCATGAGAGTAAGGGGAGCCTGTCGAACCAGAGGAGTCTGGTTTTTCGCCAAAAAATTGTGAACCAAGTGCGAAGAATGTGCTGGAGCATTGCCGATGGAGTCGCCAATTTCTTGATGACCACAACTCCAGTCGCTTGCGCCGCGTAGCATCACGTAGGCGATGTAGGACATCCCTCATTTCACTTGTCGATTGAAAAACCGACGAGAGCACTACACACTACGTCACTTGAACACAGCAACTGACGCTATCTACAGGCGGGAAAAAATTCACGCATGCGCACGAAGGTTCAAGGTCGGCTCATGCAAACGCGCTTGATTCGAATCCATCAGGTTTTAAAAATAAAAAATAAGGTCGACTACTTTTCTAACAGACCACGTATGTTAAAATAAATCGTTTATATATTTTATTTACTCACACACCAAAATGAACTCATTCATAAATACCCTATTTTATGTGAAGGATGCCATTATTATAATCGTGTGTAAAAGATTCCAAATCGTGCGTAACAGTTCAATGTAAATCAAATGGAGTTTCATTATTAAACGATTTCTGTTTGTTGTTACTATTGAAACAACTCGCGTCACTAAACAAAAACATAGACGTAGTGAAAATAAATTTTCTGACGTATATTCGAATTGAATTAATTTTTCTTACTTTGAATCAAGAAGTGTCGTCCTCTCAGTCTGGCTCTAATATAACATAATCTAATGTTAAAAACAGAAAATCTAATCTAGATTAAATCTAGGTGAACCTAGATTACATCGAAGAAGGGAAAGATGGTCCCTTCTAGGTTCTCCACCTTCTTTGACCTTGACACTTCTGATTTCGACTTACGTTTTTGGTTACCCACTTCCTGTTTTTCACAGATGAGTGTGTGATGTCTTTGTGTAGCCCAGCGTGCGAGGTCTATGTAACCCCACGCTGGGTGTTAGGTCTATGTAGTCCTACGTGTGATGTCTATGTAACCCCACGCTGGGTGTGAGGTTTTCACGGTGATGGTCCCACATCAACACCGCCTGTGATCGACGCGCGGGATGAACTGAGTAGTTCTGCCGCGGTCACTGCCGGTCCCAAGCCCGGATAAAGTGTGGAGGGTTCTTAGGCCAGGTTAGCTCCCTGTCTAAGGTAAAAAACACCTACGGCTCACAGAGAAGAAGGCCCAGCCTCGGAAAATGGTCGGATCACTTTGGAAACAACCCACGCGCGGAAAAGGATTAAGAGCGGCATGCAGGGTAGAGGACATAGTGAGATGAGGGAGGGAAAGGAGAAGAAATTGGCGTGACCACATAGACAGAATGAACCAAGAGAGACCTGCATACATCGCCAGAGATGGTAAACTAGGTGGCCGACGCCCGCCAGGGAGACCACATAAGAGATGGAAGGATAGTTGGAGCTCCGCCTCACAGGATAACCAACCGAATTGAGCCTTGGCAATAAACAGACCTCAAGATCTTCTCGAAGTATGAGAAGAAAAGTTCCCCACATCTGGCCGCCCTATTTCAAAATTCGGTGCAGGCGGGAAAATTCAAAATTTAACGCTGGCGGAAAAATTCAAAATCGAAACCAGACCGAAAGTGTCAAGGTTTAGGTCAGTGGAAGGAGAGGGCCTAGAATGAAAAACCTTTCCCTATTCATCGACAACGACCAAATAGTGTTCCGTTACTGTACGTTTTTACTAGTTAGCAATTCTTTCCACGGAGATGCTGAACGTTCTAACCTTATTGTGTCAGTGATTGAAGTATGTTGTCTGTCAAAAATTTTTCGATATTATCGGTAAGAAACATTTTTTTTGTAGATTCAACAGTATTTTAAAATGATTAGATAAAATAATGTATGACACGTGTGTGAAAGACCTTTTTGAATGAGTTGCGAAGTTTAAAGCACGAGCCGAAGGCGAATGGTTTAAACTTCGTAACTCATGCACAAAAGCCCTTCTTCAGAAACTTGTATCATAAATTACTATTAATAATTTTCATTTTTCGTTCGTTAGCATTTTTTCCAAACTTATTATATTCATTAATAAATTAAAGTTTGAAATCTATTTGGAATGGATAACACGCGATTTAACATGTATTGAGACGACACTACAGCAAGCAAAAGCAAGAATAACTTTTTTAACGCAAAGCTTTTCAAAAATTCTACACTGTGAAGGCACAAGAACTGGTATTACGTATTAAGGCCGATTCTCATATACGCGACACTCCGCTACGCGATGACGCGCGATGAAGTGTCGCGAATTATCGTGTCGCTGCTAGGCATTCTCATATATGCTATACTCAGCTACGAGATTCTTTGCTGCAAGTGTCAAATCTGCAGTTTCTCTACATTTCAGGTTAGGTTAGGTTTATTCCAACTTAGGTTAGGTTTATTCTAACCTAATATTAATAAATTTTAATTTAACAAAATTTTCAAAATGTCAAGTTTGTTAAGTTCCGATGCTGATTTATTCGTCTTAGCCAAATGTTATGAAAATGAGAAATTAAAAGAAAAGAAGAGGAAAAGAAAATATTGGGTGCATCAGACCGATCTTTTAATACTAAACTCTATATTTAACACGAGGGTAATTTGTAAAAACAAACACAAATATTTGTGGTTATGTAAGTCGTTATTCTAAATTGCTATTGGTCGTAGTCAGTCGCGCCACGCGACAAAACGTAAAAGAATGCTCATGAAATAATCCCAGCGGCAGCGCGCGGTATAACGACTTGTAGCAGCTATCGCGTAGCCATAGTGAGAACGTGCCCATTTATAACAATGTTAATCATTATTTGACTGGCGATGTCGCGTGACGTTGCGTAGCTGAGTGTCGCGTATATGAGAATCGGCCTTTAATCTACTCTATGGCCACGTCACTTTCATAAGGTTGGCAGTACTGCCAGTACTGCTTCTCCGTGACAAAGCATTGGGGGAGTCCCCGATTGGTTGGATACGTTACGTAGCGAGTTGGTTGATTGTATTAAGAATTTGGTTGGAGTACGTGCTGCAAAGAGCTGGGTTGGAGCAATTTCATTCTTCGGATTTGTACAGGCAGTAGGTATACAATTTTTTTTCGGCGTCAACTCATCGCTGGGCAATTATGCTCCAACATCTTGAAAAATGTGATGAATATAAGTAATCCTCATCATTAATTCTGAAAGGAGTGTCCCACACAAGGCGGTGTGCAAGAGCCTATATTATGGTTTTATCAAAAGGTTATAAGAGTTTCAAAAAAGCTTGCAGTCTATTGTTGGCGATGAGACTCAGACACCGCAAGCGATTCAGAAGGCCAGATATCTATTAAAGGACTTGTAACATGCCGTAACAGCACTATTCCGGACGAATCAATAATGTTAGTATATCTTATATATAAAAATCAACTATTGACTTCCAATGACAGTCGATCTTTTAAAACCGCATTTAGATATTTTGGTTTTACAGCGAGAGTTATTTGACGATTACGAGATGAAGGCAAATGAGAAAACTGATACTCAATACATTGATAAAAATCAGCGTGTGCGAAGAAGGAAAACGCATCACGATGACGGATCTGTAGAAGACGTTGTTCTCAGGTGGAAAAGAGAAGTTACAAATTGAAACTTATTTGCCTGTACTAGACATTCAGAAATGCCGCGGCGTATAGAAGCTTATCAACACATGAGTTCTCTGTTTGGATTTGTAACCGATTTCTGAACAAAGTTCAACGATGAAATTACAGAGGCTTGTACAAAGTTTAGTGAAAATTATTCCGAGGACATTGAGCCTGAGTTTATAGACGAAATAGTGTAGTTCAACCTCATTTTAAAATTAGTGGATGCGTGGAAATGTAAAATTGTACTTGCCGAGGAATCGCATAAATTGATTTTTGATAAAATGGCACAGTCAACTTTCACGAATGTAATGTTAGCATTGAAAATATATAGAAGTCTGATGATATCAAACGCCTCTGGGAACATAACTTTTCGAAATTTCAGCCTTCCAGTCTAGTAAGTCTAGTGTCCAGCGAATCATCTTCATCTCTATGACATGTAGTTTTTGTTCATGGCTCGTCGTTACTGGTCAGCATTCAGTACCATACAGTGCTACTGTTCGAACGATGGCTCCGTAAATTTTTGACTTCAGATATAGATCCACATTCCGGTCAAAAAGGACTTAGCGCCATATCAGCCATGCAGCGTTGACTCCGTTTCGGGCATCTGGGAGTGTTTGACTATCTGAACAGATTAGTGTACCCAAGTATTTGAATACAGATGATTTTTGTTCCAACATGAACATAACTACACAAAACATCCCAAAGCATGTCTATGCCCGCTGCCAGTACCATCTACCTTCCAATCTTCTTCTTTAGCCATTAGGTCCATCGTTTGGCATAGGCCTTTCTCAATTGTTTCCATCTTTCCCTACTCTGTGCTAGTTGGATTCATGCTAGTCCGGCTGTTCCTATGAGGTCATCATACCATCTTAATCTATGATCTCCATTTTATGATTCGCTTGTTCCATCTCATCCTATCACTCCTTGCAACGTAACCTGCGCATCTTCATTAGAGGATTGAAACGAGGATTGAAGATTTTTTTTTCCAATATTGGTGACTAAAGTCACTTCTCCAATATTGGTAACTAAAGCCACCAAGAGAAAAAATTCTTGAATCCTCGTTTCAATCCTCTAATGAAGTTGCGCAGTGATCGCATTCTTTCGTTTCGTTATCTGTACCTCTTAGTAATCCCCTAATATGTCATCACAGGTAGAATGCACTGTTCAAAAATTCTTGATTTAGGTGTTATCCGCTTCCTGCTTTTCACAGATGAAAGTGGGAAGTCTATGTAGTACCACGTGCAAGGTCTATGTAATAGCACGCTCGGTGTGAGGTCTATGTAGTCCCACGTGTGAGATCTATGTAACCCCACGCTGGGTGTGAGGTCTGGTTTCGACTTCCGTTTCCGGTTTCCCACATTCGGTCGCCCTATTTCAAAATTCGGTGCTGGCGGGAAAATTCGATCGCGTTCTTTCATTCGCTATTTGTACCTTTTAGTAATCCCCTAATACGTCATCACAGGTAAAATGCATTGTTCAAAAACTCTTGATTTAGGTGTTGAGCTATTGTCTTATTTCGCAGGATGAATGATAGTTTGGCGGAAGCCACCCATCGTAGAATCTCCTTTTTATTTTTTCCTTCTGTTTGGTTTGGTTGATAGTATCTAAGTTTCTGTCCTAGGTATATGTAATCTTCCACATTTTTAACTTCCTGTCCTCACTATTATTGGTTCTTCCATTCCTAAGTACATTTACTTAGATTTTTGAAAGGTTAATTTTCAGCCCTATTTTATAGATTCTCTTTGTTGGTCTGCAATTATTGTTGATCTAACAAAAAATCTCTACTATGTGCCAAGATAATATCGTCAGCATATCTTAGATTGGTTAGTAGAGTTTCATTGATAACTTTCATCGTTCCACTCAGTTTTCTTAAAAATCTTTTCCAATGCTAAAAAGAAGAGTTTTGGAGATAAGGAGTCTCCTTGTCATATTCCGCTTTCAAATTGGAAACTTACGTTTAGGTTTTTCGTGGATAATGTAAGTTAAAGTTGCTGCTTTGTTGCATTCTTTGTTGGTATTCGTCGAAAAATATTTGATGTCGAAATTCTGGGAAAATGAAGTCCTGAATACAGTTAAGACTCCAAAGCTATAATATCTGGGAGATATAATGCGTAACGAGAGCCGATATGTCCTTTTGCAGAAGATCCTCCAAGGGAAGGTATATGGAGCTAGAGGAGTGGGCAGAATATCGTGGTTGAAAAATTTAAAAACGGTGTTCTACCAATCAACCACTCAGCTCTTCCGCGCCGCTGTTAACAAAGTTCGAATAGCCAACATGATAGCGAACATCCGGAACGGATAGGCACTCCAAGAAGAAGATTCGTCGAACTTTCTCTCTAGTCTGTTGGTGATTATTTTTGTCAGTAATTTGTATACATGTGATATTATACTGATCAGCCTTTAATTTTCTATCATTTTAGATTTTTTGTGGTTATCACCTTTTTTGAAGATTAGGACCACGTTAGCGTTTTTCCATTGTTTGGGCATTTTCCTCGTCTTTAGGCGTTTGCTTAGTAGTTTCGTAATTTTCATTATTAAATTATCTCTTCATTCTCGTGTCATTCCCACCGTGATATTCTCATCTCCAATTGATTTATTGGATTTCATGTTGTTCAAAGTAGTTTTTGCTTTGTCTATTACCTACTTCTAATATACCTGCCACAATTTCATAGACACTGCACATTAAAATAACTATTGAAATAAAATTAAATTGTTAAAATAAACCTCGATTAAATTTTCATCCGCAATGTGGCCCTACAGACTAAAAATTTGCCCACCCCTGGACTAGATCAGTCACCTCCTCACTGGTGGTGTCCACTCACCACCCACCCCTGCAGTCCAGCTTTCTCTGCTATTTCCTTGAGTTCATTGATTTGTATTACAGCTTCTTGTTCAGTCTCAGCTAAAAGAGCCGTCTGCAAAGGCCAGACTTTTGGGATTGGCGTTTTTGTCCTTTTATCAAATCATAGCACCAGAGTCGTTATCTTGCCAGTATGTCTTCATTATCTTATCCAAAACCACATTAAACAGCATCGGTGAAAGGCCATCACCTTGTCTTGGTACCGGCAACCGGTTTTACGTAAAGAGCCATTTTCATTAAAAAAATGAGCAAATCTTATACAAGAGCCGCAGGGAGATTTTTACGAGGGAATTGATGCAGAAATTTGTTTTATCTCAGGTGCGTAACTTAAGGTTTTTAGATTCCAACAACTTTCAAGTCTAACGTTTCAAGAAAGATTTCAAAAAAGTATAATTTCGTCTCGTCCTTCTCTCAACTTCTTATTGAGATTGTTAAGATGTGCTCTCTGATTGCAGTAGCAAAATATCTCTAATCTCTGATTTTTTGTAACCAGTCGTGATAACGACAAAGGGCTTCTCTAAGTTAAATGATGGTTTAACACCAAGCATTTGAAGTCCTTGGCGAAGCCACCAAGCATTCGAAGACAATGAAAATATGTTCGATACATTGACTGGGATTTTTAAGAACATTTTCGCAATGAATTAATGTTTTTGCAACGATTCAATTGACTATTTTTATCCTCAGCATCTAGCGCTACAATCCTGGGTGGGTCTTAGCTGACTGTCTTACTTTTTTCTTCTGTCTTACTTTTTGGAGATCTTGTTTTTTTGTTGTCTCTCCAACGCATTATAGAACGTCCGAGTGGTCTCTTTCCTGTTGGAATCTTTTGCCACACCAATCTTACGAGTCTTTCGTGATCAAGTCTGCGTACGTGAACTGCCCATCTTAGTCGTTGTGATTAAATCTCTTGGAAAATATCGCTGTCGTTGTAAAGCTCTTGCAACTCGGCATTCGTTCTAATGTGATACCGATTTGTGTTCGACTATTTTTAGTACCAAGTCCATTAATACTTTTATCTACTCGCACACTAAAATGAATACATTAATAAGTTAGTAAAATTATTGTATGTCCTATATCAGTGGTGGCAAACCTATGGCACGCGTGTCACAGCTGACACGTATGAAAATTTTATTGACACGCGAACTACTTCTCACGCATGCCTTCTAAAATTGTTAAACTATCTTTTCTAAAATAATTTTTTAAGTTTCTCAATCTACTTTTGTCCGTAATTGCAAAAGGCGCACGAAAATTTTCAAATTTAAAAAAATTCACCAAAGCCGTATTTACAAAGCTACAATTTTGAAATTTGGCAATTTGTGAGATTTCGCAAGAATATCAAATCATACCAAGTTTTATCAAAATCCGTCGATTCGTTTGTCCGTAATTGCAAAAGGCGCACAAAAATTCAAAAAATCACAAAAGCCGTATTTAGAAAGCTACAATCTTCAAATTTGGGAATTTGTGAGATCTCGTCAGAATATCGAATAATACCACGTTCTATCAAAATCCGTCGGTTGTTTTTGCCCGTAATTTCAAAAGGCGTACAAAAATTTCCAAAATTCTCGAAAGCCGTATTTACAAAGCTACAATTTTGAAATTTGGCAATTTGTGAGATTTCGCAAGAATATCAAATCATACCACGTTCTATCAAAATCCGTCAATTGGTCTGCCCGTAATTTCAAAAGGCGTATAAAAATTTCCAAAATTCACAAAAGCCGTATTTACAAAGCTACAATTTGGGAATTTGTGGGACTTATCAAATCATACTACATTTCATCAAACTCCGTGGATTGGTTTGCCTGTAATTGCAAAAGGCACACAAAAATTTCCAAATTTTACCAAAGCCGTATTTACAAAGCTACAATTTTCAAATTTGGTATTTTGTGACGTCTTGTAAGAATATCAATTCATACCAAGTCACATTGTAAAAGTAGACCTTACACGTCAGCATTTTAAAATGTGAAAATTTTTAAAAAATGGCACGCGGCCGGAAAAAGATTAGGTTAGGTCCTATATGCATCCTTATGTATTTTTTACAATCGTGTGTAAAAGTATCAAAATCGTTCGTAAAATCCAAATCAGATGGAGTTTCATTATTAAACGATTTCTGTTTGTTGATACTATGGCGACAACTCGAGTCACTAAACAAAAAAAACAGACTTAATTAATGAAATAATTTTTCATATTTTGAATCAAAAAGTCTCGGCCTCTCAGTCGGGATTTATCTAGCTCTAATGTAAGTTAACCTAACCATAATCTAATCTAGATTAAATCTAGGTTAGGTTAGGTTAGGTTACGATCAAATAGTTTTTCCGTCACTGTGCATTTTTACTAGTTAGCAATTTTTGCCACGGAGACTCATTGCGATTAAAGCTTTTAAGCTTCGCAACTCAAGCACAAAACCCCTTCTTCACAGACTCGTATCATAAAATACTATTTTAAACTTGACAGGAAATGTTTGCGTACACAGCGGCACCTCTTGATATGCATATCTCCGTATTAAGCAATCAAAGGTGAAAATGTCTACCTTAAAACGGGAACCTACTTTTCTCATGTAATTTAAACAATTGAATGTAATTTTTCTAAATGTCTCTCAATCTCTATTTTAATAAATGAAAGCTTGATTTGTTCGAATAAACTTAAAATACATGTTATGGACGAGTTGAAGAGCCACACAGACCCCTGAAGACCCCTGGATTAGACTGATATAATCTTAACTAAAACCAACGAAGAAAAGCAGACTTGGCAAATTTTTTTCATGTAACTGTTTTATGTAAAACATTTTTATAAAACGCATATTTTGATTGCATAACTAAAGAGAACTTATATAAAACTGTATCGTAATAGCATGCGCGTCTATTACGTGTTTTAATATTCTGCCAATTAATTTTAATAATGGCGCAAACAGCGGACTATAAATAAAACATTCAATAACATACATTTAATTGAATTTAATAAATTCTTTGAAGAATTTTTGTAAATTTAAGTATTTCCAATTAGTTTCCAACATGCGTTTCTACTTTTAATTGCGTCATTCTGCTAATATTTCCATAATTTTATCTAATAAATAGACGTTTGTCCGCTGTTACTTATATCTAACTTTCAATTAAAATATTATTGTAAAAATAAATGGAGAAATTCTCTTGTTTATTAAATTTTTGTTTGGATTAAAATCTCATAAAGTGCAGTGAATGATATTCGACTATATGCAAATCGAGTGGGTCGAGCAAGTTCAGTATTAACTCTATGCAGCAGAGTGTGGGTCTCCGCAATTAATTATCCCAAGGACGATTTAGAATTAACAATGTTTCTTCTCACAAAATATATTAATGGGGCCCCGTTGCATACCGCGTAACTGCTAAATCGGCTGGAAACAAGATTCGCGATTAACCAAGCTTAAAAAGAGGAACAAAACGGAAGCTTTGACCTAAAGTAACCTAATGTTAAACTCAAGGCAAAGATCTACTTTTTTTACAAGGTTTACATTAATTTAGAATTTAAAAATGTTAGTTTGCATAAAAATGTTTTATTGGAAATGTCATGGAGATTTCCAAAAGTAAAAAACATGTAAGATTTTTTAAATAGATTCTGATAGAATTTGTTGAACTGCTTAATTAAATATTTAAAAGAAAATATTTACTCGGTTCTTACTTATGCGTGCCGTACTCTCTTCCCAGAGAATAGGCAACCTCTCACACTAATATGCGGGAACGCATCATCACACTAATATGCGGACGTAGCAGTTTCTCGCCGGTTCCGAACGGCACTATTTGAGATGTTCCTTTGGCAGAATTACTCGTCAGAAAAACTGTCTGAGCTGATGCGTGTCTCTATGCACAATGTGACACAAATATTTTAATTTTTATCTTCTCAAAACTTCCTCATCCTTTCGCTCTAGGCCTGTCTTCTTTCTTGCGTCCATGCGTTTTTCTAGTTTCAAACTCTTAGCTGTTGGATTCTTTGATGTGAAGTTATGTGAATTTATTTCCTGCCTGTATTTAGTTCGTGTAGTTGCCAATGGGTCAATTTTGATTACTGAGAGGTCATTTTGGGTGTCTACTAGGCAGCGTACTTTTGAGTATCGGGTTCCATTGATGATGTGGAAGATTTTCTTGGCCAATCGAGTGTCATCCATTCGTACTATATCACTGTAGAATTTCAGACGTCTTTTCCGTGCAATTGAGGAGAATCGTTTTGTCAAATAATTCAGTTCTTGTGAGCTTTTACGCATCCAGATACCATCTTGTACCTTGGGTCGAAATATTTTTCACAGTATCTGCCGTTTTACTTTCTCAATGTCTTTGATGTAGATGGTTAATGATGAAGTCGCAATTGCATAGAGTGCTTCTGGAAGAATGACTGTATGGTAGTGACGGAGTTTTGCTTTAGTAGAAAGTGATGACTTGTTATACATATTCCAGGTGATTGTATAGGTGTTTGTATAGGGTGTGGTGGTGGCTCAGATAGCTACTGGGCTCTTGGCTCTTGAGTCGGACAGCGTGAGTTCCAATCCCACACAGAACCAAAGCAGTAAAAATGAAAAACTAATGGCTGCAACCCATCACACTCAATTCCACAAACCGGCTTAGGCAACCGTGGGGTCTCAACTGCCTAACCCCTTCTCTGGAAATTTGTCGTTCGGATTCTACGTTAAACCGCTAGGTCCCCCATATTCAAATCTTAGTGCTGAGGTTGGATATGTGGCAGAGAAGAGGCCGGTGCCCAACAGTGGGACATAAAGGCTGATGTGTGTGTGATGTGTGTATAGGCTTTGCGTAACTTTGCTGCACGTGTTTTGTTAGCCATTCTTTCCTTACCAGTGTTTCTAATTATTTCACCTATGTACTTGAAGTGCTTAACTTGTATGACGTTGCCATATTTGGTTGCAAGATGTATCATATTTGAGCTCTTGGAGTCTTTGTATTGTGTTTTCTCGTAAGGGATTTGAAGGCCGGTCCTGATGACGATTTCATGAAGTATCTCAATGGCGTATTTGGTTTCTTCAGTAGTCCGGGTGATTATTGCAAGGTCGTCAACAAAAGCGAGGCACTTTATATTGATTCGTTTGTCCTTTGTTCCCTTATATACTCCAGGTACATATTTTTCCCATATTTTGATTATCTTATCTAGTACCAGGTTAAAGAGAAATGGGGACAATCCATCACCCTTTACTCCAGTACTGATTTGAAAAGGTTCTGAGATTTCACCCATGAATTTTACTTTAGATGTTGGACCTGACAAAGTCTGTTCGATTAACATGGTTGCTTTACTATCCACACCGTATTCACGAAGTATACTAAACAGAGTTATGCGAAAGTGACAACTGTGCGGTTCGGCTGGCAATGTTGCAGTATCATCTTCAGGTTCCAGATTTGTTCCGCGCATGATCGGTGCGGTCGAAAATCTGTCTGATATTCACCGATCAGATGTCCTGTCTGTTCTTCCAGTTTGGTGAGGAGGGCATGTGAGGGAACTTTGTAGGCGATTGATAGAAGGGGAATGCCTCGGCAATTCTTTGGATCAGTCTTGTCGCCCTTTTTGTGTAGTGGGTGGATCAAAGCATTTTTCCAGTCCGCTTGTAGGATGACGCTCTTCCATCTATTTATGATGGCGGGATGATGGCTTGCAGTCTGTTAATCAAGAGTTCACCTCCGATCCTGAGCATTTCAGCGATTAAGCCGTCTTCACCTGGTGCTTTGTTGTTTGGCTTTGCCGGTTCTGATTGGATGCGAAAGCCGGATTAATGGATGTTCCAGATAATTTGGAAGTTTATTCATTATGATTGATGGAGGAACGGATTAGTT
Organism: Phosphuga atrata; assembly: GCA_944588485.1. Taxonomy (NCBI): domain Eukaryota; kingdom Metazoa; phylum Arthropoda; class Insecta; order Coleoptera; family Silphidae; genus Phosphuga; species Phosphuga atrata. The sequence goes on along the minus strand of OX155899.1, from coordinate 2,732,383 downwards.
TTGGAAATACATTTAAGTTAAACATTGATAACTCGTTCATTCTTTGAGACGATTAAAAATCTGCTCTGTAGCCGCGACCTGATCCTAATGGCTCGCGTACACCTAATCCGTCATCGGCCGAAGTTTGCTCGGGAGACGACGGCCGAAGTCGGAGTGATTCAAACACTTGTAAAAGAAAGAGAGCGCGTACACAAACGCGATGACGATGACGGTCGCGTTTGTGTACGCGCTCTCTTTCTTTGACCAGTGTTTAATTCAATCGTCCGAGTTCGGCCGTCCTCGCCCGAGAAAACTTCCGCCGATGACGGATTAGGTGTACGCGAGCCGTAAGTCTGAGAAATCGGATGCTCAAATGTTACGTATTTCCAGTATTTTGTATTGTGTAGAAGCTTGGACCCTAAACGTGTATTGTAAGAACACTTCGAGATGTGGGTCGTCCATAGGATGTTGAGAGTATCATGGACGATTAAAAATCTGCTCTGTAGCCGAAGCCGGAACCTGAGAACTCAAATGCTCAAAAGTGTACTTGTGTTTTCAGTCCTTTTGTATTTGGACCCGCTTGGAGCCTCGACGTGTATTGCGAGAAGCCTTCAAAATGTGGGCCTACCGTAGAATGTTGAAAGTATCATGGACAGAACATATGACCAACATGGAGGTTCTGAGAGGAATGGAGAAAGACATACAGATCCACAGGAAATGAAAAACTGAAATTGCAATATTTCAGCCACATCATGGCCCGAAATATGAGATTCTGCGACTCATAATCCAAGAAAAAAATCGTGGGAAAAGATCTATTAGAGCGAGAAGATTGGAATCTGCGTGTAATGTCACGTCATTTGATATACCTAAGACCACAGTTTCCAAAATCAAAGTAGCATTGATGACAGCCAACCTCTTGAAGGGAGACGGCACACGAAGAAGTAGAAGGTAATTTTGATTTTCAAGGTTTTTGTGTTGTTTAAGTCTTTGAGGCGGTATTAAAAGTGTCCAGTCTTTGATGCGTAAATAGGCATTGTGGGATATTTAAATTGATCTTAAATTGTGAATCGTGAACCTAAAGATCAATTCATAAATTCTCATCCACGCGACACTCAGCTACGCGACGTCGCCTGTTAAATAATGATCACATTATTTTAAATGATTTTGTTGGTATAAAATGATGTTCCGCATTTCCTCACGTGTTGATGGAACAGAGTCCTGGTTTGGGGTGGCTATGTGGGATTGGAGTCTTTCTTCAGGGGTTCCACAGTTGTGTAACTTCTCGAAGTACTGTTTCAGTGTGATTTTTCTTGTGTGATTTCACAGTTCGCTTATGTGTTGGTTCCAAGGGTTCCATCAGGCCAACGGAAACAGAGGCTCGGTGGCTTGTAGCTCATCAGTTCTTCCCTAAATGTTCTGTAGAAGTTTCGGGTGTTATTTGTTTTGAACTCATTGTTCATTTCCTCTAATTTTATAAAATGGTATAAACGTTTAATGCGACTGATCGTTTTGGATGCCTCCCTCGGCATTTTTAAGATATTCTGCCAATTATCTTGTGGCTATGCCAAGTCTTCCATGCAAGCATACGGGATTCAAGCGCCCTGTCGCATTGCAATCTATGTTTTCGTTCTCGAATTATCTGAAGAAGTTCGTCCCAAATTTGTGTGTTGGTCTGTAGTGATTGTGCGAACTCCTCCGCGTGCTCTCTTAGGTATTCTGGATTTATACGCGGGAATTTAGATTTTGGACACTTCCTTCTCTTAGGTAAGAAGCAGGTTTTAATTTGTGAAAAATAATGATCGGACTCCACGTAACCCCTGCGTACCGATCGATTTGGTATTCCCCGATGTGGTTGATTAGTGATTTCCAGGTTGTCATCTTACGTGGTAGTTTCTTAAAGTGTGTGGACATTAGTTGGAGGTTAGCCATTCCATATATGTTGATTAGGCGATGCATATTGCCATTTGTCTTTTTGTGTGCCGAGAAATTCCCAGTGATGTCTGTGCTCCCTTTCTCTGAAGATTTGTGCATTGAAATCTCCGAGGAGGATCTTGATATGGAGTTGCGGCATCTTCGTGTCTGCCCGTTCTAGCTGTGATCAGAACTTCTCCACTTTGTTTTTGTCAGGTTCATTGTTCACAGAAGCATGTGCGTCAGTGTGTAGGCCTTGTTAACGCATTTAATTGTAAGTAGGGAGATCCGTTCTGAAGGTAATGAGAAATCTATCACAGAGTTCTGGATACTGTTATGTACTAGAAATGCGGTTGCCAATATATGTAAACTACTATTGCTTGGATGAAAGCTCAAGGTGATCACAATCACGAAATCTTGTTTCTTGTACTGCAAGTATGAGGATACTGAATTTACCGCAGGTGTCCATGAGCGTCTTTAGTTTTCCTATTTTAGTCAGCGTCTGTACGTTGAGAGTGCCAATGAAGTGCTTACTCTTGGGTTTTGGGAGTTTTGGGAAGCTCCGACTCTTCCCTGCATGATGTCTTGGTCCCCCAGAATCCGAATGACCAGTTTTGCTTTCGCTCGTCATAGCTAGGGCCAGAGGTAATTGCATTACAGCTTGTGTTTACATCATGCCAAGTTTGTGACTGATATTAGCTCGTGGGCTTGAGCCCAGGGCGAGTGAGTCGCTGATAATAGATTCCATTTTCGTTGTAATCTCGTCGATACTCATCGTAAGGATATTAAGTCCATTCAGCAGCTGGTGTTTTGCTGTGGTTGACATTATAATTATCTCCATTTCAAGGTTTTATAATCTTGATACAATTGTTACAAGATACAGTTACTACTTGATACAGATACAGTTTTTGCTCTAATATAGGTAATTTTTATGTCCAAAATATGGCTTCTTATGCAAATATGATAATAGCACCTGGGTCATTGTCAAATTTTGCGCAGGTAAACTAGTCCCGAAACTATTTTTTTTTATTAGTCATAATCAAACAACCCCTTAAAAATGTTACATTAAATACGAAATACATTGAACTAATAAATATTTATTACTAAAATATAGTATATTTTACAGCAAGAGATGAAAGTTTTTTGGGGGAGGTGGGAGTTTGCTCACGGCGCCAGCGAGTTAGCAATCACACCGAACCAGAAAAAAACACTTTCATCTCGAGTAGTAAATGCAATTTTTTCTACTGATTTCGGTTGTAGAATCCATAATTCGACTTTAATAAATCCAATTCGAAGCACGACATTCGATGTAATTAATAAGAAGAAGATTCGAAATTGATGTAATTAGTAAAAGAAAGTCCATGCAAATTTAGTTTAGTGTTTTAATCGAGAAAATCAAGCTCATGCTCATTTTCGTCTCTAGACGTGAAAATATTTTCATCCCTAGAATGAAAAAATGTCACTTTCATGTAGGGTAAGCCGTGGAAAAAATGCCATTTTCACATATATCAGTAGAAAAAAGACGAAGGTCTGCATGGATACTGGTTGATCGGTAGGTCGGGGGGATACAAGAGATGTCAAACGTCTTCGAAACTTTGAACAGGGTGCGTATTTTTATTGTGTATCCACTCTGTTACCTACGTATTTACGTAAGTAAATCATCGTATTTTACATTATTTTACGTTCAGTATGTTGACAAGGAGGAAAATATTATAAATATGAAAGAAAAAGTGTACTTTAAGCTTTACTTTCTGACATATGTCTTATGGAATGTAAAATTTACTACTCTGTTACTAGGGCGTAGTAACAGAGTTGTTAAGATGGTAACAGAGTTGAATATGCCTATGTTCTTTAACTTTGGACTTGAAATTTTAGTAAGGTATGACTACATCTGATAACCAATATTGATAACCAATATTGACAAAGAGCATATCATGCCATTATTAGGTACCATGAAAGGCCATCATTCACTTATGAGGCTGGAGTCTCAAGGTATAGAAATTTGAGTTGTTTCTGTTCGCGTGGTTTTGTTCTTGCATGGATCCCACTAGCTTTCCGTTCCATTAAAAACTGCAGTGGAACAATCAATTCCTTGCACTTCCGAAAGCAATTGGTTGTCCAATATTTAGGTGCGGAACAGGAAAAATATTAACTCTATTCAGGCTAATAAAATAAAACAAGGTGTTTGTGTTTGTGTCTTGGTTAAAATTTCCAGTTCAAATTTGGATCACGTAATATATCTGGGTTGGGCCTCCTCTGAAGTAGGTAAAAAAGGCGAGGTTAAAATTGTGTTTTTTAAGTTAATCGATGTTATTGCAAGTAAATTTAAATTGGTTGAGTCTGATTTACCTTATCAGTCTTTTGATAATATACTTGATATTGTTCATCCAGAACTTATCTTATCCAGAAAAAGTCTGTAAAGGTAGAAGAATATATGTACTACCAATTTGATAGTGTTTTAGATTTATTTGAGAAATAAGCAACTTTCAGTGTTTTGCTCAAAAATTTCCCCTTTTTTATTGTTATATCGTTAAATCTAGGTCATATCGTCTAAATACCAGTCATATGGTTAATTGTTATAAATATTGAAATTTATTGTATATGCTTTTTTGACCTAAAGTTCAATAGAGTGCAATCTAGTCATGTAAGATACAAAAAAAACTTTGTTAATGTGTTATTTTTCTGTCACAATGATTAAAGAACATACTAAAGATTTTACTGAAAAGCTAGATAATATAATATAATACTAAAATAGGTAAATTTGTAGTTAATATATAAATAATAGTTAGCAGTTAATATATAAATATTTGGAGGTCTTCGGTAGAATTTAATATCAGTCAATATTCAATAAGTAACAGAGTAGGATGGTTGCGACAGTTACTACGTGGTAATCCATACTTACATTGAATTGAAAAATTCACTTCGTTTTTTACCACACTTATTTTATGTAAAAATGTTATATAACTTATTATTCACAGTTATACAAATTTCTACACATATCAAGGCTCGAGTTTCGACGTTTGACGGTCATTTTCAAGTGACTTTACAAATTGATGATTTTGAATATGTACCCTTATAGTTTTGGTGTGGTGGGGGGGCGGTGTTTGTCCGAAGATAAGGACTTATCTGTTTGAGATTGGGTGAGATTAAAAAGTTGGGAAAAGATTAGGTCACTTTGCTCGTTTCGGAGATTAACTGAGGGATTACGGGTTTTTTTGAAAATTTCTAATGAATCTAGGAGATTTAGTTTCGGGCCTTTGTTGCAATTATGCAAGATTTTTAGATTATCTATTTCTGGGAATTTATGATTGCATTCGAGACAATGGTTTGAAATAGAACTAGTGTCTTTTTTCAGACGAAAAGCGCGAGGTGTTCTGAAAACCGTGTTGAAAAACTTCGTCCTGTCTGCCCTATGTACACGCTATTGCATTCGGAACAATGAATTTCGTATACGCCGGATTTTTTAATGGGATCGATTTTATCTTTGGCATTAAACAATATGTTGGACAACTTAGAGGAGGGTTTACATGTTACTTGAAGATTTTGCTTTCGAAGGACATTTGCGATGTGTTCGCTTGTTTTGCCAAAATATGTCAGGGAGATGAAAGTTTTGTCTGAATTTGAGGTTTTCGGATAAATTTGGGCCATTGCGAATTGGGTTCGTTTATTATTGATAATGTTTTGGATGAGTTTTGTTGGGAAACCATTCTCTGTAGCGATTGAAATGATGGTACTTAATTCTTTGATTCTCTTTTCTGCGGAAAGGGGGATTGAAAAGGCTCGATGTATCATTGAATGATAGGCCGCTAATTTGTGTGTTATCGGGTGAAATGATGACTACGGGATTGTAGAGTTAACATTGGTGGGTTTTCTGTATATATCAAATTCTATTTTGTTGTTTTTATGAATCAGAGTAAGGTATAAGAAGTTTATTTTGTTGTCTGTTTCTACCTCGATGGTGAATTTAATTTTGGGATGAACGTTGTTTATTAGGTTGAGAAATTGGTCTAATTGACGTGTTGTACCACTAAAACACGCTATTACGTCATCGACATATCTATACCAAAATGAAATATGTTTTTTGGAGAAATCTAGTTTGAAGATTTTTTCTTCGATAGTTGACATGAATAGATCGGCTAAAAGAGGACTTAATGGCGATCCCATTGCTAGACCTGATGTTTGCTGATAGTAAGTGTTATTAAATTTGAAGTAATTTTGATTAACACATGTTTCCAGGGCTTCATAAAGTTCAGATTTTATAAGATGATGACAATTAGCTTTATCAATTAAATTTTGTATGATTTCGAGACACTCTTTAGTAGGTATATTATAAAACATACTACTAACGTCGAAAGATACGAGTTTTGAGTTTATTGGGGTTGTTATTGGTTTGAGGAGTTCCGAAAGGACGAGTGAATTTTTTACAGAATATTTTGGGGTAAATTTGGTGTATTTTTAGAGTATTCAGTTTAATTGCCAAAACTCTTGCTACACTGTTAATATAGGAGACAACTGGTCTAATGGGAGAATCGGGTTTGTGAGTTTTAATGAAACCATAGAGTCTGGGAGCTGTGGGATTCTGATTTATGATTTTAAATTTCACAAATTCTGAGAACAAAGTTGTAATATTTTTTAAGAGACTTCTAATTTGAAATTGTAATTTTTGTGTAGGATCCTTTTCAAGGGAGTTAGTTTTTCTGTTGAAATGAAAGAGTTCATTTTATTAATGTACTGTTCTCTTTCCAGGACGACTATCGAATTGGATTTATCGGCTTTTGTAAGGACTTGTAAAGAATTGGACTCAATTTTTGTTTTTATCGATTTGATCACTGCGGAGTCTGTGGTAGAATTACGGGCGTACGATTTTATATGATCGGCTATTTTGGCTCGGGGTATAAGAGGTTCTTGCACTTTTTTTAGCGCGATTTCTGACTCTACAATTATTGTGGATTTATCGGATTTGTTATTGATGAATGGGGTGTAGTTGGGGTTTTGGGAAAGAAAAAATTGTTCAATAGGACTGAAGATAACTTTTGAGAAGTTGATAAATTTAGACACTAGATTCGGTTTGGACATTACTTTTTGAGGTTCGGACTTTCTAAAAATGTATGCGGTCAGGGGATACCCGTCAGGAACAAAGTTCCTCGCGCATTTAAGAATCGAACAACTTATTTTTGAATTATTATTAAAACAATGAAAGTGCACGCAAATGCGTTGATTGAATGTTCTGGAAAATTTGAGAAAACTGGGACAAGATAAGTTGAAATGCGACCCGAAACAAAAGCGTCAATTTGATAAATGAATGAAAAAAAATGTCGGTTTTGTTTTGGGTCGCATTGTATCCTGGCCCGCAAGACAAGTTCCAATGCGGCCCAAAACAAAACTGACAATTTTCTTCATTCATTTATTTCAGACATCAAATTGTGAGTATAACTTTGCAAATGTCGCAACACAAGCAGTTTGTTCTATATAGTACTCTTTGGTGATTTTTACTTGCATTGAAACGCCGACAAGAGCACTACACACTACGTCACTCGAACACTGCTCGACAGCAACTGACGCTATCTATAGGCGGGAAAAAATTCACGCATGCGCACGAAGGTTCAAGGTCGGCTCATGCAAGCGCGCTTGACTCAAATCCATCAGGTTTTCAAAATAAAAAATAGGGTCGGATACTTTTCTAACAGACCACGTAGACTAAAATCCACCAATTATTTAGTGTATAGACGAGATTATTATATTACTTCAAAACTTGCAGTCGCAAAAAATGTGTGCGAGAATAATCTAGTCTGTCATAAATGACGAGAAAGAGAAAGAAAGAGAGCGCGCGGTATAGAAACATACACTGAGAGAAAGAGATAGGCATATAACGTAACGTAATGTTTTCTGCCTAATCACTTCTACAGAGACCTTCCTAAAGGAACACCGTTAAAAAAAAAACATTTTGGCACTTAATTTTGTTTTCTGTCCTTAATTCGTTAGTATGAGTTTTCCTCTGAACTCTTACAATTAGTATTAACATTGTAATATAAAGTTATTAAAACAAGTTTTTTAAAGATAAGTAAGATAATCATTTAATGAAAAAAGAAAACAAATTATTAATAATTAAAATAGCACAATAAATGTTAAGATAATTCCGACGGAATAAACGTAATAAACACAACTTGTTTTTGTATTACGTTACAATAAACAATGTTATTGTGTTTAAATGTCGAGTTGAAACTAGTGGAAATTTATAGTTAAAGGTAATTGTAAATAGTTAACAGCAATTGAAATCTATCAATTTATTTCTTGCACATTTAATTGGAGTGTCATTAAATGCAATATTTGTAGTAGCGAACGCCATTTAAATTGTCATTTATATTAATTGAAGAATAAATACTTTAATTAAACCTGTATTTAATTAAATCTAAATTTACAAAATAAAATTAACAAAACTTATTACGAAGATACAAAAACAAATGATCTAATGTTTAAAGGCCGGTCGCGTTTTGCACAACCTTTTGTCTGCGCAGTCTTAAGACAGAATGAAAACGTTGCAATTTGTTGAGCGTCTACACGGTGCAGATATATCTGAATATTTCGCACAGTTTTAGTGAAATCGTCATGTAGGAGGTGTACTTGTCTGGTTCTTTTTTGAACAAAATTAATGGGCACAGTCACAGTCTGCACAGTTCATGGATATCTATATTCTTTAGCTCAGTTATCGCTGCAACTGTACCGACTCCGCGCAGTTCAAAACTGCGCAGTCTACACGCAACGTTTTATCTGCAACGTGTTGAATTGCGCAGACAAAAGGTTGTGCAAAACGGAGCGTCTCGACCGGCCTTAATGATCTAATGATTCATTCATTATAATCAAATTTGTTTGTAATAGAGAAGTTTTAAAAGAAATCCAGTATGTAAATATTGATACAATGATTAAGATATTAACCACTTAAATTTGTTTTTGGAAAAAGTTATAAACGTTATTTTTTTAAATTTTTATTTATGTTGGAATAAAATGGCTTCTACTTTATTGAAATTGTTCTAGATAATTTGAAATATATTAAACATTCTTATAAATGTAGAATATTCTTAGAAATGTTAAATTATCGCAAGATTATGAGTTTAACAATTTGGCTAAAAATTGCAATGGAACAAAAAATTATATACATCAATATAATTTGTATTTGCAATTTACAAAATACAGAAAAGAAAATGCGAAATCGTGAAATACATCTTAAATTCGTTAATATAAAAGTTGCAAAATGTAATTAAAACTCAATCAAGTTTAAGATTTTTAGTTTAAAATGTTAAGTTTTGTATTACGGTAAATTTATGACAAAATAAATTTACTGTAATACAAAACATTTTTCATAAATTTAAGAATAAAACAAAAAAGACATACCATAAACCTGCACAATCTCTTCAACATAATTTATTGTTATTATTATAATTAAATTCCAAGAGCCGATTTATTATTCGACAACTGGTTCTGCCAGACTGATTACTTCCTAACGATTTAACTGTACACTTATACGAAAAACATTTCGCGCTTACATTCGTTTTAGCTCTTTCAGTAACGACGAGTCTCACGAACGGTTGAACTTCCTAAATTCCCTTTCTTAATATGGTTACAAAGGAAGTAACCACCTTTGGGCACGCGACCGTTACGTTCTTATAGGCACCACCTGGCTGAAGCCAGCTGTTGGATGATAACGTTCACTTTGTGCAAGTTATTTAAAACTGAATCAGCTGGCTTCAAAAGATGCCTGACAAGTAGGATATTTATAAGTAGGTAGGGGAATACGTATTTCAGGTTGATTATACAACAATCTTGGTTTTTATTGGAGGAATTTTAGTTGGCTTTAAACAATATGTTAATGGTGGGAGAAATGATATTCAACAGTTTCTTTGAATGTTTGTTTCTTTTAGAATTATCGCAAAAACAAAAAACGAAAAGGTTTTCAGTAATGTAGTTTCAACATTTAATAATAAAATATTATATAATAATTAATATTTTTTTATTTATAAATTTTAAAAAATATAAATAATTTAAAAAATATTTGAATGCTTAGTTTGTCAATTTTTTTTTTTTTTTGCAATGTGGATTTTTCTAATTCTGAAAATAAGGAAAACATATTTAAGAAATTTATTAAATTTATGTTAATTATTTAACGAAAAACTTTTTACTTACTAACACTGCATATTCTATGACGAGACTATCATATTTTATGCCGAGAAACGTAATTAGAATAGTCACTGATATCATCTGCATATAACGTATTATAATTCATTGTTTATATATTGTTGAGTTTGAAAATTTTGATATAATTAAATAGTAAAATTTGTATCCTTTCTTCAAAGATTATAATTTCTAGGAAATCATTGTATACATATCGTCAACAAAGTTGTCATTAGTATGTCATTAGTAAATAAATATTAGTATGTCATAGCAAAGTCATTAGTATAACTAATCTTTTTATAAAAAAAACACATTTTTTAAAAACAATTACTACACTGGCAAACACTACGACTGACATTGAATTACATTTAGAAAGTTTTTGGGTTCTATGTAACCCTGTAATTTTCCACAAAAAAAACATAATATCCTGATCAAATACTCAGGATATTGTGTTTTTGGGGAAAATTACAGGGTTATATAGAACCCAAAATCATTCTTAATGTAATTCAATGTCAGTCGTGGTGTTTGCCAGTGAAGTAATTGTTTTTAAAAAATGTTTTTTTTCTATAAAAAGATTAGTTATATTAATGATGTCAACTTTGTTGACGATATGTATACAATAATTTCCTAGAAATTATAATCTTTGAAGAAAAGATACAAATGTTACTATTTAATAATATTATAATTCAATATATTTATTTCAATATTATTTATTATTAAATTTGAATTATAATTTATATTTACTTTAATATAATTATTAATAAAATGAAGTGCCAAAATGAAAAGCCAAAGAAAAATGCATGGAAGAAAGATGCCAAGAACTTGAAGAACTACAAGACAAACACGATCTGTTCAACATCCACAAAAAGGTGAAAGAAATAGCTGGATATACCAGAAGCCAAATACTATACAGATTAGTAAAAGAGGACAACCAACTTCTGACAAATAAAGAAGAAATGAAACAAGAGTGGACAAAGTGTATCAAAAATTTGTTCGAAGGCGAAACTAATTTACCACATCCAAATCAAGGAGGATACACTGGCCGGAACATCACAAGTTATTAAAGCTATAAAATCCACCAACTCAGGTAAAGCTGCAGGACCGGACGACTTGTACATTGAAACCTTAAATCTTATAGAAGAGGAAATTACCAACATTCTTGCAAAACATACCGAAAGACTGGCTGAAATCAATATTCATGGCTCTACCAAAGAAACCAAACGCCAACAAGTGCCCCACCAATTTCGACTGATAAGCTCGATGAGCCAAGTATTAAAAGTATTCCTAAAAATCCTACATAATAGAATACGTAAGAAATGCGAAGAAGACCTAAACAAGGAACAGTTTGGTGTTAGAGATGGAACAAGAGATCCGTTGTTTGGGCTGTCAGTTCTCATGCAAAAATGTAGAGACCAAAAAAAGGACGTGTACATCTGTTTTATTGATTAAGCAAAGGCCTTATCTGTGTAAAACACGACGTCCTAATTAACATTCTGATGACCAAAGGTCTCGACCAAACAGATATCTCCTTCATAAAATATTTGCATGCACACCAGACTGCTGCAGTACGACTCGAGGACGACACGACCAGCGATATATCTATTAAACGTGCAGTATGTCAGGGCTGTGTACTAACACCATTATTGTTTAATATCTACTCGGAACAAATATTCCTGAAAGCCTTGGAAAACTCTACAGATGGAATCAAGATCAATGGTGAACTATTGAACAACATCAGGTACGAGGACGATACGGCTATATTTGCAGACAGTGCAGCTGGCCTACAATGTTTGATGAACCAAATAATAGCAGAAGGTGATCCGCTTGGGCTTAAAGCCAAAACGAAAATAATGGTTATCAGTAGAACACCAGATATCCAAGTAAATTTGCGAGAATACAATAAGCAAACAGAGCAGGTCGCTAAATTTAAATACTTGGGCAGCTGGATCACCGAAGACCTGGATCCAGATCTGGAAGTAAGAACACGCATCGAAATAGCCAGAACAACGTTCCTTAAGTTGAGAAAGTATTTTGCGAGAGAAGCCTAAACCTTAAACTAAGATACCGGTTTGTTAAGTGCTACATTCACTCGGTACTGTTGCATGGTGTTGAGGCTTGGACGTTAATGATCAATACTATGAACAAAATAGAAGCGTTTGAGATGTGGATCTTTCGAAAAAATGCAGAGAATATTCTGGGCAGAACATATCACGAATAATGAGGTTCTTAGTGTTTCTTCACGTTGGAACGCGCAGGCGCGGTGGCGGGTGCGGACGCGGTAGACGCGAGTTAGTGTTCACATAGGCCGCCAAGCGTTTGCACGGGTGTGACTTGTTGTCAGGTTAGGTTATGTTAGTATACTAACCTAAGTTTAAGTTTTGGTTAGTATACTAAGCTGAACAGCACTAATAAACTCTTATGTATTGAAAGACGTGATGAAAACATGTTATCGTTTCTAGCGGTAAGTTCGTACTGGTTGAACTTTCAGACGTTGCGAGTGAATCGCGCGTTCCGCCTCTAGTTCGACGTGAACAAACATCTCACGCGTTTGATATTGGCGCGAGCGCGCCGCGCGCGTGTGGAGTTAGCTTGCCCGCTACTTGGACCGCACGTGCGTTTCGTACGTGAACACTTCGATATTACGCCATATGTTTGATCTTTCGTGATGAGCACTTAAACGCATGGACAGAGACAGAGAGCTTTTGGTTATTGTGCAGAAACGTAAGACAGCGTACCTAGGACATGTCCTCAGAAATACAAAATGTAGCCTTCTAAAATTAATAATGGATGGCAAGATGGAGGGGCGCCGTGGTCCAGGACGAAGGAAGTGCTCCTGACTAAAGAACATAAGAGACTGGACTGGTCTGGACTCCCACTCATAGCTTAACCGAACTTCGTACGAAGCAGACGTTAAACTTAGCAATTATTCTGACAAAATAATAAAAAAAAAACAAACCGCAGACATGAATCCAATCATGAACAAAACCAGCTCCAACGGAACTTCGCCTCAAGGACTTCGCCTTCCTGGACTCCATCAACGAAGACGGGTTGGACAGCCTGCTCAATCACCTCCTGAACAGGAAGAAGAAGACCACCGCCGCCGAACAACCCCAGGACACCGCCGCGACCAGAACTACCGCCGCCGAGAGGACCAGCGACGCCGAACCGAAGAGAACCACTGAAGCCGCCCCGAGGAGAGCCACCGAAGCCGCCCCGAGGAGGAAACTCACACCGATGGACACGGACAGCACCACCGAGGCCGCCCCCAAGCACAAAACCGACCCGGAGGACGAGTAAACCTTCCGGTTTCCCAAGAAAACCGCAAAGCTGACTGTCCCAACCACGTCAAGCCTGCGAGGACCGCAGGTGAGTATGAACAGTTACGCATGCCTTAATACAAGGGACAGTGACGACGACGACGAAGTCACTGAGACCGAAACCCCCACCGAAAACAACGTCAACAACAAAACTCCCCTCGTGCTATGAAACAAGGACAAATGGACAGGGCTTTCAAAGAAGCTAAACAGAAACAACATCAGCTACACCAGGGCAACGTCTACCAGGGACGGGATAAGAATCCAGCCCCAAACCATAACGGACTACCGGAACATGTACAAGTTGATGAAAGAAGACGACTACGAATTTCACACCCACCAACTGAGCACGGAAAGGAACCTGAAGGTTGTAGTGAAGGGAGTTCCCTGCGGCCTGACGGAGGAGGAAATCAAAGAGAGCCTAAACGACAACGGATACCCGGCCATAAAAGTGACCAGGATGAAAGCAAGAGAATCCAAATGATCCTAATCGAAATTGGGAAAGAGTATAAATCCATTTACAAAATGGATCGGTTCTATGGATTGTGCGTGAAAATGGAACCATTGAAAACACGAGGGGAAACCGTACAATGCCACCGATGCCAGCTGTTCGGCCACGTGCAGAGACACTGCAACGCCGAATACAAATGCACGAAATGCGTACAGAACCACAGCACGCACCTGTGCGAGAAACCACTAACACTGCCGCCGAAATGCGCAAACTGCGGAGGCGAACACACCTCAATCTGGAGAAACTGCCCGGCAAGACCGGAAATAGCTAGACAAGGAGAACAACGACAACAGGAAACGAGACCAAAGCCCCCACCGAGACAAACAGCCCAAACACCGAGACAAACAACCCAAACACCGAGACAAACACCGACAACCAGCCAAATACCGAAACCGGTAAGAACAAACAACAAACCCAACCCGGAGACAAAACCTTAGTAATCGAGTAAAACGAAGTAATCAGATCTGAATTGACGGAAATGATGCTCGATTTTGCCGAAATGGGACACAGCAAAGAGGAAACAGAAAAGTTCACTAGAAGAATCACAACCATCATGCTCACACTCAACAATGACCACTAGAAGAACTAGAGACAATCTGAAACTCACATTCTGGAACGCAAACGGAATACAAAACAAGAAACAGGAACTAGTAGCACACCTAAACGAACACAGCGTCGACGTGGCCGTGATCAACGAGACGCACCTCAGACGTTGCAACCAACTGAACATAGCAAACTACCAAGTCTATAGAAAAGACAGAAGCGAGAAAGCTGGAGGTGGAGTCGCCATCGTCATCAAAAGAAACATAAAACACCACGAACTGCCGGAAGTAGAAACAACCACGGACACGGAAACGGTAGGAGTAGAGGTACAGACAACCAACGGACCCATAGCCCTCTACGCACTGTACTCGCCGCCACAGAAACAAATAAACGCCGACGACCTGGACAAATTATTCGACAGAAATATAGGTACCATAGCCGCAGGAGACTACAACGCAAAGAACTCGCAATGGAATTGCAGAGTGACAAACACCAAGGGCCGACGATTACTAAGGTACACGGAAAACCGGAAGTTACAAGTAATTGCACCGAACGAACCAACACACTTTCCAGGAGTTCAGCGAATGCGGGATATTTTGGATATAGCCGTTATGAAAAACATCACAGCAAACGTGGAAATAATCTGCATCAAGGACTTGAGCTCAGATCACAACCCAGTGCACATAAATCTCCAAGCGAAAACGGCCAGGAAAACAATCGAGAAAACTATCACAAATTGGAACAAATTCAAAGATAATCTGACGAACGTCACTTGTACATAAATTACAAGCCGCCCGTGCCTAGAAGAAGCAGCACGGACGATAGAAAACGAAATAAAAGCAGCACTCGAGGCCGCCACAAGGAAACGGACAACCAACACGACAACCGCCCTCCCACAGGAAATCAGAAACCTACTAAGAGAACGCATCAACGAAACAATAGAGGAACTGTGGAAATTAGCCAAGAATCTGAGAAACAAGGAGAGGAGAACGATTCCGCCACTGAAAATAACAAACGACACTGTAGCAAGCACGGACGAGGAGAAAACGGAGGAATTCGCAAAGTCGCTTGCACAGCAGTTTAAACCGAACGCCGACACACACCCACTCTGCAAAAGGCAAGAAATACGCGAAACCGTACTGAGAGTACTAAATAATAGCGTAGAAAACACGGAAATAGAGGAAACAACACCGGAAGAAATAAAAGGTATAATTAAAAACCTAAAAACCAAGAAAGCACTAGGTTGCGATAACATCAACAACGCCGCGCTAAAAAACCTAATACCGAACGCAATAGACAGAATAACCGAAATCATAAACGCCGCACAGAAAAAACCCAATGGAAACACGCAACAACGATCCTAATCCCGAAACCGAACAAACCCCGAAACCTCACCTCCAGTTACAGACCAATAAGTCTGCTGACAGGTCTCAGTAAAATCACAGAAAAAGTAATACACAAAAGACTGACAGAAATAACTGAAGACGAACTTCTACCCGACGAACAATACGGCTTCAGGACAGAGCACTCTACCACCTATCAGACGACAAGAATAACCGAAGCAATAATCGACGCTTTCAACAAAGGGTTAGCCACGGGAGCCGTCTTTCTGGACGTCTCTAAGGCTTTCGACAAGGTATGGCACCTAGGTTTAATATACAAACTGCACCAATTTAAAATCCCAACAGCAATGATCAGACTAGTGACGTCCTTTATCTGTAACAGAACATTCCAAGTCAAAATAAACGACAGCATCTCCACAACTCAGACAATGACAGCCGGTGTCCCACAAGGATCTGTCCTGGGCCCCCTTCTTTACAGCATCTACACCGCAGACATCCCAAAACTAAACGACACAGAAATTGCACTATACGCAGACGAAACGGCAATTTTCACAAGAGGATACTCGAGCGAGGCCATAACAAAACGGCTCCAAAATCACCTGGACAGGATTAACGACTGGTGTAACACCTGGAGGATCAAACTAAACGCAGAAAAAACACAGGCAATTATCTTCACGAAGAAAAAATTTAAGCACGAACCCAGTAGCTGCTTGAGAATTAACAACACGGACATAAAATGGGAAAAGCGAATCCAATATCTAGGCGTAATCCTAGACAAAGCTCTTACATTTTCAGAACACATCGATCAGACAGCGAAAAAAGCAAAACAAATTAAAGGCTACCTCTACCCGCTCTTAAACAGGAAAAGCAAGCTGAACATAAGGAACTACAAGTCCATAATACGGCCGACAATGACGTACTCATCGACGTGCTGGATACAATCCAAAGAATGGAAAATCTACATACTCCAAATCATCCAGAACAAAACAGAAATAACAGATTCGCCATGGTACATGACCAATGAGCAGCTGCACAGCGATCTAAACATGGAGACAATCAAGCAACACATAGAAAAACTAGCAACGAAAAGCTTCGATCGCATGAAAACGCATGACAATCCAACAATCAACAACGCAGCAAACTACAACATCAACGTCAAATGGAAACATCCAAAACCTTAACAACATAGGTAATAACTGATCTTTCTTTTTCCGCAGGAAAGCCCAAGCCCACATCCCCGAATCCAGCGAAGCACCCAGGAACAAAAACAGGCAGGAACAAAACGAACAAACCAGAGAGACACAGCATCCACCACGAGGACGAGCAAGGAACCACCATGAGAACGAAGGACGAGCCAGGAACCACCAGGAGGGTGAACCAGGAACCAACACCAGGACGATTCAAGGACTAACAGCGAGAAGAAAAGAAAAAAAAAATTTAAAAAAATAAAAAGAAAAGAAAACCGTTTATGAGTGGAACACAACAGAACAACAAAGAAATCGACAAACAAACAAGCAAACCGACAAACAAACCGACACAAAAAAAAAGAAAAAAACAGAAACAAACAACAAGACGACGGAACAGCTGAGCGGAAGGCTCAATGACCGTCGAGAAGCAAAGGACACATGATGATGGGCTCCCACTCATTGTTCAAAACGCGACAAGACCGTGCGGAATTTGACATGATTGTTGCCAACCTTCATTAATGGAGAAGGCACCTAATGAAGAAATGGTATTTACAAAAATTGCAATCCTAAACTAACCAAATATACCTCAACATAATCCAAGGTCTTGCCAGGACTTGACTTGACAGTTATTTAAGTAATACTGTAGAATACCAATTATATTCCTTAATTTAGAACCAACTACTCCTGATCACGAACAAATGAAAAAAAGTGTTTATAAGTAAAAATAGTATATTTTACAACGAGAGGTGAAAGATGGCGTTTTTTTGGTGAGGTGAGTTTTTGGTGAGGAGAGGTGAGAGATTTAGCAATCACACCGAACCAAAAAAAAACCTTTCATCTCGAGTAGAAAATGCAATTTTTTCTACTGATATTCGGTTGCAGGGTCCACAATTCGACCTTAATAAAACCAATTCGAAGCGGACTATCGGAACTGTCATTACAAATTTAATCGTAGGTTTGTTCGTTTCCGTGGTAATATTGTTGCATTTTCATAGAAGGTGATACTTTTCAAGTCAAATCTCCTAATTTTATTTCGGTTTTTTAAATAGTTTTTGGCTCGTTTTACGTTTGTACATAAAATATTTCATTGAAATTGATGTAATTAATAAGAAAGTCCATGCAAATTTGGTTAGTTTAATGTTTTAATCGAGAAAATCATAAATTTAAAATGCTTATTTTCATCTCTAGATGTGAAAATATTTTCATCTCTAGAATGAAAAAATGTCACTTTCATGTAGGGTAAGCCGTGGAAAAAATGCCATTTGCACATATATCAGTAGAAAAATGTATTTATTTCTAATCTAAACTAGAACTTTGTAATAAGCTGTAACAGTCGTTATTTCCATTGAGTAAACTTAGGACTTTTACTATAGGGATTCCAAATTACGTTAAGAATTTGTAATGGATATTTTACGATGGGGTTTATTTCTATAATCCCTCGGACTGTTTTTTCTGTAAATCCCGTAATGGGTTTTTTATAGTGTTTGTTTCGATTTAAAAATTTCTTAACGAATGTTTTATGACCAGATTATAGAAACAATACCCCACAAATGATTTTTCATACCTGGAAGGAGATATAAATACTGTCACCCTAAAGTGGAGACACCGAGGCAAAGTTCACTTCGAGACACCAGTTCAAAACCAAGTTCTCAATATTAAAGTTATTATCAAAATTTCCTGGTTCAAGTGTAGTAAGTTGCAGTTTTAATTATTATAATATGTGTATATCTTTTTGTGCAATATATGTATCTTTTTTTTTTAGTTTACCATCCCTAAAATGGATATTTTTGAAACTTGTTTTTGACTTGTTTGAAGACTTATTTGTAAACTTGAAGGGCAAAGCTGGTGTATGGAAACATTTCCTATTTAACAAAACACAAGAAATAGCAAAATGCAATATTTGTTCATCAAAGCTGAAGGCTTCGGGTTCAAGTACAAAAAGTTTGATAAGCCACATGAAGGCAAAACATCAAAATGAAGTATCAACATGTTCTAAATTTGATAACGAGAACGAGCCCAAATTGAAGTCTCGAAAATTTGATGACTATTTCACAAAAAAATGTAGAATCTGTTATATAAGAAGTAATAGCAAAATTAGTTGCTATAGATGGTATGACATTTCATCTGCTTGCCAATAGTTCATTGATAAGCTTTTAAAGAATATAGTGTGCTCCTTCCTAGTAGTCCTAGTCGAACAAAAAATTTATTTATTAGACATTTTCAATAAATGCTCAATTGCGAAGAGAGAAATAATACAGAAAGATAGTGGGCAATTATTCGGCGAATAAGCGAACCAACCGCAATGGAGAACGATTGGTGGATCGGTGTAGGACTTTTGGGTTGCTCATGAAGTCTACAGCCTTCAAACAATTGCCAAAGAAGCAGAAGACTTGGATTTCAACTAACACTAACCTGGGTGAATTCCAGATAGATCATGTGGTCATTTCACGAAAATCTCAAAAGGAAATACAAAACGTGAAGATACTAAGAAGCATGGATTCAGACCATTACTTTTCAAAGATCAAAATAAGACTCCAGCCTAGAAACACTAGATTACACAGAATCTCCAAAATGGTAAGATTTGACGTAGAGAGACTCGACAACAGTCAAGAAGTAAGTCAGAGACTGAACAACAAAGAACAAAACAGTTGGGACCAACTGAAAGAGACTCTTGTTAAGGCGGCCAATGAACTCGCTCCTCTCGCTAGAAGAAGAAAGCATCTGTGATGGACTGGAGACTGTGACAATGCAATAGCCCAAAGACAGGAAGACTGGGTGAAGGGGAATACTAAAAAGACCAAGGAAAATTGGCTAAATTTTTGGAACAAAGAAAGGTTACAGCAAAGATAATTCGAGGAACCAAACGAACCTTCACACAAAACCAACTAACCCAAATCGAAGAGAGCTTTGCTAAGAATAACTCCAGAGATTTCTTTGGAACCTTCAAGCAGACACTTAGAAAATACGCTGCGCCAATCCTCCACTTCAGAGATTCACAACGCAAACTTACTTATAACAACAAGGACAACTGTCACCTTTTGGCTCAGTACTTTCAAAATCTACTCAACTGTGACCCACCCAGCGAAGACTTCTACTATAAATAAACCACACCAAACCCGTACTCGTTACCCCCTTCATTGGAAGAAGTTGGCCAGATCATTCAACTTCTTAAGAATAATAAGGCAGCACGCGAGGAGTCTATCGTTGCTTACCTGTGGAAAGGTGCTGGAAACAATGCCGTACGCAAGCTAATCGAAATCATCCAAGACATCTAGGAAACAGAGAAATTACCACCCGATTGGAAATCTGCTCTGATCCATCCGCTTCACAAAAAGCGAGATTTTACTGATCTAAACAACTACCGTGGAATTTCTCTCGTTCCGGTAACATACAAGATTCGTTAGAATGTGTTACAAACAAGGGCAGAAAATCAGCTGGATAGTCAACTGGGAGAATACCAGGGGGGCTCTAGGAAGACCCAATCCTGTGCTGAACAGAAATTCAATCTTAAAAGTGTACTTGCATACTCCAAGATAAGAAACCGTAAGGTGGTCGTCAATTTTGTTGAATTCAGGAAGCTCTACGATTCCATTGATAGAGAAACGCTAAACAAAGTACTCCAGGAACTAGGGTTAGACAACAAAACCCGCAGACTCATCCAAGAAAGTTTGACCAACACCCATTCCAAGGTTAAATTTAGAGGCGAGATTACAGAAAACTTTGAAATAAAAACTGGAGTGAGACAAGGAGATGGACTTTCCCCATTTCTCTTCAACTGTATCCTTAAAAAGGTTATGAGCGAATGGCGCAGGGAACGGATCAATTTGGGTGCTCAGGGTGGTATCTACCTGGGACGTAATAACGATGGACTGGTTGTATATTGCCTGGCCTTTGCAGATAACATGGCACTGTTTGCTGATTCTCTTGAGATGGCAACAATGCAAGTAAATTGCATCAGAAAACAGGCTGTCAAAGTGGGTCTTTAAGTGTTCAAACAGTCCAAAACAGAATTCTTCACCAACATCAGAGAATCAAACGAGATGTTACTAGATCAAGAGGACTGAGAAATTTAAGTATCTCGGCGGATGGATTGAACCCAACTTATCAGAAAGAGCATCATTATCCAAGAAAGTCAACAATTTAGAACTAGCCTATCGACTGACTAAGAACACTTACAACAAGAAATGCCTGTCACGCAACCTGAAACTTAAGCACTACACGTCTTACAACCACTATCAGTCTTACGACCAGAGGCCCTATATGCCATGGAGTTTCTTTCCTTTAACCGAAGAGGTCTGGTATAGAAATTGGAAATCAGAAAGAGATTCCTCAGGAATAAAGGAAGAAGAGGAATTCCGAAGGCGGCATAACTGTGAGCTCAACGAAAATATTGAGATGCTCTCTGACTGTGCAAGGAAAAGAAGGGTAGCTTTCTATGGCCACGTTGCAAGATTGCCTACAAACCGACTAACCAACCGTCTGTTCCAACCTTCTGGCAAAGCAAGAAGGTTCGTACCACTTGGTTGACAGAAACCGAGAAGGATATTAAAAAAACTGGGAATAACAGATCTCCAAAACTGTCTGTGAGACGCACCCTGAAGGAAGTCCGTGGATTTCAGGAAAAACTCCGAAGGAAAGGTACCCCCCTGGACTGAAGTGAGAAAGGAGTTACATCGGCAGAAGATGCGACAATACAGGGCAAAGATAAAAGCCCAACAGTTGATTGAGCGTGGTCCAATGTAGGCCCATTCGAAACAAGAAGAAGAAGACAACTAATATTGACGTGCAATAGATAGTAATATTGTGCTTGAGTGATAAACATCGTTTTAAGATGTTAAATTAATAAGTAATAAGAATTATTTAATTTCTAAATATAATTAAATCATCTGTAAGTTTTCCTGGAAAACAGTGATTAGACATAAAGTAACTTACTTCATTGTAAAAACTTTGTTTGGACGAAAATACAAATTTTATATTATCATAAATCATTTCACAGCAAAAAAAAAGGTGTTTACAAATGTATTAAAGAATATATACATAATTTTTGTGCCCAATTAGTTTTTATTTGTAACAAAAATAGATTATTTATATATCGGATAGATAGATGAGCCGTTTATTTTGAAAGTGACCTAACTCCATTTATGTTCGAATCGAGATATTAAAGGGTTTGCGTTGGATAAATTTAAAAAATATGGGTAGTAGATAACATAGTAGAATAATGTTTTTCTACTGATATATGTGAAAATGGCATATTTTCCACGGCTTACCCTACATGAAAGTGACATTTTTTCATTCTAGGGATGAAAATATTTTCACGTCTAGAGACGAAAATGAGCATTTTAAATTTATGATTTTCTCGATTAAAACACTAAACTAACCAAATTTGCATGGAATTTCTTATTAATTACATCAATTTCAATGAAATATTTTATGTACAAACGTTAAACGAGCCTTAAACTATTTAAAAAACCGAAATAAAATTAGGAAATTTGACTTGAAAAGTATCACCTTCTATGTTACCGTGGAAACGGCCAAACTAACAATTAAATTTGTTTTGACAGTTCTGACAGTTCGCTTCGAATTGGATTTATTAAAGTCGAATTATTGATTCTACAACCGAAATCAGTAGAAAAAATTGCATTTACTACTCGAGATGAAAGTGTTTTTTTTTTGGTTCGGTGTGATTGCTAACTCGCTGGCGCTCGTGAGCAAACTCCCACCTCACCAAAAAAACGCCACTTTCATCTCTTGCTGTAAAATATACTATTTGGTGTTTCTAAGGGTGTCAAATGTATCATCCCAATTAGCATATTTAACTTCATTTAAGAAATAATATCCTTTTCATAGCTGTAAATGGACTTGGGCCACTTTCAAAATCAATGAAATTACGTTTCCAATTTTTAAGAAATCACAAGTCCATCCATACATAAAATAAATTTTCCTTGAAATAAAGATAAATGTATTAGTTTATTACGTAACGAGAGTTCTAAGAATCATATTACGTACGAGCGGAATAGTTACCCGCGTATGACTACGACCCCGTAGTTACCCTACGACCCGCCTAGCGGCGAGTGCGTAATTCCGGGAGTACGTAATTGCCTTACAACTCGAGTTATGTACTATACTTTATCTACGACCACACTAATTTGTTTCTGTTTAATAAGAAAAATATGTTTGGTGTAACAAATTTGTTTCTTATTAGGTTATTTTTATTGTATTATCATTATTTAACATTATAATAAACAAACAGTTGTATTTTCATATATACTCGACATTATTTAACTTGAAAGAAATGAAAAGAAGTACATTCTTCATGGTTACATACTTTATTATTTAGTACTTAGTTGGGTTAAACTGGAATTTGAACTGTGCTCATAGATATAGGCAACCCAATGCACGTCAATTTCCGTTAGTTTGAATTGCGGCACGAGGGGCGCTGAACGTTTGAGCACGTAGTAGCAGCTCTCAACCAATCAACGATTCGTAAACCAAACGCACGTGTGTGTTATCAATCATAACATACGTGTGTGTTATGATGTATTTGCAGAGTCCACGAACTGTACAATAATGGGCCTTTACAATAGTGGTCGTAGATAAACACTTTCATCTTATAAAATCATGAATGATAAATAACAGTTGTTAAATAATTTTTACATGAATATTAATATTGTATTATTAATTATTATTCAGTCTTGTCCAGTTTGTGCATGCGGTAGGAGTAAAAAATAATTATTGTGGGCAGGTGGTATACAATGTGGTATACAAATGTGGTATAGCAAAATTCTTGTATTTGAGGTTTGTGAGTGGTCTCGTAATTTTTTGCAGTTTTTTTATTTTCACATTGAAATTCATATTCGAAGATTCATAAGTCTTCTCTTGGGATATTTTGATATATTCATATTCTCAGTTTTTTTGCAATTTAATTTGTTACAAACAAATTATTAACGAATTACTGAAAATTACAATGGTATATCAAGATGCCCATATGAATCCATTTGCAAAACGAAACTGAAATTTGAAATTAAATTGTTTATAATAAATTCATTGCACATTGATAATTCAACTGCTCCTTTAATAATTAAACATAAAGCTTACGAGATCACATAAACTTTAATTGCATATTTTCCATTTCGTTTGAAACTCTCTCAATGGGACTTACGCCACTATCAAAAATAAACTTTTTCATCACTTAGATTAGATTAGATTAGATTCCCGACTTCCTCTAAGGGTTTGGCGCACGTCAACCTTAAGGCTTATTGTGCTGTCGGTTGATATCAAACTTGCAGTCCGACGTCTGTGTCACTGACTAGTTTCCTTAGTTTTCCTACAAGTTTGGGTTCCCATGTGGTTTGTTGGTTCCAGTCGAGCTGGTGTCGCATTCGTTCTAGGGAAGTGCATTCGAAGAGTACGTGGTTTGCTGTTTCATCTTCCTCTCTTCCAATCAGATTTTTACTTTATGCATGAATTCTCTAAATCCGCCAGTGCCTGTTAGTAAACTAACTATCTGCTTCGTGTGAGCTTTGTTTAGTTTTAACAGGTCCTTTGCTATATTGGGATTAGGTGAGTCTATTAGCTTCCTGCAATGGGTTGCTTTATCATAGGAGTTCCATCTGAGTTTGTGTTTATTTTTCATCCAATCATTGATGGATGCTCTGGCGCAGGCTTTTTCTATACCTATGCTCGGTTCGGGACCAACTAGTTTCTTGCGGGCACCTTGTTTTGCTAGGTCGTCTGCATGTTCGTTTCCCTCTATACCACTATGCCCGCGAACCCAGATGATTTTTACTGTGTTCTGTTGGCCTAGTGTATGTAGTATTTCTTTGCATTCTTTTATGATTCTTGATTTTGTACTGCAGGCCTCTAGTGCTTTTAGCGCTGCTTGACTATCAGATATAAAATAAATGTTTCTGTTCCGATATTTTTGTCTGTGGCATTCAGTAGCACCCAATAGTAATGCGTGTACTTCTGCTTGGAATATCGTGCAGTGTTCGCCTAGGCTGGCTGATTCCCTAATTTTGGGATTTTTGCTGTACAGGCCCGATCCGGCCCTTCCTTCAAACATTGAACCATCCGTGTAAAAGATTATGTTCTTGTTCGTAGGGGTGGGAAGCTGGTCCGGTTTCCAGCTTGGATCTATGTGTACGGTGAATGATTTTTCGAAATGGAATGACTTGTTGGTACTGTCGGTTCTCATTTCCATCAACGGTATTCTGACTGCCGTCATGATTTTCGTGTGCCCGATCCTACTGGCTGCGATCCATTGACCCGCGCATTGTAGTCGGTATGCCGCCATTCTTGCTTCTCCTTTTAGAAAGATGTCTAATGGCGGTGTATCTAGTATCACGTCTAATGCTAATCCAGAGGTAGTTCTAAAGGCTCCTGTGGTGCATAGATTCGCTAGATGTTGTATCCTGCTTAATTTTGCAACAGCAGTTGATTGTTGTAGTTTAGGCCATCAGGTTACTATGCTGTAGGTTAGTATTGGCCGAACTATAGTTTTGTATAGCCAGTGAGTCAGTTCCGGTTTGAGACCCCATGTGCTACCTATGGCTCGTTTACTTATCATCAGCGTTTGTTTGCATCTGGAGATTGTCTTGTTCATGTGGGGATTCCATGTTAGTTTGGAATCTAGTGTAAGTCCTAGGTATTTGACTTCGTTGCTCCATTGAACAGGTTTCCCAAATATTGAGATATTGGTTTGGTTTGTGATTTTCTTCCTATTTGTGAAAGGGATCAGGGTGGCTTTCGCAGGGTTGATTCTTAGGTCTCCTGTCGAACACCAGGTCTCTGTAATATTCAAGGCTGCCTTCATGATTTCTTCAACCGTTCTTTGGTGTTTACCTTAAATCAGTATGACAATTTCATCGGCATATCCTTGAGTGAAGAACCCTCTTTTGTTAAGGGTGATTAGTAGCTCGTCGACTGTTAGGCACCACAAAAGTGGTGACAGTACGCCGCCTTGGGGGCAACCTCTTGTTGTTGACATGGTTATCTCTTCTTCCAGTAGTTTAACTTTTACAGTTCTGCTGTTAAGCATCGACATGGTCCATCTGGTCGTAGTGTTATCTACGTGGTGATTGACCATTGCGTTTTCTATTGAGATGTAAGATGTGTTATCGAAGGCTCCTTCTATATCTAAGAAAGCACCTAGGGCAACTTCTTTGTTCTCCAAAGTTTTCTCAATTTTACTTACTAACTGGTGTAACGCTGTTTCGCATGACTTTCCTGTTTGGTAAGCGTGTTGGTATGTATGAAGCGGAGATCTAATCAGCGCTTCTTCTCTCCAATGTCTGTCTATCAGTCTTTCTAAGGTTTTTAGAAAGAATTATGTCAGGCTGATTGGTCTATAGGATTTAGCTTCGGCATAGCTAGATTTGCCTGGTTTTGGGATAAATACCACTCTTGTCTCTCTCCATCATCATCACCATCTCTTGTCTTCATCACTTCATTAACACAGCAAATTTTGGTGTTTGTAACTATATGTAATATAACTGGTGTTTGTACATATATTAGTAACAAGTTACTTCAGTATAAAAAGATCAAGTAAAAATCTAACTATTAAGGTAGCTAACTCAATATTTTTGAAAAATGAACTTAGGCCACTTTCAAAATAAACGGCTCAGATATTCTATTCTGTTATACTCGTATATTAATTTAAAACATATTCAGAGATTAATATATTTACAAATTAAATGCCGAAATTATAAATTATGATAAATATGTCTTGAAAGTGTAGAAATTGAATTAAAGATATAATTATATTTTTAAAGATGTCGACTTAAAACTGACATAATTGCTAATTCTCCAGAAGTTAAGACTTTCAACAAGTTAAATTACTTACAGATTGCTAGAACGTAAACTAAATTAAACATTCCGAGAAACTGTTCGAACGACAGACATTTCTAAAACCTCATAGTAACAAAATCTTTCACTTAAAAACTCTGTGAGATATTTTTATCACATGAAAGAATTAAGCGTAATCAACGAAGAATTAACCATAAAAGTAATTAAGTTTATTACATTTAAAAACATGATGAATTTATATTCTTCTAATTTTACACTTTCTTTGCCAAGAAAGATGTAAAATATTCAATTACAAATTTAGTTAACAAATTTAATTACAAATCTAGTAATAAATGTCAAATTGCTACTTTTAAAGCAATTTAATTACATTTAGCTACGCAGTTTAGATGACAACTTATTTTGCATTCAAATTGAATTAAAAAAAAAACTTCCGTTACGTTAAAAAATATGTTATTGCGTCACGTATAAATAATAAAAAGATATTATTATTCCCTGCAGTGCGATTATTATGTTTTATTGGTGGAAGACGATTGGTAGCAATAGTATGTTGATTAATTTTTAGCAATGCATTACTAAATATGTCCGCTGTTTTCAAGTCTACGAGTTCGGTACGAGGAAGGTCACTTGTAAGATTCCAAAGGATTGAAAAAATAAAGAAATAAAACGATCATACGTGACGAGTGTACGAATGCTGGCTGGAATCTCTTCTGACCTTATTGGAATGCATCTACCAACGGTAATGATAATTTAGAGGAAACTTAGGCGAACATTTTATAATTAATCTATGTGAAAAAAGTGCACAATTGTTTTTGTAGATTCAGTGAAGATGAATGGAGAAATATATTTTGTTTGGTTGAATTTTGTTAACGTGACTCAACTATGAAATTATCAGAGAAATATTAGATTTATCCAATCTGATTTATTTCCTTTAATGATTCGTTGAATTAAAGGAAATAAATCAAATTCGATAAATCAAATATTGAACTGCTGTTCCGACTGATTTGCAAGAACGCTATCTTTAAAATTTAAAACATATTTTTTGAGCACGAATGAATCGTGTAATTACATCAAAAACACGGTCAAACACACAATAATCTCACTGAAAGAATAATACGCAGAAAATTTATTTAAAAAAATATTATGTACTTACGTATTAACGCCACCACCGCTATATATTGGATCGAGAGTTCTTGATTTATCGGTCGGCTTCGCGGCGGGCAACCTAATCTAAGCGGGGTTAAAAAATAATAAGTTAATAAAGTATTTTGAGTTTTAAAAATATTTTAATTTTAAATAAAATGTTTTATTTTATGATTTATCTTAAAAAAATTAGGTGTAGATTGGCGGCGTTTACAGTTTTAAGTACCAAAAATTATAATACCAAATTTATTTTTCCTATTTTTAAATATCTTTAGTTTGCGAGACAATATTTCACGAGCAGATTATTGGATGATAAAAATTCTTATGCGTCTATATAATCTTATATAGCCAGTCTAGAAATCCCCACCGCGTGTGAGGAAATCGTTTGTTAGATGGAAAAATCTCCGGACTATTGAAATTCTTGAAAGTATTATTAACCTCAAGGGCAAATCGATATACGAAAATATTCCAATTGTATTTTTCTTTTTCAAAATGTTGCTTTACTTTGCTTATAAATATTAAGTAAAATCATAATAGAAACTAACTATAGACACCAAACTAATTATAGATACAATCATACCAACTTATTAAAGCGGAATATAGCTTTCCGTATCTTTCCGTAGCTCTATAATATTGTGAAGTCTATTTGGAATGAAGTTCCTTTAGGGAGATCTCGGTAGGAGTGATTCTGCAGAAAACGTTACGTTACGTTAAATGCCTATCTCTTTCTCCCAGTGTATATTTCTATACCGCGCCCTCTCTCTTTCTTTCTCTTTATCTCAGTGTATATTTGTATAATGCGTGCTCTCTCTGTTTCTTTCGCAGAGTGACAGACGTGGTCGGTTTATAACCTTAAAACTCAAGAAGAACAAAATTGTCCAAACGTATTTTGTGTTTTGTCCTATTTAATGATACGAGAGTTATATTGTTTATATTATACTCATTATTCGAATTAGGATACACGACTTAACCACTTACGAATTAATGCTACCGCATCCGGGGCAGCCGATGCGCCAGCTTTGGGAACCAGGGATGCTGGTGAGAAGTGGACTACTGGCCAAAGACTCAGGTTAATCACACCGAAATCAGAAATACGAATCGCCGCATGGAATGTGCGAACGGGACATCACGTTGGTCAAAAGGAAATTATCGCCAAGGAATTATTGAAATGCAAAATATCGATCTGTGCATTATCAGAACTGCGGCTCACAGGATCTGGGACAATGAAGGTTGACCCACCATCAATCGACGAGACGATGACGCTATTCTATTCTGGTGGCGACAAACGAGAAGCGGGCGTTGGCTTAATGGTTGATCGACGGGCCTCTGCCAGTGTTATCGCATTCCAACCGATATCCGAGCGTCTGGCGGTTATCACTATTGATGGAACGATTAAGACCCATATCGTATCCGTCTACGCCCCAACTGAGACCAGCCCGGACACAAACAAGGATGAATTTTATGCCCAGTTTCAACACACACTGGATACAATACCCCAAACCGAATTAATCGTACTTATGGGCGACTTTAATGCACATACGGGTGCATATCGAACCGGTTGGGAAGAAACGATGGGAAAATTCGAATACAGGGAAATAAATGACAACGGATTACGCCTCTTATCATTTGCAGCGTCAAACAACTTGATCATCGGCAACAGCATCTTTCGTCACCCCCTCAAACATAAACTCACGTGGCGAAATCCATCCGGCAACGATTCGGCGATGTTGTACTACATTTTGGTCAACACAAGATTCCGATCGACGCTCAAAGATGTACGTGCGATGCGTGGACCTGAATGTGGATCAGACCATTACCTTGTCCGAGTGAAATTACAATTGAAATTACAAAGAGCAAAGAAAAAAGCACCTCCATCAGCCAAGAGGAACTGGGCCGTCTGCGAGACCCTGAAACCAGCCGAAAATTTCAAATCGCATTATCCAACAAATTTGCAGCACTCACGATACCAGTCGAAATCAACATAGAAGAAAAACAACTTTCTGAGTCTATTGTGGGGTGTGCAACGGAGCTGTGTCCGCCCATCCGTCGACGGACGCAGCAATGGATCTCGGACGACTGTCTCAATCTAGTCGACCAGCGGAAGCAAATGAAACACGTCGATTTCAAACAATACCGACGATTGAACAAAGAAGTTCGACAGAAAATGAAGTTGGAACGGGAAGCTTACTGGAATAACATCAAGGCTGACATGGAAGAAGCAGCGTCAAGGCATGAGTACCGGACGCTGTACCAGACAATCCGACGGTTAAGTGGCAAAACAACATCAACAAATGACAATATCAAAAAATTGGATGGAACTTTCGTGACCTCTCCTCAGGAACGTCTACAGCGGTGGAGAGAATTCTTTCATCAGCTGTACAACCACAATCCGCCAGTAGGTCCAGCACCCGAACTGCCGATTATTGAGCAGCCGATAAATCAGTTTCCCGATACTGAACCAACAATCAATGAGGTGAAGACGGCAATAAAATCCCTGAAAAATGGTAAAGCGCCGGGAGGAGATCAAGTAACTGCCGAAATGATCAAAGCCGGGGGAGACGTCTTATTACATCAACTTCACGTTCTCACAGTGCATATATGGCATTCAGATTGTGTTCCATCCGTGTGGAAGAAAGCGATTGTTGTGCCTATTTTGAAGAAAGGCGACAGTCGGGAATGCAAGAATTACCGTGGTATTAGCCTCCTCTCGATCGTCGGCAAAGTATTTATGAAATCATACAATCAAGACTACAGAAACATCGAGAGCAAACAAGCCGGGAAGAACAAGCTGGATTTCGACCACATCGAGGATGCATCGATCAGATATTTGCTCTCCGTCAGCTAATGGAAGAAATAATTCGATGTGGCAAACGAACTATCATCGTCTTCATCGATTTCAAATCTGCTTTTGATTGCATCGATTGGACAAGCTTGTGGGAAGCCCTGAAGATCGAACACGTGCCACTGAAAATCATTCAACTTCTTCAAGCATCGTACGACGGCTCAACCAGCAATGTTCGTATCCGAAACGACATGTCTGAGGAATTCCCGATTCGAACCGGAGTCCGGCAAGGAGACGTGGCCTCGCCGCTCCATTTTAACATTGTGATCGACACCATTATGCGAAAAGCGTTTGATGGGCGACGCGGAGTTCGATATGATGACAAAAACTTCCTAACCGATCTGATGTTCGCCGATGACAGTGCGGTTTTCGCCAACACAGATGCCGAAGCAACAGACACCTTGTATGACATTTCCCGCATTGCCCAGTCATACGGACTGAGAATCAATGCGGATAAGACCAAAGTGCTTACAACGGATGGATCTGAAGCCAGAGTTTACCTCGATGGAACCACAATCGAGCAGGTACCACGGTTCAAATATTTGGGATCACTGGTTGTGGAGAAGAAAGTAGCTTCGACAGCCGAAGTTCACAGCCGGATAGGCCAGGCAACAGCAACGTTTGCTTCACTCAAGTGGTGCATATGGAAGCGGACGAATATTACCATCAAAACCAAAATACGCCTATACCGGACGCTGATCCTCCCAATTCTTCTTTATGGATCGGAAACATGGACATTACTCAAACCAGACCTTAACAAGCTCGAGGCCTTCCAAATGCGATGCCTGAGACAGATTCTCTGCGTCTCACTCCTCAACCACCTCCGAAATGAGACAATCAGAGAAAGGAACCAACAGACACCGATTGTTGAGGAAATTCAAAAACGCCGATTACGATGGTTCGGCCACATCTGTAGGATGGGCGACAATCGAGTACCGCACAAACTCCTATGGAAAAAACGACCTCTTGATTGGAGAACACAAACACAAGCACCGAAGACCACATGGTTGAAACACGTAGAGAACGATTTAAAAAACCAGCGAATAACAACAGCTGAGGCAAGAACCGTTGCAACTGATCGATTAGCATGGAAGCGTATAGTGAATGGAGCACGGAATCTAGCGGCACCAACAGCAGCGTACTGGCTACGAGGTCGACCACCTATTATGGATACCCATTTATGGATTAAAGAAGAAGAAGAAGATTCGAATTAGGTTTTGAGAAATGGAAACTTAAGAAAATATACAAAATAATAAAAAAATTTTTTTTTTTTAAAACTGTATAATTTGAAGCAATTGCTTACAGTTTTCACATGTTTGTCGTACATTTAATTCGAGTGATTATGTTTACTATATTTATATATGTCGTCGTCATATAGTGAAATCAGTCTGATTGTTTTAAACTGACTAAAGGCCTAGATGGCCAAGCGTTAAAAAAATGAACAAAATTCACAACTCATAAGCCCGCTATGTTAGCATAAATTTCAATGGCCGGTCAGCCCAGCGGTTCATAGCACGAGGATCGCTGGTTCGATTTCTGTGGGGATTTTTTTTTACAATTTTTAAAATGACCTTAATGGTTAATTAAATTATTTAAAAATATAGAGAATCATGCCGAGTCTTAAAAAAGGCATTCTTTTAACAGTTGTGGGCACATATTTATATGAATCACTAATTTTTCTATATAAACACAAAAAAGAGTTCAAAGATAGCAAAAAATCAGCATGTAATAGAAACACGAAGAGAAAAAACTCACTATATACCACCTATGCATATCCTGACGATGACAGAAAAAGGGCCATATTATAATTTAAAATAAAAAATTAACTGTTGAAGTTATAAAGAAACAAATAATAATATTAATACTAATAAAATGATTAAATTCACAAATTAAGAATTACAATGAAAAAGTTAAACAATAATAAATAATAATAATAATAAAAGAAAATCATTTTAAAAGTTGTAAATAAAAAAAAAGCGTCCCCACGTGGAATCGAACCAGCGATCCTCGTACTATTATCCCGAGCTCTTACCGGCCATTGACATTTATGCTAACATAGCTGGCTTATGAGTTGTCAATTTGGATCATTTTTTTAACGCTTGGCCATCTGGCCCTCCCGCTTGGGTCACTTTCATTTATAGTCAAGCCCTACATATACTGAAAATTTGGGCCAAATCGGTAATGACGAGTTGACAGGGCCCCCTTGTGAGCCATTGCATGATCTGTCGGCGGTTCGAATAGTTGATCTAATTTGTGTAGCTCATGAAATCTCCAATATTATGAGGAACTTGTTCAAGTGAGATTTATACTATATTACTGACCAATTCGACGTTTCCAGAAATGCCTAAGTGCTGTCATCTGAGAGTACATAGCAAATTGTCTTAATTAGCAGACATATTAATAAAGAGATAAATAAAGAAACATATTTGAGATGGTTTTTCGAACTAGCTAGTCATATCGACTATTTCAATAGAATACACGACCATTCGGCAGATCATGCAATAACTCGCTTTTACACAATTTGATAGATTTCACTATATGACAAAAATAATTAAATAGACCCTTGCAGTTAGTTTCCGCTGAAACTATCTTAGTAACTTAGCAATCGACAGTTGAATATCGCTAATTAAAAAGTTTGGGAAAATTGGGAAAGACTTACAAAAGTTTCTGGAAATTCATCATTTAAGATTCAAAACTTAAAAGTCTTTAACCCTTTCACCGCCATTCCGGGAGATGTGACCCGGGACCATGAATTTATACAGCGCCGTCCCGGGCGATGTAGCCCGGGGTTTCTTTTTTTACCAGCGCCATCTAGTTTTGCGCTGGATTACTAAACGAGTCACGAGCCGTCACTGAACTTAAAGGAGGAGAGAAATCGCGATTTAAAAAAAAAAAATAATTTTACAATATTACGCAACGATTGGAAATCTCCCACAACCGGTTTGCAAAAGAATCAGGCATTTTTTACATATAATTTCACCGACCTGCCGTCTCCGGGGTCTCCAGGTTTTTCACTTTTTCACACACAACTCGGATAGTTTTCGTCGCACAGTTTTCGGTGTGTCCGCAACGTCGCCGTTCATCCGACTGTCACCTCACTTTTCGCCGGTTTTACTTAAAATTTTTGGGACATGCGAAAAACTGACATTTTCTTGCAAAAAAAATCATCGTCATTTTTGGACGCCTAAATGAGGCGAACCGTAAGCGTTTTAACCGTAAGCGTTTTTTAAGCGTCGTTCGTCTATTCTTTGGCTAGAAGAATCTAATGCACCGCCGCCGCTGGCGGCGTTTGAGTCGGATGACCCAAAAAATGTGAATATCGTCGCCGACAAAAGTCGCGCAGCGGCGAGAGTGGTGTCTAAGGACGCGTCTCGAAGTTATCTACCGGAATTCTTTCGTGAATATCATTTTCCGTATAAGTTTTAATTTTTCTAATGCAAACTTTTGGGATCCGTGTGGGGAAGCGTTCAGTCTGAATCGCCAGTTCACGATGGAATTGCAAACTTCAATCAATTCTGGGAGGCGGCACCACTTGGGTTTTTGAAAAGGCCAAATTCGGCTCTTTTATGCCGCCGGTGGCGACAGATCTTCGCTGCTTTAGCCGCTCATCGTCAATGCTTTAACAGTGAATGTCCATCCGCACGCAGCGCATCCCCAGGTTTCGTCCTCTCCAGAGGGTCAATCCCCATTCACCGAAATTCGAAGTTTTTACGGAAACGGATTCTACATGGGTTACGGTACAGGTACAGGTTCGGACGTACCAGAACGAAACCTAAAATCACGATTTTTTCAATCTCGAAAATTCGCTTTAGCTGCCGTCGTGCCACGTTTTTAGAGCCCTCGCTCGCCGTCCTGCGCCGTCCCGTTCACCTGGTGCAAGAGCAAATGCAAGAGCAAGAGCATAAAACATCCATATTTTACAGACCCCCGGCAAATGTTCTGGATGTTTCAGTATATTTTAGAATGGTGTTTTGGCTTTCCGCACCCATAATTTGACCAATCATCGCGACCTCCACTTATAACTGTTAATCTGCACAGAGGAAAACTTGAATGTTGATTTAGGGGCACCAGGTTGTCGCGTTTTTGAAATTCCAAGTTGACCGCCGCACATATTGGTACCGTCGCTGCGACCAGAGTGTCGCCGTTTCTAAGCGCAGCGACGTGAAACTGCACGCGTTCGATTCGAAACGGACGCCCGCGCATCTTTTGCATTTATGGGTTCGCGATCCGAGTCGTTCCGGTTCAGCTGCCGACGCTGGAAAATATCACGCTTTTTTTGCACGATTTTTGGCCGACAAAATTTTTCCGTTTTGGAAAAATCGACTTTTGCGGCACGAGGCAATGCCGCCGGCCGATACGCGTATTTCGTTACCACTCGCGGTTTCCTGCGTCGCTGCCTTCACCCGGTGCGTCCGAAATGGCGAAAAAATCAGCAACCGCCTCTATGGCCGGCAATTTTCGAGGTCGGCGGCCATCGGCGAAAATTTGGGTTCGCATCGCGCAGGATAGATACGGGAATCTAAAAAACCGATCGGCACTTCCGTTGGGTTCCCCAATCCATAAATATCTCCATAAATATGCAGGGTGTACTGTAAAAGTGCACCTTCAAGTTTGCCGCCGTCTGCGTTCAACGTGCGGCGGACTCGCGATTTTTCGACGCAGTTGAACGCTGCCACCAGGCGCCCCGGCGCCGAGATATGGAGGAGCAAAGGATTGTAAAGCAACACTATTTTCCGCTTTTGATCATTAGATGATCAATGTCAAAGGGGTTGCATAACTACCGTCATTTTTATAAATATTGGCGCCGTGTGTTATTCCTTAAAATTGAAATGGCAGTGAAAGGGTTAACAATATCTATAAACTAGATAGTTTTAGCTAATACTTTCAGTGAGTTTCCAAGCTGTAACTATCTTTGTAACTTAGTAACTCAGCTTCATATGTCATCTGTCATTTATGACAGATTAGATAATACTTGTTTACGGTTAGTTAAGCGCATACGCGTACGCCATGTTTGAAAGGCGGGAATATGCGCGGATATACGTCAAAAAGTGCCCGAAAAACATGACGGAAATTGACACAGGTGTACGAAAAAAATTTCAACGATGAAAAGGTTAGGTTAGGTTAGGTTTTCTCTAGCACTAGCCAAGGACAGAGAAGGGGTTGGGCAACTACCAGTGCCGCTTCTGTCAAAATAGGTCAACAATAGATATTTGCACTACCGCAGATCCTAGAGAAGACTCGGAAATATAACGTTGACACGTCCCATATATTTGATGATTTCAGAAGCGTGTATGACACTGTCAATCTATTCTAAAATTACTATTCTAAAAGTACTATTCGAAGCAATGATTGACCTAGGCATACCACAACATCCGGTACTTCTTACAAAGGTAACTCTTTCAAAAGTGGAAAGCAGAGTTAGGATCCAAAATAGTGTATCAAGATGTTTTACTACACACAGCGGATTAGGACCAGGAGACGCGCTATCATGCATCTCTTTCCATTTCAGCAAACAAAATAGGCACGATAATTAACAAGTCAGAACGGCTACTAGCATAAGCGGACGATATAGATATAATAACTAACTCGAAAAATAAGACGATCCAAGCAATCACTGCCATTGAAGCAGCACGAAAAAGAATGGGTCTAGTAATAAACACAGATAAGACAAAATAAATGTTTGTTTCTACGCGGGACGCACATGTACAAAACGTAACTAACGAGACATGTAACTCATATACCTCGGCTCCCAAATTGCAAACACTTGAACAGCTTGAACAAAGAGATAAAAAGAGGATTATACCTTGCATATAAAGCATATTATGGACTAGTGCAACATCTAAAATCCCAGACTATATCCAGAAGAACCAAATGCCAAATTTATAGGAGCCTAATAAGACCTGTACTGATATACGCAGCCGAAATCTGGACCCTAACCAAGGAGGAAGAAAAATTTTGGGATGTTTCGAAAGGCAGATTCTAAGCCACATATATAAAGGCGTACAGGAAAACGGAGTATGGAGACGGCGATACAACCATGAGCTGTACCACCTTTACGAACACCCGGATGTAGTTCGTACTATAAAAATAGCTAGATTAAGATGGATAGGACATATCGAGCGAATGACGCATTCATAGCGAGCAATACTTATTACACGACAAAGACAAGTAGGGAAAAGAACACGGGGCATATCAAAAACAAGACATCTGGACCAAATGCTGGAGAATCTAATAGCAATGAAAGTAACCGGATGGAAAACTAAAGCCCGGAATAGATTGGAATGGAAAAAAAATCTAGAGGAGGCCAATACCCATAATGGGTTGTGGAGCCAAAGCTGATGATGATGAATTCGGAGTATATTGTTTTACAAGCATTCAAATTGCAAAGATTTTCTAAAATTGAATTAATAATTTGATAAAAATCCTTTTAAATATAAAAAATTATATGCATTACCTTTAAATTAAAAAACAAATACATAAAAACTATCTGATGTGGGTTAGAAGTTTTCAACAAACAAAATGTTTTTCTACTGATAC
Source organism: Phosphuga atrata (assembly GCA_944588485.1). Classification (NCBI taxonomy): domain Eukaryota; kingdom Metazoa; phylum Arthropoda; class Insecta; order Coleoptera; family Silphidae; genus Phosphuga; species Phosphuga atrata. The sequence goes on along the minus strand of OX155899.1, from coordinate 2,695,106 downwards.
GAATGTGAAAATGGCATTTTTTCCACGGCTTACCTATCCTACATGAAAGTGACATTTTTTCATTCTAGAGATGAAAATATTTTCACATCTAGAGACGAAAATGAGCATTTTAAATTTATGATTTTCTCGATTAAAACACTAAACTCACCAAATTTGCATGGACTTTCTTATTAATTACATCAATTTCAATGAAATATTTTATGTACAGACGTAAAACGAGCCTGAAACTATTTAAAAAAACCGAAATAAAATTAGGACATTTGACTTGAAAAGTATCACCTTCTATGAGAATGCAATATGTTACGATGGAAACGACCAAACCAACAATTAAATTTGTATTGACAGTTCTGACACTTCGCTTCGAACTGGATTTATTAATGTCGAATTATGGATTCTGCAACCAAATATCAGTTCGGATTCGTTTTTTTTGGTTCGGTGTGATTGCTAACTCGCTGGCGCTCGTGAGCAAACTCCCACCTCAACAAAAAACGCCACTTTCATCTGTTGCTGTAAAATATACTATTTTCGACTAGTTAGCTAGTTTCTAAAAACTAGTTTTTAAAAGCTAGTTTCATAAAACTGGATATTTATTTACATAATCATGTACGTACTCTTTGTTTGATTTATTATCTAGCATGATATATGGTGACCGCAAAAAGTAGATAACATGTAGAAAAGTACCCGATGGGCGTTTACAAAAATATAAAATTAGTCATTTTGTGATAAAGCAATCGAGTTAACAGCATGCACGGAATTGTGGGTCAACCTAGCAAAGTTATAATTTGTGGAAACAGAAACTTGGAAATTGGCCAATACACTTATTTTATAATTGTGTTATTGGAATATTTTGTAAAGGTATTTGCTATCTGCTATCGACTTGATCACAAAACGGATTATGGGGGCATGTTTTGTTTAAATTTAATAAAAGAGAAAATCCAATTAAAAGTGGAATATGAAAAAGTCGATAGCAAAAAATATATAGGAAAATATAAAAATTCTAGAAATGAAAAAAAAAAGTAACAAAATTTGAATAAACACATGTAATGGAAAATATGTCAGAATAATAGCTATTGTTTATTTACTTTCATTTTATTACAAATTGATATTTCATGAAAAGGATGGTTACAACCATTATTACGGGGTAATCTATGCTTACTCTGAAATTCACAATGTTTTTTCCACTACTACACTTTTTGAAAATATTTTATTACGTGTGAAGTTATATCTATAAAGTGAAGTTATAATATAAATCTACACACTTTACACGACACGAGATTCGGCTGTTGAAGCTCATTTTCACGTAACCTTCAACAGTCGAAACTCGAGTCGTTTAAAGTGCATAGATTTATATAACTTCACACAGTGAATTTCTCAACTCAGAGTTTCTATATTTCATTTTAAATATAAAATTTGCAAGATCATTAAAAATTAATATTATTTTATTATTAATTTCGTTAGGGCCATCTATGGACCACGCTGCTTGTGTTTTTAGTTGAGTGTAATTTTAGTTATTGGTGTTTTTAGTTGTGGGTTTGCCAGCTGCTTTCTTGTTGATACCTCGAGCGTTTCTGATGGCCTAGTATTCCTTCATTTTCCGGCTAAATTCAATCTTACGTTCCTCAGACTATTTTCTGGTCTCGTCTTTTGGGCTGTGGGTAAATTCTGTGAGTTATGTTACGAAGGATTTAGTTTTAATAGTTGTATGATAGTTACTCCGGTCGGCTATGCCATTTTGATTTATATGGAGTTCCGAAAGATCCTTCTCCACTTGCTTCATCCACAAGAATCCGGTAGCTTTGCCCTTCTTAGCAACCTTGAAGATACTATGGGATAAACTGCGTTAGTCCATTCTGGATAGATGTCCGCAAAACGCCAGTCGCCTTCTTCTGATGGCATCTTTGAAATTTTCTTGGTGTTTATATACCTCACAATTTGGTTGATATTGGCTTCCATCTGGTAGAATTCTTGGTCCAACTATCCGTCTCAGCAACTTTCTTGCACCTCCAGGACTCATAATGGGGTCTTCTTAGTTAGATGTATCTGTTAGATGTATGTTAGATATAGGCACTAGAGGACTGAGGCTTTGACTACTGCATTGTAGTGTTCAGTAGAAAGGATAACCAACGAGGGAGTACTGAGGAGAATAGGTAAAGGTGAATAGCTGAAAGCTCCAATACATCGGGCACGTTGTGAGGGGAGAGCATGACGAGATCCATCGATTCGTCATCGAGGGAAAGATAAACGATCCGTGGACAGACGGCAGAACTCGTGGCTAAAGGATCTGCGTCGATGGTTCGGACGGATATCTATAGAGATTTTCAGAGGTGCGGTTTCACGAAACATTGCAGCCATTTGGATCGCCAACCTTCGATAGGGGTCGGAGTTCTAAGAAGAAAAAATAAGACACCCAATCTGCCAGGGTAACAAGACTATCTTTGGGTTCAAATCTCTCCTCAAGTTCAACTTACTACCAATGCAAACTAAAACTTATAAAGCCATAGTGAGGCCAGTTATAAAGTACGAGGACGAACGCTGGACACTCACATAAGATCCAGTACAGAAGCTGCTTCGAATAGAACAATATACAACCCCGTTCATAGAGCGGATGGATGTCAGGAGAGGCAATATTAGGCCATACAAAAGCTCTACGTATGTGGAGCTCATTCAGCGGAGTGAGGGTGGCAGGAACATGAAACAAATCCTATACTCAAGATCCCAGGAAAAAAGACTAAGGTGGAGAGATGCGCAAACTAACCTTAAGCTTAGAGAAGCGTAAAGCCCGGAACTAGCAACGGGCCGCGAAAGATAGGAAAGAATGGAAAAGGATTTGTTTAGGCGACAAAATCCTTGGGATGGAGCTAAGTCCAGGAAGAAGAATTTGAACTTAAATTGTTGCTTTTAGAAGAAGAATCTGAGGTTAAAACTTAAATAAGACATATTGCATGAGTAAAGCTAGAATACTAGTTTTGGAATTAAAACTAAAAAAGAAAATGTGTGCTTGTGTGGAATTTTCAATATTTTAAAAAATAAAGTTAAAAAACAAAACAATGTTTGAAACAAAACACACATGCATTCATATGTGTACTTATTATGACAAAATTATTTGAGTTATTTGAGAATTAGAAACATATATAACATATTTATACGTTTTGAATTGGTAAAACCATACAAAATTATAGATAATCAGATAAACTTAATAAAGACGGAACAAAGCTTGAATATATAAATATACTCAACCTTTCCGGAACTCTATAATACTAATGAATCTTTTTAGGACTACCAAAAACAAATCTCGTATGAAATTTGTCAGTTATTCTATAGCTTTCAGTCCACCTTCGTGGCACTCAACAAAAACCATAAAAATAACATTGATTTTTAAGATCATGTATTTCCGATACCTTATCTCTCATCAGCACAGCTTTGCTTCCATGAACAATATTTTGTAAATCACTCACTTGAAAACCCATGTGTTGATTAGGGTTAGATGTTTTTAATTTTTAATTTTGACATTTTGTGAGAGAGACATGAACTTGAACATGAACTATATATTCAAGCTTTGTTCCGTCTTTATTAAGTTTATCTGATTATCTATAATGTTGTATGGTTTTACCAATTCAAAATTTATCATTTATATCAATAACCTGCTAAGTTCATGTCTCTCTCACAAAATGTCAAAATTAAAAACATCTAACCCTAATCAACACATGGGTTTTCAAGTGAGCGATTTACAAAATATTGTTCATGGAAGCAAAGCTGTGCTGATGAAAGATAAATCTCGAAACGCGTCCACAGATGGCTATCCACTCAAGGTATCGGAAAGACATGATCTTAAAAATCAATGTTATTTTTATGGTTTTTGTTAAGTGCCACGAAGGTGGACTGAAAGCTATAGAATAACTGACAAATTTCATACGAGATTTGTTTTTGGTAGTCCTAAAAAGACTCATTAGTATTATAGAGTTCCGGAAAGGTTGAGTATATTTATATATTCAAGCTTTGTTCCGTCTTTATTAAGTTTACATATTTATACAATTTTACTAGTGTTTGAAAATATTGACATATTTTATTCGAGAATCTAGAAGTATATAGTAAATTCAAGTAGATACTAAAATATAAAACGGTAGATGGCAAGAAGTTGTGCTTCGTTAACACTTTTGTCAATTTTTTAGGTTTGTAATTTTATCATCAATACCATAAGTTTCTATAAATTATAAAAGTATAGTGCAACGGTGCCGAACCTATGGCACGCGTATCACGGCTAACACGTTGACAATTTTTACTGGCACGCGGGAGAAGGAGGGTAACGTTAAAATGTTGTGCTTGATGAACAAAGAAGAAGAGGATGTACATAGAACATCGCTCGTAATATCTTTTTGTGCATTTTAAATACCGCAACAATATTTGCTGCAGACCCCAAAATATCAAACCGTATGACAAGCAAGACTGAACGATGGCGTGGTAAAATATTTGCCGAATATCAACTTTTACGCATTCTCTTAGGTTTCGAATCAGATAACACACAGTACTTAATGTCGAACATATTTGTTCAGTATTATAGTACCATTTTAGCTTTTGATCAAGTGTTGACCCTTGAAATTTCATTGATTCGGCCCCTTTGGTCGATTTTTGATCAAATCTTAGAAGTAAACTATAACCATGCAGTATATTTGTGTATATTTAAAGTCCATGAAAGATGCATACATGGTCTGTTATGACGTATGTGTAGTGCTCTCGTCGGTTTTTAAATGCAATTAAAATGACGGAGCGACTGGAGCAGCGCTACTGCATCAAATTTTGCCAGAAACTGGGCGACAACTAGGTGGAAACCATTCGGAAGATTCAGACGGCTTTCGGTAACGATGCTATGAGCATCACACATATTAAGGAGTGGTACAACCTGTTTAAAGACGGTCACACATAGGTGGAAAGCGTCATCAACATGCCGAAATGACCATGTCATTGCCAAAGTGAACGCTGTGGTGATGCGGGACCGTCGTGTGACTATCCGAGAAGTTGCGACTGGAGTTGTGGTCATCAGGAAATTGGCGACTCCATCACGACAATGCTCCAGCACATTCTTCGCACTTGGTTTACATTTTTTTGGCGAAAAACCAGACTCCTCTGGTTCAACAGGCTGCTGACTCTCCTGATATGGCCCCTTGCGTCTTCTGGCTATTCCCCAAAGTCAAAGAAAAGAACGCGATTTCAGACAAGAGAGGACATTATGTCTGCAACGACAGCCGAGCTAAAGTCGATTCAGAAAGAGGCTTTTTCGGGATGCTTCCAACAATGGCGGCAGCGCTGGGAGAAGTGTGTGGAGCCTCAAGGAGACTCTTTGAGGATGATTAGATTTCCAACGCACCAGGTATGCCTGTTTTTGTTACCGGCTAAAGGTCGGATACTTTTCTAACAGACCACGTATATAGGCGCACAGGAAAACGGAGTATGGAGACGGCGATACAACCATGAACTGTACCACCTTTACGAACACCCGGATGTAGTTCGTACTATAAAAATAGCTAGATTGAGATAGATAGGACATATCGAGCGAATGAAGGATTCAGAGAGAGCAAAACTTATTACACCAAAAAGACCAGTAGGGAAAAGAACACGGGGCAGGCCAAAAACAAGATTTCTGGACCAAGTGCAGGAGAATCTAATAGCAATGAAAGTGACCGGATGGAAAACTAAAGCCCGGAATAGATTGGAATGCAAAAAAATTCTAGAGGAGGTCAATACCCATAATAGGTTGTGGAGCCAAAGCTGATGATGATGATGAATTCGGGGCATATTGTTTTACAAGCATTCAAATTGCAAAGATTTTCGAAAATTGAATTAACAATTTAATAAAAATCCTTTTAAATATAGAAAATTTTATTACCTTTAAATTAAAAAAAAAGCTATCGGATGTGGGTTAGAAGTTTTCAACAAACAAAATATTTTTCGACTAATCTTAATATGCTAAATCTAATGTCTAAATCTTTACGTAAAAGTATAACTAGAATTCTCTATGTCAAGAGTTTTTGTTTTTTTTTTTCATTTATGAGAATTTGATAAATTTAGGCAAACGAAGATATTTTGATGCTTGCGGTTTGGATCTTTCAAAAAAACTTGCCTTGCTTAAGTAAGATCTGTTATTGAGGTACATTTTTTGTTTATAATTTAAAAATAAATTGCAATCTTTTATTAAACTTATTTAAGTTTAGGTTTCATAAAACTGGATATTTATTTACATAATCATGTACGTACCTCTTTGTTTGATTTGATTAGCATGATACATGGTGACCGCAAAAAGTAGATAACATGTAGAAAAGTAGCCGATGGGCGTTTACAAAAATATAAAATTAGTCATTTTGTGATAAAGCAATTGAGTTAACAGCATGCACGGAATTGTGGGTCAACCTAGCAAAGTTATAATTTGTGGAAACAGAAACTTACTCGGAAACTCGTTGGAAATTGGCCAATACACTTATTTTATAATTGTGTTATTGGAATATTTAAAGGTATTTGCTATCTGCTATCGACTTGATCACAAAACGGATTATGGGGGCATGTTTTGTTTAAATTTAATAAAAGGGAAAATCCAATTAAAAGTGGAATATGAAAAAGTCGATAGTAAAAAATTTATAGGAAAATATAAAAATTTCTATACTCGTACCGGCGAGAGAATTCATCTCGTCTCGACGAGTTTAGCATTATTCTGCCCATACCCCACTTTATTTCGAGTGCGCGTTGTTTAGTTGTCCGTATTTGAAAAGCTGACGCATATTTCTTAACTCAAACTAATCTGCGCGTACCTCGGCGCGTCCCTTGACCCTCATACCTCGGCACAGTACAGATGCATTATCTCGCCGATCCGAGTATAGAAACGAAAAAAAAATTCCAATAAACACATGTAATGGAAAATATGCCAACATAATAGCCATACCTTTTTTAAATTTAATTTTATTATTAAATGATATTTCTATATTTCATGAAAGGATGGTTGCGACCGTAACTACGTGGTAATCTATACTTTGAATTGAAAAATTTACTGTTTTTTTCTCCACTAATTTTTTGAAAATATTATATAACTTGTGAAGTTATATAAATATACACACTTTACACGACTCGAGTTTCGACTGTTGAAGCTCATTTTTTACGTGACCTTCAAAAGTCGAAACTCGAGTCGTGTAAAGTGTGTAGGTTTATATAATTTTATATAGTGAATTTTTCAACTCGGAGTTTCTATATTTCATTTAAAATATAGAAATTGCAAAATTAACAGAAATTAATAATATTTTATTTTAAGCAGTAATGTAGTAAAATGTACTTTATATATTATTTATAAAGTTTTTTTAATAACGTCAAAATATAAAACACAATTTTTATACACATGTACTGAGGGTGGGAATTAAGTATGGATAATATCAGCATCCTGCTGGTCCCAAGACCAGATAAAGGTGGAGGACTGGCATGTTGGCTAACAACCGCATGCCGTAAGAAAACTTTTCTTACGAAAACTAGACAACAGCCTCGAAACGATGGACGGGTTTTACGAAAACGACCTAAGCAACGGAAAACGGACTGGACTCTCGGATGATGGAACATATTAAGCCTTTATCGACCCGGCGCATTATTTGAGGTAATAAACGAAATGACAAGATATAAGATGGACATATTAGTTCTGCAAGAAGTAAGATGGCCTGGTGAGGACATATTAAAAATGAAGACACATGCTCTAATGTACAGTGGAGATTAGGCGGGAAGATATGAACAGGGTACAGGTTTCCTAGCCAACAAAGTTATCAATTTCAATACAATCAACAGAAGATTATGCAAAATGCGAATAAGATGCGATTTGTACAATGTATCCCTCATAAGTGTGTACGCCCCAATAGAATACGCACAAGATAACGAAAAAAGACCAATTTTGTATCAAGCTCGAAGAGACAATCCATAGTAACCCCAGGGATATGAAAATCGTTTTGGGAGACCTCAATGCCAAGGTAGGCAAAGAGGTTATATTAATGCCAACAATTGGTACACAGCCTACATGCGCAAAGATAACGGATTGTGACTAGTAGAATTTGCTACTGCCAATGGACTCCGAGTTTACCACATAAACCCATCCAAAAAGGGGCATGGACCACACCAGACGGAACTGTAACAAATCAAATTGATCACCTGCTAATTGACAGTCGACTCGACACGCCACAAGTTTGCTGGACGTGAGATGCAAAAGTCATTAAAGTACTCATATTCGTTAGGGTTCGTTAATGGCTCGCCGAGTGCAATACAATTTTCTCAATATGTATCGGCTATTGTTTTATGTAGAAATGGCATAAAAGGGCGCAAAATAGAGAAAATAGTATAAAAAACCCGTTCATACGGCGTTTTTCTCACTAGTCCATTAAAATCTAGAATCTAGATCTAAACATAGACGCGTGCTGAAAAATCGCGCTTATTGAACACATTCTTTAATATACTATTACGAATATTAAAAAGCATCAGTAACTTTTTTATTACTTAAAATTTATAATTACATGAAATTAAATAGATTATATAATACGTAGTTACGTTCAGAGCACCCTTAAGTGCTCGAGTCACGGAACTGATATATATTAGGTTGAACTTGTTTAATCCAGTAAAAGTCTTACATTGAATTGAAAAATTCACTTTGTTTTTTACCACACTTATATTACATGCACCTATACACCTATAAGTGTGGATTACATACACCTATAAGTGTGGTAAAAAAAAAAAAAAAAAAAAAAAAAAACAAAGTGAATTTTTCAATTCAATGTAAGTATGGATTACCACGTAGTAACTGTCGCAACCATCCTATTCACAGTAAAAGTCTATTTTTATTTTCGGTTTTAATTAAAATTGAAAATTCAGTTAATAATCTGGTAATCAATGGTTGATAATATCATAAATAATAATAATAATTTACTTGTCAGTGTCTTAAACGAGTTTTAAATGTTTTTTTTGAAAAAGACATTTTAATGCTAAAGAGCGTTTGATTAGGTGTTTGATAGTAGGTACGTGTGCACATTTGAATGAGCAGTGGGAAACATCTAAATGAGATCACTAAATACGTGATAAGAAAAGGACGTGGCGCAATGAAATCGAGAGGAGGGTTTCCATCCACCAGCAGGTTATCGATTGACCGTCACCCAGGGAGGTACCAACGAACCTTGGAAACGCGACTTTCAACATGCAACAAACTATACGCTGTGGCGGCTGCGACTTCCCTTTACCCGCCTCTCTGACACACAGAAGCAACATTTTCGTGCATTTCCCACTCTAAATAAATTACTTAGACGGTTTAATAGCCGGCACGTCTTCGAAATCGAATGATTTTTCGACCCCAATGGCATTTAATGAAATACATGATTTGAATTCACAAATTATTTTATTGGTAATCTCTCTTAATCGGCTATAAAAAGGTCTTATACAGGTACTTCCTATACCTGTACATACAAATACATATATTCGGAAATTTAAATAGAATCGTTAAAACACTTTTTTACTTAAATATCTCTATCTCTCACATAAATGTACTCATATATACTCTATATCTTTACATAAACTGTCTAAATAAACTTTTTTTAAAGATATTATAAATACCTATTATATATAATAACATTGTTTTTTAAGAACAGATCTTTCTATTTAACCCAAAGTGAATAGCCATCTGCAGACACGTTTTGTGATCTATCTTTCATCAGTGCAGCTTTGCTCCTATGAATTATACAATGTAATATACTTTTGGTGTTCAAACTAATGTAATTCAAAATAGCAAAGCTGCAGTGATGAGCGATAGATCTCGAAACGCGTCTGGAGATGGCTATTCACTTTGGGTTAAATAGAAAGATCTGATCTTAAAAAACAACGTTATTTATCTAGTGTCTTGTTTTAGTGTCACACGGGTACGAAGGCCACGGATACGAAATAATGCATTCCCCCTCCTTTAAAAAAAAAGGCAGGCAAGCAAGACTATACCAGACCAGGCACGCAGGCAAGACTAGACTAGACTAGGCAGGTAGGCAAGGCCAGGAACCAGGGTCACACAACGTCCTCGGACAAAAGCAAATAACTCGCTCTTACTTCCCACCTACGTTCTATAACCTATCTTTAAATCTTCCTAATATTCAAAGCGCAAATAATATGTATCCAACAAATTTAAAAATCCTACAATTAAACCTAAATCGCTCTAAAGCAGCACATAATTTACTTGAACAAACAATCTTCGAAAAAAACATAGATATTGTTATAGGTCAAGAGCCAAATAGACACATGGCTGATAACTCCTTCCTCGACTTAGACGGGGATAGCTTTATTCGCATTAACAAATTAGCGACCGTGTTGTCTTACAATAGCTGCAAAGGCTTTGTCTGTGTCGAACTATCAAGATTTTACGTCTATTCTTGTTATCAATCGCCAAGGAAAACACCCAAGGAGTTCGAAGAATACCTAGGACACCTAGAACTTCACCTAAAAGCCAATTCAGCACATAAGGAAGTCATTCTGGGAGGTGACTTAAATGCAAAAGCTCGTATCTTCGGATCAAAAATCCAAGATATCAAAGGGATGATCCTAGCAGAGTGGATTGAGGCAAACGACCTCTTAGTTATTAATGAAGGAGTCACACCTACCTTCTCAAACCACAATGGCTCTTCCCTGATTGACATAACAATAGCGACTACGTCAATTAGCAAAAAAATTAGCGAATGGAAAGTAGATCAAGAACATGAAAACCTAAGCGATCGCCGCACAATTACCTTCGAGGTTCGGGAATTTCCACACACAACTCGTGCCCAAGAAGCACAAAAACAGCGAGGCTGGAAACTGACAGCCGAGGGATGGTTTAGATTACAATCAAAATTAGACTCGGAATCTGATGATAACAGCGAACCACCCGAAGACCATACGCAAGCAGTTAATAGTCCTGTAGAATTTGCCGAATATATTTCCAAACTGTGCGATGAATGCTTTCCAAGACGACGTCGACCACAACACCGCCACCAATCTACCCCCTGGTGGACTACAACGATTGCCGATAAGCGAGCCGCATGCTTCAAAAAGAGAAGAGTGATGGTGAGAAGGAACAAATCTAACGCAACTGATGAACAGAAACAAGAGGCTATAATCGAATATAGTAACTCCAAAAAAGAATTCAAGATTGCTATATACGCACGCAATGAAGAGCTGTGGAGGGATCTCTGCAATCAATTAGAGGAAGATATATGGGGCCAAGGTTTTAAAATTATATCAGGCAAACTAAATCTTAGACCAAACAATAGCCTAAGCGAGGAAGAGATAAGTAGCCAGGTAGAAAAACTGTTCCCGAAGAAACCCAAAATCAACTGGATGGTCCCAGTAGTAACTGAAATAAAGACCTTTGACTTGGAAGATATTGTAAAAACTGCGCAGAGAATCAAGACCGGAAAAACTCCAGGTCCAGATAGTATACCCACAGATGTGCTCAAAGAAATAGCTACCAGGAGACCTGAAATCGTCTTGAGAGTTATGAACAGCTGTCTAACTAAAGGAGAATTTCCAGACATTTGGAAGGAGGCACGTCTAGTACTCATTGAAAAACCCAAAAAAGATCCGGCCGATAAAACATCATTCCGGCCGATTTGTATTCTAAATACCCCAGGTAAACTATTAGAAATGTTAGTTAAGACACTCCTGGAGAACGAGCTAGAAAGCAAAGGAATTCTACACGACAGACAATACGGATTTCGAGCGGGCAGGTCAACGATAGATGCCCTGTCCAAAGTCATGGAGATACCTAACAAAATTAGAGAAAAGGCCTTCAAGAACCAAGAGCTCGCGGTACTTCTTACTATTGACATAGAAAATGCCTTTAATTCATAAAGACCTCATAATTGACGCACTAAAAACTGCGGAAATTAGCCCATATCTGATTAAGATGGTCCAGTCGTACCTCAGCAATCGATATGTCATCACAAACAGAGGCTCAAAAATAGAAACAACATGAGGTGTCCCACAGGGCTCCATTCTAGGACCTACATTATGGAACATCTTCTACAACAGCATTTTAGAACTCGACTTAGGAAAAAAAGTTACCTCTGTTGCATACGCTGACGACCTAGCAGTGATTGTTTGCGGTAGAAATAAGTCACAACTGGAAGAGTCCGCGAAAAATGCCGTAGCAATAATACACCAACATCTAACAGAATTAGGGCTTAAAATGGCACACGCGAAGACGGAAATGGTAATCCTTGTGGGTAGAAGAAAACTTAAGACTCTGTCGGTAAAAATTGGCGACGCCATAATAACGAGCAAGCCGGCAATCAAGTACCTGGGGGTATACTTAGATAGAAATACCCGTATGACTACCCACATCAAAATCAAATGCGAGAAAGTCGAGAAGTCACTAATGGCTCTGACTAGGATCACTCCAAACATCTGGGGACCGCGCGAAAGAAAACGTCGAATACTAATGTTCGCGGCGTCTTCAGCCATCTTGTACGGTGCACCCATCTGGACGCAAGCGCTTAAGCATTCTCTATATAAGAATAAACTAGAAGCCCTAAACCGAAAAATGGCACTGAGTTATTTCGGCATATAGAACTGTCTCCACTGCTGCGGCAACCGCTATCGCCTCACTGCCGCCTCTCGAACTGAGAGCCAAGGAGATGGTTTACATATACCGACTTGGAAAAAACAGTAGGTCTGATGCTAAAGATAAATGCATGGAGGAGTGGCAGCAAAGATGGGGAGAATACAATGGTTGGACCAAAAATCTTATAAAAGACGTTAGGTTGTGGAGCAGGAGAAAGTGGGGTGAAGTGGATTACTATGTTACACAGGCCTTCACTGGGCACGGTGTATTTGGAACATACCTTTACAAAATTTAAAAAAAAGAAAACCCAATCTGCTGGTTCTGTCCGGACATTGATTCAGCCGAACACACAATTTTTCACTGTGTCAGATGGATGGACCTTCGTGAAACAGCAAATCAATTATGCGGCACAGTCATATCAACATCTAATGTGGCAGAATTGCTTCTAAGAACAGAAGCAGATTGGAACGTAATAACAGAAATGATGAGGGGTATAATAAAAGCAAAAGAGAAACACGAAAGAGGAAACCGAATTTAGAAACGAGGAGGGATAAATCATCCTGAAGTAATGCCTAGGGGCGGTTTCCGGGATGTATCTTCTCCTTTTTTTTTAATATTTATTTATTTTTTTTAACTTTTTGAAGTCTTGTTGTCTTTTATTATTATTTTAATAAAAAAAAAGGTAGGCAAGACTAGACGAAGCAGGCAAGACTAGACTAGGTAGAGAAGACTAGACTAGGAGTGTAAAATTAGTCTAGGCCGACAAGACTAGACTAGGCAGACTAGACTGGACTGGCAGGCAAGATTGAACTAGGCGAGAAAGACAAGACAAGACTATACAGACAATACTAGAATAGAGAAAGACTAGAATATTTAAAAAATAACTTAGGTAAGACCCAGGTAAGACTAGACTACACCCAGGTAAGACTAGACTAGACTAGGCAGGCAAGACTATACTAGGCAGGTAAGACTAGACTAGGCAGGTAAGACTAGACTATCGAGGCAAGACTAGACAAGATTCACTTCTGTTGCAGATTATGTAACAGATATTTATATTTGATAAGAAAATGCTTTAATTAGAAAATACTAGAAGATAAATTGATTTTCACTAAAGAACACAGCAAACCAAGTAAATAAGTGGCGACTACGTCGTTGTCTAAATTAGTTCTTATAACAGCTCTCGAGCATTTATTTTAACTGTATCCTTGATTATGTGATGCAATGTGACGTTACCGATGTAATTATTCAAATAATTAAAGTTTTTATTTTTATTTTGAATCTTGTTTATCGTCAATAATTCACATGACGGATGGTTTGGCAACGTCGCGTGAACAGCTGAGAGAAAAGAAAAAGATGGAAACATAAATACACTCGACACCTTTCAATTACTATTCTTTTCTCTCTCTGTAGTATACACTTTCAAGACAAAAAAAGCGCTGTTGCCAAATCTTTTTATTACACCGTATAAGTCAAAAATAACGAAGTCATTTAATAACTCTATTTTATTAAAAAAATAATAATTACTAATTTTTAAGTTATTAGAAATTAAAATAATTAATTTTAATAACTATTAGAATAATTGAAAATATAGCAAAAATTCAATCACTATTTTGACTCATTAGTTATGCTAATTTTGCATTGTTTTAACTTCGTTAAAACAATGTTTGTTGTAAAGACTGACTCGGGATATTCTCAATTTTGCGACTACAACACAATATTGGTAAAATATTCGAAACTTGTAACAATTAGCATTTAAACAAAGGAAGGGGTGTAAAAAACCAGAAATATAAAAAAATAAGAGAGAGTAAATATGTTAATCTAAAAAATCAAATTTCCGTTTTTAAATAAAAAGAAAACCGATTTAATTTGCATTAATGGAAATTTTAACATTGTTAAAAAGAACTTGCCTATCAATATTTCCCTTGGATGTATTATCATAGACCTTGAGTTCCGCAATTAATTAGTTATGTAAGAGATGCATTGTTAACTAAACAAATGGGATTTGGAATGAACATTTTGCTTTGTCCTCATATCTCAAGTGATGTAAACAAATAGTTTAAAACACAAAATTTTAAGTTGAAAACTAACTTCTATGGTTTTTGTTTGCCGTTAAAAAATATAGTGAATACATTCTCCAAGCATTTTCTCGAGCCACAAAAATATACAGGGTGGGGTGGGCCACAGTGGCGGCTCGTGGAAGATGTTTGTGGGAGGGCTGGAAAAAATTATAATAAAAAATCACTAAGAGTTGAAAAAACCGCATTTTTATTGTCTCTCTCTCCAATGGCACTACAGCCCGAAGCGAGCCCTGGCCTCCCCCAAACGTTGTCTCCAGCGTTCCCTTTCCTCTGCCGCCGCCCGCCAGTTCCGCACCCCCAGCATCTCTTTTCACACTTTCCTCCCATCTCGCCCTTGGCCTGCCCGCTTTCCTTCTACCTTCCGGCACTCTGAATATTTGTCTCGGCACTGCTGTTGGAGCCATCCGGCACACATGTCCCGCCCATCTTAGCCTGCTTAGTTTTATGTGGGATACCACATCTGGGCTTTTGTATAACTGATATAGCTCGAAGTTCATCCTAATTCTCCAGCCCTCTTTGCTGTTAATTGCCCCATAAATTTTCCTCAGGATCTTTCGCTCAAAAATCTCCAGCATCTTTTCCGATTTCTGGGTCAGCGTCCATGCTTCGCTTCCATATGTGAGGATGGGTCGTATGATTGCTTTATATATATTACACTTCGTTTGTCTGCTAGCTAGCTTCGAGTTAAGGATGGATTTAAGAGTGAAGTATGCCCTGTTGGCTTGCATGATTCTATGTTGTACTTCCACCCCTTCGTCGTTCTGATCCGTGACGGTTGATCCCAGATATTTAAAGTTGTTGACGACTTCTACAGTATACTCTCCCATATCCAGATTATTTACTGCGTGTGCTGACGCTCCCGGTCTTACCATCATTACTTTTGTTTTATCCTTGTTTATTGACAGACCTATCTCCTTGGCTCTCTTCTCCATTTTACCGTAAGCATCTTTCATTGCCGTTAGCGATCTACCGATGATGTTTAGGTCGTCAGCATAGCCCAAAAGTTGCGTGGATTTATTGTAGATGGTACCGTTGCATTCTATCTGAGCTTTCCTTATAGCTTTTTCGAGCGCGATGTTAAATAATATGGGTGATAGACTGTCTCCTTGTCTCAGACCTGTAATGGTTTCAAATTTGTGCGATGTCGTTTTTTGGATACCGACTTGGTTCCAAGTCTTTTTTAACGTACAATTTACCAATTTAATGATCTTTTGTGGTATCTCGAATTCTCCCATTGTCTTCATGAGTGTTCTTCTATCGATAGTATCATACGCTTGTTTAAAGTCTACGAAGACCTGGTATGTGCTGATGTCACATTTCCCATGTCTTTTCTAGTATTTGTCTGAGGGTAAACATTTGATCAGTCATCGACTTTCCTTTCCGGAAACCTGTCCAGGAAACCTGTCCTACGGTTGGAGCTCTCTGCGTACGGTTGGAGTCTTCGTCCGATTATCCATGACAGCACCTTGTAGGCCGTGTTAAGAAGAGTTATACCACGATAGTTCTTGCACTCCAGTTTGTTTCCTTTCTTGTAGATAGGGCATATCTTCCCCTCCCGCCATTCCTCGGGTATCTCTTCTGTCCTCCAGATTCTTCCTATCAGCTGGTGTAAAGCACAGTTCAGAGCGTCTCCTCCCATTTTGATCATTTCAGATGGTATCATGTCCGGTCCCGGTGCTTTGTGGTTCTTTAGTGCCTTTATCGCCTCGCTTAATTCTCTTTGTGATGGTTCGTTATCTTCTCTCAGATCTCTTACTTCTAGTGTGTGAATTGGGTCGTCTTCAGCTGTTTGTCCGGTTAATTCCACTCGTAGTGAGGTATTCAGGAGTTCGTTAAAATATTCCGCCCATCTACCTACCAGTTTACTTTCTTCAGCCAGTAAGGTGCCCTCTTTACTGTTGATTATTGTTGCTCTGGGCTGAAATCCATTTCGCAGGTTGTTCACTATCTTGTAGCATTCTCTAATTTCGTGTTTCTCTTGGTGGTGCCCTATCTGTGCCACCTGGTCGTTAAAATGGGCCCGTTTCTTCTTCCGAAATAATTTGGATGCTTTCTTTCTTTGCTTGTTGTATTCAGCTTGTTTGGCTATCGTGGGTCTCTGCAAATTCTCTGCCCTAGCTTTCTGTTGTTTCTCGCGTGCTTCTTCACACTCTGCATCGTACCATTGTTTTCGTTTTTTCCTATGGACTTTCCCGAGCGCCTCCTCTGCCGATTCCTTAATCCCCTTTGCAATTTCCGTCCATTGTTCTTCAATACTATGATTTTCCGTCAACACTCCTAGTTTTTCGGCGATCTTTTCTTCGTACCGTTGCCTTACCCTGGTTAAGTTCAGTTTTTCCACATCCCATTTTTCTATTCCGCTGCTTGCTGGCTTTTTCGAGTTGGCTAGCCTTTGTTTTAATTTAATCCTCACCAGGTAATGGTCCGAGTTGCAGTCTGCCCCTTTGCAGCTTCTGACGTCCTGTATGCTGGACATAAATCTTGTGTTTATTAAGACATGGTCTATTTGATTGAGTGTCCTTCCGTCTGGTGATCTCCATGTCATCTTGTGGATGTCTTTATGTGGGAATAGCGTACTGCTGACTACAAGGTTTCTAGATGCTGCTAGGTCCACTAGTCTCTGTCCATTGTCGTTAGTATTTTCGTGTAGGCTGTGTTTTCCAATCGTGGGTCTGTATACGTCTTCTTTCCCTATCTTAGCATTGAAATCCCCCAAGATCATCTTTACGTAGTTGTTGTGTGTCGAATCGAATAGCCTTTCTAGTTTTGCGTAGAAGATCTCTTTTTCGTCGTCTGTTTTCTCTTCGCTCGGTGCATGTACGTTAATTATTGTCAGATTGAAGAGCTTCTTTCTTATTCGGATCATGCAGAGTCTGTCATCTACTGCTTGGAAGTCCATAATATCCTTCCCTACACTTTTCTTGAGTATGAAGCCTGTTCCTAACTTGTGCGCCTTCCCATTATTACTGCTTTTACATATCCTATATTTTCCTATATCCATGATGCCGCTATCGCTCCAGTTGGTCTCCTGTAGTGCCACTATGTCGAGTTTGTATCTCTCCATTTCGTTTGTTAAGGCTTTTAGTGCACCTATCTGGTAGAGGCTCCTTACATTCCATGTTCCCATCGTAATTTCTTTCGCTTTCCTTGTGCATTGCTGTGGTCGTTGCCGACTACTCGGCAAAGTCCAGTCCGAGGCACGTTTGGTGGTTTCGTAACGGTTTATTTTTTTTCTATGGATGAGTTGTTGGCCCATCGCAAAACCCCCTTTTCGGAGGACCATTTCACCCGCTCTCGTTGGCCCTGACCGCGCTTTCCATACGGATTGGTTATCACATCTCCAGCTTGGTTGCTCAGGTTACCAGGGTTCACCACGTGGAGGTGAGAGTCGGACTTGGGTAGGAGAGGCTATGCTCCAATCTCTTCCTGTGCGATTGTCGTGCGGCATTTTTATTGTCACAATTGACCAATTATGCTTCATATAAATGTTGAAATTAAATTTTAGGTCATAATTATTTGAACGACTTTGTGACACTGGACAAATATTTAAATCTGGAGTTAACCGTCCTAATGATCTAATTTTTTCTTGAAATTCCAGTCGTGCATTTAGTTAGTCTGTTAACTGAAAGTTAATCTTTTGCAAATGCATAACTGAATTTTTTGCTTCGTTCATTTCTATAAAAATTTAATTCAAATTAAATTCAATAATTACATTCAAAAATAACTATCATCTTACTTCCTATGTGTATAGCTAAGAACTGCTTATTTATTAATACTTTGTATTAAATTGTCTACTTTTCAATTGTCCACTTAAGGTTCTTTGCCGTTACCGAAACTCGAGTTCTTAGAAACAAACTCATAAAATGCCTAAAATACAGAGTGCGGACTGTAATGTTTGCAGCCCACGATATACATAAAATAACCGTATAACGCGGTTGGGGGTAACCCGGTCAATACACTAACTACGCGGCGAGACTCGGTCTGCACTGACTGCAGCCCGAGATATGAATATACAACCGCACTAAATTACACAATACACACATATAGAGCGCCTATCGAGGTATTTATTACCTACAATTAAAAAAATAAATATACTACGAGAGGAAAAATATGTTTTTCTAAAATAATTGTATACTAATGTAATATTTTATAACAATTAAAAAAATGTTTTTATTTTGGCGCGAGGGCTGCAGCACTGCAGTCCTTATGGGCGAGCCGCCACTGGTGGGCCATTTTACGTGACCATCACAAATATCTCCGTTACCTATAGAGTGACGAAAAAATGTCAAAAGTAGACATTGTAGCCACTAGTTTGACGAATCCAGCGACTCATATCATGATTCATTTTAGTCACTCTAAAGGTAACGGAGATATTTAAGGTGGTCACGTTAAATGGCTCACCCTGCATATGTAATTTTAAAAATATCAACGTAAATACGTTGATATTAACCACATAATCTAGAAATTTGAGGACTCTTGAACGTTCTTCTTAAATACATTCTACACTACAAATGTGAAAGGCAGAGAAATTTGTAGAAAATATTGTAAGAGTTGAGAACGTAGAAACGGAAAGTCAATACTAATAAAATACGAACATGCTATTTTCAAGAGCATTGCCAGTCGAGCGCTTTCAAGAACAGGAATCTTCGAATGGGGGAAAAGTTCGCATTAACAGTATTTTATTTTGTTATTTCATCAAGCTATTGATAGTACAATTTATTTATATATATATATATATATATATATATATATATATATATATTATATATATATATATATATATATATATATATATATATATATATATATATATATATATATATATATATATATAGTTTGTATGTGTGTGTATGTGTGTGTATATTTGCGTGTATAAATCAATGGGAATGTAATAAGAGCGATATTGGAGTGGATTCAGCTGGGTTGTAATTATGTTTCTTTCATAATACGAAAACTAATTATCAATAAATTTATTGATGTCTTCCAGGAAATCTATTAAATGTTTAATTTGGTACGTTCCTCTACTAACAGCGAAAATCAATTTCCCCGCATTTAATCGAATTAAAATGTAGTTAACGAAATATATTGCAACCAGGTTTAAAACATTATTTTTATTACTCATGCGCGAAAGGTGCTTCTAGACGTAGATTATTTAATATGAAAAATGTCACAAAACCTGCGTAACGCACGCATATATTCAACATCGGTAGGTAGCATTAATATAAACAAATAAATAAAACTAAAATGAAGACGGGCGAAATTGTCGGTAGATGATAAATCTGCACATGATATATCGGCACCAGACGACTAGGCACTTCCAACTCGGCACCGGGAAAATTCGGCTCCGAATAAGTCGGCACCGGGCAAATCGGCACCAGTCATCAGTGTATGAATATATAAATTTTCTAGTATAACATAGGTTTTGGTAATATTAAAAACAAAATAAAACTTTTTATAATTAAATACAGTAACGCACGCCCCTTGAAAGATGAAGGAAAATATACTTATTCTATACCAGTAATAACAAGACGATCGGTCTTCGGTCAAAAAGCTTAACTCGCTTATAAAAACCGAATATACTCGAGAATTTTTTTTTTTTAAATTGATTTATTGAGAAATAAATACTTTAATTTTATTCAAAATTATAAAAAAGTGTATAGGTACGAGGTTAGAAGAAAATTAAAAATACGAGTGACAAAATGTTTCGGTGCCGATTTGCCCGGTGCCCACTTATCCGGTGCCAAATTTAGCCGGTGCCGAGTTGCCCGGTGCCGACTTATCCGATGCCGAGTTGTCCGGTGCCGATTTGGAAGTGGCGAGTCGTCCGGGTCCGCGAAATTGTCTCGATTGTCTTGATTTTCCTCTCGAGCGAATGTGCGCAATCACTTCGTTTGTGCGCGCAATTTTGCTCTCGTGAAAAATTAACAACTTTTCGCCCTAGTTACAAAATATACTATTTTGAACATTTTTTTCTAATTTAAAAAGTTATTAAATATTTACGTTTAATTTATGAACAGAACATTGTTAAACCATACATATTTTAAACTTTGCATATCGAGTCGAATTTTAATTCTCAATAATAGTAAATTATGTTATAACGGGTAAAAAACGGGTAACAATTTTTCTAGAGAAAAATTTATTAATCACCTTTACTTTTTATAGGATATGTTGTTTTTTAATTGTGAAAACGTGTTATATAAATAAAAATAAGGAAACATTACAATTACCAGGAATTGCATCTATTATTATTTAAAAAAAACAAAAAATAAAGCCAAGGTAAATGAGTCACCTTATTGCTACATCACTTGTATGCGCAAACAAGAAAATTTAATGTTTTATAAAAATTACATTTTTCCCATGAAATCATAAAAATATTAATATTTTGCATACAGCAGTCAACATTTTGTATGCAAAATGCAATAGGGACTATGCATGTTTTTGAAATATTTTTAATTCACTGTTTACACCGTCATAACATAGCAAAAAATATAAATACTGCTTAAAAATGCTGTAATTAAGTTTAAAAAAATATTTAAAAAGAAGAAAAATTTTGAGCTGTTTAAACGCCGCCATTTCGCGCGGTCTGTTGATGACATCAATTACCACTGACAGTTTAGTCCATTGTTTACTACAGCTATTTTCATTTTTACCTTCACGTTTTTGACATTTGTTTTCTAACCAAAAGACTGCAATGACATACAAATTTAAAAAATACGGACTTATTTAGATGGTATGTTACGTCACTTTCGTTTTAACCAATGGTGTTGCCTTTTACAAATGTGAATTTCCCATGTTTAATTTGCACGCCAGTGTCAGTGCAATTTTAATGTGCTAGATGCACCACGTACTGATCGTCCAACCACTACTGATGACGACAAAATAAATGCGTAAATCGAAACTAACCGGCGTATGACAACTCGAGAGATAGCAGAGAAGCTCAACATATCGAATTTAATCCAAAGATTATGACATCCAAAGTCAATATTCACCAAAAGAAGGTTATGCTTTCTGTGTGTTGGGACTACAAGGGTGTAATCTACTTTGAGCTGCTTCCAAGGAACTAAACCATTGATTCGAATGTCTACTGTCGTCAACTATCGAAATTGAACGAAGAGATCAAGAAAAAACGCACTAAACTGGCCAATCGCAAAGGCGTGAAGTTTCATCAGGATAACGCCAGACCCCATACCTCATTGATTACCCGTCAAAAATTAACAGAGCTCAATTGGGAACTGATGCCATATCCACCATATAGCCCTGATTTAGCACCATCAGATTACCATTTGTTTCGTTCGCTTCAAAACCATTTGAATGGTAAAACTTTCGATTTCGATCAGGCCGTTAAAAATGAGTTGGACCAATTCTTCGCTTCTAAAAACCAAAGCTTCTTCGAACGTGGAATTTTTCAACTTACCGAAAGATGGTAAAAGGTGATCCAACAAAATAGTCAATATTTCATTAATTAATGTTTGTTGTTAATATAAATAAATTCATTTTGAAAAATATGAAAAAAACAACATTAATTATCGAACAACCCAAAAGATAAAATGATTACTTATGGGAAATTTAATTTACTACAAGTTTTATTTGAAACATTTTTCAAAATGTTATTTGCGAATTTTTGTCAAGAATTTTTGTCAAGAAAAAATATGAAACAAAAATAATTTTTTGACATTGTTCAAGGTTGATTATTAGCAAACCTGGCAAATAAAAAAAACAATAGATATTTAGTCTTCTTATCATGGGCGTAGCCAAGGGGGGCAAATATCCAAAATATTAAATAAATCCCTTAAATATTATATTAAAATAAGGAAAGAAGGCACTCTTTGAGAGAGCATGGTAAATGTGCAGTTTATGGATCTTATATGTCAGTCTTAGAAAGTAAATTAAAAAAAAAACCTAGACTAGAAAAATCGTGTTATTTTTTAGTTATTATTTGCTGTGATCAATCAAGCATTTGCGATTTTTTAAATTATAAAATATATTTATAATTAAATTGCATAAGCTGTATATAATTAAATTAATTTTAGACTCGTCAATTTACATACATATATGATGTGTTATAGAATTCAAATTAAAACCAAAAACTACATTTAATATTTCTTATTGAAATCATTATTAGAAGTTACCCAACATATTTTACAATTAAGACATTAACTTACAATTCACGTCCTATATGAGAATTTCTGCTTTTGACAGGAACATATACTACACCTAGTCATCACCAACAGTTACACATGACGAGGCACCATTTGGCCATTCTACAGATAGTACCGAGACAAAGCACGGAATTCCTTCCGAAATAGTTTTTGTATTTCAAAGTAGCAGATCTATTAATTCAACTGTATGTTTGTTGTATCGGTTTGTTATATTTATCTTAAATTACAATGTAAATGAAATAATATACAACAAAGATAAGAGGGTATTTTCAACGACGTCAATAAGATGATTAGAAAATTTGCATTTTCTTGCAAATATTTGACAATGTAGATTAAATTTGACAATTATGGAGAATGTTGTTTGTTATCTTAATGTTATTTAAATTTAAATAAAAAACAGATAACTTTATAAAAATAGTAGTTTATGATACAAGTGTGTAAACAAGGGCATATGTGCATAAGTTGCGAAGTTTAAATCGCAATCAGTGCACAAAAGCCTTTCACACACGTGTATCATACATTATTTTAGTTAGATTGTTAATTCCTCAATTTTGAAACCTTATGACTTATTGTTACAATACATACTAGATAAATGATTAAATCTTCCAATAGGACTTAAATAAATTAGTTTACTATATCTAGCTGAATTGTAAACGTGTATTACCGTAGATTGATCGTAATATCGTGTGATCTAGTTGAAGCACATTAATGAATCATTTAAATATTGATTACATTTTGAATGATAAGTAAAATTTCAAACGTCGATTGTTATATAAGTATTAGTACCACATAGAAGTATTATATATCATTTGAAAGCTAATTTCATCTAGTTTATTTAGTATTAGTTATGTAGACACTAATACATTTATGTCGTATTAATATAAAACAAAATGAAAAAGTTGTTAAAATTCGTAAAAGCAGCGGTGCGTAACAAGACTAGATGGATTAGATTACACAAACAAATCAGGAAAGTTAAAACAATACAAAACTAGATAGATTAGACTAGACTAGGGGTGGAGAACCTTTTTCCGGCGACGTGCCATTTTTTTTTAATTTTCACATTTTGAAATGCTGACGTGCCAGGTCAACTTTTACAATGTGATAGTGAAAATCAGTTTTCGTATTAGCCGGAATATAACACGTCTTATATTTTGCACCTTTTATGTTGTACAAAAGTAGATTTAGAAATTAAAAAAAATCTTTTAGAAAAGGTAGCGTTTAAGAAGTTTAGATAGCACGCGTGAGAAATATTTTGCGTGCAAATAAAATTTTCCTACGTGTCAGTTGTGGCACGGGTGCCATAGGTTCGCCACCACTGGACTAGACCATTGGTGGCGAACCTATGGCACGCGTGTCACAGCTGACACGTAGAAAAAAAATATTGGCACGCAGGAGAAATAGTTATTTTTGTTAAAAAAATATCAATCTAGTTTTGTGCGATATCAAAGGTGGAAAAATAATTGTGTCTTGCTGATGATATTGAAAAACTGTAATTTTTACTCACAAATCACTGACACAATAAAGTTAGAACGTTCAGCGCCTCCGTGACAAAAATTTCTAACTAGTAAAACGCACAGTGACGCGAACACTATTTGGTCGTTGTCGATGTAATTTAGGTTAACCTAGATTTAATCTAGGTTAGGTTATGGTTACATAAAGTTATATTAGAGCCAGACAAATCCAGACTGAGAGGCCGAGATTTCTTGATTCAAAATAAGAAAAATTAATTCAATTTTGATGTACGTCAGAAAATTTATTTTCAGTACGTCTATGTTTTTTTTTTTTATTAAGTGACGCGAGTTGTTGCAATAGAAAAACAAACAGAAATCGTTTAATAATTAAACTCCATTAGATTTACATTGGACTTTTACACACGATTATAATAATGGCATCCTTTCATATCCTAATTTTAATATACGTCAGAAAATTATTTTCAGTACGTCTCTGTTTTTTTTATTAAGCGACGCGAGTTGTTGCAATAGAAAAACAAACAGAAATCGTTTGATAATTAAACTCCATTAGATTTACATTGGACTTTTACACACGATTATAATAATGGCATCCTTTCATATCCTAATTTTAATATACGTCAGAAAATTATTTTCAGTACGTCTCTGTTTTTTTATTAAGCGACGCGAGTTGTTGCAATAGAAACAACAAACAGAAATCGTTTAATAATTAAACTCCATTTGATTTACATTGGACTTTTACACACGATTATAATAATATCATCCTTTCATATTCCAGGGAAAATTGACAATTTGGCAGAAATGTGGAAGGTCGGAGAAGAGATCGCAGCAAAAAGAATCCATCACCTTATAGAATAAAAATGGAAAACGGGAAAGATCCAAAATGACTGGAAATGTGCGCTCATTCATCCACTTCATAAGAAAGGTAATCGAACGGACCCAAATAATTACAGGGGGATCTATATCTCTACTTCAAATTTCTAATTCTGTTAAGCAGATTGCAAGAACAGGCTGATCACCTCATTGGAGAATACCAAGCTGGTTTTCGAAAAGGAAGATCATGTGTCGAACAGATATTCAAACTAAAAAGCATTCTGAGAACAAGAGCTATAAGGAACCAGAACTCTGCGGTCTTTTTTGTCGACTTTAAAAAGGCTTACGACTCAATTTAAAGACAATCATTATTAAGTACCTTGAAAGAGTTTGGAATTGACAATGAAACGGGAGAAATCATCAAACAAACATTGACGAATACCATCTCGAAAAACAAGTCCTTGGGCGCAAATTTCTGATCCGTTTGAAACTAAGACAAGACTGATGGACTGATGGATTATAACCAATGCTCTTCAACGTAGTAATAGAAAAAATAATGAAAACCTGGGAACTGGCCCTGAATTGGGAAAGAATAAGAGGAATACGCCTTGGGAGGGAAATGAAAAACCTGGAAATCAAATGTTGCTTTTGCCGATGACCTTGCTACCTTAGCCAATAACCGAGAAGACGCTCGAAAGATGCTCGAGTGTCTTCATGAAATCGCAGTAACAACGGGTCTTCAAATCTCCTATGAAAAGATAGAATATATGGAGTACAAGCACCAAAGAGAGAGATAAATGGAGGTAAATCATAGGAAGATAAAGAGAACAGAGGAATTTAAATACTTGGGGGAATGGTTCCAATACAACGGACTAGATAAGGAGGCAAATAAAGGAAGAGCCGGAAAACTAGACCTAACGCAGAACAAGTACAACAAACGATCATTATCCTACAAGGCCAAAATTAGACACTATAAATCGATAGTACAACCTGAAGGATTGTACGCGTCGGAATGTCTTATTTTAAATAAAAAGGGGATGTATCAAGGACTCGAAAAAGAGGAGGATTCCGCAGAAAATACTCGGACCACAGAAAACTACTAATGAGGAAAAACGAAGAACTCTACAAATACACTTAGAAGATCACGAATACAATGAGGAAGCGGAAGTTCTACGGACACCTACTAAGAATGGATGAATGTAGACTGACCAAAAGGATCTTCAACTACATCATGGGGTTAAAGGTCACATCTAAATGGGTAGATGATGTGAAAAGGTATGCGGCAGAAGTTGGAGTCACATTACAGATGGCCCACAACAGAGGAGAGTTTACAAGGAGAGTAGACAGTATAAAAGCATTTCAGGCGAAACCAACAATGATGAGGCCCAAACGGATCATTAAGGATGAGGAGAAAAAGAAAAGAAGCGAACGCATCAAACGGTTCTGGGAGGAGAAAAGTAGAAAAACCAAAAAGTCTTAAGTTCTTTGCCAACCAGGCCTGATGATTACTTTATTATCCACCCGCCACTATTTCATAGAGCTTGCACATTTACTGGTCTTTTCCACTATGAGAAAACCTAGCAATATTGTTGTGTCTTTGCGAGTATATACGCAACGGTCATGGTATACAAATAACAATTAAAATTGAAAAAATTTGAATGCGGCCCGCGGTCAAATTTCCATACGTAATGTGGCCTGACAGCTAAAAGATTTGCCTACCTCCAAAGATTGCGACCCCTTTAGATTTGCTCTAAAGGTAACGGAGATATTTGGGGTGGTCACGTTAAATGAGCCACCCTATTTATAAATAACACATTTACTAATTTAATGACCCAGAGGAAAAATACGTAGGCAAACACGGGCTAGGCAAAAGAAATCCCAGAGGCTCAATGATGGCTGACTTTCTGGAAGAAGAACATCTCTACAACGCTAACACCTTTTTCAAAAAGAAAATCAACCGAAAATGGACCTGGGCAAGCCCACACGGGAGAACTTTTAACCAAATCGACTATATTCTAACGAAGAACATCCAAATAGTACAAAACGTCGAGGTATTGAACAGATTTAATACTGGAAGTGACCATCGTCTGGTGAGGGCAAGGATAAGCATAAACCAAAAAAGTAGAGCGTTGCAAAAAAATCGCAAAGTCGATACACAAACAGATTGACAGAGAGAAACTCCAACCAAATAAATTCCAAATATACCTGGGAAGCAGATTCAAAGAGCAGAGACTGAGTACCTATGATATAAACGAAACAAACAAAACGATCACTAGAACCCTAAACCAAGCAGCAGAAGCGTACACAGAAACAAAAACTAGAAAGGAAAATAAATTTAGCGCGCAAACACTAAACATGCTAGATAAAAGACGACAACTTATAGCAAATAACAAAAGGTCATCAGCAGAATACGCTGAAACAAACAAAATCGCCAGAAAGATGGCAAAGGAGGACATCAGAAAACACAATGTGCAAATCGCGCAGAAAGTACTGGAACAACACAAAGGGACGAAAGTGTTCAGAAGACTAGCGACAAACACAAAGAAAGAAATCGTCAGAATCAAAGACAAAACAGGACATAGAATTGAAGGAAGACGCGAAATTATAAGAACGGTACAAGAATTCTCCGCAGACCTATACGAGACGAAAGTAACGAGCGACGCAACCGAACAAGACCAGGAAGAGAAAGTCATGAACGTCAACTCAACTGAGATTACAAAAGACGAAATCAGATCGGCATTACAACATACTAAAAATGGGAAAGCAGCGGACGAAGACGGCATACTAACAGAGATGTTAAAACAAGGCGGTGATATACTAGAAGACCAACTAGAAATATTGTACAACAAATGCCTGTAAAAGGAGGAAAAAAACACAGGACTGGACAAACGCCCTCGTGGTAATCATTCACAAAAAGGGAGACACCGAGAACCTAGAAAATTATAGACCGATCAGCCTGCTATCCCAAATATACAAATTATTCGCGAAAATATTAACCAACCGTCTCACACCAAAGTTAGACTATTACCAGCCAAAAGAGCAGGCTGGGTTTAGGAAGGGCTACAGTACTACAGAACACCTGCAAACGATGAGAACACTAATCGAGAAGGCTGTGGAATACAATATACCTTTATGGCTAGCATTCATTGATTTTAGTAAGGCTTTCGACACGGTGGAAATAGGGGCACTACAGCAAGCCCTGCAACACGCCAGAATAGACCACAAATACGCAAACCTAATTAACAACATTTACCGAAATGCAACTCTGCAAATTCAGCTACACGAAAAATCCGACAAAGTGGCAATTAACAGAGGAGTGCGCCAAGGAGACCCTATGTCACCCAAGCTCTTCACACTAGTTCTGGAGGACGCACTAAAAACAATCGACCTCCAAAACAGAGGCATTAATATCTTACGGGGAGAAACTCAACCACTTAATGTTTGCCGATGACATAGTAGTGATAGCCGAAAGCAGAGAAGAACTGGCCACACTTATCGATGACATCTACAGGGCCACGAAGCGCATAGGCCTAGAAATCAACTTTGACAAAACAAAGTACATGACATCAAACGTAGATGACGATCGAGAAATTACCCTAGGAGACAACAGAATCGAGAAAGTAACTGCATACAAATACCTAGGAGAAACACTAACTATAGGCAAGGCTAACCAAAGACTCGAAATAAATGAGAGAATACGGCAAACCTGGGCGGTATATGCCAAAATTAAAGACATCTTGAATATGGACATACCCCTAAACCTCAAAACCAAATTATACAACCAGTGTATCCTACCAGTAACTACTTACGGGTCACAAACTTGGACCTTCACGAAAGCTATACTTGACAAACTTAAAGTAAACCAGAGAGCTATTGAGAGGAGAATATTTGGGATATCATTAAAAGATAGGAAAACAAATGAATGGATCAGGAGAAGAACAAAGGTTCATGATGTCGTGCGACGCGCCGCCGCTCAGAAATGGGACTGGGCGGGACACGTAGCAAGAGACCAGGACAAGTGGAGTGGCAAACTAATTCGATGGAGACCATGGAGCAACAAAAGGAGCATAGGAAGACCACAAATGAGATGGAGCGACGACTTCAAACGAGCGGCAGGACTGAACTGGTACCAGGAGGCACAAAATCGTGGCAACTGGCAAAATAAGAGGGAGGCTTATACCCAAAGGGTAGAAAATAGCTGAATTAAAAAAATAATAATAATTTACATTTTACTAACGTTTACTAACGTTTAAAGTTTAATTATAACCTGATATTGTGATATTGCAGATATTATGCAGATATTGTTTTAATAAATAGATTATTATAATTTTTTTCGACAAAACTTTGCATAAATAAAAATAATTATTTCTTATTCAACTAATAGTTATAAATACCAGATATTTTAGTTATATACATTTAAGTTGTGTCTTGAAATTTATGACCGATTTCAAATCAACATATTGTTGCGAACTGGTAATTTGGTATGGTGCTGCTCCAGGATCAGGACAATGGATGAATTAATTACACGCAAATATGTCCTTTATATGTAATTAAATACTACTTATCTGCTAATATCTTACAATATGTACAACTAATCGCTAACTTATTACAATAATTACTAACTAACTTGAAAATAAT
Source organism: Phosphuga atrata (assembly GCA_944588485.1). Taxonomy (NCBI): domain Eukaryota; kingdom Metazoa; phylum Arthropoda; class Insecta; order Coleoptera; family Silphidae; genus Phosphuga; species Phosphuga atrata. The sequence continues at coordinate 2,665,369 of OX155899.1, read as the reverse complement.
AAATAATAAACAATACACTTAATTCTACGAAACTTATGGTCGAAACCCGGAATTTACTTCAACGAAAATACGGAGGTTCGTCTTCAAAACTCAAATTACTCTCTTGCTAGCTCAATTCTGACTGCCCCCTTTTAAACTTCCCCTCTACCTCATCACCTCGGTCTTGGTGTGAGTCCTCCCCTAATCTTTATGGAAAATTTCCAGAACTCATAAAACAAAATCCTCTCGGCGTCTCGGCACGATCCCTAAAGCCTAGTTCGCATTAGTCTAGTAATTTAGTAGAGTAGCGAGTAATTTAGTGGCTAAACTACTGGCTACTGTACAGAAACCGTTCGCATTACGGTCTAGTACAGTACACAAGTGTTTTGTAAGATGGACGGGCTGCAACGCAATAAAATGAATAAACTGATATATTTATTGCATTTTCTAAATCCAGACATGCCGATTGTTTCATTTGTTTGTTTTTATAATGCGGGGACTTTATATTAAAAAAGCATTTATGTTCGACGTATTTGGAAACTAATTTTAAGTTACAATTTTCGGTCCAGCGAAACGGCATTTTTTTCACTAATGAACTCGACTAATCTACAGGTTCGGACTTGTTTAGCCGGTGAACCAGTGAGCACGAACGCGTGGTGGGAGGCGCTACTCGCCCGATAAAATAGAGTAAAATGGATCGACTCGACTTAATCATTCACTAAACCACTTGACAAATTTTTCGTGGTTCGCACACATTTAGCCACTAAATTACTCGCTACTCTACTAAATTACTAGCCTAATGCGAACTAGGCTTAAGTTCGAGCGTCTGCCCGCATGATTTAGATAAAGCAGACTAATGGTCCTAAATAAACTAAAACTAATCGGGTGTCCACTTAGTTTTCTTTGCCGACTCGTGAGAAACTGAAATTCTTTGAAACCAAAATCGCGAGATCACAACAATATGCAAATGCAATTTTCTCATCAAATAATTACATTTTTCCATTGATTTAACGTATTCATTTCTATATTGTAATTTGAAATAATCTCATGTTGTGAGTGAAATTGCTATGTCAGCAATAAATACTCCAAGGTGTAAAGGCTAGGGATTTTTATTAACAAGCAAAGTTTGAAATTTACTTTTAAATCAAGCGTGTATGCAAAATGTTCTTGTTAATAATAATAATTTAAATATGTTTCAGATAAAGACGAAAATAGATTAGTTTCTGGAATTAAAATAAATAAATATAATTTGAGATAAAAGCATGAATTTGTTTCATAAATTTATATTTAAGAGAAACAATTAAAATTTGCATTTGAGATAAAAGTTTTGTTCCAAATAAAAATTGAAGGGAACGTGTTCAAGATTCCATGCATACATTGGAGGAAGGAAGAGTACAGAAAGTTGGAGGCACCTTAAAAGTATTAGAGGAGGCCGAACAAACGACATAATCTCACCTTTAACACACGGCGAGATTATTAATATTTAATTCACATTAATGCAAAAAAAGCTTTACAAAACGTTAAAAATGTTCTTTAAAACATTAACTGCCGCGGGTACTTAAAAAAAAAGGTCCCACAGGCTATGACATTTTTTTGATTTTCATTCATGAATTTATAACATTTTTTCAATTTTTTTTTTGGGCTAAGTTGCAATGTGTTCTTCCACGCCACCCAACCATTCCGTCATAAAAAACCTATGATAAGCAAGCTCCGGTAGCATACACGCGACCAGAAAGAAGATATTGTGCGTGAATACGAAATTATACACGCGGCGTACAGGACCCTACTAGCGTGTAAACATTTGTATACACATGGCAGTTAACGTGTTAATATCCATAAATGCTATTAATCCACGAATCAACAAACATGCAAAATTTAGAGATTACATTTTGAAAAAAAATTCAAATTTTGCCAAAAACTGTTGAATGCAGACCTTAAGGCTCGCTACACACGTACCGTGTGGATGTATCCGGCGCAGGCCCGGCACCGGGTGGAGGGGGTGGTGTTGCATAGTCTAGCATGGAAGAGTTCAGACGTGCCGCGTGAGTCCATCCGGCGCCGAGCCGAGTCATATTGTCGGGTTGTCACCGGCCGGCCCCCACTGGCCATCTCCGCTGTGGTGGGCTATGGAACTGTATTGAAGCCTGCACACATGCCTGTCCGGCAGTCGACCGTCTTCTCTTGTCGAGTGGGTGCACCCATTGTTTTCTTTGTTTGTTTTTTTTCTTGCTAAGTAACCGCCGATAAAGTAACCACATACAAACAACTCTTTCGCGATCCATTTTGTACTGAAGTCAAATAAATACACTGCTCGTAGCTCGACCTCGTGGGCCATCGGGCCGGTTCCGGACAAATCCATCCGGTATGTGTGTAAGGTGTTCAACACGGTGCCGGGCCTGCGCCGGATACATCCACACGGTACGTGTGTAGCGAGCCTTACTGTGTAACAATTGGTATTTTTCAAAGATGTTTTTAATCTTTTTAAGTAACATGCTTGCGGATTTCGTAAGGATTTTATCCGAATTCTATAAAACATAAATGAAAATGCATGGTATGATATGAAACTATATCCTTTTTCGATGTTATTAATTATGGATTTAACGCGATATCGAATTTCATAGCCTTCAAATAGCCATGTGCAATCCGCAATTGAGCTTGCGCCTATTTCGTACTGACTTCACTTTCGTTATTCGTACCGGTACGATTTAGGAATTAGTAATTTAGGTTGCCTAGATTTTTGTTTTAAAATTGGTAAACATATTTTCTAATAATAAATATTTTTAGGGTCTAATAGAGAAGCGTGCATATAATAATTGGTCCAAAAATAATTTGGATGCAGCAATCCAAAATTATACAAACGCCACATTAAAATTTAATTAAGTATGCCGTGTGTACGGTATTCCAAAGCCTACATTTACACGTCACCTGAAAGGATTAAATTTACATTCAAGAATTGGACGGCGAAATGATTTAACGACAGAAATGGAAGCGGAGCTTGTTGATCATGTTCTGACTATGGAAGCACACTTTTTCGGTTTAAACATAACCGATTTAAGACGTTTAGCCTTCCAATTAACAGAAAAATATAAACTTCAGAATCGCTTTAACAAAGAAAAAGGATTGGCAGGCTGGAAATGGTATTACAAATTTGTGAAAAACCATCCAGAGGTATCCTTAAGAACCCCTGAACCAACTTCAATTGCGCGATGTAAAGGATTTAACAGATAAGTTGTATGCGAATTTTTTGATAAATATGAAGAAAACATTGATAATTTTAAATATATATATATAAATATATATATATATATATATATATATATATATATATATATATATATATATATATATATAATATATATATATATATATATATATATATATATATATATATATATATATAATATATATATGTATATATATATATATATACAATACAGGTATCTATCCGCGAAAACCTCAAATACAACATTATAAACCTCCACGGGGAGGAAATTTACCACCTCACCCGTAGTTTCGAGAAACTACGGACAAAGCGCTCTCAATTATTATGCGATTTAGCATTTTTAAGTCACTGTAGAGATACAGACATAACACCCATCTGTATGAGGCTGTCACACCAGCCAGGTCAAACAAAATACTACACAACGCAAGCCAAGCTTTGCTTCGGGACGAAATCCAAACCAAACGACAGAAACTTGACAGCATATATATATATATATATATATATATATATATATATATAATTTTTTTTTTTGTTGAACAATAAAAACGAAATAAAAATATGATTGTAATTTGTCCCGCAATATTACGATTTTGGCCAGTGAATGATGTTATAAATTTCCAAATGGCCCTTGGCAAACAAAAAATGGGTTCCCCACCCCTGCTATAGGGAAAGAAACACATTGTAATGTTGACAAATTTTTAAAAACTGAAGGGTTAGAATGGAAAAATTGCTATGGAATATACACCGATGGTGCAAACGCGATGACGGGCCAAAACATTGCTTTTAAATCATTTTTTCAAGCTGCTCTTTATGATCATATAACTTTTCTTCGCTGCCTTCATTCATTCATTGGGAGGCCCTCGTAGCATAAAAATAGCACCAGAATTGAACGATGTTCTTCAGGATCATGTTAAGATTATAAATTTTATTAGGAACCATGCTCTTAACAGGCGCTTATTTTCAAATCTCAGTAAGGATACGGATTCCCACTATACAAATTTATTAATACATGCAGAAGTAAGATTGATATCGATACGTCAAAATTTAAAAAGATTATTGTTATTAATGGACGAAATCAAAATATTTTTAAGGGAACAAAAATATGATCTTGCTGCTTTTTTCAAAATAACCTATGGTTATGTAAACTGTGTTATCTGTCAGATATTTTTGAAGAATTAAACGATCTCAACTTGTCTCTTCAAGGAAAAAAATGTAAGTTTTCGAATAATGAAAGTTTTATTAAAAAGTTTTATTAAAATAAATCAACATCAAGAGGAACATTTGGAAGAGTAGGGTAGAAAAGAATTCGTTCGAAATGTTTTCCAGTATCGACAATTTTGTATCCGAGAAATACCATGGTAAAACTTTTATCGCAAAAATTAAAGGTCACTTAAAAGCGCTAGAAACCCAGTTTCATAAATATTTTATATCAAAAATTAATTTTGAAAATGCATCTTGGTTTCAAAAACCATTTTTGATTGGCTTGGGTAAGATTAATCACCTGCCATTAACCTCAAGAGGAATTTGCTGAGCATTGGAGTGACTCAAACCTAAAACTATATATTTCAAAAAAGTTCTGGATTGGAACTAGATCTGAATTTCCCACTATCTCTGATATGGCATTAAATGTTCTTCTGCCATTCAACACTACATATTTAGGTGAAATTACTTTTTTACCTTTAACACATCAAATCCCAATATCGCTCATCGCTAAAAAATTACCATTATTGAAAAGATGCTGTTTTGGTGAGAAATACAATTTTACAACAATCAGAAACGGGGTCGTGAATGAAAAAAATGTAAGAAGCCCTGCACTAGAGGAATAAAAAAAAAACGCATAGATAGCAATGATTATTGACCGTTAATATCGACTGATTATATAAATTATAATGAATTTACCATTACATTTTTGTAATTTGTGTCAGGTTAAAAGTACGTTTGAAAAATATTTCGTATATCGACAGCGCCAATTAAAAAGAAAATAAGTAATAAAGTGTCAGAAACGCTTCAAAGAAACATTAAAACAAGGGATACAAGTTTCATAACAAACGCGAAAGAGAATATTAAATTTATTCCGGCCGGGTTGGATGTCGAGATGATTCAACTTTAATTTTGAGCGAGGCAGCGCGACCTTTAATTCTGTATGCGCGAAGAACTTTCACCAAAGGATTTAATTCAGTGTCATAATTTTTGCAACATACCTTATTGAAAATAGAAAAATAAAAGAAATAGCATAACAGTAAATATTGATAATTTGTTTGGAGTGATTGTATATTTAATTTACGAATAATAGTAAACAATTAAAATATTTACTGATGTAAATATTTATATTTCTATTTTACTAATTGTAAGAGTTAATTACAAACAACAGTAAAATAACATAATGTTAGTTTTAGTTACTCTGAATTCAAAAATTCACTACGTTTTAGCACTAGCTTGTAACTCGGGACTTGGTAAAGAATACGGGATTTTTTTAAAACTTAGAGTTGCGGACTTTTTACGTGGTGTAACTTTTCTAAGATCCGAAAGCAAAAATTAAGCTTCTACGTTGTCTACGTTGATTCAATAAATATTCGTGTTTTTGTTAAAAATAATTGTTGACATTTTCAAGATGACAAATAGTAGATGCGAACGCAACTAACTCGACGTTGCCACGTTTATTATTTTTGATTGATTCAACGGTCCTTTTGCATTATTGTCCTATATTGAATGGAGAGTTCGCGCAGCCGCACTTATGTTGTCCTGATTTACGGCGGACAACCTAATCAACCCGGGTTTAAACCAACTGTAATTGCCACATTTGGGGGTTCAAATGGAGTAGTGCATGCGTACCGCATGGCAATCGCACAGGAAGAGATTGCCACATAGCCTTTCCTACCCAATTCCGACTCTCACCTCCACGTGGTGAACCCTGATAACCCGAGCAACCTCGCCTGAGATGCGGTAACCAACCCGTATGGATGGTGGAGTCGGGGCTAACGAGAGCGGGAGAAATGGCCCACCGAAAAGGGGGTTGGGCGTGAGGCTAACTACCTCACCTCAAAAAACTTTCAAGACTTACAACAGCCTCGGATCGGATTGATTAACTTACAACGGACTACGAAAACAAACAAGGACTTGAAAACGGAACTAAAAATCGGCACATGGAATGTACATACCATGTTGCAGCCAGGAAAGCTGCAGGAAATAGCAGAGGAGCTCGATAAATGCCATTTAGACGTAACGGCACAACAAGAAATCAGACTGACGAACTGGAGTCCACATGAAAGAAGATTTCGGGGTAGACCACTAAAGAGATGGCGCGTTGGCTGCATCGACGACCTAAAGATATTAGGTGTGAGAAACTGGCTGCAATTGGTTAACAGCAGGGAGAGATGGAAGGATGTTGTAACTCAAGCCAAGGCCCACCCAGGGCTGTAGAGCTATAGAAGAAGAAGAATTGCTACATTGTCCTATATTGGATCGAGAGTTCGCGCTGCTGCGCGTATGTGGTCTTGATTTATATGCCCGCTTCGCGGCGGGTATCCTAATCTAACCGGGGTTAAAGCAACGGTCCTTGCCAGATTGTCCTATATTGGATCGAGAGTTTGTGCGGCAGCCACATACGTGCGGCAGCGCGAACTCTTGATCCAATATAGGCCAATGTAGCAAGGTTTAACCAACTCGGCTGATATCAATTTCCATTCGAGTAATTTTTGAATTGTTTAGTCGGGATCTCTTAAAATATTCTGAATATTCATAATAGACAAATAATTTCTGGAAGCCAATTTTATATATACTTTACACAAGCATGTGACGCAGAAAAATTTAAATAATTTGTATGTTGTCGAAATTAAATTTGGCAACGCTGACCCAATTGTATCTACATTCTCAGTTATGTGACTAGTCATACACATCAGTTATTTGGTTGAAAATGCAATTCTTTTATTACAAAATCCCAAATATTTCTCCAAAATAAGAAAAAAATATTTTTTTAAAGGCCTATATATCTTTCTACGACAATGTGCATGCAATTTCTGTGGTGGTGGCGTTACTAAGTAGGTACCGAAAAAGCAACCAATCTTGAAGTATCCCGACACAGTTTCAAGAGGCCGTTTTTGCACTTGGAGCATTTATACGACCCCTCGGCCGGGATCAATCTCCACTCAACCAAATTCTTGACGGTTTCATCTGGATCCTGCAGAATCTGGTGGATATCCAGGACACTGAAGTAACTAACTCGACACAGTGTGGCTGTTTGTGGCGTGGCATTGCGTTGCAATATGAATGCAACTTAAATCCCACGCTTAAGATTGTATATATGTTGCCAAAATTATAGTTTTTCGTATAAACGGTCATATAAGCAAAAGTAAACGTGGCAACGTCGAGTTATTTGCGTTCGCATCTATTTGTCATCATGAAAATGTTATTTTCAATTTGTTATTTCAATTAGTTATTTCAATTAATTATTTTCAACAAAAACACGAATTGAACCACCGTAGACAACGTAGTAACTTAATTTAAGCTTTCGGATCTTAGTTAAAGAATGCCAAAGACGATTAACAACAGTTACACCAGGTAAAAAGTGCGCAACACTGTTTCAAAAAATCCCGTATTCTTTACCTAAACCTGTATGTAAGCTTGTTATAAATATCATTTTTACAAAATCAATGGGAAAAACATAGTGAACTTTTCAATTCAGAATATGTATGGATTACCACACGTAACGTCCGCAATTTTTAAGTCAGTAATTTTTAATTGTTTTCCATAATATGTAGCCCCTTGTGGGTGATCTTCGATTATATCGTCTCTTTTTGGATTATCTATTCTCGGGAGAATAATATCCTGTCGTACTCTTCCTAAAGCACACCCGCTGTTAAATTCCTAGTTTTGATTTATTCGAGTTTTTGGTGATCATAAAATATTAAAAATAAAATGTTTGGTAATCTGCCGAGGAATGCACTATCGACAGTTTATGGTAGGCAATATCATAAATTTTGGAAAATACGCGGCGGTAAAAAAATTGGAGTTATAGAGATTATTTTGTTTGTTACATTTTACCATTGTACAAATTTTTAATACGAGTTATGGAAAAATTCGAGTTAAGGAAAATTTGAGTTATAGAAGTTAATTTATATGTAAAATACTATCTAAACGTATAAATTTCTAAAAATATTTGAGTTATAGAAAAATTGGAGTTACAGAAGTTCGAGTTATGGAAGTTCGACTGTATTTAGGAGGTAGGTGAAATAATGAACTAACTGAATAGTTCATTTGAATTGGAAAAATAATAGAATCGAAAGGTTAACAATTCTTCTAAAATCTTCTCAATAACTAATGACTTATCTAGCAAGAAATGTGGTGATTTTGAATGTGATATTATTTATTCACTTTAACAAAATCGGTACAAAATTAAGATGTTTCCGAATTTGCACAAGAGGAATAAAAAAAAAACCAAAAAAAGCCTACATAGCAATAATAAACCGTTAATATCGACTGATTACATAAATTTTAAGGAATATTATATTAATTTATTTATTACAAATTCATTTTATTACATTACAGTTTTGTAATTTGTCAGGTTAAAAGTACGTTTGAATAATATTTCGTATTGAGACAGCGGCAATTAAAAAGAAAATAAGTAATAAAGTGTCATAAAGACTTCAAAGAAACTTAAAAACAAGGGATACAATTTTCATAACAAACGCGAAAGAGAAGATTAAATTTATTCCGGCCGGGTTGGATGTCGAGATGATTCAACTTTAATTTTGAGCGAGGCAGCGCGACCTTTAATTCTATATGCGCGAAGAACTTTCACCAAAGGATTTAATTCAGTGTCATAATTTTTGCAACATGCCTTATTGAAAATAGAGAAATAAAAGAAATAGCAAAACAGTAAATATTGATAATTTGTTTGGAGTGGTTGTATATTTAATTTACGAATAATAGTAAACAATTAAAATATTTACTGATGTAAATATTTATATTTCTATTTTACTAATTGTAAGAGTTAATTACAAATAACAGTAAAATAACATAATGTTAGTTTTAGTTACTCTGAATTCAAAAATTCACTACGTTTTAGCACTAGCTTGTAACTCGGGACTTACTCGAGTAAAGAATACGGGATTTTTTTAAAACTTAGAGTTGCGGACTTTTTACGTGGTGTAACTTTTCTAAGATCCGAAAGGAAAAATTAAGCTTCTACGTTGTCTACGTTGGTTCAATAAATATTCGTGTTTTTGTTAAAAATAATTGTTAACATTTTCAAAATGACAAATAGTAGATGCGAACGCAACTAACTCGACGTTGCCACGTTTATTATTTTTGATTGATTCAACGGTCCTTGCCATATTGTCCTATATTGAATGGAGAGTTCGCGCAGCCGCGCTTATGTTATCTTGATTTACGGCGGACAATATAATCAACCCGGGGTTAAACCAACTGTAATTGCCACATTTGGGGGTTCAAATGGGGTAGTGCATGCGTACCGCATGGCAATCGCACATGAAGAGATTGCCACATAGCCTTTCCTACCCAATTCCGACTCTCACCTCCACGTGGTGAACCCTGATAACCCGAGCAACCTCGCCTGAGATGCGGTAACCAACCCGTATGGATGGTGGAGTCGGGGCTAACGAGAGCGGGAGAAATGGCCCACCGAAAAGGAGGTTGGACGTGAGGCTAACTACCTCACCTCAAAAAACTTTCAAGACTTACAACAGCCTAGTATCGGATTGATTAACATACAACGGACTAAGAAAACAAACAAGGACTTGAAAACGGAACTAAAAATCGGCACATGGAATGTACATACCATGTTGCATCCAGGAAAGCTGCAGGAAATAGCAGAGGAGCTCGATAAATGCCATTTAGACGTAACGGCACTACAAGAAATCAGACTGACGAACTGGAGTCCACATGAAAGAAGATCTCGGAGTAGACCACGTAAGAGATGGCGAGATGGCTGCATCGACGACCTTAAGATATTAGGTGTGAGAAACTGGCTGCAATTGGTTAACAGCAGGGAGAGATGGAAGGATGTTGTAACTCAAGCCAAGGCCCACCCAGGGCTGTAGAGCTATAGAAGAAGAATTGCCGCATTGTCCTATATTGGATCGAGAGTTCGCGCTGCTGCGCGTATGTGGTCTTGATTTATATGCCCGCTTCGCGGCGGATATCCTAATCTAACCGGGGTTAAAGCAACGGTCCTTGCCAGATTGTCCTATTTTGGATCGAGAGTTTGTGCGGCAGCCACATACGTGCGGCAGCGCGATCCAATATAGGCCAATGTAGCAAGGTTTAACCAACTCGGCTGATATCAATTTCCATTCGAGTAATTTTTGAATTGTTTAGTCGGGATCTCTTAAAATATTCTGAATATTCATAATAGACAAATAATTTCTGGAAGCCAATTTTATATATACTTTACACAAGCATGTGACGCAGAAAAATTTAAATAATTTGTATGTTGTCAAAATTAAATTTGGCAACGCTGACCCAATTGTATCTACATTCTCAGTTATGTGACCAGTCATACACATCAGTTATTTGGTTGAAAATGCAATTTTTTTTATTACAAAATCCCAAATATTTCTCCAAAATAAGAAAAAAATATTTTTTTAAAGGCCTATATATCTTTCTACGACAATGTGCATGCAATTTCTGTGGTGGTGGCGTTACTAAGTAGGTACCGAAAGAGCAACCAATCTTGAAGTATCCCGACACAGTTTCAAGAGGCCGTTTTTGCACCTGGAGCATTTATACGACCCCTCGGCCGGGATCAATCTCCACTCAACCAAATTCTTGACGGTTTCGTCTGGATCCTGCAGAATCTGGTGGATATCCAGGACACTGAAGTAACTAACTCGACACAGTGTGGCTGTTTGTGGCGTGGCTTTGCGTTGCAATATGAATGCAACTTAAATCCCACGCTTAAGATTGTATATATATTGCCAAAATTATAGTTTTTCGTATAAACGGTCATATAAGCAAAAGTAAACGTGGCAACGTCGAGTTAGTTGCGTTCGCATCTATTTGTCATCATGAAAATGTTATTTTCAATTAGTTATTTCAATTAATTATTTTCAACAAAAACACGAATTGAACCACCGTAGACAACGTAGTAACTTAATTTAAGCTTTCGGATCTTAGTTAAAGAATGTCAAAGACAATTAACAACAGTTACACCAGGTAAAACGTGCGCAACACTGTTTTAAAAAAGTTTCAAAAAATCCCGTATTCTTTACCTAAACCTGTATGTAAGCTTGTTATAAATATCATTTTTACAAAATTAATGGGAAAAACATAGTGAACTTTTCAATTCAGAATATGTATGGATTACCACACGTAAAGTCCGCATTCATCCTCTTAGTTTTAGTTATTTTGCCTAAAATGAATACACAAAAAATGGTACTTAAGCTTTCGGATCTTAGTTAAAGAATGCCAAAGACGATTAACAACAGTTACACCAGGTAAAAAGTCCGCAACACTCTTTCAAAAAAGTTTAAAAAAATCCCGTATTCTTTACCTAAGCCTGTATGTAAGCTTGTTATAAATATCATTTTTACAAAAATAATGGGAAAAACATAGTGAACTTTTCAATTCAGAATATGTATGGATTACCACACGTAACGTCCGCATTCATCCTCTTAGTTTTAGTTATTTTGCTTAAAACGAATACACAAAAAATGGTACTTACGTATTAACGCCACCACCGCTATATATTAGATCGAGAGTTCTCGCTGCCGCGCGTATGTTGTCATTGCTACCGCGCGTATGTTGCCATTGATTTATCTGTCCGCCTCGCGGCGGGCAACCTAAACTAACCGGGGTTACAAAATAAAGTATTTTGAGTTTTAAAAATGTTTTAATTTTAAATAAAATGTTTTATTTTATGATTTATCATAAAAATTGTAGGTGTAGATTGGCGGCATTTAAAAATGTAGCGGTGGTGGTGTTAATACGTAAGTACCTAAATATAATTTATACAAAATTAGTGGTAAAAATATAGTGAACTTTTCAATATAAAGTATGGATTACCACATAGGTAGTAACGGCCGCAACCATCCTGTTAGTTTTAGTTCTTTTGCTTAAAACGCAATATTTTTGAATTTTCTACTCATAAACATTTCATAAATTTATTTTCACAATAAAAAAGCAAACTAAATATCTATGAAACATCAAAATTTTGAAAGAAAAACTTACCGATTATTTTATCAACACTAAGGACCGCACCGTGTTTATAACAATAATATTAATTATAACTTTATATTTATATTTGTGGAAACTCGAATTGCACTGCACAGAATCGACTGAGATTAGATACACCTGAGAGCACTAGCAACCGTCCGGATCGGCGATCAAAACAATACAAACGTGAATTTTGATGAGTCAGCTGAGTGGAGTGCGTGGTTTGCGTAACTAACTGGTTTAATCGAAAGAAAATCACTCGGCATGCGACATTACTCACGTTATCGTTTTCCTAATAAAACATATTTGTTGTACATTAATTATTAATTTATTAATATGTCATAGATATAAATATTTATTCACATATAATAACAAATTGTGTTTTATGGGCATATGATATGAAATATATAATATTAAAACTCTTATTAAAACTAAATTAAAACTGAAAACTATTATTATTAAAACTCATGCGGTTTACTTATGTTCGATATTTTTTTAATGGAAATTTAAGTACTTAAATATTAACGCCACCACCGCTACATTTTTAAATGCCGCCAATCTACGCCTAACATTTTTATGATAACTCATAAAATAAAACATTTTATTTAAAATTAAAACATTTTTAAAACTCAAAATACTTTATTTTTTAACCTCGGTTAGGTTGCCCGCCGCGAAGTGGACAGATAAATCAAGAAAACATACGCGCCACAGCCCGAACTCTCGATCCAATATATAGCGATGGTGGCGTTAATACGTAAGTACCGAAATATGTTTTTTTATACAGTTAGTTTTGATTCAATCTGAAATATTTTGATAAATTCAAAGTTAGATGGCCAACTGCCAAGAAGAACCTTTAATTCTCTCAAAATAACATTACATACTTTTTTTCCTATAACTTTTAAAAAATCTATTCCTCAAATTTCATCCATTCTTAAAAGGCTTATATATTGGCAACTAGGCTTCATACAAAAAAAAAGGGTAAGGTAAAGAATACGGGATTGTTTTGAAACTTAGTGTTGCGGACTTTTTACCAGGTGTAACTGTTGTTAATCGTCTTTGGCACTCTTTAACTAACATCAGAAAGCATATATTCTTCTACGTTGCTTCTATGTTGTCCACGTTGGTTGAATAAATATTCGTGTTTTTGCTTGAAAATAATTGTTCACATTTTCAAGATGACAATGTCAAGTAGATGCGAACGCAACCAACTCGACATTGCCACGTTTATTATTCTCGATTGATTCAACGGTCCTTGCCACATTGTAAACAAATACATCAAACGAATCATATAAGAGATCCCGACAATGAAAATTGATACCAGCCGTGTTGTTTTAACTAAGGCTCGCTACACACGTACCGTGTGGATGTGTCCGGCGCAGGCCCGGCACCGGGTGGAGGGGGTGATGTTGCATAGTCTAGCATGGACTCATTTTGTCGGGTTATCAACGGCCGGCCCCCACTGGCCGTAAGACTGCCGGGTACCGGCTCGGCTATGGTGGGCTATGGAACTGTATTGAAGCTTGCACACATGCCGGTCCGGCAGTCTACCATCTTCACTTGTCGAGTGGGTGTACCCAATGTTTTCTTTGCTATTTTTTTTCTTGCGAAGTAAGCGCCGATAAAGTAGCCACATGCAAATAACTCTTTCGCGATCCATTTTGTACTGAAGTCAATTAAATACACTGCTCGTAGCTCGACCTCGTGGGCCACCGGGCCGGTTCCGGACAAATCCATCCGGCATGTGTGTAAGATGTCCAACCCGGTGCCGCGCCGGCGCCGGACACATCCACACGGTGCGTGTGTAGCTAGCCTAACGGTTCTTGCTACAATGTCCTGTATTAGATCGAGAGTTCGCGCTGCCGCGCGTATGTGGTCTTAATTTACCGGGATTAAACCGACGGTTCTTGCCACATTGTCCTATGTTGAAAAATAATTTATTAAGGCCCTAATTTCACCGCATTTTCAGCGACAAAAGAATCAAAATTCGCGAAGGACAGTATTTATTCTTAGCAAGAAAATCCTGCTTATTCTTCAGCATCTCCTCCAAAAAAGAAACGGCGCATGCAAAAGCGCATGTCATTTGTGTGAAAGCGAAATAATTGTATACATTGTATGTACCTATATTGTATACATTGCCTTCTCAATAAAATCTACACTTGTGAAAGGGCTTTCCAACCTACCTACTGGCATAACCGACCGAATAATTACTATGCGCCTTGAGTTACAACGCGGAGGTCATTTAACTGTCATAGCATTAATATATCCACCAGAACCCAGAACGATCGACCACATTGCCATTAGTCGAACATGGCGAGGCTCGCTTCTTCAAGTAAGGAACAAGCGAGGAACCGACATTGACAGCGACCACCACCTATTGCTAGGGGAAATAAGACTTAAAGTTGCAGTCCTTCCCAAACAATTAAACCGCACCAGCAAAAGGTACAACGTTAAAAAGCTAAAAGACCCAGAGATTAGGGCCCAATACACCGCGGAGCTAAGAACGATAACAGCTAAAACAAATTTGCAAAATCTGGGAATAGAAAAGACATGGCACCAGATAAAGACCAACTTTGCTGAAACCAACAACACTGTACTAGGTTTTACCGCGAAAGGCATGAAGGACTGGATGTCGCCAGAAACATGGAAGCTAATCGCCAACAGAAATCTGTTAAAAAAGAGTATCTTACAAACCCATTGCCTATTGGATAAAGTTCTACAAAAAGAATTATATAAGCAGGCTCGACTTAACATCAAGCGGAGTGTAAGATCGGATAAAAGACCGTGGGTGGACAATATTGCAGAAACTGCTCATCGTGCCGCTAACCAAAATAACATGAGAGAATTGTATAAATCCACCAAGCTGCTGTCGAACAAGAAAACTACAAAAACAAAGCCAACAAAATAAATAGATGGGAAGCTACTGGTTACAACAGAAGAACAACTCAATAGATGGCAGGAACATTTCCAGGAGATACTCACAGGAATAACTCAAGAACAAAACAACGCAAATCATCATGCAACACGGGCACAACTAAACATAGACACAAAGCCTCCAACCAGAGCAGAAATAAGCAAGGCCGTTAAGGAACTAAAGGACGGGAAAAGTCCAGGCATCGACAACATCACATCTGAAATGATGAAAGCTAACTGCATGACCACGACCGAAATGCTGGCACCTCTAATAAATATAATCTGGGAATCCGAAACACTATCGATAGTATGGAACAATGGCCTTCTGATAAAGCTCCCCAAAAAGGAGACCTGAGCGATTGCAACAACTGGAGAGACATAACACTATTAACAACTGCGTCGAAAATACTCTGCAAAATAATACTCACCCGAATGAGCAAAGCAATTGAACCTACGTTGAGAGAAGAACAGGCTGGTTTCAGGCCGGGAAGATCCTGTGTAGACCAAATCAATACGTTACGGATTATAACAGAGCAAGCAGTAGAATGGCAAACCACGGTATTTCTATTATTCGTAGATTTTCAAAAAGCTTTTGATACTATTAAATGGGAAAGCATTTGGGCGGCTTTAGACCGGAGACGCGTCCCACCCAAAATAGTAAACATCATAAAAGCATCGTATGCGGACTACTCTTGCAACGTGGTACACGAAGGGAATCTCTCAGAAGCGGTCAAAGTGTCTGCTGGTGTCCGACAGGGTTGCTTGTTGTCCCCGCTTTTATTCCTAATAGTACTAGACGAGGTCATGACGAGCGTTACAATACAACCTCGAGGAATACGCTGGGGACTATCAAGCAGGCTAGAAGATCACGACTACGCCGATGATATCTGCCTCATGTCCCATACACTCACCGACATGATGGACAAAACAGCTTGGCTACAACAAGAAGCTGAAGAGACAGGCCTGCAGATAAACACCAAAAAAACAGAGGATGTGCGGATTGGCGCTACCATTAGCAAGGACATACAAGTAAACGGCGTAACAGTAAAAAGATGCGAACAGTTCTGCTACTTGGGCAGCATCATAGCAGTGGATGGAGGGGTCGACCTAGACATCGCCAGGAGAATCAACAAAGCGAAGGGAGCGTTCGCCCAACTGAATAGCGTTTGGAGCTCTTCAATACTTTCCCGTAAAACGAAACTCAAACTATATAATAGTAACGTCAAATCCATCCTGTTCTACGGCAGTGAGACGTGGAAAGTAACTAAAAGCAGCACAAACAAACTGCAAGTTTTCGCAAACTGGTGTTTGAGACGGATCCTTAGAATCCGATGGCCTGAAGTGATATCGAACCACGATCTGCTTCGTTCTACAGACCAACTTCCAGTAGACGTTGAAATAAAGAGAAGAAAGTGGAACTGGATTGGACACACCCTACGGCGCAATCCGCAAAACATTGCAAAACAAGCATTGGACTGGCATCCCCAAGGCAGTAAGCGAAAGAGAGGAAGGCCAAAAACAACTTGGTGACGCACAATTGAAGCCAAAATCACCTCCACCGGCAAATCGTAAAATGAATTGAAGGTCGTGGCTCGAAATAGAGCCAGATGGCGACAATTGGTAGAAGCCCTATGCCCCACTGTGGGAAACAGGAACTAAGAGAGAGAGAATTTGCACCAACTATGTCGAATGAGGACCATGATAAGGAAAAATTTTATGAGGAGCTAAATACTACCCTGACAAGGGTTTCCAAAGAGGACAAAGTAACCCTCTTAGGTGATTTTAACGCGCGTGTGTGAACGGACTTCGAATCATGGCCTGGCATAATCGGAAGACAGGGACTGGGAAAATGTAACTCAAACCGATTGAGACTACTAACTGTATGTGCCCAGCACAACCTATGCATCACAATACAATATTTAGGCAGAAAAATAAATACAAAACGACGTGGCAACACCTCAGATCTAAGCAGTAACACTTAATCGACTACATCATTGTACATCAAAAATAAACATCCGATGTTCAACAAACTAATGTAAAACGAGACGCAAATTGTTGGTCTGACCACAGGCTGCTGGTATCAGCTAGCTTCAGGTAACGAAACCCAGAAGGAATCACAACTAGATATAGGAAAACTCAAGATCTCGGAAACTCACGAAAGCTTTCAAGATAAAGTACTAACATGTGCCTAGTAGTCGATTCGTTACCAGCCCGACAAGAGAGTATCACAAGGCTCAATAACTCATGTGAACGTTTTGGGTTAAAAATCTACTACGGCTAAACAGAAGTCATGCAACAAGTGCCTACTAACAATCCACATACACATAAATGGCAATCGGCTAAAGAAATCAAATACCTCAGGAGCAGTTTAAACAATGATAACAAAATTGATCAAGAAACAGATGCAAGCGTCGCCATAGTCTTCCGTAGTTTATGGTACGGAAGACTATGGCGAAAATTATTTAAGATCCATGTTGTAGCCACCAGACCAAAAATTATATGAGTCTACCATAATACCAACCCTATTATACGGTGCTGAAACAGTGCGTTTATAGACGGCACATTTCTAAAATAGACAACTTCCACCTTCGTTGTCTAGAGAAATTCAATTATAAACATATATAATATAAGATCAATTATAAACATAAAATGGTATGAAAAACATAAAAAATTCCGATGTACTCCCCAAAGCCGTTATTCTTGGTATAGAACCCCCAATGAAATAAAACGTAGATGCGATGGTATGAATATGTAAAAAGAAAGGGAAATCAACGCCTATCTAAAAAGACAATGTTCTCGGAGCTGTTTGGTGAATGAAAGCTGTGTTTGGTGAATGTGTGGAATGGAGCTGTAAGGTGAATGAAAAGTGGGTGGCCAAATGGCAAGAATGGCATCGTCGCGCGAACTCTCGATCCAATATAGGACAATGTGGCAAGGACCGTAGGTTTAACCCATGTTAGATTAGGATGCCCGCCGCGAAGCGGAGAGATCAATCAAGACAACATACGTGCGGCTGCGCGAATTCGCGATCCAATATATAAGAATTTGGCAAGGAGCGTTGGTTTAACCCATGTTAGATTAGGTTGCCCGCCGCGAAGTGGACAGATAAATCAAGACAACATACGCGCGGCCGCGCAAATTCGCGATCCTAAACATAACAATGTGGCAAGGACTGTTGGTTTAAACCCGGTTAGATTAGGTTGCCCGCCGCGAAGCGGACAGATCAAACGAGACCGCGGCAGCGCGAATTCGCGATCCAATATATAAGAATTTGGCAAGGAGCGTTGGTTTAACCCATGTTAAATTAGGTTTCCCGTCGCAAAGTGGACAGATAAATCAAGACAACATACGCGCGGCCGCGCAAATTCGCGATCCAAAACATAACAATGTGGCAAGGACTGTTGGTTTAACCCCGGTTAGATTAGGTTGCCCGCCGCGAAGCGGACAGATCAAACAAGACAACATACGCGCGGCAGCGCGAATTCGCGATCCAATATATAAGAATCTGGCAAGGAGCGTTGGTTTAACCCATGTTAGATTAGGTTGCCCGCCGCAAAGTGGACAGATAAATCAAGACAACATACGCGCGGCCGCGCAAATTCGCGATCCAAAACATAACAATGTGGCAAGGACTGTTGGTTTAACCCCGGTTAGATTAGGTTGCCCGCCGCGAAGCGGACAGATCAAACAAGACAACATACGCGCGGCAGCGCGAATTCGCGATCCAATATATAAGAATTTGGCAAGGACCGTTGGTTTAACCCCGGTTAGATTAGGTTGCCCGCCGCGAAGCGGACAGATATATCAAGACAACATACGCGCGGCAGCGCCAATTCGCGATCCAATACATAACAATGTGGCAAGGACCGTTGGCTTAACCCCGGTTAGATTAAGTTGTCCGCCGCGAAGCGGACAGATAAATTAAGACTACATACGCGCGGCCGCGCGAATTCGCGATTAAATACATAACAATGTGGACAAGCGGACAGAAGGACTGTTTGTTTAAACCCGGTTAGATTAGGTTGCCCGCCGCGAAACGGACAGATCAATCAAGACAACATACGCGCGGCAGCGCGAATTCGCGATCCAATATATAAGAATTTGGCAAGGACCGTTGGTTTAACCACGGTTATAATAGGTTGCCCGCCGCGAAGCGGACAGAAAAATCAAGACAACATACGCGCGGCAGCACGAATTCGCGATGCAATATATAACAATTTGGCAAGGACCGTTGGTTTCACCCTGGTTAGATTAGGTTGCCCGCCGCGAGGCGGACAGATAAATCAAGACAACATACGCGTGGCAGAGCGAATTCGCGATCCAATATAGAACAATGTGGCAAGGACCGTTGGTTTAACCCCGGTTAGATTAGGTTACCCGCCGCGAAGCGGACAGATAAATCAATACAACATACGCGCGCAGCGCGAATTCGCGATGCACTATACAAGAATTTGGCAAGGACCGTTGGTTTAACCCCGGTTAGATTAGGTTGCCCGCCGCGAAGCGGACAGATCAATCAAGACAACATACGCGTGGCAGCGCGAATTCGCGATCCAATATATAAGAATTTGGCAAGGACTGTTGGTTTAACCCCGGTTATAATAGGTTGCCCGTCGCGAAGCGGACAGAAAAATCAAGATAACATACGCGCGGCAGCACGAATTCGCGATCCAATATATAAGAACTTGGCAAGGACCGTTGGTTTCACCCCGGTTAGATTAGGTTGCCCGCTGCGAAGCGGAGAGATCAATCAAGACAACATACGCGCGGCAGCGCGAATTCGCGATTCAATATATAAGAATTTGGCAAGGACCGTTGGTTTAACCCCGGTTAGATTAGGTTGCCCGCTGCGAAGCGGAGAGATCAATCAAGACAACATAGGCGCGGCAGCGCGAATTCGCGATCCATTATATAAGAATTTGGGAAGGACGGTTGGTTTAACCTCGGTTAAATTAGGTTGCCCGCCGCGACGCGGACAGATAAATTAAGACAACATACGCGCGGTAGCGCGAATTCTCGATCCAATATAGAACAATGTGGCAAGGACCGTTGGTTTAACTCCGGTTTAAGACTCCATTATATAAGAATTTGGCAAGGACCGTTGGTTTAACCCCGGTTAAATTAGGTTGCCCGCCGAGAGGCGGACAGATAAATCAAGACAACATACGCGCGGCAGCACGAAATCTCGATCCAATATAGAACAATGTGGCAAGGACCGTTGGTTTAACCCCGGATAGATTAGGTTGCCCGCTGTGAAGCGGAGAGATCAATCAAGACAACATACGCGCGGCAGCGCGAATTCGCGATTCAATATATAAGAATTTGGCATGGACCGTTGGTTTAACCCCGGTTAGATTAGGTTGCCCGCTGCGAAGCGGAGAGATCAATCAAGACAACATAGGTGCGGCAGCGCGAATTTGCGATCCATTATATAAGAATTTGGCAAGGACCGTTGGTTTAACCCCGGTTAAATTAGGTTGCCCGCCACGAAGCGGACAGATAAATCAAGACAACATACGCGCAGCAGCGCGAATTCTCGATCCAATATAGAACAATGCGGCAAGGACCGTTGGTTTAACTACGGTTAGATTAGGTTGCCTGCCGCAAAGCGGGTGGATAAATCAAGACAACATACGCGCGGACATCAAGACAACATAACTACAATGTGCATGCAATTTCTGTGGGGGTGGCGTTAAAACGTAAGTACCGCATTTTTATATCTTTAAAACATTGGAATATATCGTAAATGTTTTATTTCAGGATTGACGGGTTTCTTAGAGCCGAAATTAGGTATTAATTGTTTTTCTGTAATTTTTTAAAAAAATTCCAATTTATTTGTATTGTTTCCAGTTTAAATTGTAATGTTTCGTTTTTCTTTATTGTCAACCAAAACTTTTGATTAAAATTCGCTCTTCTAAGAAAAGTGGTGATATTTTGATATGCATAAGGGATAATATTTTTCTTTAAAAAAAATAATAAACGTGGCAACGTTCGCAACTGCTGTCTGTCATCTTGAAAATGTCAACAATTATTTTCAACAAAAACGAATATTTATTGAACCAACGTAGACAACGAAAAGCTTAATTTTTTGCTTTCGGGTCTTAGTTAAAGTGCCCAAGACGATTAACTACAGTTACACCAGGTAAGAAGTCCGCAACATTTAATTTCAAAACAATCCCGTATTCCTTACCTTAGCCAAAAATAATGATGTTTAAGTTTTTGAGTTATACATTGGATTCGAGAAACCTTTTTTAGTGTAGAAGTAATCTAATAATCACATTCATTCAGGTCAATATGAACAAAATCCAGAGTCTGGCATTATTTCCAGTGTCCGCTTCAACGTGAAATGTCCCATTTATAAAATTGCAATCTAAAATAATGTGAAAGTTTTGTCGGACTAATCATATATATTTCTACGTTTATGTGAGTTGGATTTGCAGAAACGCTATTAGAGACAATGAGAGGGAAAGTGACTTGTCCCTTATAGTGCAGATGATCCATGCAGACTGTAAACTTCATTTCTTTGACAGAGTATTCTATATTACAAGATTTCTTTAAAACTTCTTTCTTTCTAACTTAAACTGTTTAATCTGAAGTGCCTTCAACTTTTCATTCTAATTAAAGGAATAAGTCGAAATATTTTTCTATTAAAAATTGGATTTTTTAATTAATAAGTTATTTTTAAGAAAATTATTAAGAAAAATATACTATGTTCTTCTATTCACAAATTGACTAATAACACAAATAAATATAATTACTAGTACGTTTTGGCTTTTGCATTTAACCGCTAACAGAGGCCATGTGGGTCACAAGAAAATGACATTACCTGATAAATAATAGTAGTTATAAACATCCATAGACGCATTTCTGCCTTTTGGCTTCATCAGTATGGACATCAGATGTATCATCTAACCTCAAATTGCTTTACTTATATAGCCAGGTTCAGTCATGTTCTCCAACCATCTCGGGTAATATATTATTATATTATATAGTTATTTTTAAGTTTTTAAGTTATACATTGGATTCGAGAAACCTTTTATAGTGTAGAAGTAATCTAATAATCGCAAAACAAGAAAAATGATATAATTTCTCTAAAAATCGTAATAAAATTTCCTTGTTCTTATGAATATCTTAAACTCGTAGCAACAAGACGTAAATTATTCTCGAATCCTCGTTTTATATTCAAATACATTGAATCTGATTCGACAAAAAGCATTAACTACTGTTTATTATACCAATGAAGCCGAAAATATTTCGCATGTTGAATGCATAAAATGAAATTAAATTTTCTTTTTACATAAACTTTAAATTACTTTAAATTATTCACACAAAAAAATGTAAATTTTCTTTAAAAGTGATTTACTCTGAGCTGGAATGCTTCTAATATTCGAAAACTTTTCTCAGTTTTATAAATATTTATTATATTTGGTTTTTTTCAGAGATTATAAATATAAAATTATCTCTGTAGATGATTCAAGCCGGTCAACAGCCTTTTCAAACAACAATTTGTTATGAATGCCGTTTTTAATAGACATATAATGAGTTTGGATAATCGCGCAAATATTTACTAAGAGAATACTAATATATTTTTCGAAAAGCTTTTTTTTTTTTTTTTACGATACAAATAGGCATTCAAATATAAATTTTATTTATATTTGAATGCCTAATATAAATATTAGGCATTTTTAGGTTTCCGTACCGAAAACGGAACCCTTATAGGATCACTTTGTTGTCCGCCCGTCTGTCTGTCTGTCTGTCTGTCTGCCCGTCCGTCCGTCCGTCCGTCTGTCTGTCTGTCAAGACCAGCGCAACAACGCGCAGAGGTAACAAGTTGAAATTTGTATCAAATACTCGGGTCTGCGGTCTCTTTCAGCTGTGAAAAAATCAAGCTTGTAAGTCAACGCGATCAAAAGATATGACCGTTTATGTCGCATATTTTGCGATTTCACAAGGGAATCAAAACCTATAGGGTACTTCCCGTTGACCTAGAATCATGAAATTTGGTAAGAAGCGGTGTCTTACAGCACATGTAAAAGGAAAAATCTGAAAACCGTAAATATGTAGTTTAATTACAAGAAAAATGCGAATTTACTATAAGAAACTTATGAAAATACAGCAATGTGTTGCGTGGTATTGTCAGGCACCAGAAGCATATGGGTTGCATACAGTTAGGTCCTCCTAAAGATACCTTACTTACAAGTTTGTACGGAACCCTCGGTGCGCGAGTCACAACTCGCACTTGGCCGTTTTTTTTATTGCCTAATATTTATATTAGGCATTCTTGGCCCAATCGTAGATTAGGCTATTGGACGTGATAGGCTCGGATATGGATCAATAACGTATTAGTTTATTCATTAGTGCAATAAAGATTTTATTCACAAACGCAATAAAAATTTTATTGCACTAGTTCAATAAAAGTTTCCACGGCAACGCAACAAAATAACTCACTTACGGGCTCTGTAAACATAACCCTAAATGTTGACAATAGACCTTTTCATTGTTGACATTTTTTTGTGCGCATTCGTTAATTTCAGCCATATTTTCGGGCACTTTTTTTATGTATAACAAGTGCAAATAACAGAATGTGTTCTTTCTTTCATATTCGCGCTTTATAAACATTGTGGACGCGCATGCACTTAACTCTTCGTAAAAATGTCATTATGACATTTTAAACGTCAGAATTCATTTATAAAAATATTGCACTCATATTTATGAAGATGTACCAAGAAGGGTTCCAGGAAAATTGTTCGGAACCATTTTATTCGAAAGTAACTTCGAAAAAAAAAGTTCAAATGGTAACTTGTTCCAAACTAAATTGGTTCGATTGGAAGTTTATTCAAATTCAATTTATTCATTCAGTTATTAATTATAATTTATAAGTATAATATTATTAATATATTATATAAATAATAATATCCACGCCTTTGACATTGAACAATAACTCCAAAATGTAATTGTGTCGGTAACTTCGCTGATATTCTTCTTTAATCGCCAATAGGGAATATGCATCAATTTTTTTAATTTGCTTAATTCACTTTTTACTTCGTTTTAACATAGTAAAAATTATAAATACTGTTGGAAGTGTTTCTATTAATTTTTAAAAATATATATAAAATACGATTAAATTTGACCTGATTGAAACGCTTCACCATTGGTCAAGTGATTTGACGTGCACGTTGACATCAATCGGCCTCCACGATATTCACAGATGTAGGTAGGGTAGACTATACACCTCGATAGGGACTTTATCAAACACTTTATCTGGTGTACTTATAATAGTGTTTCAGCAATCCGGTACTATACAATATCTATAAAATGGCTTTTTAGCTTTTTCCATTATCGAAATAGCAAATATAAACTGAAAATCCTCAACTGTCTATGCAAATATGCTATGCAACACTGAATGTCATGTGTCTGCTACGTCATCCAAAACGTGCGATTAATGGGATGAACGGTCCAATTTATCGCATTCAGTGTTGCCTAGCATATTTGCATAGACAGTTATGGATTTTCAGTTTGAATTTGCTATTTCGATACTGAAAAAAGCTAAAAAACCATTTTATAGATATTGTATAGTACCGGAATGCAAAAACACTTTTACAAGTACACCAGATAAAGTGTTTGATAAAGTCCTTATCGAGGTGTATAGTCCACCCTACCTACATCTGTGAGTATAGTGGAGGCCGATTGATGTCAACGTGCACGTCACATCACTTGACCAATGGTGATGCGTTTCGCAAATATGAATTTCGCTCGCATATTTTGGACTTTTTGATTTCAATTCTTGGAATTAAATATAAACTTAATGAGAAAATAATGGTATAGGTTTAATGTCAAGATCATAAAGTATCGGGGATAGAAAAATCAAGTAAATTTAAATTTCTTGCATATTCCCTATTATAAAAGTTGTTTTTTTATTATTCATGCATTAAAAGTACTATCTTGGCGCACGTTTTTTGGTGCGAGAAATGCCACTTTTGGTTGTATTATCACATAATTTGGGTAACGCACCCAAATATTTAATATCGCTAGGTTACATTAAAAAAAACAAATAATTAAATAAAATCAGCACAATCAAGAACCCAATATTAAAAAAGTGACGTGAAAGTGACAGATGTTTTTTCATTACAAAATAAAAACTAAAACTAATGAAAACGTTTTAAAATCTGTGTAAATTATATGGTGATACCGATTATTAAGAGTGAGGAGAGTTCCTATGACGACTCCACACCGCCGGAGACGATTGAAAAAGCAAATCACTTCAATAATGATTCTATTTTTTTTTGTGATGGCACCTGGATCCCAAACTTGTAAGATACATCCCCTCGCATGAGTAATAAAAAATAATGTTTGCAACACGGGCGGTATTGTCAATTGCTCTCTCGAGCGAATGTGCGCACTCACTTCGTTCGTGCGTCCACTTTCGCCCTCGTGTCCAATTGACAACCTACCGCCCTAGTTGCAAAATATACTATTATTGTTCGAGCCAATTTTAATAAATCTGTATTTTCAATTCAACATTTGAATCGATTTCGGCACCGATTAACAGAAGGGGAAAGGTGTATCGACCTGGGCCGAAATCGCGCGATTTACTTATCAATTTACTTACTATACGAATTTATATTATTCGACGAGAATGCGAAAATATAAAGAGCGAAAATACAAGAATCGAAGCGCAAACGAAGCTCGACCGATACGTGCACGCATCTTTAAGTTTATCGTTTTAAGTCAAGTTAACCAGGGGTGTAATCACGAGCCCAAAGGGCTGAAGCGGCATCCAACGTCAGGAAGACAACAATTTTAAGGGAATCTTTCCACTTATTATCCCCATTTCCTCCCTTAAAAAAGGCGCCGGAAGGACGATCACACGTGGCGGAGACGCGAGCGAGGTAAGTGATTAGACCAGCCCTGTTTTAAAACTGGAAAATTTGATTTTCGTGAGACACGGTCCAAACAATTATATAATTCTCTTTTAAGAGTAATCTTTCCGCAAATTGCGTTACCATCTAACAAGAACCCTTCTGATATATCGATTTTTAATTATTAAAACACAACTTCTAAACAACATTTTGACGTACTATTTTGACGAATCAACAATTTTATCGTTGTCATAGTAAGAACACAATCATGGCCGGACGACTTGCCTCTCGTAAACAAAAAACCAAGGAAAATGGATCTTTTCTTTGAATTTAACTTGTTAAATCAAAAGCAAAATTGAATAAAACTTTGTATTACACTCGCGGGTAAAATTAAGGTTTAACGAGCGGATCGTCTCTGAACTTGTTTAGATTTCACAATTAATGGAAAACGTGGATTAAAAACACATTTTTCCAATAATCACATCTTAATAGACCTTTTTACGGTTAGTTAAGTGCATGCGCGTCCGCTTTGTTTAAAAGGCGGGAATATGAAAGTTTCGGACACATTTTGTTATTTTCACTGGTTATAAAAACATGGCGGATATTGACGCATGCGCACAAAAAAATTTCAACTAAGGAAAAGTCTATTGTGAAACCACAGTAAATGATTTATATATCCGTTGCGTTGCCGCAACATTGTGAGTTGCCCGGAATACGTATTATAGGTTGTAGCTATACTTGCCGCAGCGATCCGATGGAGTAATAAACTTGCGTGATCTTCACGTGATTTTCGGTGGATTATTCCCTATTTGTCAGTGCAAACGCTTTTGAAGAGTAGATCACGCAGCCGGAAAAAAAAATCATCAAAATCCGATCTGTTTCCGATTCTGAGAATTCCGAAGCCAAAATCTTTATTGACCCTGCTATATCTGAAATGTCACGTTAGTATTTGGTTATAGTTCTTCTTCTTAATGGCACTACAACCGATTGCCGGTCTGGGCCTCCTTCAGCATGTTTCTCCAAGCGGACCTATCACTCGCCAACGTTCTCCAGTCCCGTACTTGAAGTTTTTGTAGGTCAGTTGTTACCGCATCCTTCCATCTCCCTCTTGGCCTTCCGGCCCTTCTCCTTCCCTCTGGTTGGCCATTGAACAACTTTTTCGGAACCCTATGATCACCCATTCTCTGCATGTGTCCGAGCCATTTCAATCTTGCCACCTTGATGAAACTCACAATATCTGGTTGATTGTAGAGCTGATATAGTTTGTGATTATATCTTCGGCGCCAGATTCCTCGTTCTTGGGTCGCTCCAAATATTGCACGTAGCATTCTTCTCTCAAATACACTTAAAGCCTGTTCTTCGCTCTGTGTTAAGCTCCATGCTTCTGCACCATAGGTTACCACCGGTCTTATCAGTGACCTGTACAGTGTGCACTTATGCTTGGGGTGGATTGTTTTGGACCTAAAAAGTTTAAGTAGCCCATAATAGCACCTGTTACCAAGAGTTATCCGCCTTCTAATCTCCTCGCCCATCCGGTTTACGCTGTTCAGTTGCGAGCCCAAGTACGCAAATGTATCTACTGTGTCAAAGTGCTTTCCGTCTAGTTCTAGCGTTGGTCCTACCTTCCGATGAGTTTCATTAGCCACCATGTATTTCGTTTTGTTTACGTTGACAGTGAGTCCTAGGTTATTTGCTTCCTTCTCCAGCAGCGAGTAAGTAGTTTTGGTCGCCTGTTCGCTTCTGCAAATTATATCATGGTCGTCTGCGTAAGCCAATAGTTGTGTTGACTTAAAGTACACAGTGCCGTTAGTATCCACTCCACTACTCCTAACGGCCTTTTCTAGTACGATGTTAAACAGTAAAGTTGCCAGTGGGTCTCCCTGTCGTAGTCGTTCCTCTGTTATAAAAGTCTCAGACAACTTGTTTCGTATTCTTACTACAGACGATACTTCAGACAGTGTTACTCTGGTTAGGGCTGTCAGTTTTTCAGGGAATCCGAAACTTGTCATTATCCCCCACAGTTTGTGTCTTATAACGCTGTCGTATGCTGCTCTGAAGTCCACGAATAGATGGTGTGTCGTGATATTGAACTCATTACATTTCTCCAGGATCTGCCTAATGCCAAACAGTTGGTCTGTGGTTGACCTGTTTGTGCGGAAACCGCACTGGTATTCACCGATATTCTCTTCTGCGTATGGTAGTAAGCGACGGTATAACACATTAGCGAAGACCTTGTATGCAATGTTTAGCAGCGTTATCCCCCTGTAGTTAGAACAATCTAACTTATCACCTTTCTTGTACAATGGGCATATTATCCCTAGCTTCCATTCATCCGGTAGCTTTTCCGTTCTGCATATGTTTAATATGAGATCATGCATGCACGATATTAAGGCTCTACCTCCATACTTCAACAATTCTCCTGGAATGCCATCTGCACCTGGCGCCTTATTGTTCTTGATCCTGCGCACTGCAGTCTCTACTTCTTCTAAGGTGGGTTCCTCCACTTGCTCAGTCCCTAATATTGATGTTGATGTTGGCGTTATACTTTCCTCTTGGACTACGCGAGTGTTCTGGTTGAGCAGGTCCCTGAAGTACTGACCCCACCTCTTGATACACTTTTCTGTGTGTCCGATTACTCTGCCGTCCTTATCCTTACACAGAAGTGGCTGCTGTTTGTAGCAAAGTCTCGCATTTCTGACCTTTTGATAGAGTCCCCGAGTTTCGTTGGCATTACTCATTCTTTCTATTTCCGCGAAATCTTCTTCATCTTTTTCAGATTTCTTTCTTCGGAAGAGTTTTTTCTCAACTTTCCGTTTGTTTCGATAATCCTCTACATTCGCTCTAGTATTTCGTTGTAGTACTTTTTCTCTGGCTTTGTTCTTCTCTGTCAGAGCTTTTACGCTCTTTTACGTTATTACGCCTTTGTCCCTTCTTCCACGACGCGAGGAGATATACTGACCGACAATAGGACTGCATAGTCTTCATGCTGAGACTAATGAAAACGGAAGTAGGATGATAGACTTTGCGACGACCAACAACATGGTAGTCAGTAGCACATATTTCCCACACAAAAATATTCACAAAGCCACATGGAAATCACCAGGTGGTAGAGTATTGAACCAGATAGACCATGTGATGATAGATGGGAGACACTGTTCAAATATCCTGGATGTAAGAGCCTGTCGAGGCCTCAATGTAGATTCGGATTATTATTTGGTAAGGGCGGTGCTTAGGGCTAGAATTGATTGTCAACGCACACAACAGCCGGCAGTTAAGAGATACGATTTGGAAAAATTCAAAACCGATGAGATGAAAGAGAGATTTCAGTACCAAATGCAGGAACGAATATCCAAACGGGCAGAAAACGCTCTAGTAGAGGTCAATGAAGCGTGGCAAAAGATCAAGCAGGACATCGAAGATACAGCAGCAGAGGTTGTGGGGTGGAAGAAGGGACAAAGGCGATTTGGTTATAGTATTGGGATTTATATTCACCGCACAAAAGTAAAATTTGGCAAAGCTGTGTAAATCAGGCTTTTTACAACGTCACTACGAACTAGCACGTGAACGCCGCGTGATCACTCCACGGGGTCGCTGCGACAAGTATAGTAACTATAAATGCAAATAAGAGTGCGATCACGATTCCGGAAATTTTCAAACTCGGAACTCTAAAATGAAAACTAGAGAGAAAAAAAAACAATCAAATATAATCTCATAACAAAATGAGATAATTTTGTAGTTAGTAAAATAAATTAATTAAACCAGAAAATCAAACTGTATTTCCAGGCAGAAGGACTTTGTGGTCGATAGCCCCTTGTATACAGTATACAACAAATACCCCTCTCTCTATAATGAAAATGAAGGAAAATATATAAAATAGGAATGCTGTTTTGTTTTATTTTATTTCTAGGCGGTTTGTGGGTTAACAACAGTCTTGATAAACTTAATACGCGTTAAAATGTGTAAACAAATACTTGGCTGAAAAATATTATCTGATAATAAACCTTTACCAAGAAAAAATAAAACTCTATTATTTCCCTTCTAATTTAAATTGCAAATTCTTTGAATAATTTAAACTTTAAGGAATCGATATATTTGCCTGTAAATACAAACACAGTTGATTTACTGAAACACAAAGAAAAACGTAATAACATGAACAGCTCTAGGTGCTTTTCCGAAATCTATAACATATCCGAAGTTCAAAGTCAGCACACAAAGTTTCCAATGCCGTTGGTATAGCAACTGGTTATTACCTCGGGACTTTTTCATTTCCAAATAGTCCAAAACACGCAACCTCAATTTGCGTGATTCCGCTCCATTAACATGGGGCTAGCGAACTAATAGGTGACACACGTTGACCTTGGCGAATATTTAACTTATGAAACGCCTCCAATAAAGAAACCCCTTAAAAGGAAACTACGAGAAACGCAGCGACTTTTTTTTCTTCCTTTCTACACAAAAAATACTTAATTTCGTCTCAGCGTTATATGCGATTGTTTGTATCATTTCTGAATCCTTGACCCAATGGATCGATATCATATGTAATATTTATTTTCTGAGACATTTTCATCGAATGTCTGCTTTATAACTTTTCTTTTGCGGTTTAGCCTCCCCTGGGGATTAGAAAGAAAAGGTAATAAAAGATATGAAACAGATGGAAAATGAAATAGGAGAGAGTTTAAGAAGAAGTCGAAGATTTTTTTTTCCTCGAGCAAGAAAATTTGTATAATTAAATGAATTTTTTCCTTGATTTAATTATACCATTTTCATTTATCCATTAAATGTTTCTTTTTAACTTTGCTAATGTCGGTTGGGGTGTAAGGGGTTATGAGAACATCATGGTAACCCAAAAGTCAACCTCGCCTACCCGCGGTGCACCCTGCTAGATAACTAAAGAGGCTCTGATGTCCGAATATTGGCGGGATAACCACAGAATCACAGGACAGAAATACCCTGTGGAAGAATAAAGCTTGTCCACCTGAGCTCTCAGAAGGAAGGAAACCTACCCAAACCAGACATGTTTGATAGCCGCTGGAAGGCGGTCCCATCATCAAACTCGGGTGCGGTGGACTAATAACCTGCCCATCTTATTAACGATTATTAATCTCTCTTTATTAACGAAACCACTACAGATACTAACCGGACGGATTCTAAGATGACGACTTTGGCGAACACAAAAACTCGGACACGAATAGGAATATGGAACAATAGAACCCTACTGGAACCATCGAGACTTGCACAAGTGGTCCGCGAAATGACAGGATACAACCTGGAAATCCTCGGCCTTAGCGAAGTAAGATGGCATGGGTTTGGAGAACAAAATACAACGAACGGTGGAGCGTTCCTGTACTCAGGCAAACCACAAAGCGAACACCATGAGAGCGGAGTTGGCTTACTACTAAGCAAAAAGGCTAAGACTAGCCTACTATCGACCAGTGAACGATAGAATTATTGTTGCCCATTTCCACAAAAGGGTTAGAAGCAAAAGTATCATCCAATGTTACGTACGCACTAACAGAGTCAGACCCAATTGAAGCAAAGGCCACGTTCTACGAACAACTGTCTACCACCTTACACTCCATAACAAATGGTGACATAATCATACTAATGGGGGACCTAAATGCCAAAGTTGGTTCCGACAGCACCAACTTAGAACAGGCAATGGGTAACCAAAGAATCGGAACGGTAAACGAGAATGGGGAAATGCTGGTCGATACGCGCTTGGAACAGAACTTGATAATTGGCGGATATGCTCTTCCCGCATATCTTTCCGAGGGTACACAAGGAGACTTGGATATCTCCTGACCGGCGTACAAAAAACAAATTGACTACATTATCATTCAAAAAAAGTGGAGAACATCACTATGCGACGTGAGAAACAAGAGAGGTGCAGATATGGCCAGCGACCATTACCTTGTCGTTGGCACGCTTAAACTAAAGTTAGCAACACCAAAAAGACAAATTACGTTAGCTGCTAGCATAAAATTCGATACAGACAAACTTAAAGCAACCGAAGGACTAGCCAGTTTCAAGACGCAACTGCAAGAAAATACTACTAACATGACAGGAAGATCGTCGAGAATGCAAATCAGTTCACAAAGTATTGCTAGAAACTGCCGACAAGACCTTGGGTAGAAAGCAAAGGAACAGAGAGGAGTGGATCTCGCAGGAAACATGGAAACTAATCGAAGACAGGAAGGCAGCAAAAGCCCTGATCAATGAAAACCCTAACCACGAAGAGAAGGCCGAACTGACTCATAGCTACTGGAACACAAACCGCAACGTAAAACGGAGTACCAGAAAAGAGAAACGTAGATGGGCGGA
This sequence comes from Phosphuga atrata, assembly GCA_944588485.1. Classification (NCBI taxonomy): domain Eukaryota; kingdom Metazoa; phylum Arthropoda; class Insecta; order Coleoptera; family Silphidae; genus Phosphuga; species Phosphuga atrata. Next base: position 2,632,906 of record OX155899.1, on the reverse strand, counting down.
AGATCTCGCAGCGAAAGCCGAAGTTGCAGCAATAAATAACAACACAAGAGAACTTTATCTCATAACAAAAAAACTTGCTAATAAACGCTAATACGAACGTAAAAGAGAACACCCAATAAAAAATAAAGCGGGACAATTGCTGACAAACAAAGAAGATCAACTTATAAGATGGCAAGAATACTTCCAAGGAATATTCGGACAGCCGAACCCGGAAGAAAGTGATGTCGAGGACGCCATACATCCCCCACATCCTCCACAAGACCATCAAATAAATCTCCCGGTCCGGAACGTGAATCCTAACCCACCTAGTGAAGAAGTCAGAACTACATTAAAGAACCTTAAGAACAACAAGGCCGCTGGACCAGATAACCTTCCGGGAGAAATACTTAAAGCAGATCTAGAGGTGGTAACAAAACTGCTCCACCCGCTAATAGTAGATGCATGGGAGTCGGAAAATGTGCGACATGAATGGAAGGAAGGAGCCATAGTCGTTCTCCCCAAAAAAGGTGATCTTACAGACTGCGGCAATTGGAGAGGGATTACAATTTTAAACACTATCAACAAAATAATCTCTCACATTTTACTGGATCGACTATCCATCTCCATAGAGCCCAGTCTGCGTCAGGAACAAGCGGGTTTTCGCCCAAATAGATCATGTGTTGATCAAATTAACACAATGCGAATCATCATAGAGCAGTCCATGGAATGGAGGTCTACATTATACGCGGTCTTCGTCGACTGCCGTAGGGCCTTTGATAGCATCTATCATAATGCAGTCTGGAAAGCGCTGGAAGAAAAGAGGGTACCGGAAAAGATAATAAACCTAGTAAAGGAACTATACCGGGACGCATCCTGCTATGTAAAACATCAAACTGATAAGAGTAGCGATATTATTATCAGCTTGGGAGTCAGACAGGGCTGCGTACTATCGCCCTTACTATTTAACATTCTGTTAGACTCAATAATGGACAAAGTAGTGTCAAGAAGTGAGGGCATTGGATGGACGTTAAACTCGTTCCTGGAAGATCTGGACTACGCAGACGATATCTGTTTCTTGGCACACGCCCACGCCGACATGCAGAGCAAAGCAGAATAGCCGCGCCTTCCGCATTTATGACGAACAAATAGAGGATGTAGATAAATTCACGTACCTGGGAAGCATTTAAGCAATTACTAATGAGGGCCGCACCACCACCGATGTCTCATACCGAATAAAAAGGGTCAAACAGGCAGTTGGTATGCTCAGGCCGATCTGGACCTCCAGACTGTATTCCACACGAACAAAACTAAGGATATTCAACTCAAATGTAAAATCCGTCTTGCTGTATAGGTGCCAAACATGGAAAATCTCCATAACAATAGTAAATAAGCTTCAGGTATTCACAAACAATTGCCTACGAAGTATACTGCGCATTTTTTGGGCAGATACAATACGCAATGAAGACTTATGGCACCTGACAAAACAACAAAGGATACAAAAAGAAATAAAACACATCAAGTGGAAATGGTTGGACCATGTATTGAGGAGAGACGAAGGAAACATCACTAGGCAAGCCTTACAATGGAACCCGCAGGGTTCTCGCAGAAGGAGACGTCCAGCTAACACGTGGAGGAGGACCATAGACGCAGAATTAAAGGTAAAACGTGGAACGAAGTGAAACGCCTCTCTCAGAATAGAGTCAGATGGAAGGTCTTTGTAGAGGCCCTATGCTCCGCGTAGGAGTTAGAGGACAACAAGAGGAATGTCGGTCACAGGGAGAATCCGATATAATTTGGAATTAAAACAGAAATATAACCAGCCAGATATTGCCGAATTTATAAAATTACAAAGATTAAAATGGGCGGGACACTTGGAGAGAATGGGTGAGGACCGAATACCAAAGAAGTGCAAGACAAAGAGGACGACCAAGACAGAGATGGTTAAACAACATTGAAGAGGACGCCAAATAAATATTTAAAGTTCGTAATTGGAAAACAACGGCAAGACAACGAGACGACTGGAGGCAGAAAATATGGAAGGCCCAGGTCCAAATGGGACTGTAGCGCCACGAGGAAGAAGAATGTCGGTCTTAAGCCCGAATGCAAAAGGAGTGATCGAGGAGTAACACCTCGATAAAAAATATGGGTTCAGATGTCCCGGGTGATAGCACCCATTACGGGGTGCCTTGCGTAGGGTACAGGTGAAAACCGGTCAACGGCCCAATAAGCGGAAGAAGACGAAAGTGTCTCAACGGTGAAGGTGGTGGAAGAACAAAAAATTCGCCAGCACGCCCGGCAAACGTGGCGTCTTAATGCCAATTACCCTTCAACTCAAACATGAACAGATTAAATCCAGTAAATATATACCCCAGGGGAGTAGACACACGGACTCAGAATCTCCTATTGATTCACGAGAATCAGTCAGCCTCATGGATTCCTCTCCCAGAATCCATGAGGCTGACTGATTCTGAGGCGCACAGATTTGATACGCAAAAATCACTCCCGTTGATCCAACAGTGAACGAAAATTTCTCATAGCGACAAACAACATAAAAACCTTGAGAAATGCCGAACACCTAGAACAACTCGAAGAAGCATTATCCAAGATAAGATGATTAATCACTTGACTCGAACAAAAATTAGCAATTTAAAGCTTAATATTTCACAAACGGATCTTTTAATCGAAATATTGTTTTCACAAACCTATAATATTTTTGAAAGACCTATCCAACGACACACCACATCATGGGGTAGACAAGAAAAGAAGCCCCCACTTTAAGTGTTGGGTTAGGTTAGGTGAGGTACCCTAAAAAAAAAAAAATGAGAGGAATTTGAGTATCGGTGTGATATTGTTCGTGTCGCCGATGGAGGACATATTGAACATATGTAATCTGAACTTGAGAGATTCGTAAATATGTGTGTAAAGTTTCATATTCGTATGTCTTAAAGTTTAATAAATATATGTATGCGAAATATGTATATTCTTTTTGAAACACCCTGTATATTATAGATTTAATTAAGCTAAAACTGGAAACAAAAATAACACGAACTACGTCTTAAAAACGGGATTCTTAGAAAATCTAAATGTGTATTTACAACAAAATGATTGTCAATTCCAAGCCGCTTATTACAAACAAACGAGGGGATTGGCAATGGGAAACCCCTTAAGCTCATTACCTGCCAAAATATTATGGGTGTCGAAGATACCATTAGCACACAACCGTTATTTAAATACTGCGCGTACTGGGTAAGATATGTTGGTGATAGTCTAATATGCACAATTAAAATCTTTACATAATTATATCAATACCATTAACCGAAACATAATTTGGTACTTACGTACTAACGCCACCACAGCTACAGATTTCTAAAAAATGGATGGTTAGATTAGGTTATAACGGAGCAGATAAAACCAGACCACATATCGCGCGGTAGCGAGACCTCTCGATCCGAAATAAGAAAAATATTAGACAAGGGTTAGATTAGGTTATATAAGAGCAGATAAATCGAGACAACATATCGCGCGGTAGCGCGACCTCTCGCTGCGGTGTCGTTAATACGTAAGTACCCAAAATTTCCCGATTGAAATAGAAATAAACAAATGTCAATTTTTCTGACTCTACAATATCACACAATATTAAAAATAAATATGAATTTTCATTTTATCACAAATCCGCTATTTTTATCACCGCTGCTATTTAACATTTATGTAGAGAAGATATTTCAATTAGCACTGGAGAATAACCCTAGAGGCACAAAGGTTAATGGATTGCCAATTAACAACTTAAGATATGCTGATGAGACAGCTATATTAGCAGATAACATCGAAGACCTACAAGCAACCATAACAGACCATAAATGAGTTAGGGAAAGATTTTTGTCTCGATATTAACATAAGCAAGACCAAACTGATGATAGTAGGTCGACAAATGTACAACTTATATATCGATAATAAACAAATTGAGAGAGTAAACAAGTTTAAATATCTGGGCACTACGTTGAACGATAAATGGGATAACGATGAAGAGGTTAAAATTCATGTGGGTTATACTCGAAAAACATTTGCTAAATTCCAAACCAAATTCGAAATGTGGATCCTGCGACGAATGTTGGAAGTGTCTTGGGTCGATCACGTGAGAGATGAGGACGTTCTCCGAAGTGCCGGTCTAGCAGAACGAGAGCTTTTCGAAAATATCAAGAAAAGAAAAATGGGTTATCTCGAAAACATAGAGCGCGGAGAACGCTACCACTTTCAACGCCTCATTCTTCAAGGTAAAATAAAAGGAGCGAAAAGAGGAATAGGCAGAAAAAAATTATAGTGGCTGAGAAATATCCATCAATGGACGCGGATAAAAGACCTCCAAACACTACAGAATGCTGCAATTACTAGAAACGTATGATAAGAAAAGGATGAACGACTACGTTGGAATCTGCACGGCACTAAAAGAAGAAGAAATATTAAATATCAAATACCGAGTGACTATAAATGATTGAAGCAAAATAGTACATTGAGCTGGTTGGTAGTAGTTTTCTGTGTTGGTTGTGCAACTTGTCAGTTACCAATCGTCTTTATTTAGGTTATGTCACGAATGTTGTGCGTTATAAAAATGATTGAAAAATAATCTACAACTTACACTGAATTAAAAAATTCACTATGTTTTAACCACCACCATTTATAATACGTAAAAATATTAAATAACTTATTATTCACAGTTATATAAATTTACACATAAATGGTGTTAAATGTATAGGGTGTACCAAAATTAAGGCAAGATGTAAATTAAATAGAAAACACAGTTTTTAGTCTTTAGACTGTTTTTTTTAATTGAATCATTAAGTACATAGGATAGGGTTATTTATGGAATAAGACGTCGGGCAAATGGGCACATACGTATTCTTTTGTCGAAATTTTTGATGACTATTCTACATAAATATGGCTGAATTTCGTTGATGCGGCGTCTAATTTCCCCCTGTAATGTATGGGTAGTGGTGGGCTTGTTGACATAAACCTTTGACTTCAAATAGCCACATAAAAAGAAATCTAATGCTGTTAAATCACACGATCTAGGGGGCCAATTCTGATCACCGACACGAGAAAGCAACCGACCAGGAAATGTCTCAAGCAGTAATTGAATTGTTTCACGGGCTGTATGACATGTGGTCTTGTTAAAACCACATGTTAGCCACATCAATATCATTCAATTTGGGCAGAAAGAACTGAGTTATCAGGTCGCGATATTGAGCACCAGTAACAGTCACTGTTTGACAAGCCTCATTCTCAAAAAATTATTGTCCAATGTTGCCTCCAGCCCAAAATCCGCAATGAACAGTGACACGTTGTGGATGCATTTGTTTTTCGACAATAAAATGTGGGTTCTCCGAACCCCAAATGCGGCAATTTTGGCGATTAACAAGCCATCAAGGTGAAAATGTGCTCTATCGCTTAGGATGATTTTGTTCGAAAAATCAGCATCCACTTGTTAATGTTCAATAATCCAATCAACGAACTCTATTCGCTGTGCATGGTCATTAGGCTTCAGTTGTTGTGATAATTGAATTTTATAAGCGTGGAGAAACAGATCTTTTGTGAGTATACGCTGTCGAGAGCTTCTTGAAATTTCCATTTCTTGTGCACGATGCCGAATTGATGTTCCGCAATTTTCACGAACACTCTCACGCACTGCTTCTATATTGACATTTGAACGGCTTGTTTTTGGACGACCAGTGTGTTTATAGTCTCCAACTGATCCAGTCTTCCTAAATTTTTCAATTAATCTCTTCACAGTTGTCGAAGTTAAAACACTATTCCAACCATATTTTGTATTAAATTTTCAAACTGTGGTCGCCAAACTTTCATTATTTTTAAAATATTGTTTAATCATGAAAACACCTTGTTGTATCGTTTCACGCTCCATTTTTATTAACCCTAAACTCTTAGGGAATAAATTGTTTATTGTGCAAGGTTGCTAATAAATTACTGCACAAATGGCGGCAAATTCAAATCTTGCGTTCATTTTGGGACACCATTTATAAATTTATATAACTGTCAATAATATGTTATATAATATTTTTACATATTATAATTGTGATTAAAAGATGTAATTAAGAATAATAATTTCATAATAAGCAATTCATACTTACACTGAATTGTATAAGTGTAACAGTCGCAACCATGCTATTCAATCGACAACTTTATTAGATAACACGAATTATTACAAATACGTAAGTGGAGTTCCAAAGAAGGTGTTCGAGGTGTTGACCTTCTGTAAGCAACGTTGAACTGTTTGATAAATTAATGGAAACAATAATTATCATTTCAATAGACCTTTTTACGGTTAGTTAAGTGCATGCGCTTCTGCCATCTTTAAAAGGCAGAAATATGAAAATTTCGGTCATATTTTGTTATTTTCACTGGTTATACGACAAAAAGCGCCCGAAAACACGGCGGAAATTGACACATGCCACAAAAAAATGTCTAATATGAAAAGGTCCATTATCATTAACTGTCCATGTTGATTTTTTTTGACGTTTGTTTTGAAATTTAAAAATTGTGTGTGCTATGGCAACGATGTTGCCATCTAAAGAATTCAAATATGTTACCAACGTAACAAAATAATTCACAATCATTTATACACTTGAATCGTTCGTTTGCTTGAACAGGGTATAAACCTTAGAACATATACTTATGGAACAGGAATACAAATCATAAAATTGTGTCCAAGAAGTGAGATGCAAAGTCTCATTCTATTTCTTTGGGTCGAAATGCTCATGCGCGGCCTACACGTATTTTTCGATGTTGTTTACAGTTGCCATCTTGTTAGATGCATGTTATTAATCCAGTTTATTACTTCTTTTTTGATAATATCAATATCACTAATCAACAAAATGGGTGTATATTGCTGGCAATGCGGCATTCGTAATAAAACCGTTTCGGAAATTCTGGAAAGTTGTAGTAATTATTTGGCTTGCTTAGCATTTTCTCTGTCACAAACTTTCAAATGTTATTATTTTCATTATTTTGGCTATTTTTAGTTTAATTATTTGGGTTAGTTGAACAGACGTTTTGTCTACTATTATTGTAGACAGGGCGAACTGAACCTCGCCCAATGGATTGCATGTTTTATTGATATTTTGTGTTTATTACGAATAAAGGCCTTTATTATTATTATAAACTTAATAAAGTCGGAACACGGTCAGAATATATAAATATATTCAACCTTTCTGGAGCTCTATAACACTAATGAGTCTTTTTAGGACTACCAAAAACAAATCTCATGTGAAATGTGTCAGTTATTTTCTAGCTTTCAGTCCACCTTCGTGGTGGCACTCAACAAAAACCAGAAAAATAACATTGTATGTTAAGATCATGTATCAACAAAGTATCAGAGTGACATGCTCTTAAAAAACAATGTTATTTTTCTGGTTTTTGTTGAGTTTACTTTTGTTTACTAAACTAAAGAATACACCACCTAAAAAAATAAAAAGCACCTAATGTAAAATTGTATAAGTAACAATCAAAATATTTCTAAATTAAAGTTCAAGCATATTTATGGTTAAAATTAAAGTTAGAAAATAAATGTTTATTTTATTTGGAGCATGCGCATAGCGAACAAAAGAAATGTTATATCTTTCCTTGTTGCACATATGTTGGACACAGTTTCGGTACACGTAAGTTATACGGTATTCCTATTCCATTAGTATAAGTTCTATGGTATAAACTCAAAATTTACGATTTGTAACCTAAAAATACAGTCCTACTAAAAATCATGCGATCTTTCTAACGAACATGGCTGCATAACGATATAAAGCTACTGTTGGGTCAATAATAAATTTTTAAAGAATTCACATTTTGTTCGTTTTAAGTAAACATACAGTCCAGACTATTTAAAATTTATTATTGACTCAACAGCTACGTACACACGGTATAGAAAACTAGGGTATATATAGTCCGGGTATATTTTTACTATGGCTGTGTGATCGCTTCGTATAGTTCAACTATACGAATAGTTTTGGACCATATGAAGGGGTCACACACTTATAATCAAACCATAGCAGGACTATACCGTGTGTACGTAGCTTAACGATAGATTGGCGGTGATGCGGGGTAGAATCTTCATTCTTATCGCACTTTTTTTAACGTCCGTTTGAACAACACTGTCGTATTCATTGACAGTCTAACTAAAATTCGTTTGTGATAAACAGTTTTAACATTCAGTTTAAGATTCTGTTTTTATTTTGTATTATTTTGAAAACTTATTCCTAATATTTGTGGAACATGGAAGTATTATGAATGCTCCTTAAACATAACTAAATGAATTAACAAATCATGAAAAAATAGGATGGCATAGCAAAATAAACATTATGTTAAAATAATGTCTTAAAAAAATAATCGAAAGGTCGAACATAGACCCGCAAAATTGCATTTTTAAGAAAATATAATTTTCTAGTTAGTACTCTGGTTTATACGTATTTTTTGTACTTACGTATTAACGCTACCGCCGCTACATTTTTAAATGCCGCCAATCTACATGTAAAATTTTTATAATAAATCATAAAATACAACATTTTATTTAAAATTAAAACATTTTTAAAACTCAAAATACTTTATTTTATAACCCCGGTTAGATTAGGTTTTTATTATACAAATTTATCTTGCCCGTCGCGAAGCGGACAGATAAATCAAGACAACATACGCGTGGCAGTGCGAACTCTCGATCCAATATATATATATATATATATAGCGGTGGTGGCGTTAATACGTAAGTGTCGTATTTTTGTGTAAAAAGGTATTATTGTGTTCTTGTCTGTAGAATTTCTATTTTTTCTCAGTAATAGCAAAATTGACAAAGTCGTGAAATGAACAAAAACGTTTTCAAAACGTTAGTTTAAAAAATATTATAGGTGAGGTTACCCAATTATTTACAGAAATGGAAATATATTGATTTGAAAACTTCAAATCGCTCTCCTGAAAAACATAACTAAATGTACTTATAGGCAATAGGCTTTTTTGAGTTAATACCCTGTTCATCTGGACCCACGATATATTGAATTGTTAATTAAATAGAGAAAAGTAACCCTTCATAATATTTTATGATAAAAATTATATTTATTTCAGATAAAAATTAAAAAAATAGGAAATATCGAAGTTAAGTGAAATCTGATTTGAAATGTTTCTATACCAAAAAAAAAAACAAATTTCGAATTTATATTAAATGGCAAGAAAATTAAATTTTCTAAAAAAAATTACATACTTTTTATCAAATTATTTCTTTTGCAAGGTTGCTAACAATTTACTGCACAAATGGCGGCAAATTCAAATCTTGCGTTAATTTTGGGGCACCCTTTATAAATTTATATAACTGTCAAATAAGTTATATAATATTTATACATATTATAAGTGTGGTTAAAAGATGTAATTCATAATAATAATTTCATTTCTAGCTCTTCGTTCATTTCTCTTTTACATCTTTTTGGACAACAGTAGCTTTAAAAAAATCTATTCCTTAAATGTCGTCAATTCTTTAAATGCTTAAAAATTGGCAACTAGAATTTATAGGACAATCAATATTAAAGTGACCACACGTTCCAATTTTGGCGGGACCAAAAAGTTCCGCTTTTTGAAGGATACTCCCGCGTCCCGCCGATTTTTTAAAATGTCCCGATTTTTAGAAAATTTCTGCATTTCTTATTTTAAATGTATTTAAATACATTTTTGTATATTTATAGACAAGTATATGGATGTATACAATAATAGCAGTTTTTGATAAAAGTGTGTGAAGAAGGGCTTTTGCATGAGTTGCCATGAGGTTAAATCGCAATGAGTAGATTTAATCTAGATTAGGTTAAGTTATATTAGAGCCAGATAAATCCAGATTGAGAGGTCGAGACTTCTTGATTCAAAATAAGAAAAATTAATTCAATTCTAATATATGTCAGAAAATTTATTTTGGTACTACGTCGATGATTTTTATTTAGTGACGCAAGCTGTTGCCATAGTAACAACAAACAGAAATCGTTTAATAATGAAACTCCATTTGATTTACATTGGACTTTTACGCACGATTTGGATGCTTTTATGTATTTATGAATGTGTTCATTTTGGTGAGTTAGTATATAAAAAATATTTTTTTTAATTATTAGTCTGCTTTCAAAACTAAATTATAATTCTCATTTCATCCCATTTGTCCCGCTTTGTAACAATGAAAATGTGTTCATTTTAATCAATATGCATTATTCAAAAATAATGATACGCATTCATTCAGGTCATATAGAAGAACAATTTATCCAAATTTGAACAAAATCCAGAATGTGGCATTATTTTTAGTATCCGTTTCACGTGAAATGAATTTAAACAGTAGAATATTAAATATATTTTTTATTACTCATGCGTGTGAAGTACTTCCTAACGCACGTTTTTTAATACAAGAAATGCCAGTTCGCATAGTCTTTCCGCATAACCAGGCTTACGCACGCAAATATTCAAAATCGCTAGGTTACATGAATGGATATGTATATATAATGGAACACATTCTGGATATATGGACTAGTGAGAGGCTCCCAGATGATTGGACGTCAGTCATTATCCATCCAATCCACAAGAAGAGAAGCAAAACAGATGCCAGTAACTACAAAGGAATATCACTCCTTGCTGTTACCTATAGATATTTTCCAAGATTCTGGAACGCTATGTAACAAAACAGCTGGATAAAGAGTTAAGAGAATATCAAGCAGGGTTCAGCGCATCGAGGTCTTGTACCGAGCAGATACACAATCTGAAGACAACCTTCAATACAGCACGTCAAGAGCCAGACAATGGGTAGGCTATATTTGTCGATTTCCAGAAAGCATATGACTCAATGCACAGAATTACTCTTTTTAAGACCTTAAAGGAACTAGGACTCGACGACAAGATTAATAGGCTGGTACAAGCCACCCTGCACAACACCACAGCCAGAGTAAAGTTTAGAGGACAACACTCGAAGAGTTTCGCCATTAAAACAAGGGTGAGACAAGGATGTATCTCATGCATATTATTTAATTGCGCTCTGGAAAAGATCATTAGAGAGTGGACGAGAATCCTACGACGGAACACTGGATTATGGATGGGGATTAAAGCCGACAACCTAAGGATACCATGCCTAGCCTTTGCGGACGATCTGACTTTATTGGCAAATGACATACAGGAGGCTACTTCTGAGCTCCAAACACTGCACTCAATAGCGGCTAAACGAGTCTTCTAATCAACATAGGAAAGACAGAGTTTGTTACTAACATCAAAGATGCCGCTAGAATGATGAGAGTTAATATCTACATCAAGAGAGTCAAAAGTGTAAAGTACCTTGCGGAATGGTTCTCAGAATACCTCAGCGAAACAGTTGCTCTTGATTACAGGAGACTCAAACTAGATAAGGCTTACTATGCCCGTAGAAAACTATATGCTTCAAAAAATTTGTCGCCGAATATCAAACTAAGACACTGCAATGCAGTAGTCAGACCCTCAGTCCTCTATGCAGCAGAGTGCCTATATCTAACTAAGAAGGCCCCATTAAGAGCCCTCGAGGTTCAAGAAAGAAAGTTCCTGAGACGGATAGTAGGACCAAGAATTCTACCAGATGGAAGCCGATGGTATCAATCAAATCGTGAGCTTTATAAACACCAAGAAAATCTCATAGATGCCATCAGAAGGGGGCGACTGGCTTTTTACGGACATCTATCCAGAATGGACTCAAACAGGTTATTCTATAGAATCTTCAAGGCTGCTAACAAGGGCAAAGCTTAGATTCTTGTGGATGAAGCAAGTGGGGAAGGATCTTTCGGAACTCCATATAAATCAAAATGACATAACCGACCGGAGTAACTATCATACCACTCTTAAAACTAAATCCTTCGTAACATCCCTCACAGAAGTTACCAACAGACCAAAAGACGAGACCAGGAAATGGTCTGAGGAACGTAAGATTGAATTTAGCCGGGAAATAAAGGACTACTGGGCCATCAGAAAAGCTCTAAGTACCAACAAGAAAGCCGCTGCCAAACCCAGAACTAAGGAAACCAATCGTGGCAAACAACGACGATGAGATTAAGAAACAGCTAAAACACAAGCACCGTGGTCCATAGATGGCCCTAACGAAATTAAAAATAAAAATGAACACAATCAAGACCTCGACATTAAAAATGTGACGTGAAGTGTCATTACAAAATAATAATAAAAATTAAAGACGCTTTAAAATTAGTGTAAATGGTGATACCGGAGACTGAGGAGAGTTCTTATGACGAAACCACACCACCGGAGACAATTGAAAAAGCAAATTCTTCATTTTTGATTCCATTTTTTTTGGATGGCCCCTGGATCCCAAACTTTTAAAATACATCCTTTGGCACTTCGCATTAGTAATCAAAAATATTGTTTATAAAACGGGCGGTATTGTCAATTGCCCCCTCGAGCGAATATGCGCACTCACCTTGTTCGTGCGCCCAATTCACATCTTTCCGCCCTAGTTACAAAATATACTATTAAATTAAATATTTATATTTTAACTTTTGTAGTAAAATTGTTTATAATTTCACAGAAAATTTCATTAAATGTTGTGCAAAACAAAATTAAGTGTAGTTTCATACGTGGAATATCACATAAATTAAGTGCGAGCGAATGTGCGCACTCATTTCGTTCGTGCGCAGGTGATCACCTTTCATCTGCGTGTAAGAAACCATTGAATACAGAACCTCTCTGCTCAAAGTGAGGAGAGAATAATGTTGCAAACTATCGTGGTTGCATAGTAGCGAAAGAACTGCAGAAACAAAAGGATTCCATTAATAAAACAAGGAAATTTTTTCAAATCATTCAAACAACATTTCTTCATCAAACTGGTTCCACCAGTAAACTCAAGAAAAAATGAATATTTATATTCTCAAACAAGAAACGACCCCAAATTTGCTCAAGCAGCACAAGAAATTATAAACAATACACAAACATCACAAAGTCACAACGAACAACAAACGATGATACAAATGATACAATGATGTTAAAATTTGTTACACAAGAAAAAACATGAAATCTCTTTCGGAAAGATTGAACGGATTAGAAATAGGCAATAGAGCAGCCGCTTCCAGATAAACTAATGTATCAACAAGACCTAAGAATAGCGACTTGGAATGCCAATGGGCTTCTAGAGAGACAAAATGAAGTTAAATTATTCCTGGACACACAGAACATAGACATATGTCTAATTTCAGAGACACACTTTAAAACACATAAAACTGTGGGGTTACCAAGTCTACCACACAACTCATCCCCGAAATCAAGCTAAAGGACGAAGCACAATCCAATTCAAAAATAGTATCAAACACTACGAGTCACAATACCTCTAAAGAGAAGCAGTAAGCAGCTAACTAAGCAGTAACAGTGGCAGTGATTCAAAAAACCAAACAGAAACTATTATTTGGGGTAATATACATCCCACCCAGGTACAACTTAAAGAAAGATGACTACAAGAACATACTCAAGTAAACCGGAGACAGATTTATTGTAGGAGGAGACTATAATTCCAAACATACAGATTGGGGTTCTAGGCTCAGTAATACCAAAGGTAAATAACTAAGAAGTGATATAAGAGAATTTGGATGCAACTACCACTCGACTGGTAAGCCCACATATTGGCCAACAGATCGTAATAAAATCCCAGATCTGCTTGACTTCTTTGTCTCAAGCAAGATATCACCCAACTTCACTAATATCGAAGAAAATTTTGACCTGGATTCCGATCACTAATCACTAATAATTTTAACCATAAGTGAAAGAATCATTAAAAAAGAAACAAAGCCCACCCTGACTAACAAGAGAACTGATTGGAAAAGTTTTAGAATAGATTTGGAAAATCCAATAAACTTCAAGGTTAAATTCAAAACCAAAGAGCACCTTGATACCGAGGCAGTAAACTTGATGAAAGACGTACAAAAAGCAGCATGGTATATAAAAACCTCCATTAGGAAAACAGTGGAATATAACTACCTAAATGAAATCAGGGAACTGACAAAGGAAAAGAGGAAAGCTAGAAGGGTATGGCAACAAACTAGGGATCTAATAGATAAAAATATTCTAAATAACAGAACACAGCGGCTAAATAGAGTAATCAAAGAAATTAAAGAAGACTCAATTAGTAGCTACCTTGAAGGTCTAACAGCGCATATTGATACCGAATACTCGCTATGGAAGGCAGCTAAAAAACCAAATTTGATTAACCAAGCTCCGCCGTTAAGAATGCAAAATGGTTCCTGGGCACGGGAAAACATTTCGCCAAGTATCTAGAAGACACTTTTATGCTGTATGAAACACAAGCAGACATTATGCTGCTAGACATAGTTAACCAAGACGAAGAGGGAATCCCTTTAACCACCCCGAAAGAAGTTGCGAACGAGAAAAAAACAAACCTAAGCTCAAGGAAAGCACCAGGCTTCGACTTAATCACACGAGAAATCATAAAACAGCTCCCACGAAAAGGTATTGTTAAATTAACCTATCTGTTCAATGCAGCGCTTAGGTTTAAACATGTACAACCTAATATCTGCAAAATAGCAGAAGTGCTCACGATACCAAAACCTGGCAAGTCACACATGAAGTCAAATCATATAGGCTCATATCCTTACTAAGGATAATCTCTAAACTGTTTGAAAAACTGCTCTTAAAGAGATTAAAACCAATCATTGAGAAGAAAAACCTAATTCCCAACCATCAATTTGGATTTAGATGTAAGCATTCTACAATAGATCAGGTACATCGAATTACATACATTATGGAAAAGGCTTTAGAAGAAAAGAAAGTCTGCGTAACGAACTTCTTAGATGTTGCGCAGGCATTCGACAAGGTTTGGCACCACGGACTTGTCCGCAAATTAAACCATCTTCTGCGAAAACAGTATGTTGAACTGTTAAAGTCATACATTACAGATAGAATGTTTCGCATAAAACAGGAAAATGATTACACTGAGCTAAAATAAATACAAGCAGGTGTCCCGCAAGGTAGTGTGCTGGGGCCTATACTTTATCTTCTCTGTACGTGCGATCTACCAGAAATTGAAAACATCTCCACAGCAACATTTGCGGATGATACTGCACTTATGGCAGTTGCAAATAATGCAACTGAAGCTACAGAAAAACTTCAACAAGCTACAATATCCAGATCCAGATGGATGCAAAATTAGAAGATAAAACTGAATAAAACTAAATCTACTCATACCAACTTTACCAACAAGAAAATCATGTACCATACACCTTTAACCATTAACAATAAAATTATGCCAAACTCAAACACAGCAAAGTACCTAGGTATAACGCTAGATACAAAACTTCTTTGGGAAGAACATATAGAGAAAAAGGGAAAAAAGGAAAAAAGACAAATAAGCATTAGGTATAAAATATCGTAAAATGTATTGGTTAAAAGGTCGCAACTCAAAATTGTCAATATACAACAAAGTGTTACTATATAACCAGACTTTCAACCACTGTGGACTTATGGCATTCAACTCTGGCGGTGTGACAAATCATGTCACATAAACAAAATTCAGCGATTCCAAAACAAGGTTCTACGAAATATTGTTAATGCACCGTGCTATGTACGAAATAGCGACATTCAACGGGACCTTGGCATCGAAGATGTTGCCAGTGCGATTAAAAGACTTGCTGCTAACCACGAACTAAGGCTCCAGAACCACGTCAACGCCGAAGCGACCCAACTCCTGGATACACGTGGAATAAGAAGACTGAAAAGACATAAACCTCACGAACTGGTATAGTACGAGGACTTAGAGCTAAGTATGTGATGTGTGATGTTCCTGGAACGTTTAGTGAAAACTTTTGGACACCAGTGGGCGAACACTAGATTACGCGCCATACTATTGTAGATTAGAGCAAAATTAATGGTTGGTTTAGTTAAGACTTGTTTTAATAATTTATGTATTTTCTTCATGATGAAACGATTAATAAAAAAAAAAAACCGTTCGTGCGCCCAATTTCGCTCTCGCGTGAAATTGACAACTTTGCGCCCTAGTTACAAAATATAGTATTAAATCAAATATTTATATTTTAACTTTTGTAGTAAAATTGTTTATAATTTCCCAGAAAATTTCATTAAATGTTGTGCAAAACAAACTTATATGTAGTGTCATACGCGCAAAATCACAGATTTTAAACAATTTACAATTCACAATTTAAAAAAAATCTAAAAATTTAAGTTAAGATTAAAACCGTCATCATAATAATAAATATGAAATTAATTAAATAACTAGAGCAGAGAGAATAAATTTAAAGCTATTTATAATTGTAATTTAATACAGACCAATAATTTATACCGACATATAAAATCCATGACAAATCTAAAATTAAAAATATACACTAATTTATGTTGTACCTAATATCAGTTTCCAAATTTTCAAAACTATCGATTTCGGTGACCCATTTCGGTGACCACAATAACTACATTGTTGTATACAAACACTTTATTGTTTATACATTATAAATAAATCTATTTTCACCCCCAGTATATTTTAATTTAACATTCAAGTTCATTCAATTTAAAACGCATTATCTCGTAAACTAATTACAAATATACACAAAAAAGTTATCAGCCACGAATATCTTATTTTCTTTTAACACGAAGTATTGTTAACCGCGAAAATCAATAAAAACTCTTTAAATTTTTAACGAATTATCGAACTTATTTCCAAGGAGCAAACTTGAGTAATAATTTAAGGAATTTTATCCATTTCCAGTAATTTATCTACGAAAAAGATTAGTTTAATATTACGGAAGGATGTGGTGATATATAAAAAAAAATTGTACACAAAGCAGTACAAAATTCATGTGTTATTATACATAAATTAAATTAATTCTATACTAATAAATATAAAGAGCACTTGCTTTTCTTTCATTTATTCACCTAAAATTCCTAACATTCCAAATTACATACCTAATAATAATATAATAATTTATAATAATATAATAATTAAATATAAAACCTTTGTGATCCCTCAATATTTTGAATTAATAATAATTTCCCGAAAATCTAAATCAACAATAATATTTAATATTTACTCAAAATATTGATGTTTTGATTCACATAGACACATAGTAACCGAAAAACAGCCATAACACCCTTATTTTTAGTAAATATAAGTTCTTATTAATAAAAGAAAATTGTACTCACAGAGTAAAATTGTTGTTTGTTGATGGAAAATTGTAAATTTCGATTGTTTCCTCCAATATCAAGATTAAGAAATCTAACACGCACGTCTCTCACGAACCACAACCAAATAACAACTGAACTGTATGTCAGATAGGATGGTTAACTTATGAACGGCAAAAGCAGCGAGCGAGATGGAGGGGGTATATAGTGTGCGTAATGTGTTTGAAAGCTTCTCCCTATTCCGCAAAAAAGCTCCAGGCGAGGATAGGCACGCCTGATATTTAGACAACTAGTTTTACACCGAGCTTTTTCTTCAATTTTGAAAAACAAATCTATAATATTATAATCAAGGCAATGAGAATATCAAATTTATGCAAAATAAAAACTAGCGGCAGATATATTTACTATTCTAGAGGGACTGATAATAACCATAGATATGGTAATGCGATTCTTGTCACAGACGAAATCGAGAAAGCTGTTCTGGACTACGTAACTCTTAATGACCGGGTCATGTTATTAAAACTTCAAACGTCTCCCCAGAGGCGTAGCGAGGGGGGTGCAAGGGGGTGTATCATGCCCCGGGCGCCACTCGCAGAGGGGCGCCAAATTGTGTCCAAGGACCAAGATTTTCCGGAAAATTTGAATTGTTATTTTATAAAAATCATAGCAACATAATTAATTTGCTGTAAATCAATCAAACATTTGAATTATTATTAAATTTGAATTGAATTAATTAATTTGCTGTAAATCATTCAAACATCACCGTATACAAAACGTTCTTTCTTTCCGAACACTTTATTTTGCTAAAATAGTAATACCTATATTTTTACACGCTTCTTATTTGAAAACGATAACTGTTGGATATGCAACTTTATACTTCCCGCATCTTTTTGAACCAATTAAATCTTTTCTTCTTTCTTTTTTCCGACATAAATCAATATAGAATATACATGTACAGTAGTGTAATGTAAAAAATAAATGTGCAGTAGTTTCCAAATGTTGAGCTATATATACGTTAGTTATTGTTAAACCTAAACAGCGGCCGAGTTATAAATATAGACGTCGATAAAAATAATCGGGTTTTCAGTCAAAAATCCTTTATTATTTACAAAGCCGACGTTTCGACACCACTTGTGGCTCCCTCAGGGCTAGCAAATAATAGTTTTCCGTTATACTCAAGTTGTTCAAAAGTAATATCTAAAGTAATGTAATAAAACTGTATTTTTTATTTAGACCATGTCAATGCCTTAAAAAAAGCGGTTCCCAGACTCGAAAAAGAAAACTAAAGCAAGAAAAAGAAACTGAGAAATCCAGAATAACAATGAAATCCTATTTAGTACAAAAATCACAAAAAGAAAAATCCGAAGAAAAGAAGTATGAAGAAGTAAAATCAGAGTCAGAATAAGATTCAGGTTGTACTCGTACGACTGCTAAACTTTTATGCGATAACACAGCTCAACAAATACAAGACTTTAAAGATGAATATGGGAGCCAATGTATATCTGAAGTTCCATATCCATGTCCATATCTAATAAAAAGTACAGAAAATGCAACAGAAACACTTACTGTAGTTCCAGACGTTTTGGAGTTCAGACGTTGCCTATTTAAAATTAAATATTAATCTTCCAATAATATCTAATCAACTTTGCACAGAAATGATTATTAGTGGATCCCGCATATTTCAGAACGAATGCAGTCCAAATGCAGTAACGACATTAGCTAATCGTCTAATGCCAAAATATTGGTTTTCTCGGCGAGTCCGTAATGAAGAAGAAGGAATTCAAATTAACCAATCTTGGTTTTTATATTCACCAAAAAATAATGCAGCGTACTGCTTTTGTTGCTTACTGTTTATTACATCAAACTCCGCTACACAATCATCTTTCGTAACTACATTTGGTTTTAATAAATGGAGCAAAATAGATAAATTGATTAGCCATGAAAGAAGTCCAAATCATAGAAACTCGTTTACAATGTTGAAAGAAACAGAAAGAAGATTTATTAATAAAACGGGATTCGATGCATCATTTGAAAGACATATACAGTCCGAAAAAGAACGGTGGCGAAATATATTGCAACGAATATTAGCTTGCATAAAGTATCTGATTATACAAAATCTTCCTCTACGCGGTCATATTGAAAATCTAGCGCTTCAAGATGGTACAAATGTGGGTAACTTATTATCTTTACATAAACTTGTATTATTTACATAAGCTCAGTTTGATCCTCTACTAGCAAATCATCTTAAAAATGTTAGGGAAACGCCGAGAACTGTCTCCTATCTATCACCACAAATTCAAAATAAATTTATTCATCTTCTGGCATCCACAGTTCAAAATCAACTAATAAGTTACATTAAAAGGAATAAATATTATGGACTTTTATTTGATTCGACTCCTGATATCGTTCATCGAGAACAAATGTCGCAAGTCTTTGGATATGTAGATTGATTTTATCAACAGAACAGTTTCTATCAAAGAATCTTTTTTGGGATTTTTTGAAATGCCTGCCAAAAATTCATCCTCAATTGAAAATACAATTTTAGAAAAATTAAATTATGATGAGATTTCGTAAACAAACTGTTCGAGACAAACTAGACAAACTAGATCATGATAACGCTGCCGTGATGTCAGGTCACATATCTGGCGTTCAATAAAGAATTTTGTAAAAATATAATAAAGCATTATTTCACGAAAATCTCAAAAGGAAATATAAAACGTGAAGGTACTAAAAAGCGCCAATCTGGACTCAGACCACTACCTCTCAAAAATCCAAATAAGACTCCAGCCTAGAAACACAAGATTGCACAGAACCTCGAAAATGGTAAGATTTGACGCCGAGCGACTCAAGAACAGACAAGAACTAAGTCAGAGACTGAACAACATAGACCTAAACAGCTGGGACCAACACAAGTAGACTCTTGTCAAGTCGGCCAATGAACTCTCCCCTCTCGGTAGAAGAAGGAAGCATCCGTGGTGGACTAAAGACAATGACAATGCAATAGCCCAAAGACAGATAGTCTGGGTGAAGTGGAATTCTAAAAAGACCAAGGAAAATTGGCATACATTTTTGGAACAAAGAAATGTTACAGCCAAGATAATTCGAGGAACCAAACGAACCTTCACACAAAACCAACTAACCCAAATCGAAGAGAGTTTTCCTAAGAATAATTCCAGAGATTTCTTTGGAACCTTTAAACAGGCACTCAGAAAATACGCTCCGCCAAGCCTCCACTTCAGAGACTCACAAGGCAAACTGGTTTATAACGACAAGGACAACTGCCACCTTTTGGCTCAGTTCTTTAAAAATCTACTCAACTGTGACCCACCCAGCGAAGACTTCGACTATAAACAAACCACACCAAACCCGGACTCGCTTCCTCCTTCATTGGAAGAAGTTGGCCAGATCATTCAACTTCTTAAGAATAATAAGGCAGCTGAAGAGGACTATATCGTTGCTGAACTGTGGAAAGGTGCTGAAAACAATGCCGTGCGCAAGCTAACCGAGATCATCTAGGACATCTAGGAAACAGAGAAATTACCACCCGATTGGAAATCTGCTATGATCCATCCGCTTCACAAAAAGAGAGATTTTACTGATCTAAACAACTACCGTGGAATTTCTCTCGTCCCAGTGACACAAGATTCTCTCAAAGGCGTTACAAACAATGGCAGAAAATCAGTTGGATAGTCAACTGGGAGAATACCAGAAGGCTTCAGGAAGACCCGATCCAGTGTTGAACAGATCCTCAATCTTAAAACTGTACCTGCATACTCCAAGATGCGAAATCGCAAGGTGGTCGTCACCTTTGTTGATTTTAGGATCCTACGAGACCTTTGAGACCTACGATTCCATTAATAGAGAAACGCTTAACAAAGTACTCCAGGAACTAGCACTAGACAACAAAACCCGCAGACTCATCCTAGAAACTTTGACCAACACCCATTCCAAGGTTAAATTTAGAGGCGAGATTGCAGAAAGCTTCGAAATAAAAACTGGAGTGAGACAAGAAGATGCACTTTCCCCACTTCTCTTCAACTGTGTCCTTGAAAAGGTTAAGAGAGAATGTCGCAACGAACTGAACAATTTGGGTGCTCAAAGTGGTATCTACCTGGGACGTCAGAACGATGGACTGGTTGTAGATTGGCCTTTGCAGATAACATGGCACTGTTTTCTGATTCTCTTGAGATGGCAACAATGCCGGTAAACTGCTTCAGAAAACAGGCTGCCAAAGTGCGTCTTCAAGTGTCGCTGGAGAAAACAGAATTCTTCACCAACATTAGAGAAGCAAACAGAGAGATGTTACTAGAACAGGGAAACATCAAGAGGACTGAGAAATGTAAGTATCTCGGCGAATGGATTGAACCCAACTTAGCAGAAAGAGCATCATTATTCAAGAGAGTCAGCAAGTTAGAACTAGCCTATCGGCTGACTGAGAACACTTACAATAAGAAATGCCTGTCACGCAACCTGAAACTTAAGCACTACACATCAGTCTTACGACCAGAAGCCCTATATGCCATGGAGCGTCTTTCCTTGAACCGAAGGGGTCTAATAGAGAAATTGGAAAATCAGAGAGAGGAGAATCCTCAGGAAGATTCTAGGCCCGGTAAAGGAAGATGGGGAATTCCGAAGACGGCAAAACTCTGAGCTCTACGAACATATTGAGATGCTCTCTCACTGTGCAAGGAAAAGAAGGGTAGCTTTCTATGGCCACATTGCAAGATTGCCTCCAAACCGACTAACCAAACGTCTGTTCACCTTCTGGCAAAAAAAGAAGCTTTGTACCACTTGGTTGGCAGAGACCGAAAAGGATATTAAAGAACTGGGAATAACAGATCTCAAAAACAGACAGTCTGTGAGACGCACCCTAAAGGAAGTCCGTGGATTTCAGGAAAAACCTCGAAGGAAAGGTACCCCCTGGACAGAAGAGAGAAAGGAGTTACACCGGCAGAAGATGCGACAATACTGGGCAAAGGTCAAAGCCCAACAGTTGAACAAGCGTGGTCGAAAATAGGCCTATTCGAAAGAAGAAGAAGAAGTAATATTTAGATTTACAAATTTTAGATATAAGTATTATTTTCTGTAGTTGTAAATTTAAATATAGAAAACTACGTGCACTTGGGGTTCGGTGTGATTGCTAACTCGCTGGCGCCCGTGAGCAAACTCCCACCTCAACAAAAAAACGC
Source organism: Phosphuga atrata (assembly GCA_944588485.1). Classification (NCBI taxonomy): domain Eukaryota; kingdom Metazoa; phylum Arthropoda; class Insecta; order Coleoptera; family Silphidae; genus Phosphuga; species Phosphuga atrata. The sequence continues at coordinate 2,610,563 of OX155899.1, read as the reverse complement.
CACTTTCATCTCTTTCTGTAAAATATACTATTGTTATTCACTTTTCTTTCTAACAGGGCCCCAAATTCTTGTGGGCCCAAGAGCCCCGACATAGCCTAAGACGGCAATAATTAATATTAAGTAATTAATTTAGTAAAGTACAAGGTTTAGTAGGCATTAGTGAGACATGTTAGTATTAAGTAATTAGTTATGTATAAACAATGTTATGAAGTATCAATTATGATAACAGATAACATGTAATTGAACTAACAACAGGTAATTTAACTAATAAATTGGAGTTTTTAGACACAGCTCTCGCAGCTCCCTATTTATGAAAAATGCTGGTATTATTAAATGAATGTATTAAAAGCCATAAATATGCTGTATACAGGGTGGTTGTTCGGACCGTGTCTCTCCAAATTTCACAATTTCCAAACAAAACACAGGCTGGTTAGATCACTTACCTGTGTGGGCTGCCAGCGTCTCCGCCACGTGGAATCGTCCTTCCGGTGCTTCTTCTAAGGGAGGAAATGGGAATAAAAGGTAGATGGATTACCCTTAAATCGGCGTTTTCGGGACGTCCGGCTCCGCTTCAACCCTTGGGGCTCGTAATCACCCCCTGGTTAGTTTGGATTGGAAATTCTAGAATACGCACATGTGCCAGTCGGCGTGGGTTTCACGATTTTTGCGTTATCTGCGTTCACACTCGCCGAGCGTACTTATTCGGCTCTACGTAGAGAACTGATTAATTTAATCAACTCGCCAAAAAGATTATTAATTCGCGCGACTTCGACACCGATCCATACACCTTTGCATCTTCGATTGATTGGAGCCGAAGTTAATTCAAATATAACAAATTTAAAATCTGGATGCGCTAAATTGGCGCGAACAGTGGTAATTATTTAATTTGTGGTAATGTTTCATGTGAAAAGTCTGAAATACCCACAAAAACTCAGAGGTAAAACTGTTGAGGTAATACCCACACATTTCCCGGAACATCAAATCAAATAAATTAAATTTTCTTTCAATTTTGACATAAAACAGAAGAATTTTGCACAGCGTGTCCACTGAAATCTCCAACAAAAAAACAAAATTTTCTTCGAATAAAGATTTTGGTTTATGAAAATTTTGCAAATTATTTTGACGATTTCATGCAATTTTGACACAAAACTAAAAAATTTTGCAAGGTTTGTCCATTCAAATCAACAACAAAAAAAAACGAATTTTGCTTCGAATAGAGATTTTGGTTTTTCGACATTTTTGATATTTTGACATTTTCGTACAATTTTGACATAAAACAAAATTCACAATTCTTTTATGAAAATACCTCTTTCAGAAATCTTTTCGTGATGTATGTCATACAATAAGTGACTATTGACAGAGCTGATATCTAACATGCGGTAAAAAATAACCATCGGCCAACGTCGAGTCCTACTGTCGAGACTACATGTATAAATGGAGCACTTTTTATTAATTTCGTCCACTCCTCCTTTAGTTGAGTTATAAAACTGTATAATTTCAGGCTTTCCAGTAGTTTTATCAATGGCTTCAGCATGGTGCATTGAAGACAAAAGGATGACTGCTTTAGCTTTCTTTGGGACATGAGACATTAGCGTATTTTGGCTGGCAAAACCATAAAGTGTGGATCCTACTTCTCTTTGTTTTGATGGTAGAAACTCTTTTGGTATCTCTCTGTTTTTTTTTTTTCAAAGTACCAACGCATGTTAGACCCTTTTACTTCAAATTATCGACAAGTTCCACTAACGTAAACCAGTTGTCGCATGTAATATTTCTGTTACTTCCGTACAGTGGCTTAGCGAGACGAATAACAGATTGTGTTGGTACTAGGAACTTTTTTCTTCATCTGTTAATCCCTCACCATCGGATCCATGTCCTGTATATGTGTAACAGTAATAAAAATAGCCATTCCTTGCATCACATAAGCACACCAATTTCAACCCGTACTTAGCTGGTTTATTTGGCGTATAAATCATGAGATGTGTGCGCCCTCGAAAAGGGACCAACATTTCGTCCATGGTGGCATACTCGCTGACGTTATAAGCCTTCAGGCAGTTTGGCACAAATTTTATAAATAGGCATGAAATTGCTACTATTTTGTCATTTTTTTGGTTATCAAATCGAATGCAACGTAGAATAAATAATAATCTATTTTTTGACATCACACACCTGAATATCTCCCTTCCGCTACCGTCAGTAGCAAAGATATAATCAGCATTTTCGTGATTAGATTTGAACACCGCTGCGTAAAAAAGAAGACCAATAAAGGCGTGGAGTTCGACCATGTCTAAATCTGTAAGTTCTGAGCGATTTTCTTTCTCAAATTTGGTCCGATATTCCTTTATTTTTTCATTAGTCCACTTGAGTATCTCTTGCAGCATCTCATCGTCCATGTACTTATTCCATATAGAATAAGGGTCTTTTAGTTCATTTAATGTTAGGTTTGAAGATTTAGTCCATCGTACAATGTTGTGTTGAGGGGTTCTAATTGTTCTTCTGCTTGGATGTTGACGCGCCCATTTGTACCGATTTTACCGTAGTAAGATTGTAATGGTGACAATGGAACTTCGTCCTCCGAGTCATCTAGTTCTTCAGTCTCTGAGACGCTGAGGTAATCTGTATCATGATCATTTTGTTCCGGAATAAACGTTTCATCAATATCTTCTGCCTCTGAACCGCTAGAGTCCACATTATTTATCCAGGAAGACAAAGCTGATTTGAATCCGGAATGTTTGGTTGATTCTGTGTTGATAGGTCAGCAAAATTAATTGGTAGGATATACCTATGGCACATTTCTTGTTGATGGGTCTGCAATTTGTGAGTTATGGAAATTTTGACTTAGAAACATGCCTTACAACTGTGTTTGAAGATTTTTCTGTATGTAAATTAATTTTTGTTTGGAATATTCTTTACGACGTATAATTTTTTTCTCCTTCTCAGCTGCGATTGTTCGATGTTTAGAAATTTCTGAATTAACTATTGCAAGAGTTTTTTTTCTTATTCTTATCTCTATATCGCTGACTATTAATTTTATTTTGGAGTTTCTTTCCTTTGGAGAGCACACGAGTACATTTGGTTGCCTAAAACTTTGATGGGTCTGATTCGTGATTTACCATGAATTCTTCGATACAATCCAATAATCTGAACATTCCAATAGTCCGGCACTAGTATATCTACTAGTACATCCGTCAAAAGTACTGCACACTGATTCTGCTCTTGTACTGCACACTGATTATAGGGGTTGATATTTCCTTAGAGCGTTCTGTCAACACTGCCAAAAACTTTCCAATAATCCGGCGCTAGGACATCTACCATTACATCCGGTAAAAGTACTTACTCTTGTACTGCACACTAATTATACGGGTTGATATTTCCCTATAAACGCTACGTTCTGTCAACACTGCCAAAAACTTTGACTATTATGTTTGACGTTCAGAGCCAACTTTAAACATGTGCGTATAGACATAGGTTGGAATTAACTCGTTAATCCGTTAACCGTTAATTAACGAAGTTAACAAAATGCTTAACTGATTAACTTTAAAGTTAACTCAAGAAAATGTTAACGCACTTGTTAACTTTCGTTAAATTGAACTTCCGTTAACTTTAGTCCGTTACATTGGTTGTTTGTTGACATGTGGTCATTTTTTGTTTGAATTACGCACCACGCCGGCATACCGGCGCGGAGCGGCGCTGTTGCTCAAAAAAGGAAAAATCCAGAGCCGAAAAACTACAGAACCGAAAAAAATAAAGCGACCCCGTTGATTATTTGCTCCGTGCGAGTGAATACGACAAGTTATTATAACCTGAGGTAACCCTTAACTTAACCGTTTTAGCGTTTGCATCATTTTTAACCGACTTCATTTATATTTTATTAATCTTCATTTATTTATCTTTTTCGTTTGTTTTGGTTATTGCTGGAAATAACTGATGGTGTAACATTTACAAGTGTATATCATGAACATTACTACTTCTACTCAAAACACGCAAAGCTCTGAAAGTGAAGCTGAATCAAATCCTTGGCCGCACTTGAGTGATTACTTTATATTCCAATCAAAACTTGAGATCAGAAGTTGATTTATGAATGAAAACTGCGTTTGGCTAAAGTTTGTACAATAAAGGCTCACATGTCTAGTTTTTTTTTCTCTAACCAATGTGGGTCCAGGGGGGTTAGCCCTTAAAATACTGCGGCCCATTGGCCTATTGTATTTCCCCACATTGTTTCGTTCATGCAAATAGATCCAGTCCATCCAACAGGTCCAGGATTCTATATGCCATGTTTTCCGCGAGGACTCTCTCAGCTGTAATATCAAGCTTCATTGATACTTATCAAGTAACATCAAGTGGAAGATTATATGGGTGGCAGTTTCGTCCTCCTTATAGTATAACCTGCATAAGGGTTCATCCTTCCAGATAGTCTAGTCTAGTCTTAATAATCTTAAACAACATGTGAAAAGGACGCATGCATCCAAATATATACAGTTTGAAGAAAAAGTAAATGCAGCGTCAATTCGGGTTCAGACCAGGCAGGTCCACAACTGAACAACTATTCATCGTAAAACAAATTTTCAAATGCACTATGTAAAACAAATGCACTATGCTGTGTACAATATATTTGTGGACTTCAAACAAGCTAACTATTCGGTCAATCGCACCAAGTTGTACACGACTCTTAAGGAACTCGTCATACCAGTGAAACTGGCAAGACTTGTACGCATGACCATGGAAAAGTGTACGGCAAAAGTGCGCGTACAAGGACAACTAACTGAAGAATTCACATACGCGCAGGAACTGAAGCAGGGAGATCAACCACTTCAATCAACAACTTCAACCTGGCGCTAGAACGGGTAGTCAGAAAATCCGGTATCGGCAGAAACAACTTACTCACTCACAAAACTGTTCAGCTAGCGGCATACGCCGATGACATCAACATCATTAGCCGAACCAAAGCCGCAGAAGAAAAAGCGTTCACCCTCCTGAGGGAAGCAGCCAAGGAAATATATGGCCGAAAATTAACGTAACAAAGACCAAAGTGCTAACGCAGGCAAGAACAACGGCAATGGCGATAACAACCCAAAACAACTTAGACCAAGTCAGCAGCTTCCGCTATCTAGGGGTGACCCTAGAAAACAACGGAAGCGAAGAAGCAACGGCAATTGCGATAACAACACAAGACAACTTAGACCAAGTCAGCAGCTTCCACTATCTAGGGGTGACCCTAGAAAACAACGGAAGCGAAGAAGCAACGGCAATTGCGATAACAACACAAGACAACTTAGACCAAGTCAGCAGCTTCCACTATCTAGGGGTGACCCTAGAAAACAACGGAAGCGAAGAAGCAACGGCAATTGCGATAACAACACAAGACAACTTAGACCAAGTCAGCAGCTTCCACTATCTAGGGGTGACCCTAAAAAACAACGGAAGCTAAGAAGCAACGGCAATTGCGATAACAACACAAGACAACTTAGACCAAGGCAGCAGCTTCCACTATCTAGGGTTGACCCTAGAAAACAACGGAAGCGAAGAAGCAGAAATAAGAGCCAGAATCACAGCGGCAAACGGAGCATACTTCGCTCTCGCACATGTCTTCCGATCGAAACACGTGTACAGAAACACAAAAATAAGGATGTACAAAACAATTGTCAGACCAATACCCACATATGGTTGCAAAACCTGGGACTTGATACACACCAGTGGCAACAAAATAGACATCTTTGAGAGGAAAGTATTGCGTAAAATACTCGGACCAATCCAAGACGATAAATAATACGATAAAAAAGTCTTCCTTAGTAGGTGCGTATAAGTTCTGCTACCCGTAGGAAACCAGGGCGGGTCGCTACTGTCGCTTGAAATAATTAAATCAATTAATCTATCTACTTGTTTTTGTTTTATTTACCAATGTATCTCATCCCAAAAGGATGCTTAACTTTTAACGGTTAACTTTAACTTGCGTTAAATTCTCGAAATTTTAACGCTTTAACGATTAACGAAGTTAATTTTTTTATTAACGAGTTAACCTCTAACGAAGTTAAGTTTTGAATTAACTGTGCCCACCATTGAACTGTATATACAGTTCAATGGTGCCCACCTATGCGTATAGATGCGTTCTTTTGAACACATCTTTGAGTAATAGAATTTTTTTGTATAGAACGCAGCTATTGATGACGATGACGCAAATGTATGATTTTACCCTCTACCCAAATGTCATTCAGCTCGGCTATAGAAGTTTTCACTTCAAAAACTAAATTTGCTTCGAATAGAGACTTTGGTTTTGGAAAATTTTTCAATATTTGCAAATTATTGCAAATAATACAAAGTTACATACATATTGTGCACGGGCTATAATGTAATTTTCAGAATATTGAGCACATATTCACATCAGTTTAAACAAGTAATTCACAGCGAAAGGGTTTTGCTAACCAACAAATTAAAGAAAATATTAAATTAAGTTTTTTCGCGTTTAGAAAAAAAACAAGTATTACTCGACTTACCTAGTCTACACAGTGATAAACTACACTAAATTTTAAGCTTGATACATTGATTTTAATTAGCAAAAACTTAATTTGAGTGGAGGCTTGAAGTAAAGACGGGAACTTGGTTTGAATAACTTGAAGGTAGCTGCGCAGACGCTTGTTATTGACGGTGACCTGACACATCAACGCACGACTAAACAACGCGTCCGAAACATCGCTTTACGAAAACATAACATCCTAAAATATGTGATAATAACATTGATTCAGATGTAATATTTCCCTATTGCGATATTTCGAGGTGTTATTGTGGCTGCTGGTGTTATCCTGTTGGCAATTATTATTAACAGCATTAGTTTAGGATGTGGTGTTTTCGTAGCGTGTTGCTTTCGCACACCCATTGTTTAGTCGCGTGTTGTTTTGTCATAGAACCCATACTAAAAGTTAAGAATGTTGCAAATTTCGGACGAATTTCTATATACAAATCGAAAATAGAATAAATATCACGATAGAAGGTTTTACCTCAGAGGTAAAAACTCTGTTTACTTCAGAAAGGGAAAATCTACGACTAAGGTAAAATATTAAGATCAGTGCCCGATTCCTGCCTAGGCCTACAAGGCCCCGGCCTATTGGCCCAGCCGACGTACCTCGCCTGAAGCCTGCTTGGTATTCTCCCTTGAGCCTCTCTGCGTGTGGTTGAAGGCGATTGATAATGTAGGTAAGTATCTTGTACGCCGTGCACAACAGACGAAATCCGCGGTAGTTGTCGCATTTTAACTTGTCTCCTTTTTTGTGTATGGGTACTATTATCGCTTTTCGTAATAGCTCTTCTTCCCATATTTTTATTATTAAGGAATGGATTTCTTGCGTTAGGCGTTGACCGCGTAGTTTATACGCCTCCTCTGGTATTCCATCAATTCCAGGTACTTTGTTCCTTTTTAGTCTATTTATGGCTTCTTTCGTTTCTTCGAAAGATGGAGGCTCCGTTCTCTCGTCTTCGAACCTTATCTGTTCCCTAGATCCTTCTGTTACCTCTTCTGCTGCTTCCAGGAGACTTTTGAAGTACTCCTGCCATATGCCCTTTACTTTATGGAAATCACTCTCCATTTGGCCCTCATAGTTTTTGACCAGGCTAGTGCGCAGTTTAAAACCCTCTCTGGTTTCGTGTATGCTTGCCTGCTGTAACCTACCTGTATGCTTTCCTGGCTCCACTCTCTTTAAAGTTCTCTCTTGGATAGCTTCTTGAAATAAAGGAAATTTATTTATTTATTTAGCGTATGGCTCATCACAATGTGTATAGAAACACAAATAAATGATGACAGGATATAATCGATTGCATTGTCTGTTGCGTTCAGGAACTCGGTTCTGGGTAGGACCTGGGTGGGTATTCTTTAATTTGTCAATGGTTCAGAAATGATCACTGTCTTGCTCACTTTTCTTTCAGCTCCGTAGTTGTTCTCAGGTATTGTTGTGTTCATCTTAACCAGGAGATCCATAGGATTGTCTGGTGGCTAGCTGTTGTTAGTTCATTTAGTTCACGTTTTATGAAATAAAACGCTATCCAGGGTGCACCACGGGGAGGCGAACTAACATTACACCCCATAAAGGAAATGACTGTGGATTAGTTGAAGGGACCAGTAGAAAACAATCACGTGATATATCAATATTTTGTACTATTTTTCTGTTCTATTTATTCAATCGTTTTCAACTGCTATCCTATGATTTACGGCAGTGTTCCCCAAACTTTCGACCAATGTGTACCTTCATCAAATAAGTTTTAACACCTGGTATCCCGTGCTAAAAAAATACGATTCAAAACAAAAACTGAATTTTGTAAATTTTGTAACTAGGGCGGAAAGTTGTTAATTTCACGAGAGAACGAAATTGAGAACGTTCACTCGAGAACGCACGCATATTCGCTCGAGAGGAAAATTTTCAATTCCGCCCGTGGTACAAGCCATGGGCGTAGCCCCCCCCCCCCCCCGAAATATGCAAAATATAACATAAATTTTATATTGAAGTAAGGAGAGACGAGGAGATATGAAAGAGCATGGTAGATGTCCAGTTTAGGAACCCTTGTGTGTCAGTTTTAGAAAGTAAATTGGCGCATTTCTGTTATTGTATTTTTTTTCAAACTTCATGTCTGTGCCCGCTACCACTACCTTCTATTCTTCTTCTTTAGTCATTAGGTCCAACATTGGACAAAGGCCATTCTCAATTGTTTCCAATTAGCTTTTCCTATTCTGTGCTAATGTCCATTTTTTTTAAGAATGCAGTAACTAGAAAACTGATTTACACTATGATAAATGTTCAATTTAGTTACACAATTTGGCGCTAAATTCAAATATAGTTACTTGAATATAAAATTGGTAATTTATTAATGATTTGATTGAATATCTTAATATTATTGAGTAACTTATAAAATACAAACGAATAAATGAAGAAAAACGCAAAAAATCGAAATGAAATAAACAGATCAGATGACAATTGTGAATTGACATGGCAGCCATTGACAACTAACAGCTGCAACTGTATGTGAAAAGAAAGAGAGAAAAGAGGTTGAGATGGAGAAGTAAATGTCGTCGGTGTGAACTTCTCCTCGATTTATGCCAATCAGAGAACAAAGTTAAATAAGCCCTATCTTCCATGTACTGCATTCTTAAATAAAATGAACTATAGTTGAATCCATGTTAGTCAGGCTGTTCCTATGAGGTAATAATACCATCTTATTCTATGATTGGCCTGTCTCATCTCATCATATCTGCATCCTATCTGCATCTTCATTTGAGGATTGCAATTTTCTCTCCAATATTGGTGACTTTAGTTACTGCTTATATTCTTTCGTTTCGCTATCTGTACCTTTTTGTAATCCCCATCATTGACCTCTTCATTGCTCTTTGTGCACTTTCTAGTGCCATATGTCATCACATGTATAATGTTCACTGTTCAAAAACTCTTGATTTAGGTGTTGAGCTACTTTCTTATTTTGCAGAGACACCATCGACCTTGAATGACAGTTTGGCGCAAGTCACCCAGCCTAGCCTTATTCTCCTTCTTATTTTTCCTTCGGTTTGATTTGGTTGATAGTAAGTTTTTGCGTAATTCCGCGAGTGCGTAATTGCCTTACAACTCGAATTATGTACTATACTTTATCTACAACTACACTAATTTGTTTATGTAAAATAAGAAAAATGTGTTTGATGTAACGCCTTCGACCTTATTTTTGAATGATTCGACTTATGAATGACAGTTTGGCGCAAGCCACCCATCCTAGCCTTATTCTCCTTCTTATTTTTTCCTTCTGTTTGATTTGGTTGATAGTAAGTTTTTGCGTAATTCCGCGCGTACGTTGCCTTACAACTCGAATTATGTACTATACTTTATCTACGGCTACACTAATTTGTTTCTGTAAAATGAGAAAAATATGTATGATGTAACACCTTCGACTTTATTTTTAACTTGATAGAAATGAATAACCTGATAACCTTTTTATTTAATATTTATTTGTAGTTTTCGTTAGATTTAATCTTGAAAAAAATGAAATGAGTGACAGCTTCTATGGGAATGATGTGACGTTTAATGATTGTTTGAAAATCACGGAGAACTATATTTCAAAATAGTATCAACGTGCAGCTCTCAACCAATCAACGAATTGTAAACCAAACAAGCAAGTGTTCTTTTAAATTATTAAATAACATTAATCGCGGATTGTTACATGTGTGTGTTGTATGATGTATTTACATAATCCACGAACTGTACAATATTGGGCAATTACAATAATGGTCTTAGATAAAATTTTTAATTTTACCATTTCATAGTTGAAATTTTTTGGTGCACATTTGTCAATTTCCGCTATGTTTTGCCCGAAATTATTGACGTATAACCTTATTATTTGCCCGAAACTTTCATATTCCCACCCTTCAAACTTGGCGGATGCGCATGCGCCTAACTACACGTAAAAAGGCCCATTGAAATGTTTTTGGAAACGTATGTCGTTGTTGCATGCGCACATAACTAGCTGAATGCGTATAGAAAGCTATAAAAAAGCAGAGATATTTAAAATATTTTGAATTCTAAACAGCTTTTGCATTAATAAATAGAAATTTTAAGACTTTTTGTTAACTTGAAATAGTTTTTAAATTTTGTATAGAACCGTGTGTCTTTACTTGCTTCCGGTAGAGAGTGGTGCAAAACAAACGTCAAACTGTTGCCTGTTGAACGGGGTAAGATTTAATTGCATTTTCGTCGATTTTAATTGCTTTTCGCCCAAAACAAACGCCAGAAATCGGAAATTCAGATGGTTTTTCTATGTGCACGCTATAAATCTCAACGCGGGCAATTTTATTTGATTAGCAGTTCGCTAACAAAATTTTTCAATTCACTTCACGCGAAGATTGTGACTTGGGCTGTCACTTCAGGTGTCCTGATAAAACAACGCGCGACTAAACAGCGCGGCGAAAATATACATCTTAAAATATCTGGTGATAATAATGATTAGGATGTTATATTATCCTAATGTTATATTTTCGACCTGTTATTGTATTGCTGTGATATTTTCAACGTGTGTTTTGTCTTTAATTTTTTAGTGATAATTTAAGGTGTGATGTTTTCGTAGCGTGTTGTTTTCGTAATGCGTTGCTATGTTACTGTAATGTTTTCAACGAGTAGTTTAGTCGCGCGTTGTTATGTATTCGAACACAAATTCAAAGTTTTTAGATACAAATTCGTTTAAAACTAAATTCAATAAAATAGTGTTCTTGTGTGTTATACAAATTTTAATTATTTTGAATTTAAAAACTCTGAAATTAATTGTAATTTTTTAGAAGATTTCGAATTTTACTTCAAGTGGTTTTCGCTGAATGCTGATGTTTCGGCTGTACGACGCCTAGTGGTGAGAAGACAAATGTCACGTTGTCATGTTGAATTGGGTGAGTTTTATTGCCATTTATTACTGTTTTAATTAGTTTTTCGACTGAGAAATCATAAATTCTGATAGGCTCTTCATGTAATGCGCTATAACTTTCAACTTGGACATTTTTATTTTATCTGCAATTGCTTAAGAAAAAGTTGTAATATACTTGAGGTTAAAAGTGCGTTCTGACGCTTTTGTTTCAAATCAGATTCAAATTTCATTTATACTATTACATTTATTTATCTATTTGGTACCCAAAATTATGCAATTTTAAGAATAAAACGAGTTTAAAGACTTAAATAAGTAAATACTACACATGGGTGTAGCCAGTGGGAGTGTGTTTTGGGGGTTCAACAAACCCCCCCCCCCCCCCCCGAAATATGCAAATTATAACATAAATTTTATATTAAAATAAGGAGAGACGAGGAGGGATGAGAGAGCATGGTAGATGTGCAGTTTAGGAACCCTTTTGTGTCAGTTTTAGAAAGTAAATTGGCGCATTTCTGTTATTGTATTTTCTTCAAACCCCCCTCCCCCTCACTAAATGTTTTTATTACTCATGCGAGGGGGTGTAACTTGATCCAGAGAGCATAAAAAAATAGAATAAAAATTTTCTATTTCAATTGTCTCCGGTGGTGTGGATTTGTCACAAGAACTCTCCGCAGTTTCCGGTATCACCATAGAATTTACACTCATTTTAAAACGTTTTCTTTAATTTTTATTATTATTTTGTAATGCCAAAAAATTCTGACATTTAACGTCACTTTTATAATACCGCGGTCTTGATTGTGTTCATTTATTTTTATTTGTTTGTTTATTTTAATGTAACGTACCGATATTACGGCCCCTCTACTCTTCTTAGTGCGGCAGCACCCACCAGACGCACCTGGTTTCATCTTAGCAACTGCTCTCCAGAGACGAATGATGCGCTATTACTGTCATTTATCAAAAACACCTTAAATATTCAAGACTGCGTTTGTAAATGCCTACTTTTAGGCAGTAGATATTCCACGTTCAAGATTGGTTTGAAGGAGCCTGATGTTGCCAATTTCCTGGATCCTGTGAAGTGGCCATGCAATGTTGCTATCAGAGAATTCGTGCATATACCTAGATTGAGATCCCTCCTTGTCCATACTAATTCCGGTGCCTTTTTGTCTAAGACCTCTGATGCTACCAAGGTAGATGACAGTCATATGGACAATCCACCTCCTCCTTTTTTAGGAGGACCCATTCTTGCCTGACCGAATTTAAGTTAAGTGCTTACTATCAAAATGTACGTGGGCTCAATACACAGTTTGACTCAATTTACCCTGCAATGTGTGATGATGTTGATTATGACTTTGTCTTTCTAACGGAAACTTGGCTTCATGACTGTGTATTGAACAGTGAATTTATGCCGTCCTATTTTACGACTCTCAGATCTGATCGCAATTTTTCCAAATCGGGTCTCACAAGGCGTGGTGGAGTACTTATCGCCGCAAATAATAAGCGTTTTAATCTAAACCCGGTTGACACGGCTGTTTTTTCCGAATTATTTCATACCATTGATATAGTTGCGTGCACTTGTTTGATAGCCTCCCTGAAGTGCTTGCTTGTATGCGTCTATATTCCCCCCAGTACCTTTACTTCAAAGTCGTTCTTTGAGTACCTTGAGGTAGCAATAATGTCTGGCAATTACGATAGCATTGTAATAGCTGGTGACTTCAATCTTTCTCAGACATTTCCGCGCACGAGAAATCTTCTGCGATTGATAATTGTATGTCTCTCTGCAATCTTAAGCAAGTGAACACCATCAAGAATTCGGGTAATAATATGCTGGATTTTGTTTTTAGCAACCTGACGGCGGTTATTAATAGGAAACAGTGCCCTGTAGTCCCTGAGGATATCCATCATCCTGCCCTAATGGCATATTTTACGATTCCTTCCATTCAAGGCATCTCTAAGTTTGTGTGCAATAGGAAGTTACTTACATGCAGCAAAGCCTATAATTAACCCTTTACCTGGACCTTAATAGTGCTAACTTCACCTTTCCTGATGAGCGGATCTTTTTACTTCCGCCTTTATGCAGTTCTCGATATATCTGTTCCTAAGTTCTCCTTTCACAGATCCTCCTATCCCAAATGATTTTCACCCGCAATAATTGATGGACTTCGGAAGAAACGTGCTCTGCGTCGTGCCTACAAGAAATCCAGATCTACTCTTGACTACTCTGAACTCAAACGCGTCAAGTCGCTGGTTTAGTCTCAAGTTAAATCTGCATTCACTAACTTTATCTCGGATTCGGCTAATAATATCTCAAAAGATCCGAAAAGTTTTTGGTCATTTTTGTTAAGGCTAAGAAGTGTCTAAGCCGTATTCCAGGTGAAATGTCTTTGGATGGTGCTACCTTGAACACTTAGCAGTCTATAGTAGATGGTTTTGCAAGCTACTTCAAGGGAGTTTATAGAACATCGTCTCCCTTTACGAGCCAATCAGATATCTCTGGTCTCAACATCCCTCTGATCAGTCTTACTAGAGTCACGGAGGATGAGGTTTTATCAACTCTCAAGCAGGCCAAGTGTAGCTTGACCAGCGGAGCGGATCTTATTCCATCTTTCTTACTTCGGGACTGTGCGCAAATTTTTGCACCTCCACCTTATTCAACAAAATTCTCCTTGAAGGCAAGTTTCCAGCTTTTTGGAAATCCTCAAAGATTTGCCCAATACACAAATCTGGCCCGTTGACCGACATTTTAAATTATCGTCCCTTATCCCTAGTTTCCAACTTCTCCAAAATACTCGAATCGATCGTACCATCTTTCCCCGTATTAAGCAGCTTGTTTCCACGAATCAGCATGGGTTCATGAAGGGTCGTTCCACGGTCACCAATCTTGTAGCTTTCGCTGAGTATGCTACTCCAGTTGTTGCAAGTAGGGGGCAGGTGGACTGTATTTATACAGACTTCGCCAAGGCGTTCGATAGCGTCGATCATGCAATCATTGTAAACAAGCTGCATTCTTTTGGCCTTGACGGCAAACTTACAGCTTTATTTTTCTCTTACCTTGAGGATAGGACGCAGTGTGTATCTCATAGCGGTTTTGCATCAGCTGAATTTGTACCCTTTTCTGGTGTACCTCAGGGATCCATCATCGGGCCCATGTTATTCAATATGTTCATTAATGACTTGAGCGCGTCTCTATCTTCCCCTCATTTACTCTTTGCTGACGACCTTAAGATCTTCTCGGCTGTCATGAACCCTGATGACTGTCGTCTTTTGCAAACTAGTCTAAACACCTTAGGGGAATGATGTGAAGTCAACAAGTTGGACCTTATTCTTAGCAAGTGTAAAGTTGTTACCTTTTCTAGACTCCAGCAACCGATTGAGTTCAGGTATTCTTTATCTAACGTAAGTCTGGATCGCTGTGAGTCAGTCAAAGTTCTGGGGATTATTTTCGATTGTCAGCTTTCGTTTGTCCAACACATACTGTCTTCAGTCAAGAAGGCTACAAGGGCTCTTGGATTCATCATCCATAATTCTCGCAATTTTAATAATAACTTGGCTCTGAGGGTGCTTTACTACAGCTTTGTGAGATCCGTTTTGGAGTATGGATCCATCATTTGGGACCCTCCCTTTAAAAAGCACATTACTGCTCTGGAAGTTATTCAGAGGAAATTTCTCAAATTCCTCTAGTTTAAAACGTTCGGCGGTCCTCCGGCGCTTCACGTCGATCACCCTTTGCTGCTGGCTGAACTTGGGTTTGAATCACTTAAATTTCGTAGAACTCTGGCTGGTGAGGTCTTTCTATTTAAGGTAGTTCACAGTATCCTTGACGCCTCTGAGATTGTCAATCAACTAAACTTTCTAGTGCCAAGAGCTGCTAGTCGTCAGTCTGCCTCTTTCTATATTCATACATCGGGTGGTCCTATTTCCTTGAACCCACCTCTCAATAGATTATGCTCCATCCATAACTCGTTGAGCTCTGATTGTGACATTTTTGGCAAGCTCAAAGCCTTTAAAGCAAGTGTTGTTAATTGCCTGACGAATTGTCCTACTCTTCCCGACCATGCCTAATCGGTGTCGGTTTGATCTTTAAGCATACCTAAGCGCATTGATTGTGTATTTTATTTTGTTCTTTATAATTTTGTATTATATTTTTGTTTTATTTCTGGCTGATTATGCTGTTTTTTTTTATGTTATGATAATGTGTCTTTTCTTCTTTAATTAATTTACTGCAATCTTGTTCTGTAATTGGTTCACACTGTTGGGCAATGATCGAATAAATAAAATAAATAAAAATAAAATAAAAATATTGAATATTTGCGTGCGTTACCCAGGTTATGTGGAAAGACAATGCGAAGTGGTATTTCTCGTATTAAAAAAGGTGCGCCAGGAAGTACCTCGCACGCATGAGTAATATTTTATTTTTAAGTAATATACTGTCTCGAAATTGGAGTTTAAAAGATAAGAACCCTTTTTTATTATAAATTGCAGGAAAAATGTCGTTGTTTCCGCTTGTCTTTAGATACGTAAAAACAGTCTTCAAATCATTTTATTGTCAGTAGTTAGCAAAATAAACTTTTGGTTATGAAAAAATGATTTCAAAAAATAACAGAATCATTTAAAAACAGAATTTATAAAAAGTTAGTTTCGATTTGTAGTGTCTGTGCCCGAAAAACATGGCCGAAATTGACACATGCGCACAAAAAATTTCAACTATGATTAAGGTTTAACGAGTTTAGCGGTTATGGCTTGGCGAGTGCTGTTATGAGTTAATTTTTTCAAGGTTGGCACTGAATATCAGAACTCTCAGTGTCAAATTTTCGGCAAGATAGTTTCTAGGTTATGTGATGTGTGGAATACACACATTTAATTAATTAATGGCAATAACAGCACTCGGCCATAACCGTACGCATATGAGTGCTGTTATGAGTCCATTACATACGCAAAATAGAAATTTTTTTTAATTGTATATTGTCACAAGAACTACAACTGTATATTGTAAAAATAAGTAAATTCTAATAATAAATAGTATTTTGATTGTGCATATTTTATACATATTTCGCCCATTTTTTTGTGCATATTTCACCCATTTTTAGTGCATATTTCATTACAGACGCAGGATAGAAAATAGCATATTAAAGGACGAGTTCAGTAAGCGCGATTTTTCAGCACACGTCCAAGTTTAGACTGTAAACTGTTTTTACTGTAAACGACGAGATTGTTTTTTCTATTTTACTTCTGTAACGGACTCATTACAGCACTCATATGCGTGCGGTTATGGCTCGCCGAGTGCTATTATTACCATTGATTAATGAAATTTGTTTATTCGCGATTTCCACACATCACATAACCTCAAAACTATCTCCCCGAAAATTGTACATTGACAGCTCTGAATTTCAGTGCCAACCTTGAAAAAATTAACTCATAACAGCACTCGGTGAGCCATAACCGCACGCGTATGAGTGCTGTTATGTCCATTACAGACGCAAAATAGAAAATGGTATATTAAAGGATGAGTTCAGTAGGTTTAGAAAACGACGAGCGTAGCGAGGAAAATCCTGAAAAATCGCACTTACCGAACTCGTCCTTTAATATACCATTCGATTTTCTAGAGCAAACTAGTGACGTGTGTCACTTAATATTAATTTGTAGGCTGAAAATGACCTCTTTACGCCAACTGACGTTACTGGACAGAACTTGAAATTTGGCGTCATTTCTGCAAAAACCTCTTCAGGCAGGTGTTTGGCTGGTGCCTTTTATAAATGCATTTACTTTCTTAATTCCTTCAAGGCCTTGGTTTCTATAGAGAGCAACAGTTAATTTGCCACGGATCTTTTCTGATAGTGAACTCGGAGATTCTTCATTGCTCGTTCAATCATTTTTTTGGAGGGCTTGCACAGAGGAAGGTTTTAATTTCTAGAGCATCAATTGCTTCGAGAATATTGCTGAAATGTGTTACAATTAGAGCAATATTTTGTTTGATTGAAGGAGCCTGAAATGTCAGCTGGCTTGAATTAATAGACCTTTTCTTGTGCGTCAATTTCCACCATATTATACGTCAAAAAGTGTCCGAAACTTTTTGACCTATAACTAAGTATGTGCCCGAAACTTTCATATTGCCGCCTTTTAAACTTGGCGGATGCGCGTGCGCTTAACTAACCGAAGAAAGGTCTATTGCAATGGCTTCTGAACCGTCAAATTGAACAACTAGTTGTTTTATGGCCCCAAATTCTAAGCATAAAACAATACAGCTTTCGACCATGTTTCCTCACCGCGTTAATATTGGTTCTGGAGGTAGTGCTAGGTTTGGTGGTCGCTCTTTATATTTTTGTACGCGCGATGGTGCTTTTACAAACACTTTCTTTGTAGAGGAAATCAATTTATTGACTAGTGCAAGCCAGTAGTCGGGTTGCCGAGTGTGAGGTGACCGCATGGCACGTCACTGGCTGCGACCTGCCACCGTTCCCGCCTAATACAAGAAACACATTTAACAACTGAAATATGCACTATAAATGAAAAAGTACTAAAATATGCAATAAGGATTTGAAATTAGCGTTTTATGCATTTGCATATGCAAATGCATATAATCCGATGTCTAGTTATGATTAATAACACACACACGTGCGTTTGGTTTACGATTCGTTGAGAGCTGCTACTACGTGCTCATACGTTCAGCGCCCCCGTGCCACAATTCAAACTATCGGAAATTGACATTGCGTACATTGGGTTGCCTGTATCTATGAGCACTCTTATTCCAGTTCAAATAAGTACTAAATAATAAGGTATGTAACCATTGAGAATGTATTTCTTTTCATTTCTTTCAAGTTAAATAATGTCGAGTAATAGTTATATATGATACAACTGTTTGTTTATTATAATGTTAAATAATGATAATTAAATAAACATAACCAAATAAGAAATAAATTTGTTACATCAAACATATTTTTCTTATTAAACAAATTATTGTGGTCGTAGATAAAGTATAGTACATAACTCGAGTTGTAAGAAGCATATTACCGGAACAGACCGACTCGACCCGCGTAGCGGGGAGTGCGTAATTCCGCGAGTACGTAATTATAAAAAATGTATTACTCGTGCGTGCGAGGTACTTCCTGACGCACGTTTTTTAATACGAGAAATACCACTTCGCATTGTCTTTCCACATAACTTGAGTAACGCACGCAAACATTCAATAACGCTACGTTACATTAAAATTCTTGAACTCGTTACGTAATATACTCTTCTCCCCTTATTTTTGGCACTAGAGTCAATAAGAGATTTATAAAAAAATTACATATCAAGGCGACCCTGAAGATTATATTTTTGTACAGGAAAAAATTACGTTTTGATTAATTAAACACAGAATTTATATTTGCATGTTTGATTAAAAAAGTCAAACTTCAATATTTATTATAAATTTCAACAAACAATCTGCAATTTTTAAATAATTTATTAGTTTACAGCCATCAACAATACTAGATTTTTACCATTACCATGAATTGATAAATGTAGTGTATTATAAAAAAAATTAGAAAAGCAAACAAAGTAAAAAGAAGGATATTATAGAAGTTTGGAAAAAACAAAAAGTATCAATGTATTAAAAAACCTTTAAAAGAATCAATTTAAAAACTTTCTTTAAACCTACTAAAACATTTAACCCCTTGACATACGAATAAAATGACGTTGACGTGTATATACATGTGATCTTATCAGATATACATGACGTCTTAGAGACGTCATTGTATGTCAAGAGGTTAAAGAAACTAGTTTGTGCTCTTTTGAAACTCCCGAGTTATTGTCTTCTTTGCTATTTTTTCCAACTTTCATGGAGCTTTTTCAAATGCTCGTGGCTCTTATAAGTTATATTTAATGCAGGCATAATTTCCTTCAGTTCTTCATTCCTCATAATACTTAGTCCAGCAAGAGCCAAATACGTGTGCATAGGGTCAGCGTCATATCCCACCCACTTTCCAAATCCTCCCCTAGAGAAATTTTGAGTCGACAAAACGAAATTTTCCAATCTAGTTTTGTCAATAAAGTTGTACGAATCCAAAATTTTCATTGTTGCTCCCAACCAAAACGTGTAACAAGAATCCCAAAGTTTGTTAGGTCTTCCCTGAAACCCTTCATTTTGTCTTTGCAGGATCCAATATATTAAACTAGCTCTTTGGTGAGGACTTAGAATATCTAATTTGTTTGCTAAAGATAACGTTGCAATTGCGCAATATGTTGAGCCTCCGTGAGATTCAAGACCTGGACCTTGACCTATTCCTCCATCATATGACTAAAAATAAACAAAGAAAAAATATTTGAAATTTAAATTTATTTTTGATTGTTACTATGCTTTTTAAGATGTAATCTATCGCTTTATTTAGATCCATCCCAGACCAATCGTCTAAAATGTAGCAAATACTTGCAGCACAGTAAATGAATCTCATATCATTTTCTGCTCCTGCTGTTGCTCCCATAAAACTTCCGTCTTTCAATTGAAGTAATTTCAAACCTAAAATTAAATAAATATGATTAAATAATTATGTACCACACTTTCCAACGGTGTAGACTGATGATTGATGTATGCAATAACAATTTGTAGTTAGATAAAGAAGAGTCATGTAGAACTTCACACTCTAATTTAATAATGAATTAATTAAACAACACATTATTGATATTGAAACTAATATAGACTAGATAATAGTAGTTTATGATACAAGTGTGTGAAGAAGTGCTTTTGTGAACGAGTTGCTAAGTTTAAAGCACGAGCCGAAGGCGAGTGATTTAATCGCAACGAGTGACAACATATTCTTGACATTGAAACTAATATAGATTAGATAATAGTAGTTTATGATACAAGTGTGTGAAGAAGTGCATTTGTGCACGAGTTGCTAAGTTTAAAGCACGAGCCGAAGGCGAGTGATTTAATCGCAATGAGTGACAACATATTCTTGACATTGAAACTAATATAGATTAGATAATAGTAGTTTATGATACAAGTGTGTGAAGAAGTGCTTTTGTGCACGAGTTGCGCAGATTAAAGCACGAGCCAAAGGCGAGTGATTTAATCGCAATGAGTGACAACATATTTGTGACATTGAAACTAATATAGACTAGATAATAGTAGTTTATGATACAAGTGTGTGAAGAAGTGCATTTGTGCACGAGTTGCTAAGTTTAAAGCACGAGCCGAAGGCGAGTGATTTAATCGCAATGAGTGACAACATATTCTTGACATTGATTAATAGAGACTAGATAATAGTAGTTTATGATACAAGTGTGTGAAGAAGTGCATTTGTGCACGAGTTGCTAAGTTTAAAGCACGAGCCGAAGGCGAGTGATTTAATCGCAATGAGTGACAACATATTTGTGACATTGAAACTAATATAGACTAGATAATAGTAGTTTATGATACAAGTGTGTGAAGAAGGGCTTTTGTGCACACGTGTGTCATACATTATTTCATCTATGAAGTACGTTAAAATACTGAATTGAATGTGCAAAAAATTATTGTTTTTTACTTTAATCTAAATTAGGTTATGGTTAGGTTAAATTATATTAGAGTTATGGTAGTAGAGTTAGGTTAGTTAAGTTATATTAGTGCCAGATAAATCCAGACTGAGAGGCCAAGGCAAGTTGTTGCTAGAGTAACAACAAACAGAAATCGTTTAATAATGAAACTCCATTTGATTTATATTGGACTTACGTACGATTTGGATACTTTTTCACACAATTAAAATAATAGCATCCTTCACATACAATAAGGTATTTATTAATGTGTTCATTTCTGTGTAACAAGTTTAGTGTCAAGTCATTTTCAAAATTTACTATTTTAAACATAAACGAACCGAGACGTTTGCAGTAGTAAAACCGTTTTTAGTAAAAGATGTAGACGGCCCTAAGATTACAATTAAATATAATTTAATTAAAATTAACAAAACAAAAAAGCTGCTAATTAATCATTTTATTGTTTTATGACTAATTAACATACTTGTTCAATTGTATGAAGAGTTTGAATAATTTTTTTTAACATTTTGTCTATCAATAAATATTTATTATTTTTATTTGTTGCTTCAGAAACTAAATAATTAAATTAGTCAAGATAACAAGTAACTAATTACACAAAGCACAAAAACAAACAAAGGAAGAAAGATAAAGCAAAACACACAATTCTTGACAGACATGACTAGACACAAAATATAGACACAGACAGATAAGACTTGGCACATGAAAACAAAACTTAATAACATATGCAAATATAATAGTATATTACGTAATGAGAGTTGTAAGAAGCATATTACGTACGAGCGGAACAATTACGCGCGACCCGCGTAGCGGGGAGCGCGTAATTCCGCGAGTACGTAATTGCCTTACAACTCGAATTATGTACTATACTTTATCTACGACCACACTATTTTTTTTTCTATTTAATAAGAAAATTATATTTGATGTAACTGATATAGTGATTCATCGAAGATAGGCAACACAATGTACGCAGTGTCAGTGTCAAATGAAATAATTTATATTTACTTAATAATTTATAATCTGTTTAATTTCATTAATACCTATTAATACCTACTGTGTTGTAGCAGTATCATTGATACTGCAAATTTTGATTTTTCATGGAGCAGTCTATATAGCCTTCTGCTACTGAAGACGAACGCCAGCCACCATGCCTTTTTAGTGACAATAAATCACCACCGGAATCCACAAGAATGGTGGCTGACAAACGTCTGTAACAATGTCCTGTATTAAGAAAGATTTTCTTCCGGCAAATGAAGATAATTGGCAATTTGTTTAGAAATAGAGCCAATTTTATTTATTCCATTGCTTAGTGCATTTCTCATTTTGATAATTTAGAAAAAAAGACTGAGTTTTGTCCATATTTTGTGGGCGTAGGTTAATATATTTTTTACAGGTTTGGTAAAATTCTTTCGGTAGCACAAAAGATCTTTAAGTTTTTGTTTTGGAATCAGGAATTTTAATGATCAGAGATGTTCCGGTGTCTTCTATATGGCAGGGTTTGGCATTTCGTAGTTCTTGTTTTCTGCAGGCACCACTAATGCCAATGATAAGAATAATCTAATTATATAAAATTAATTAATTTATAAAAAAATATGTCGTTATGCCCATTAGAGAGCATTATAAGATAAAAAAGTAATGAATACCATCAATACATA
This sequence comes from Phosphuga atrata, assembly GCA_944588485.1. Taxonomy (NCBI): domain Eukaryota; kingdom Metazoa; phylum Arthropoda; class Insecta; order Coleoptera; family Silphidae; genus Phosphuga; species Phosphuga atrata. The sequence continues at coordinate 2,588,034 of OX155899.1, read as the reverse complement.
TTTGTTATCCAGCGAATTATTGAGGAAACTTTTGAATTTCTTGAATGGTTAAAATTTTTGATTTGTTGCTTTTAAATCCATCAGATTTTCTCTTTAGTAAAGCTATTAACTTTGAATGTTTTGAAATGTCGATGTTGTGCTTTATATTAATTGATGTCCGAACCATTCAATAAATTGCCCAAAGTGAAGATCACTGTTTGAGATAACTCATCAAAGTATAATAAAACATTTTCTGAAAAGGATTTAACTTTATGCTTCATTCTCCGGTCCATAAATTTTCTATATGCATCCTCGTATCAATCCCGAGATTTAATCCGTAGCAAATTATGGGCAGCTTGTTTCGCTTTTTCAACAATTTCGGGCGGAGTAGCATTTTCTATTTCGCTATCACTGGACATCACTGGACTTTAATTTTTATAATTGAAAAAAAATATAGTGTTTATGTATTAGTTTGACGTTTAATTTTTTTTGACAAATAATGGAATGTATTGGGTTGCCTATATTAATGATAGTAGCAGCTCTCAACCAATCAACGAATTGTAAACCAAACGCACTAGTGTGTTATTGAATCATTAAATAACATTAATCGCGGACTGTTACATACGTGTGTTGTAAGATGTATTTACATAATCCACGATCTGTACAATATTGGGCAATTATAATAGTGGACGTAGATAAATATATTTATCTACGACCACTATTGTAAATGCCCATTATTGAACAGTTCGTGGACTACGTAAATACATCATACCACACACATATGTAACAATCCGAGATTAATGTTATGTAATAATTCAAAATAACTCTAGCGCGTTTGGTTAACGATTCGTTGATTTTTTTGAGAGCATTAAACGTCACATCATTTACATAGAAACTGTCATTCATTTCAAACTTAAAACAAATGCAACACAGCCTGAATATACAAATATCTTCAGCCTATCTGGAGCTCTATAACAATCATTGAGTCTTTTTAGGACTACCAAAAACAATTTCACAAGAAATTTGTAAGTTATTTTATAGCTTTTAGTCCACCTTCGTGGCAATCAACAAAAACCATGAAAATAATATTGTTTTTAAGCTCATGTCGTTCCGATACTTTAAATGGATAGCCATCTGTGGACGCGTTTCGAGATTTATCTCTCATCAGCACAGCTTTGCTTCCATGAACAATAATTTTTAAACCACTCACTTGAAAACCCATGTGGTGTTTAGGGTTAGATGTTTATAATTTTGGTATTTTATGAGAGAGACATGAACTTAGCAGGTTATTGATTGAACTGATCAGATAAAATTGGTGAAACCATCCTACGTTATAGAAAATCATACAAACTTAAAACAAACCGGTGGTTTACAAATTATTGTTCATGAAAGCAAAGCTGTGCTGATGAGAGATAAATCTCGAAACGCGTCCACAGATGGCTATCCACTTAAAGTATCGGAAAGACATGAGCTTAAAAACAATGATACTTTTACAATGATACAATGATACTTTCAACAATGATAATTTTATTTGGTTTTGTTGAGTGCCACAAAGGTGGACTGAAAGCTATAAAATAACTTACAAATTTCAGGTGAGATTTGTTTTGGTAGTCCTAAAAAGACTCAATAATTGTTATAAAGCTCCGGAAAGGCTGAATATATTTGTTCCGTTTGTTTTAAGTTTGTATGATTTTCTATAACATAGGATGGTTTCACCAATTCTATATTATTTTCATATTTTCATTAACCCCAGTGTTTTAACCTTTGATTTTCCATTTTATAAATAACTTAATTTTCAATATGTAAATAAAGAGGAATTGCAAGGCAAATTTAGTTTCAGATCAAATAGCAAATATGACACAACAAAAATTGGTTTATATCCAAATTAATATAACAAATGACAAATATTGCACGACTAAATATGTACATGAAATGACAAATATAAACTACAGTCCATTTTTTTTAAGAATGCAGTACAGGGAAGAAAGGGATTATTTGACCTTGTTCTCTGATTGGCTTAAATCGAGGAGAAGTTCACACCGACAATATTTACTTCTCCATCTCAACCTCTTTTCTCTCTTTCTTTTCACATACATTTGCAGCTGTTAGCTATCAACGGCTGCTGTGTCAATTCACAATTATCATCTGATCTGTTTGAATCATTTAGATTTTTTTGCGTTTTTCTCCATTTATTTGTTTGTATTTAATTACGTTTGTTGCCATTTTGTGCCACTTTGGAAACCATTAATAAATTACCAATTTTATATTCAAGTAACTATATTTGAATTTAGCGCCAAAATTTGTAACTAGATTCAATATTTTCCATAGTGTAAATCAGATTTCTAGTTACTGCATTCTTAAAAAAATGGACTATAGTTATATTTGTTAATCATCAAAAAGGGAAATTTATTTAAATGGCATTAAAACATGATATTCGTCCATACAAATAATCTATACAAGTCCATGTAGAAATACTAGATAAATAATAACAGATGTAGGAAAAAGATCAGACCAGACTTAGACAAACAAGATGATACAGACAAAATGAGACATAGATAACTACGCAGACAAGATCACAGAGACATTATTATACAGACAAAAATTGAATGGTGGGGAATTGGTGTATACTGTTTCGCATATTTTCTTAATAAATGATACAACAAAAAATAATAATTTTTCAATTTGACATAGTTTTAATTTACAAAACAATGGTCAAAACTAAGATTAGTCAATTTGATAGATTTTATAAATTGTTTTTGTTATTCAATGTTTGAAAACCATAGTGAAAACAAGAATTTCCCAAATGATTTTAATTAAGAAAAGTTGTAAAACAATAGACAAAAGAATGATTTGTCCAGGTAATAGGTTTAATAATTTTCCAGGTAATAGGTTATTTAAATTATAAAAGGTTTGTCAAAATAGACAATCCTCTATTATTCTCTAATAGAGTGGTACGCAAACTTTTTTCATGGGCGACCCCACATGTTGTGTAAAATTTTGTCGCGACCTCTGCACAGTTGCCGTTTTTTAATCGTTAACGTACGTAAAGTGAAATTCTTTCTGTGATTTGTATTTACACGGTATTTTTAAAGGAGTGTAGGTGACGACATTGATTAAAATACAGCCTTTTTAAAATAGCAAGGCAAACTTATAAACCATCATAAAAATTCTATAAAAGTTGTGACACCATAAAACTTCAGATAATAAATCACATATATGCGCATATATTAGTGAAGTCTAGTACAGCGGTCGGCAACCGGGGGTCCTCGGACCCCCAGGGGTCCGTGGCGAAATTTTAGGGGTCCGTAAATATATTGAGATAATATTAAATTCGTTGAGCTCATGTAATAAAAATTTGAATCAATAATAAATTTTGTTAAGGCTATATGTAAAATAAAACAAGAATATTATATTGAGAATTGATTTCCTACAAAATACTACTGTCATTTGCCAAAATTCTAGCTCAAACGCGTTTAATTAACTCTTTTGCCCTTTCCTGGAGAAAACACAATCATTCAAAACTGTTAATTTTCGTTACAAATTTTGTACACAGAAAAAGCTAACTTTCAATTTGACCTTGATAATTTTCAAAAAAATTTACCTGCGGAGCTGATTAGGGCGAAAGTTTCATTTGTGAATTTAGTGGTCCACAATACCTAAATGGTTGCCGACCGTTGGTCTAGCATTACTATGGAGAGGTACATTTGTATTTAGAAATTAAAATTTGATGACTGATGGACACTCTTTTAAAAACAGCATGTATTCTGTAATGTAAACTGCATGTTTCTGCCTTATTAGAGGTTTGAATACAACACATAATTTTAGGAAACAATGTTTTTTTATGCCTATGAGTATAAATATTTTGATAAAGAAAAATACTTTAAAAGAACTAACAGTAGGGAAAGATCCTATGTTCTAATCCCTCCTCACCCATAAGGATTTACATGTAAACCTCCACCTTATGGGGAATTACATGTAATCCCTCCGCTTATGGGGAATTACATGTAAAATCTAAGCTCCCCCGCCTTATGGGAAATTGCATGTAAAATTTAGCCTACCCCTCCGTATGGGGGATCCTATAGAAAATAGTTCTGAACGTGGCCGAGCGAGTATGTGCAGATGGCGCCAGCGCTAGGGAGGGGGCCACCGGAGGGAAAACCCCCAACCCCTAGACCCCTAGACTATCCATATTAAGAGTTTTCATATGGATATGAATCCGAGTTTAGGTCAATTTTCATATTTCGCAGCGATGCATTATCAAATTCGGATGCGTTTCCTGCATGGGTATCCCTTCGCCCCTCTTGCAGTGCAATTATAACATATCGAGGCTTCTCCAGAGCTGTAGATGTTTTTACAGACCAGATATCTCTATCGGTATTTTTTAAAGCAGGTAGTTCATGCAACTCCCACCTACGAAACCGTATTAATATCGGCTTATCTTCTTCGAGTGTGTCCAATACTTTCAATCGAGTTTCGTAGTTGAGTTGGATATGGGGAATTCGTCAGTAAATTTGATCAATATTGAATCTTCTATTTGCATCTCCTTTGTAGCAGTTCACATCAGTTCTAGCTCGTAGTAGAATTAATTCCTGCTTTACATTAATTAACATTTTTGTATAATCCTCAGCAAAACTCAATAAATATTTCATTGGAATTAAAAACCCAATAAATATTTCATTGGAATTAGAGCATAGAACCTTTTGTTCTTATCAAAGTATGTAACATTTGTAGCATTTTCAGCCCAGCCGCAAAGGTCGAGTATATGCTGATCTCGCTTGGTATTGGAGAGTAATCTTTTCATCGTGCTTGTAATTCCTACATCTCGATTCTTATCTACTTCAACTCCATTCAATTCATAGCGAATTTCTTCAAACAAAAACGCATATGCATTTTTCACAAGTTCAAAGTTGTGTGTAGTTGCAGGTGGAATGAGTTTCGGAAAATTAACGGTTCCGCTTACATAAATATAACTTTCGCTAGGATAAGTATAAATATCCTGGTGTTGAATCCTAATACGAATCTCATCATTGTTTCTATAATTTTGAGCTATAGGATAATACGTGTGAAATTCACTCTTAGTGATAGTATCCTCATAGTCAACTTTGGAGAATATATCTATTTTATCCATACTGTCGCTTTAACTTATATCCTAGAGATAATAGTTTATTTTTTAATATAGGTGTTAACTTTCTGCGATGTAAATGTCGATTGGTAGAATTGTCCGAAACAACCGCTCTTATACGATTTCCGTGAAAATTAATTCCCATCTCTCTCTCTCTCTCCCTCTCACTTAATACTCTTCAGCTCTAAACGACTATCTCATACGAGCCAGTTGGTATTTTTATTTGTATCCTATCCGCGTACTCCAGCAGATTGTTACGATCTTCTTAAATATTTGGAATAGTACTGTATGTGTGAAATCCAATAAGTCCTAAGCAATATAATGTGTCGAGGTCTAATTCTGTCGGTGGTTAATAATTCACAGAGAGCACTTTTGTAGTACTTTACAGTGTGAAGGTCTGAGACATGACTGATGGATTTATATAGTTAGTATTCTTTTTAAGGCCCGATTAAAAGGTAATTAAAGTCGATTAGAAGCTGATTAAAGCTGTTTAACGCTGATTGAAAGCTGTTTAAAAATGGATTAAAAGTTGTTCCAAAGCTTATTAAAAAGCTGTTTAAAAGCTGATCAAAAAACTGTTTAAAAGATTATTTAAAAGCTGTTCAAAAGCTGATTGAAAAGCTGTTTAAAATATGATTAAAAAGCTGATTAAAAGCTGTTTAAAAGCTGATTAAAGTGGATGAAAAGTGGACGAAAGAAGTGGACGGTGGACGGAAAAAGTGGACGGTGGACGGAAAAAGTGGACGGTGGACGGAAAAAGTGGACGGTGGACGGAAAAGTGGACGTAAAGTGTATGGATAGAATGCGGCTTCTCGTACAACGGCTGTTCAATTTACTAATAAAGCTATCTACATCAATCCCTGAACCATCAATTCTATAGCTGACACAAGCTTGGATGATGTTCTGCTGCACCGGCTTCACTGGTGTTTCTGTGATCGTAGATCGTCTGCAAACTTTAGCCTTGTTAGGGATTGTTGATTGCATATTTTACAGAAATTATTTGACTGTCTACGGCTCCAACTTTATCTTCTTGGAGGTTTAGGGTGAATATTCCGGATCTAGACTCCTCTTCTGCCCACCATTATTATGTTTTCTCATATGTCGCTATCTTCTCTTGTGAAAGTTGAATTGCAAACGGTGTATTTGTAGTGCATTTTCTTATTGTCATCACATACTTCCTTATGGCTTCCAAGATTATCCTTGCTGCGAAAACCTTTACAGATTGATCGCAGGGATACAGTTTTAATTGTTGATATGACTATGAATTTAGAGCATAGGTTTAAATATCAATCGCGTTCTGAATAGCTATAAAATAATTATAAATGGTAAACAACCGACCGCGCTCGAGGTGTATGTTAGTAAATTTATTGTAAACAAAACGTCCGAACATCTGAATGTATACAAGTTGAAATACGAAAATGCTGGCTCGGTGAGACACAAGGTCAACGTAATTATTTGCTCATTTATCAACTAATCAGAATCGAGATAATTAGTATAGCAATATCTACCGCGGCGGATGACGTCATCTACTGAGGGTGAGGCGGTCGGGCGGTATCACCCTTAGGGCATATGCTAGAGCCGTTCTAACACCAGATTTGATTTTTCTCATCAAATGGTTGAAAAATGGGGTGGTCTGGTGGTTTGGGTCTGGGGTGGAAGTAGAGGTTGAGGGCGTGGTCTGGGGATTGGGGGCGTGGTTGGAAGTGAGGATTGGTGGCGGGGTCTGGGGGTTGGAAGTGGGGATAGGGTCGGGGTCTGGGGGTTGGAAGTGGGGTCTGGGGGTTGGGTGGTGGAGTTTTAGGGTGAAAGTGTGGGTTGGGGGTGTGGTCTGGGCCGGGTTTCTAGGGGTTGGGGGTTTTCCCTCCGGTGGCCTAGCGCTGGCGCCATCTGCACATACTCGCTCGGCCACGTTCAGAACTATTTTCTATAGGATTCCCCATACGGAGGGATAGGCTAAATTTTACATGCAATTTCCCATAAGGCGGGGGAGCTTAGAATTTACATGTAATTCCCCATAAGCGGAGGGATTACATGTAATTTCCCATAAGGTGGAGGTTTACATGTAAATCCTTATGGGTGAGGAGGGATTAGAACAAAGGATCTTTCCCTACTACTAACTTTACATCATAAGAATTGAATGTGAGGATGCGTTTGCAACCAGCTCATAATTGCTTCCATGTTCGGTTTTATATTGAAAATCGCAAGCCGTAAGTCATCTTGCAAACTCAATTAAAATATTGATTATTTTTCTTTTCAAATCGGCATATTCGTTTCCAATCGATAAGCAAAATTTTTGGCAAATCTGAGACTTAAATTGAATGCGCAGTGTTTCTTCGCATGAAACTTCAATTAACTATCGTTTTTCATCTAAAGGGATATTTTAACGAATAATATCAAACGAAAATGGATCTCGGATCTAACTTAAATAATTATCTGGAAATTTTTCGAACCTTTTCGTTCAGTTTTTTCTCAAGTTTATCAAATGACGGGATCTTGTGTTTTAAAATAACAAGAATCTATATTATTTTCTTTAGTAAATTTTGAAAAGCACGTGAATAACCGCAAGTGTAATTAAATTCAAAGAAAAGTTCCATTATCTGTGTTTTTTTTACGTGAAGCATGTACTCAAAAAAATTTATATGTCAAAATTTTGTTTATCTCAAGTATCTGAGTATTAAGTTTATCTGAGTATTGTGTTTTATTAATTAGTGTTTTATTAATCATAAATGGATACGTCCGAAGAATTATTGTTAAATGGTGACGCAATTACGGAAATATAACTCCCGCAGAAAAAAATTTAGAGATTTATACAAAAAATGTATGTTTTGTGATTGGCGACTAAGAAAGAAGTCAACATTTAGGGTTATGTTTACGGAGCCCGTAAGTGAGGTATTTTGATGCGTTGCTATGGATGCTTTTATTTCACTAGTGAAATAAATTTTTTATTTCATTAGTTAATAAACCACTGTTTATTAATCCGTATCCAAGGAATTAAACATGACTTTACAAGGCAAAATTCAATAAATGTATAAATAATTGTCAATTTCACCAACCAAATTTCTTTAAAATTATTTTTTATCATTTTTTGTAAATTCGATGTAAAATTTATTTATAAAAATTTTGGTTTAAAATTAATTAACAAAACAGAAATTTATTAAGGTTTTGGTAATTTATCTCTTCAGGCACTAAATTATGACAAATTGTCAACTTGACAATCATTATTGACTTAATCAATTTATAGAAAAATAAACAAAATGCCAAAATTTGTGAAATAAAGTAAATGTAATATTCAGTAATAAAATAAGAAACGAGTTTTTTTTTTAGTTGAAAGATCGATGAAAAAAACAAATCTTGTAGAATAGCGGTAGGCAAGAGTTTTTAAATATTCGCAACACTTTACCATAGACAAAAGTCGGCGAGCTGCCAATGTTTGATGTCTTATGCCCGCCATATACGCTACGGTCTACCGGAGAGGTTACATGAGCAGGTTTGCATACGCAGGTCAACCGTACGCAAGAAACAGCACAGCTCTAATCCCACACACGCTCCGGTCTACCTGCGCAGGCAAACCTGCACAGGTACACCTCTCCGGTGGACTGTTGTGTGTATGGCGGGCATTATTTATTTGCGGTCTTTTTAATTCAATATGGCGTGAAGTCCAAGGTGCTCGTGGTATTGAAAAATGGTATTAGCGGCCGTTGTTACGGAAATTTAGACGTTTGTCTTTCAATTTATTATAGCTTAACGAAAAAACGAAACAATTGGTATCTTGTTTCATAATACGAATGATCACAAGCACCGAAAACAATAGTTTAAAACAAAATTCAGGTCTCAATACCTTAAATGAGCCAAATGTAAGCCAGGGAGATTTACCAGTCATCGATAATTCATTCCCAAAATCTAGTAGTGAAACATATGAAGATTGATAATGTCACTTATTAAACAAATTATGTTATACCATCGCCTTTCAAACGAAGCTTGTTTTGGCCAGAAACGGGTGAAAGAAAAAAAATATGAAACGCAAATTAAAAGAGAAAATTCAATTTACAATTACCTGCACGAAAGGCATACAATACCAAGAAGGAAGAAGAGAAAAGGGAAAACATAGAAGAGATTGGATTGCGAGCAAACAAACGAGGTGAAAAAAGACTGGAGAAACTTATTGAGAAAAAAGTGAAAAAAAAATACAGAATGAAACTGAGACAGAATGAAGTAATTTACGCCGAAAGTGATGAGTGTGTCTTGTCTGAGAGATCGGAATTGGATCATGTACTATTGAGCAGGATGATGTACTATTGATACTAAATATAGTATCCTGTAGACATACAATACCAAACTTGCAGAGAGGAAAAATCCTGTTAGAACAGTAGAGAACACTTTGCAAGTTTGAAGAAAATTTGCAACCGAATTGAATCAATCCGTGTGACGTTTATCGCAACAAGTAGGAATTGCACAGCAAGTACGAGTCAGTAAAAATTAAAAAAAAAGATTTACTCTTTCAGCCTTACAAAAGATAAAAAGACAAAAAACTTCTTCCAATAGACCGAATCTCAGATTTAGATTCAGTCGATGGATTTTGGGCAGAGGGGGATACTTTTGTGGATGTGGCTATTTAAACATACAGTATGTATAAGCAATTGGCTATTTATACATACAGTATGTATACGCAATTGGCTATTTATACATACAGTATGTATACGCAATTGGATATTTATACATACAGTCTGCATTCAGTCTGTACCAGATATAGTGTTGAATTTTTATAGAGGAAAAAAACAAAATGGACACTAATAAAAATGTCACTTAATCATAATCATACAATCGGTAAAGAAGAATATGGATAATATGGCAAAGGAAACAAAAAAGGAAAATGCTTATCACACAACAACGCCATGAAATTTCCTCTGAATAACTTCCAGAGCAGTAATGTGCTTTTTAAAGTGAGGGTGCCAAATGTTGGATCCATACTACAAAACGGATCTCACAAAGCTTTAGTAAAGCACCCTCAGAGCCAAGTTATTATTAAAATTACGAGAATTACGGATGATGAATCCAAGAGCCCTTGCAGCCTTCTTGATTGAAGACAATATGTGAAGATCAAACAAAAGCTGACAATCGAAAATAATCCCCAGATCTTTGACTGACTCACAGTGATCAAGAATGATGTTAGATAAAGAATACCTACACTCAATCGGTTGCTGGAGTCTAGAAAAGGTAACAACTTTACACTTGCTAAGATTGAGGTCCAACTTATTTTTATATAATTTGTCTAATATCTGCTTGGTTGTACTTTCGATTTCTTGTATTGACGAGCCTGTAATGATTATGCTAGTGTCGCCTACGTACATAATACAGTTATCTGCTCCAATGTAGTGGATAAGGTCAACTGTGTATAACGCAAATAGTAGTGGGGCATATGGTTCCTTGTGGTACCTCGACTGATGTGTTGGTTGTACTCGATCTAGTATTCCATATTTAAAAAAATTTATTTCGGTTTGCTAGGTATGATTGGAGCCAACATTGTGTTTTGTCTCTAAATCCATATCGTTCTAGTTTCTCTAGTACTTAGTGTATTGTGAGCAACACAGTCAAATGTTTTTGACAAATCACAGAAAATTCCCACTGCGCAGTTTCCTTTGTATATTCAATTTATTAATTTTGTGTATACATTTTCTATTGCTGTTATTGTTGATTTGTCTTTACGAAAGCCATGTTGTTGATTCGGACTTATTTTGTATTTTGTTATGAAGAATGTGATTCTCTTTACATACAGTATTCTATTATTTTCGTTATTATTGATATTAAGGCTACTGGCCTGTAGTTGTATAAGACAGTAATATAAGACAATTTGGGTATATGGTCATAATTAATGTTTATCAGTGTTTTTCGTTATTTGTATCGGTGCATTTTTTAAAAATTCGTTCAATTTTGTTGCTATATGTTCCTCATTGGAGATGATTTGGTTGTTATCTATTAATTTGATTAATTCTTCAAGATTTTGTTTGTTCTTTACTTTCTTAATGATACGCCATAGTTCTCTTTGTTTATTTGTGGTGTAATTGATTCTATCATTATAAAATTTTCTTTTGATTTGAATTATAGTCTCTTATGTGTTTTCTTCGCGTTCTGGTAGTCACTTTTTAGATCTGATTTTATTTTTGTATTGAGTATAGCTTATGAAGTTCTTTGTTTGACTTTTTGATTTCTTCCGTCATACATGGTTTGGAATAATTTTAACTTTTTTGATTGGGAATGCTTTATAAAAATGATTTTGAAGATTTTTTTATGAATTCTGTTGTTTTCTCATTGCAGTCATCTTTAGTTAAGTTGCTTTACCAAGATTCTTCTTGTAAGGCTACCTTAAATCTAGATTTGTTTAAAAACTGTTTCGCTAAATATTCTTTTTAATTCATATTGTGTTCTGCCTGTATGATTTTGTATGTTTCCGCCAAGGAGAATGAATCTGTGGTCTGATAATATTGTAGCATGAACTGAGCTTACTTTTTTGTTTTTTTTGAGTGAAAATATTGTCAATAATGCTGCTTGCTGTTTGCGTTACTGGTGTATGTTGGAAAATTTGATCTTTAAGTCCATATCATCTCATGAGTTTTACTAGATAAGAATCTTTCTTTGGTATTGGATTCGAAATGGATGTTGAAATCTCCTACTATTATTATTTCGTCATGCATGTTGAAAATTTTGTCCATGTTCTTTTCCAACAATGTCATACAAGTGGGTCTGCATAAGCAAACTAGTTTTATTTTATTTTTATTTGTCGAATTTATCCATTGGATCCCACATATTTCTATTTGTTTTTCTATTGACATTTGGTTTGAAAATTATATTTTTTTGGCCCAAATTGGTACCCCGCCTCCCGTGGTAACTGTGTGGTGGAATGAGCTGATAAGTGAATGGATCTGATGTCATTTAGCCATGTTTCGGTCAACATAAAATCCGGTTTCAAATCAACGCTTAAAATTTCGATTTGGTTGGTTTTTTCCTTTAAGCTTTGGATATACATGTATAATGATAAGTTGTGGTTTTTTTCTGGAACTCTTTGTATATTGGTATATTTATTACGTAGTCCATGGTTTTCTTAGCTTTGGGAAAAAAAAACGATTGACGCGTACGTATTTGGGCCATGTTTGAGGGTATTTTATTTCAGTTAGTTGTTCAAAGGGAATCGTGATTTTAAAAGATGTGTGTGCTTCTGGAAATTTTGAATACAGTTTCATGCATTGTATGTTGGTGAACCTTTTATTACTTAGGTATTTAATTACTTCTTCTTCTGTTAGTGTTGGGTGATGAGATTTTGTTGATGATAATAATTGATGAGAAGCATAAATTATTGTATGATTTCAAGAAATGCTTGTATTCCTAATCACATGAGGAATATGAAGAGCTGAAAAAATAATTTTTGGAAATTTGTAAATCCGTAATTTGTAAAGTTTTTATAGGATTAATATGTAACACTTAAGGAACAATTCCTTAAAAATTGGGATAGTTGTTAAGAAATGTGGGTACATTATATTAGAAAACATTTACCATTAATTGGAGGCACTACAACAAACAGAATTGAAGGATCATTTTGGACTCTTAAATAATACATACAAACTAAATATCATACTTTGCCAATAATTTACTTATGTATTATGTAAATCATAAACTGTATTGATTCAAGAATAAATATAAAATTAGTCAAAAATAAACAAACAGTTTTTTAAATTATGGATAGTGATATCGAAATACGAAATATACTTGAAGGATGTTCTGAAGCCCTCACAGAGACAGGAATAAATTTTTTTCATAAACAGTTAAAATTATTTTAAACTTTATAGTCCAAAATGAGAATTAAAAACAATGGCATTGAGGAAAATCTTGATAGCAAAATATCAAAATTTTATAATACATCGGTGGAAACATGTTTGTATTCATTTTGGAATTCTTTTAGTGCACCACGTCGTCATATTCTTTTGACAAGAAAATATAATAATTTGGACATATTTTCAAAAACTTGTTTTCATGCAAGATATATTTCAACTGAAAATGCACTAAATATGGATACAGATGTTTTAAATGTAAACATTGATGATTTTATTGAAAATGAACTTGAGAGTAGTGGGGCTTAGTGCAATTAAACGAGAAGAATCTGAAGAACAAATTCGGTCTAATGCCGAGTCAATCGTACCCTGCCAGCCCCTTAAATCAATCAAATAAAAACTTACAATTCAAATCTAAAATAAAATCCAAAGGACGTCCAAAGATAAAGACTAAGAAGCACATCACTTTTTACAACAAAAAATACAGAATAAAAAGTAATATACCTCTATTTATTTTACTTTATACCATATTTTACCTACTTTATATATAATTTAAACCTATATTTCACACATCTTGTGATACTTTGAATTTTATTTATGAGTTTGTTGAGCGATTATTTTTAATTGTGTAGTTATTACCAAAATAGTAACTCCAATAATTGTATATACAGTCAGTATGTGCAAATAGTCAATTGCGAATGAATACTATATGTATAAATAGCCAATTGCATATACATACTGTATGTATAAATAGCCAATTGCGTATACATACCGTATGTATAAATAGCCAATTGCGTATACATACTGTATGTATAAATAGCCAATTGCGTATACATACTGTATGTATAAATAGCCAATTGCGTATACATACTGTATGTATAAATAGCCAATTGCGTATACATACTGTATGTATAAATAGCCAATTGCGTATACATACCGTATGTATAAAAAGCCAATTGCGTATACATACTGTATGTATAAATAGCCAATTGCGTATACATACTGTATGTATAAATAGCCACATCCTAATTTTGTCAACAAAATAATTATGCAAAGGACATTTTGAATTGCCTGGGGAAAGCAACAAACAAAATTTACGATACTGGTCTACTAAAAACCCTCAAGTTATATTCACAGAAAGGCCAAAACGTGTATGCTGTGAAATATGTTCAGCTGGAGGATTAGGAACGTATTTTTTGAAGATGAAATAGGAAACGCAGTAGTTTTCAATAGTGATCGTTATGTGGAGATGCTACAAAAGTTTTTAATGAATGCCATCACTCAACTTCAATTACCAATAAACAATATTTGATATCAGCAAGAAGATGCAAAGCCTCATGTATCCGACATATCTACGGAAGAGTTTTTTCCTGATCATCTGATTTCCCAGCATGGGGATCAGTTGTGATCTCATCAGCTTTGGATTATTTCTTATGGGGTCATGTTGAATCTAAAGTTTCAGAACCTACCTGAAAGGTTGAAACACTTAAAATTAAACATTCAACAAGCTATTGGTGAGCTTTTGCAAAAAATATGCCAGCGTACAATGCGTTTGTGATATTTTAGAATTTAAATATAGTTGACTGCAACTATTAATAAGTAATTCTAAATGTTACCACTAGGTGAGTTTTGTTGGTGGTATGGCGTATATTTTATTAGTCAATATTTACAAGCAGTCTGTAAACAATTAGTTCATTATGAATTATTTGTATAATTAATAGTAACCTATCCTTAATGAATATTAGTCTATCAGACTTTACAGAGTTCATTGTTGTATCAATCACAGCCAGTGTTTAAAGCAAACAGAGGTCATCTAACTGATGTAATTTTTTAATATTAATTGTTAATTTTGGATTAAACCAGCTATTAAATTTTAGATTTTACTCTTTCACTACAATGTTTAACAAAAAATTTGTTTTCAAACTTATTTCGGTTCTTGATAATTGCAGTTTAAAAACAGCACACTCTTAATTTGTCACCCTATATATTGTGGTTTCTCAAACATGCCTATCTTTTACATCATCCAATAAAGAGTTGCCGTTCACACATCCCGGACAATATGGGAAGATTGTGTTGGTTGATGAGATTATAGTCAGACAAGATTAACTGTTTCTGAATGTAAATTAATTATATAAACTTAAAAAAGGCAGAACACAGCCTGAATATATAAATATATTCAACCTTTCTGAAGCTCTATAACACTAATGAGTCTTTTTAGGACTACCAAAAACAAATCCCTTGTGAAATTTCTCAGTTATTTTATAGCTTTCAGTCCACCTTCGTGGCATTCAACAAAAATCAGAAAAATAACATTGTTTTTTAAGATAATGTCTTTCCGATACATTAAGTGGATAGCCACCAGTACAGCTTTGCTTTTATGAACAGCATTTGTAAAGCACTTACTTTGTTGTTCATAAAAGCAAAGCTATACTGATGAGAGATAAATCTATGCTTTAATCTAAGTTAAAAACTAAGGGCAGAGCTCGAAAAGTGGGCCGAAACCAACGAACTGCAGATAATACACGATCTCAAACTCCCACCCTCCTTCGACATTGGCCGCTGGAGACGAGGATATTACCCCGACAACATCTTCGTGAGTACAAGGGTGGCGGCACAATGCGAAAAGAGCATCGGGAAACCAATACCGCGAACCCAACATAGACTGTTAATATGTTCCATCAGCGCCGTGGTAAAACCAGAGGGTGTACCCTTCAAAAGACGCTTTAATTTCAGGAAGGCTAATTGGAACAAGTTCAGCAAAGACCTCGATGTAGAGATAGCGAGAATCGCTCTTCAGCCAGAGATGTACGAAACATTCATAAAATTGGCTGGGAAGGCCTCAAGAAAAAACATTCCCAGAGGCTGTCGCATCCACTATATCCCTGCTCTATCTGGGTATGCGAAACCCCTTCTTGCACGCTACCAAGAATTGTACGACGCAGACCCCTTTGCCGAGGAAACATCTGAGGCTGGAGGAATACTGATAGCAAAAATGGTAGAGGACCGAACGGCCAAGTGGTGTAACATGCTAGAAAACCTAGATATGAAGGTCAACAGCGGAGGGGCATGGAAGACCCTAAAAAACTTGAGTGGTGACGCCACAAAACCAGTTCGGAACTTTCTTATTATTTTTTTTTTCTTTATTGGTAGGATACATCCTAATATAAAGTACAAAAATTATTTCATTAAGCTTAGACTAACAATAAATAAAAATATAAAGAAGTTATATGAATCAATTATAATGATAGTATAGTATAGTATAATAATAGGCAAATACAGCAACTTCTAGAAAACTTTCCTGCACAAGGAATATGTGCAGACATATACTCTTCCCTAATAACATTTATAAAGATGAGAGAAAAAAAAAACCGGCCAAGTGCGAGTTGTGACTCGCGCACCGAGGGTTCCGTACAAACTTGTATAGTATATAGTATTATTATGTAGATTATCAACATATTATGTAGATTATAAAGAAAAATTAGACGAAATATAATATACACAGGATGTTACGGGACTTGAGTATGTCGCATGTCCGTTATAAAAAAGCAAAATGTAGACATAATATATACCCTGTATATATTATGTATATAAAGCGTACGTGATGAAATGCATAACAAATATAAACAAAGAAAATTCAGAATAAACATAGAATAGGACCTAACTGTATGCAACCCATATGCTTCTGGAGCCTGACAATACCACTACGACAACATTAGTGAATTTTCATAAATTTCTAATAGTAAATTCGCATTTTTCTTGTAATTAAACTACATATTTACGGTTTTAAGATTTTTCCCTTGACATGTGCTGTAAGACACCGCTTCTTGCCAAATTTCATGATTCTAGGTCAACGGGAAGTACCCTATAGGTTTTGATTCCCTCGTGAAATCGCAAAATATGCGACCTAAACGATCATATCTTTTGATCGCGTTGACTTACAAGTTTGATTTTTTCACAGCTGAAAGAGACCGCAGACTCGAGTATTTGATACAAATTTCAACATGTTACCTCTACGCGTTCCTGAGAAAAAAGTCTTGACAGACAGACAGACGGACAGACAGACAGACAGACAGACAGACGGACAACAAAGTGATCCTATAAGGGTTCCGTTTTCGGTACGGAACCCTAAAAATAAAAATAAACAATAGTGATAAAATGACATATGACTTATAAATTCATTTCAAAGCATGATGTTAAGAATCAGTTTTAATATTTGAAATTAGGACATTCTTAAAGTCATACAAGGATTTCGATTCTTTGATGGAGGCTGGTAGTTTATTGAACTCATTGAGGCCTTTATAAAAAAGTGATTTCATAGAAGAGGACATATTCTGCCTTGGTAAGTGGAGATTATTGTTTCCTCTAGTATAATGTTCATGTATAGTAGAATTGTACGTGATAAATTCATCAAAATATGAAGGTAGTTGTTTATTCAATATTTTTTATAGATAATTATCATTGATCGTATATAGAGTCGTTGCTTTACAGTCAACCACTGTAATGTTTCAAGCATCTGGGCATATATCGGTATTTCAAGCATATATTGGTGAGACGATTACACCTAAGGATGATACGCATTCCACGATTCTGAAATTTTTGTAATGATGATACTTTATTTGCATCAAATAAATACAAGATACTGGTACAATGGTCGAAGTTTGGTTGTATAATAGAATTGTATACTCTTATTCTAGAATGCGTTGACAATCGTTGGGAAATTCTTGAGAAGTAGTATAATTTTGTTGCTATTTTTTTGCACATATAGTCAAAGTGAGCTCCAAATGATAAATTATTATCCAACATGAAACCCAGATATTTGAACTCTGTGACAAAGTCAATTTGGCTATTGTCAATAATTATATTATGATGATTGAGGTTGATGTTTTTATATCTGTATGAGGTTGTAAGTATCATTGCCTTAGTTTTTTCAACATTAAGTTTATTCCAGTCACTTCAGATCAAGTAGCCACCCAACTGCTACTGAATGGTAAAAGAAAGGGCAAGAAGTCCAAAGAGCACATTAGCAGGGACCTGGAGCATGAGAACAACTCCCTTGGCGCCCCTTTTTCCATGACTGAACTTGTGGCTGGGATTAAAGGGATGAAACTCAACCGAGCGGCAGGCGTGGACGATCTGAGGGCAGAACAGATTAAGAACTTTGGACCACAGACCCTGCAATGGCTCCTTAATATGTTCAATATATGTGTCACGAAACTTAAGATCTCCAAAGAATGGAGGAAGGCTCGTGTGGTCGCGTTACCGAAACCTGGCAAGGAACCGACTGACCCTAAGAACTTCAGGCCCGTGTCCCTTCTGTGCCAACTCTTCAAACGACTGATTCTAAACCGAACAGCGGAGATTTTGGACGTCAAGATTATCGAACAGCAGCCCGGTTTTCGTCCAGGGAAATCAAGCTATGGGCAAATCCTCAACCTAACTCAGCACATAGAGGATGGTTTCGAGAGAGGGAAGACTACTGGAGTGACGTTCATCGATTTGACAGCCGCTTATAACACTGTCAACCGCAGGAGGCTGTTAAGAAAGCTTTATGAGACAACAAAAGACTATAGGCTCACTATGGTCATCGGTCTATTCCTCCAGAACAGGAGCTTTTATGTTTCACTCCAAAACAAGAATAGCAGATGGAAGGTGTACAACGTGTACACGAACGACCAGCCGATTCCTGACAATATAAGGCAATTCATCTATGCCGATGATACAGCTGTCGCAGCACAGGGCACCGAGTTTACCGAGGTGAAGGAGAAGTTGGAGGTCGCCCTTGAGGAACTGGCAATCTATTACCAGAAAAACCATCTAAAGCCGAATCCCAGCAAGACTCAGGTGTGCGCCTTCCACCTTGAAAACAAAGACGCACGACGGGAGCTGAGAGATACATTGGCGAGGCGAACGACTGGAGCACTGCCCGACGCCAAAATAACTGGGCATGACCCTGGACCGTAGTCTGTCCTTCAGACAACACGGCATCAATACTAAAGGCAAAGTTAGTGCGCGTAATAACATATTGCGAAAACTCAATGACATAGCATGGGGAGCTCAACCAAAAAAGCTCAGAAGCTCGGCTTTGGCGCTCTGTGTGTCCACTGCGGAATACGCCACACCGGTTTGGGCAGCTTCAGCTCACGCGAAACATGTGGACGTCGCTATCAACGAGACAACAAGAATCATGATGCCTGAAGTCAACTCCAGTTAATAGTTGGTGCCCACTTATTGGCGTGGCACCCCCATCTGTGCGAAGAGCCGTCGCCACGGATGTTGAAAGGACAAAACAGGAAACCAATGCTCTCTATCCTCTAAACCGACCGGTCGACGCCTAAGAATAAGGAAGAGCTTTATGGCAAGTTCACACACACTCGAGGGGTCCATAGAAAATAATCGTATCACTAGGTGGACCCAACAGCTAACTACTTGGAGAGACTTGGATGCGAAGACTTAATTTTATGTAATGACAAGGCTATTGCAGCCACTATTTTTTGGAAAGATGTCATATGAGCTGGACACGGAAAGTAAAGTAAGTAAGTATCTAAGTTAATAAATCTAAGCTTTGCTTTTATGAACAACAATTTGTAAACCACTTACTTTGTTGTTCATAAAAGCAAAGCTGTGCTGTTGAGAGATAAATCTCGAAACGCATGTATAGATGGCTATCCACTTAAGGTATCAGAAATACACTAAGATAAAACACTAGAACAACAAATATTAAAGACTAGAAAAGTTTAAAATCACAACTGATTAAGAAAGCTGTTCATATATGGCATTAAGATTTTAATAATGGAAAAACAACTTACTATGTATTATTGACTTTTTATTTACCCTGCTTAGATCATCTCCTAAAATTAATAATATATTCAATGCGGAATATGTTGCTGCTATATGTCCCCACTTATAATTTAAATTGTTATTAAACGCTCCACAATTTTGAAAACCAGCAACTAAAATTTAACAAAACCAGATGAACATAACACTTAACAAATGCAATAAATAGTGGTTGTACCATTATCTAGTCCGCTTTGTAAATGATACACCCAGTTAATATAATTTTGCTTCTGATCCTCGATTACATCTAATCCGTTAAGTAAATCTAATGCGGACAAGGCAAAATATGATAAAGTTACCCTAAAAATATGTTAGTTTTGTATATTTGGCAATTTAACAATTAAGTTTAACATACCTAGATGAATCTAAAGATCCTGGTAAACTGTGTTTTAACATGAAAGTTATGTACTTTTTGTGCTGTTTTAATTTAAATAAAATCATTTTGATGTTGTACTTTCGTTGATCTTATTCATATAAAGTTAATGTTATAAGTATGTGTTCCTTATCATTACGCCTACGTTTTTATATTTGTTCTATCAGATTTTAGTGGTTAGTGCATCACAGCAAACTGAAGTTGTATCGACTAGACGCAATGTCAATATTGAGATAAACTTATAGATTTCGCAATTTAAAAAAGTTTTCTTGTTTTGATGTATAATTAATTGAAAAATTGCTTTAAAACTGATTTATCCATTAAGGATGCGAATGAAAATAATATCTTTTATCATAGTTTTATTAATATTCAATTTTCAAATATAAATATTTTACAAGAAGCTAAGCGTATACAGGGTGTTTCATAAATGTTCGGCAGAAATTCTAGGGCATGTTCTAGAGCTAGAGCAAGGATCGGCAACCTTTTTTTGGCTGAGGGTCAAAATGTGAGCTATAAGGAAACGTTTGGCTCAGTGATGTTTTAATTTTAAAACCGTCTTTTTGTGAATAACAAGATACATTTTATTAAAAAATTCACAATACGCTTTTAACCCTTTTGAGATTTCGTGCTAGCTGTGCGCACATATTTTGTAGATTGCGAGTTTATTCGTGAGGAGCAGTTCGCCGATATCTAGTGCTGCGAGTTTCTTCGTGTATAGCAGTTAATCAACATCTAGTGCTGCGAGTTTGTACATGTAGAGCAGTTAACAGTTTTCTTGAAATGTTAGGAAAACATGTGAGTGAATGAATACCAAAATACAGTAAAAAATATTTTATTCATTTTTTTTAAATATGTAGCTATATGATATACTAAGTATCAAACTATCAAAGATTTAGTAATTCTTTTTTGTATGAAAATCTCAAAACCTGGTACAACACATAATGAAACATTGCAGGGTTCACAAAAATAGCGAGATTCCTTTCTCTTATTTTGTATTAGGCACACAATGCAGCGTTTTGTTGGATTCGATTTTGATTCTGTAGCTGTCAGAAATGTTGGAAAATGTCTAGCAGTTAGGCGGAATGGCGAAATGGCAGATTCTGAATGTCTGCCAGTTCTATCTGAATTGTGCGGAACGACACCATATATGAATACTACTGCAACGTTCATCAACGCGTAGCAACGTAGGTTACTTGAGTTGCATATAAACACAGCGTAAATACTCGTGTGGAGCAGGGATCAATTTAAAAACAAGGTACGAGTTAACTCGCTCGGAGCGTATGGGCCACGCTTTTATTTTACGAGTATATACGGTTGGAACCTCCTCACTCCTCACACCCCACCATATCAAATAGTTTTCATCAGCATTTTCGTATTTGAACATGTATCATTTCATCGCTATACATTCAGATGTTCGGACGTTTTGTTTACAATAATTTTACTAACAAACGCCTCGAGCGCAGTCGGATATTTAGCATTGGTAATTATTTTATAGCTATTCGGAACGCGATTGATATTTAAGCCTGAGGTCTAAACTCATCGTCATATCAACAATTAAAACTGTATCCTTGCAATCAATGTGGAAAAGTTTTCGCAAGCAACAATAATATTGGTAGCCATAAGGAAGTATGTGATGATTAGACATCGGATTATATGCGTTTGCATATGCAAATGCATAAAACGCTATTTGTATAGCATTATTGCCTATTTTAGTACTTTTTCATTTATAATGCTTATTTCAGTAGTCTGGCAGGTCGCAGCCAGTGACGTGCCATGCGTGCACCTCACACTCGGCAACTCGACTACTGGCTTGCACTAGTCAATAAATTGATTTCCTCTACAAAGAAAGTGTTTTTAAAAGTACCATCGTACAAAAATATAAAGAGCGACTACCAAACATAGCACTACCTCCAGAACCAATATTAACGCGGTGAGGAACATGGTTGAAACCTGTATTGTTTTATGCTTAGAATTTGTAGGCCATAAAATAAGTAGTTGGTCAATTTGACAGTTCAGAAGCCATTGCAATAAGACCTTTTTACGGTTAGTTAAGTTTCACATATTTAGTTATCGGTCAAGAAGTTCGGACACTTTTTGACGTATAACATGGCGGAAATTGACACATGTACACAACTATGAAAAGGTATATTAATTCAAGGCAGCTGGCATTTCAGGCTCCTTTAATCAAACAAAATATTGCTCTAATTGTAACACATTTGAGCAATATTCCCGACGTAATTGAGAGTCTAAAACCTTCCTCTGTGCAAGTCCTTGGAAATATTGAAAAAAATGATTGAACAGAGCAACGACCTTCCGAGTTCACTATCAGAAAAGGTCCGTGACAAATTAAATGCTGTTCTCTATAAAAACCCAGGTCTTGAAGGAATAAAGAAAGTAAATGTATTTATAAAAGGCACCAGTCAAACTCTACCTGAAGAGGTTTTTGCAGAAGTTGCGCCAAATTTCAAGTTCTGTCCAGTAACGTCAGTTGGCGTAAAGAGGTCATTTTCAGCCTACAAATTAATATTAAGTGACAAACGCTAAATTGTGAGCGCTCCTCGCTATGCTCGTCGTTTTCTAAACTTCGACGCGAGCTGAAAAATCGCGCTCACTGAATTCGTCCTTTAATATACTATTTTCTATTTTGCGTCTGTAATGGACTCATAACAGTACTCATATGCGTGCGGTTATGGCATGGCTCGCCGAGTGCTGTTATTACCATTAATTAATTTAATTTGTGTATTCGCGATTTCTACACATCACATAAACTCAAAACTATCTCGCCGAAAATTTGGCACTGACACCTCTGAATTTCAGTGCCAACCTTGAAAAAATTAATTCATAACAGCACTGGGTGAGCCATAACCGGCACGCATATGAGTGCAGTCCATAACTGACGGAAAATAGAAAAAAATATTTAATTGTGTATTGTCACAAGAACTACTGTATATTGTAAGAAATAAGTAAATTCCAATAATAAATAGTATTGTGATTGTGCACATTTTCTGCATATTTCGCCCATTTTTAATGCGTATTTGTATGCATATTTTGGCATGTTGATAGTACATATAATCCGATGTCTAGTGATGATAATAAAAAAATTTACTCCAAATGCACCGTTTGCAATTCAACTTTCACAAGAGAAGATAGCGACATGAGAAAATATAAAATAAAACTAACAATGATGGTGGGAAGAAGAGAAGTCTAAATACAGAATATTCACCCTACACCTCCAAGAAGATTGGAGCAGCAGACAGTCAAATAATTTCTGTAAAATATGCAATCAACAATCCCCAACAAGATTAAAGTTTGCAGGAGATCTGCGATCACAGAAATACCTCCAAGCAACAGTGAAGCCGGTCCAGCAGAACATCATCCAAGCTTGTGTCAGCTATAGAATTGACGGTTCGGGGATTGATTTAGATAGCTTTATTAGTAAATTGAACTGCCGTTGTAGGAGAATCCGCATTCTATCCGTCCACTTTCCGTCCACTTTCCATCCACTTTAATAAGCTTTTATACAGCTTGAATCAGCTTTTAAACAGCTTTAAACCGGTTTTAATCAGCTTTATTCAGCTTTTAATGAGCTTTTAATCAGCAATAAGGCCTAGGCCGCACTACGATTAAACTGCCGCGGTTTTTAATCGCATGATTTTGTAACTCAAGTAAGCCAATACAAGCGGCCTCACTTGCGGTTTTTTCCCCGCGACTTATTTTTCCCATAGCTTAGGCCGAGGCCACACTACGGTTTTTCCCCGCGAGCGGTAACCGCTATAACCGCGAAACCGTTCGAGAAACACACAGTACGCTATGGGAAAAATCAGTCGCGGGAAAAAAACGGCAAATGAGCCCGCTTGTATTAGCTTACTTAAGTCACAAAATCACGCGATTCAAAACCGCGGCGGTTTAACCGTAGTGCGGCCTAGGCCTTAGTGTGTGTTTCGCGAGCGGTTTCGCGGTTATAGCGGTTACCGCTCGCGGGCAAAAAACCGTAGTGCGCCTCCGGCCTAAATCTCAAGAAAAGGTTAGCATTAGATTAGTTGGGTTAGGTTACGGGGGTTAGAAATGAAGCGCGCATCAGTCTTATCTGGTTCTAAGCATCATATTTCAGAATGTAACATCAAATCTCTCTAAAAACTCATCAAAAACGCTTTGAAGCGCCTCTGTATTAATGCTCATCGCGCTATTATCATAATTACGATCGTTACAACGTTTTCCAATACATCCTTAAGTTTTTGCGTAGATATTTATTGATGTTGTGGAACCATCCTGTAATTACATATCTTAGCTTACCATCGTATATGCGTCCGAAAACAAGTGATATCAACTTGGGGTTTCCCCCAGATTTAAGGGGATCCAAGATGTAAAGGGTTTTTTTAGGGGATACATTTATTTAGGGGGATTTTTTTAGCGGGTAATTATTTAAGAAATTTTTTTGTGGGCGAGAACATAAAGTGTAGATATCTTGAAAAAACGCCGCAACCTTTATTATTTTTTTACACTACGCTATTCAGTGGCTGTGGCGGCCACTGCTCATGCGTACTATATTAAAAAAGTGTGTTTTACATGCACACATCTCCGTTTTTACCATTAATCATTCGTTTTGATATCTTTGGATTGTGAATGGAAAAGAAAAACCCGGCCAAGTGCGAGTTGTGACTCGCGTACCGAGGGTTCCGTACAAACTTGTAAGTAAGGTATCTTTAGGAGGACCTAACTGTATGCAACCCATATGCTTCTGGTGCCTGACAATACCACGCAACACATTAGTGTATTTTCATAAGTTTCTAATAGTAAATTCGCATTTTTCTTGTAATTAAACTACATATTTACTGTTTTCAGATTTTTCCCTTTACATGTGCTGTAAGACACCGCTTCTTGCCAAATTTCATGATTCTGGGTCAACGGGAAGTACCCTATAGGTTTTGATTCCCTTGTGATATCGCAAAATATGCGACATATCTTATGCATATATATCTTTTCATATGTGACATATCAAACGGTTATATCTTTTGATCGCGTTGATTTACAAGTTTGATTTTTTCACAGCTGAAAGAGACCGCATACCCGAGTATTTGATACAAATTTCAACTTGTTACCTCTACGCGTTCCTGAGAAAAATGGTCTTGACAGACAGACAGACAGACGGACGGACGGACAGACAGACAGACGGACAACAAAGTGATCCTATAAAGGTTCCGTTTTCGGTACGGAACCCTAAAAAACGTCATATTTTCATTAAGCTAATTTACTCGCACATCTATCATAGAGATCTTTTTATATACAAATAAAACAAATATACACTGGTTGTGGATTTCTTGTGCTAAGTTGGAAAAGTAATACCGTGCTATTAAATATTCTTCTCATTCTTATTGCATTGAAAGCGAATTTCTATACTACCAAACTGCCACGTTGAATCCGATCAATTTTACAAACTCACAATCAATGTAGCATATGACTCGATATGATTTAATGCATTACGTTTGATGTTGCTTCTCATAAAGTTTTTCATGACAGTGGAGTTGAAACTTATGTCTGCGGTTATTCCATCTTCTCCTGATGTCTTTCCATTCTTCAGTTTTGTGATGCGGTGTGGGATTTCTTCTTGTGTCGGTCGATCAGTGTCGGGTTTCGTGTTTCTTGAGTATGTGATGAATCCCACCATTCGGGTGGTTCGGAGCAATTAAGGAGCTCGGAAAAGTAGTTTGACAGTTCTTCGCAGTTTTCTTGGTTGGTAAGTCTTTTTTCTTGAAGGTCAAATTCTGTGATGAGTACCCTTTAATTTTATTTGCAATAGCTCATCTGTAGAAATTTCTGCTATTATCGTTTATAAAGTTATCAATTGATGTGAGTTGTTATGTGAGCGGTTATGTATTTCATTTTGTCTTCTTGCGGATGTCGAGAAAGTTTCCGGCGATTTGTTGCTTTGTATTTTTTGAAAGGCGAGTCGGCGATTGATGATGGCTTGATGGCTTTTGGAATCCCATCATGGGTGTTTTGGCTTCCTCATAAGTGGGATTAACTTGGCTTTTATGATTATTTTGTTGCAGAAGTCGGTCCAGTTGTTTGTCGGTTCTTTTTCCCATTCTTCTCTGGGTATATGTTCGCACCTCTTCGGACTTGAATGTCGTAGATAATTCTGTAATGGGCGTAGGAGATGGCAACGTGATCTATATGGTATTCACAAAGATGTTGGTTCGGGGATCGCCATGTTTTCTCACCAAGTTTGCTCCCGCGTGGCGTCGTCCCGCCATCTAGCATGAGGCCTGCCAACATTTCTCTTCGATCTTCGCGGCCTACATTGTAATAGGATTTTAGTCCACTTGATGTTGTCTCTCGCCATATGATCCGCCCATTGCCACTTCGCTCACGCACCACTCGCTCCACCACATCCACGACCCTTATTCTCTTGACTCCTGATTTCTTCATTTCGAAATTTTGTCCTTTGGCTGATTACCAGCATCGCTCGTTTGCATACTTGAAGTCGATTTGCGCTGTATGTCGGTATAGTGTTACAGTCTCGAGCCCATACGTTGCGACCGGCAAAATGCACGAGTTATAAAGCTTCCCTTAAGGTTTCTAGGGACTCGTGGTTCCTGGAGAATGTAACTGAGCCTGCCAAACGCCTCCTAGGTCAAGCCGATACGTCTGGTGATTTCGGCTGTCTGATTGACCTTTCCCAACTTGATGTTGTGTCCCAGATATACATACAAATCCACTTAACATCCTCAAGGGTATGATTACCGATGGTGACCATTACGTTTTTCCTCCGACAATGCGATACCATCTCATTCAAACGTTTTACCCTAGCGTACTCGTGGTTCCCGGAGAATGTAACAGAGCTTGCCAAACGCCTCCTAGGTCAAGCCGATACGTCTGGTGATTTCGGCTGTCTGATTGACCTTTCCCAACTTGATGTTGTGTCCCATATATACACATACAAATCGACTTAACATCCTAAAGGGTATGATTACCGATGGTGACCATTAAGTTTTTCCCCCGACAATGCGATACCATCTCATTCAAACGTTTTACCCTAGCGTACTTAAAAATCTTTCTTGAGAACGAAAGGGACTCAACATCGACGGAAGCCGTCTTAACTACCTACGCTTTGTCGATGAAATTTTACTTACCAGCAGCGACCCAGATGCACTAGGGATAATGCTACGTGAGCTCGAAGAAGTCTCCCAAGCGGTGGGGCTGAAAATGAATCTTCTGAAAACATTCTAGTATAGAAAGCTAATTCAGTAGAAATTATTTACACTCATCATCATCTTTCTAGCATTAATGCTGCTTTATTGCATGGTCTGCTTTTCTGCACTTTTTCTTCCATACTGATCGATCTTGAGCGTTTCTAGTTTTGGAATTTACATGTCCTGCCACATAGTATCCAGCAAGCGCTTTCTCGGTCACCCTCGTGGTCGTCGGCCTTCTGGACTGATGTCAAGTGCAGTTCTCGCGACTGACGAGTGATTGCTATGCAGTACATGGCCATACCAACGTAGACGGTTCTCCCTCATTTTTTCAGGGATTGGAACCACACCAAATGTAGTTCGAACATTAATTACTGATGCAGTCCAGTCTAGTAAGTCCCTGTGTCCAGCGAATCATCTTCATCTCCATGACATGTAGTTGTTGTTCATGTCTCTTCTTTACTGGTCAGCATTCAGTACCATACAGTGCTACTGGTCGAACGATGGTTCTGTAAATTTTTGACTTAAGATGTAGTGGCACATTCTGGTCAAAAATGACTCCAGAGACTTGGCGCCATTTCAGCCATGCAGCATTGACTCTGTTTCGGGCATCTGCCAGCCTGTGTGTGGGGCTCACATTCCATCAGGGTGGGCAGCCCGGACGGTTATTACCGCCCTAGTTTTGAAAGAGTTTCTGGTCTTTCTTCTCTCTTTCTCTCATCTTCTGTTTTTTGTTGCATTATATTGTGGAGCATGCTCATAATCGCCACCCAGTTTTCCTCTGTTTCTAATAGCCGTTCGGCGACACTGTCTTTATTTATGGGTCTACACGCTGATGCGGCTTCCCTCCTCAAATTATTCCATTTCATGCATTGAAAGATTGTGTGTTCTGGTGAATCCGTTTCATCGCAATACCACCAGCTTTCATTTTCTTGTTTGCCTATTCTATGTAGGTACGTCCCAAAGACGCCGTGTCCGGATATTGCCTGCGTGGCGTAAAAGTCCACCTCGCCCCACTTCCTTTCGTGCCATTTTGCCACGTCGGGTATAAATGTTTTTGCCCAGCCTTGATATCTTACCCATTGAGACTGCCACTTTTCGAGCGTCGCGCCCCTGATCTCCGTTTTGTGTTTAACTCCTTTGATGTACAGCTCCATTCTTTCCTCTACCTGTAGTCTGATTGGTGGTAGCGCGGCGATAGCAAGTGCCGCCTCCGTTGCGAAGGTTCTGTACCCGGAGATAATGCGCAGGGCCATGGTTCTATTTATCCTCTTCGTCATATCATGGTATCTTTTGTATCTTAACGCTGTCGCCCATACCGGTGCTGCATACAGTATTATTGACCTGACTGCTGTGGTTGGGGTCCTTCTCTTGTTTGCACTCGGTCCTCCCACGTTGGGGGTTATGCGCGTTAAGAGCATGAAGGCCTTGTGTGCCTTTGCGCAGGTTTGGCGGATGTGCGTGGTCATTCTGA
Organism: Phosphuga atrata; assembly: GCA_944588485.1. NCBI lineage: Eukaryota > Metazoa > Arthropoda > Insecta > Coleoptera > Silphidae > Phosphuga > Phosphuga atrata. The sequence goes on along the minus strand of OX155899.1, from coordinate 2,559,239 downwards.
GGTCCTTATCTAGGTATACCCCCATGTATTTGGCGGCTGCTTTACTGTCGATAATAGTGCTTGGACCTGCATATTTTTCTCCTTCCTGCCAGGAGGACGATCTCTGTCTTTGCTGGAGCTATCTTGATCTCCATTTTCTTCAGCTGGTTTATAACTCTATTTGCTGCATACTGTGAGGCTTCCTCTAATAACGTTGGGGTCCTTGCCTTGATGACAATGGCGAGGTCATCTGCGAAGGCTGCAAGCTTGGCTTCAGCTCCTATGTCCAAACGTAATATCTCATCATAGTAGATATTCCACAGTGTCGGTCCCAGGACTGAACCCTGCGGAACCCCTCTTGTGACTTCGATTTTATCCCCCTGTGCGGTCACTATGTATCTACCACTGAGATACGATTTTATTATCTGTGTAAGATATGCGCTTACTTTGGCCTTTTCCAGTGCTTGTATTATTTTTTTCCACGGAGCCGAGTAATATGCGTTTTCTATGTATATAAGTATTACTACGCAGATTCTCTGTTTTTGTATGCCTTTTTTGCTATGTTGTTAGGTGTTTCCATGACTTTCTTTATGGCATCTAGCGTGGATCTCCCTTTTCGGAAGCCAAACTGGTTCTCATGTATCGCCTTTTTGTCTTCTAATTCGATTTCCAGTCGATTTTTTTTACTAGGGCTTCTAATAATTTTGGTTGTATCCTTTCTCGGTTTCTCTATCAAGATTAATCGTGCGATTTTCCATTTAGCTGGGAACGTGCCAAATGTCAGGCATTTATTTATTACTGTGGCTGCGATATCCGGGCAGGCGATTGCTACGTATTTCACGACCTCCGGTGGGATGTGGTCCATCCCTGGTGCCTTTTTTTCTTTCATTTTCTTGGCAATTGCTACTATTTCTTCTTCTGTGGCTTTTGGTACGTTTTCCAGTTTATTGGTAGGCCAGATGAAGTCAGATCAGAGGCCAGATGTTTCTGGCATCTGGGAGTATTTAACCATCTGAACAGATTAGCGTGCCCAAGTATTTGAATACAGATGCTTTTTGATGAATACAGATGATATATGTGAATAGATGCTTCACTTGGTACTCCACACTCCAAATACTCTGTTTTCTCAATGTTAAGCCGTCTAAGGTGTCTAGTTAAGGTGTCTAGTGCAGTTTTCCAACATTTAACATGTTGTTCCAATTCTTGGCGAGACTTGCAGGCTACAAAGATATCGTCAGCATAGAGCATGGTCCAGGGATGTGGTTGCAGTAGTTCAGCTGCAATGGTGTCAAGACAGATGATGAACATTACCGGGGACAAAGCTGACCCCTGATGAACACCAACACTGACGGGAAAAGTTGCGGAATTTCTTTGAGCACATCGGACATAGTTGGTGATGTGATCCGGTAAAGAAACTGAACCCTTTGAACATATGCTTCTGGTACCCCATGCTGTTATAGTCCATACCACATTAAATCTCGAGGTACTCTGTCCTGATGGCCTTTCCAAGACCCAAGAAGGCTATATGGAGTGGTTTCCTCTTTTCTAGGTGCCTTTTCATCAAAAGACGAGTGGCGTGAATGGCATCAATTGTCCCTGTACCTTCCACAAAACCTCATTGGTTTGAGGCAATCTTGATTATGTCACGAAGGCGTGTATCCACGATACGCTCAAATATATTCATAGTGTGTGGCAAAGCAGGCGAATCGGTCGATAATTTGAGCAGTTGTACACATCTCCATTAGCTTTCCAAATCGGTATTTTTACACTGCTGAGACAAGTAAGAAGTTTCGTTTCCATTGTTGATCTTGTTGCATATATCTGCTAGAAACTGAGCTGCTTGTGGCCCCAGCATCTTCCACACATCCGATGGAAATTATCCAGTTTAGTTGCCTTTCCATTTATCATTTTCTTCATAGCAGTCTCAACTTCGGCAACCGTGATGGCCGTACTGGACCAAGTATCCTATACCTGGTATCTTATACTGATACCGCAGCAGGTAGTAGCGGATGTGCAAATTCTTCGTTGCTAATATTTTCGAAGTGCTGTTTCCATCAGTTAAGGACCTCATTACATTTCTGTAGAGGTTGTTGATTTTCATTCTTAATGATCGTAACATGTCCAACAATATGAGTGGAACGATGGCGATTCTTCGCTAGTCTATAGATATTAATTGCTCCTTCTGCTGTGTTGAGCTCTTCGTACATGTTCTTGTAATGGGCTGCTTTAGCCTTTGACATTTTCTGTTTTGCCACCGACTTCAATCTTCTATATTGCTGACGATTAAGATCCATTCCCGATTGTAGCCACGTCTTAAGCGCTAACTTCTTCATCCTGATGGTATCTTAGACATGAGAATTCCACCATATCGTTTTATTGATAAAACTGCGTCCAGGTTTTGATTTACCCATGATGTTAGTAGCACAAGTCTTATACGTGTGGAGGCCTTTGTTCAGATTTCATCAACCTGTTGACCTTGTTCTGGCATAGCTAGAGAACCTATAGATGTTTTCAGCTGGGTGTGATGTTGTTTTAATTTCCACCATTTAATTCATTACGATGTAGATTTAAGACTTTTCTTGTAGAGATCAAGGCGAACCCTAAAATGGAGGAGAAGCAGATGATGTTGTGGTGCAATATTGTCTGATGGTATGACTTTTACATCAGTAACAAACTTCAGATCACTCCTTCTGTTTGGGCCACTTTTGTTAGTCTAATTGGTTTTCGGCTTCTACCCAAAGGAAGGCGACAAGTGTTCAGACCTGGGTCGAGACCGCGCTAAATTAGCATCAATCACGCCGCAATTTGAGATATCCGGCAGTGTGTTTTTTTCGGCAGTGGCATTTTAGTGCGTCAGATCTCAGCCATGTTAGTAGCTAACAGGGCTGAGATCTGACGTGTGAAAATGCCACTGCCAAAAATGCCGCTAACAAACGCCAGCGTGGCACTGGTGTTTGTTAGTTAATTTGATGTGAACTTGATGTGAATCGGATTGTTCGATCACCGCATGGAAGGTAGCATAGGCTTTGTCCCGTCCGGAACAATTTCATTTAAACTTTTCCATACGGGTATTTCCCTGCTTATATTATTTCTTCCTATTTTCTTCGATAAATAGGCGACGGAAGGGCGATCCAGGTCAACGGCTTCCTCCGTACTGCTGGCTGCCTTTGTTGCCGAAATTCCCTATCGTACGGGGAAACGGCACTGCGTGCGTTTTTTGCTGGATTGTGGAAGCGAAGCGAATTTTCTATGTCGAGGCGTTAGTGAAAGGCTAGGGCTACCCGCGGTCTCGGCCCAGGTCGGAACACCTGTCGCCCTCCTTTGGGTACAGGCTGAAAACCAATTAGACTAAGAAAAGTGGCCCGAACACCTTCGTACCAACCAAGTAGAAATTATTTACACTATTCTGGTTTAATTAAAAAATCTTAGTTTTTATTCTTAACTTCTTAAGATTTAACAAAATCAAATCTTTAAAATATAAACTTATCATCCTATTTTTTGGGCAGAAACCTGTCCAAGACTCCACCAGTCTTCCTACTATTCCATTTTTCCTTTTTACTTTTCTCTTTTTCTTGAACCTTTAACTCACTTTGTGCTTTAATGAAATCCTAAAAAGATATATGAATAAAATCAATTTTAAAACTATATTAATTTAATTACTTTTTTGGCCAGTTCTTGAACAATCTTCTTATTTCTTGCTATATTCACAGCTCCTCCACGTCCTTTGCCCTTTTTCCTTGGTGTATAATCCACTTTAGGCGGTTTAACATACTGAAAAACATTATTAATAGTTAAAGTTTGACAAACTATAAATTAATGTAATAAGTGTTGGCAATGGAAAAGACATCATTTCCATATTGATTGTCAAGCTAGTTACATAATAGTAGTATTTTATTACTCATGCGTTAAATGTATTACCTGGCACACGTTTTTTAGTACGAGAAATGACACTTTCGGTTGTATTTCCACGTAACTTGGGTAACGCACGCAAATATTCAATATCGCTAGGTTACATTAAAAAACACAATTAAATACATAAAATAAACACAATCAAGACCTCAATATTAAGAAAGTGTTTTTCATTGCAAAATAAAAATTAAAGAAAACGTTTTAAAATGAGTGTAAAGATTGAAGTTGGTGGCAAAACAGGAAGTGTCAAAGGCTAAAGCAAACCATTACAAGAGCATGTACTCAACACGTGAGCTCAACACAGTAGAAGGAGCAAATAATATCTACAGACTAGCGAAGGATCGCCATCGTTCCACTCAAAATGTTGGACACTCATTTTTTTTCTTTGTGTAAATTCTATAGTGATACCGGAGACTGAGGAGAGTTCTTATAACGAATCCACTCCACTGGAGACAATTGAAAAAGCGTTTTTTTCGTTTTTGTTTCTATTTTTTTTTAATTTCACCTGGATACCAACTTGTAAGATACAACCCCTCGCATGAGTAATAAAATTGTATATTTTGTAACTAGGGCGGTAGGTAGTCAATTTGACACCAGAACGAAATTGGGCGCACGAAGTGAGTGCGCACTTTGCTCGAGAGGGCAATTCGCAATACCACTCGTGTTACAAACAATATTTTTTATTACTCATGCGAGGGGATGTATCTTACAAGTTTGGGATCCTGGTGCCATAAAAAAAATAGAATAAAAAATTAAGAATTTCCGTTTTCAATTGTCTCCGGTGGTGTGGGTGGATTCGTCTGGCCTCAGTCTCCGGTATCACCATAGAATTTACACTCATTTTAAAACGTTTTCTTTAATTTTTATTTTGTAATGAAAAAAATTTCACGTCACTTTTTAATATTGAGGTCTTGATTGTGTTTATTTTATTTATTTAAGTTTTTTTTTTAATGTAACCTATCGATATTGAATATTTGCGTGCGTTATCCAATTTACGTGGAAATACAACCAAAAGTGACTTTTCTCGTACTAAAAAACATGCGCCAGATAATACTTTTAACGCATGAGTAATAAAAAAAAACTTTCACAAAAAATTCACAAAAAATGTTGTATCTTGTATTAAATATTTCAATAATAAATAAAAAAATATTAATATTTCAATAATAATAATAATAAGTACCAGTTGTTTTTCTTTCATTTCATGTTTTTCTTTAGCAGAAGGAATATCAACTTCAGCAATAACGTTTGGATCCAAAGTAATAAGTTCTGCAGGAATCTAAAACATAAAACAGTTTATGTTTATGAACAATTAGATAAAGATTGATATTTAATACCTTTTCCAATAAAGCTTTAACTTCAGATTCTTTCCTTTGCGAAGTTGTTTGATAAGGATTGCATTCAAGAGCATCAAAGTTTGGCTCTCCAGCTCCAGGCACAAGCAAACTTGTAAATCCACAAGTTGTAGCAACTCCCAAAACATCTTCAAACGGACAAAAATTCACGTTTCCTATGTACTTATTAAACTTATGCCTTAAATAAGGTTCTCTAATATTTTTAATTACAGAATTTCTGTAAAAATACAAACAAAATTACACAATACCAAAACATAACAACACAATCTTACTTATAAATATCTACGCAGTTCCCTAATGCAACAGCCAACAATCCTTTCTGAGAGAAATTCAAATCAGTAGGAGCATGGTGCACTTTATAACTTTGTACTGGTCCTTCTAACTTTCTTATATCCCATATTTTAATTTCTTTTGTAACTGACGATGTTGCCATGTAAAGTCCTTGAGGATCAACATCGATTGCAGTTAAAGGGGAAGTATGGCAAAGCATTTTAGCCAAAGGTTCTGGAGTGCTTGGAGCCCACATAGATACAACACCTTTTGAGTGGCCCATACACAGGACACCATTATATGGGTTTTGAGTTAAGAGGGAAAGTCTACCAAGTTTTGTGTTGTAGTTTGCTACTAGTTGCCCAATAGAAATATCTAACCAATTTATATATCCTTCTTCGTTCTAAAAAATAAATCTTTAAGTTCAGAACTTTATGATCAAAATCCTAAATTGTGTCAATAGTTGAATGGAAATTAATATAGTGACAAATCGAAACATGAATATACCCTTGCGGTTTAGAGGTAAGAGCGTACCCAGGATATGAACCAGGGGGGGGGGTCAGCTCATATTTGTTTCGAGGATTATTAAATGAATTATGCATTATGAAATGAAGTATCCATATGTCGTAAAATTTCAGAACTGCTTCGCGATGCTCTTTGCACCCTAAGACATCAGGGTGAGGTTTTAATAATGTTATAGATATTTCTGTGTGGCGAGGTGGGTTCTAGGGGAGGGGCAGCTACTGATTTATGGATAAAATGTAATCACTAATTTTAACTTAAAAGACAGAAACACTGAAAACCCAAGAGCACGTGGCATACAACCGGACTGGTCGACTGGTTTAAAGTTTCGGCTGCGTGATCTACGCTTCAAAAGCGTTTGCACTGACCAATAGGGAATCATCCCTCAAAAATCACGTGAAGATCACGCAAGTTTATTACTCCATCGGGTGGCTGCGGCAACTATAGTGTAGTTTTCTGTTTGTATATTTAAACTAAATTTTAAACTTACAGCGGATGCTAAGAGAAAATGATACGGTAAAAATTCCATCCGATTAACTCGCCCCATTTTCTTAACACAATGCAACTCAATTCCTTTCTTATCGTACATGTAAACGTAACTTTTCTGTGCAACAGCAAACATAGTTTCAATGTGCATCCAACAAATGTCGTGCACAGTTTCCATCACATTAATTTCACAATGAAGTTTTTTCGTGACCCAGTCGAAAGCGGCCACATGTCCTTGCTTTCCACCAAGGAGTAAATGCCTTCCATTTCTTGTATATTTCATTCTGTATGGACCAAAATCATTCAATTTGAGCTCAAAGTGTTTTGTTGCTGCTGTTATATCCACTTGAGATACAATGTCTTTTTGTGTGATTTCCAATGTGTTTTCACCTTCTTCAACTTCCAGAAACCTAAAGAAATAATCGAAAACATTTTCTAATTTAGAATTGGTAAAACCACATTACATTATAGAATCTATAATGTAATGTGGTTTTACCAATTCTATAATATAGATAATCATATAAGGGATCGTCCATTAATCAAGTGAGGCTCAAAAGGTTTGTAGGTTGTGTAGAATCACGAAATATTACATGGGGAGAGGGGGGCGGTGGGCGGTTGTGGTGAGATATCACGTGCATTTCATTTTTCGCTGAACATGCGATTTCTAAACCGAAACACGGTGCGCAACTTGTACCAAAAAAATACACGTGATTTTGGGTAGGGGGGGGGGGGGTGCGGGGCTTAACCTAAAACCTCACCACGTATCAGGGGTACACAGAAGAAGCCTCCCCGAAGATTGCGCTGTCTCGCATGAGAACCACAATCGGGCGTACCTTGGAAACGTTGAACGTGTTCAACGGCTAATTCATCTAACACCGGATCTACAAAAAACGAAAATGAACAATGTCGCTACAACAAGCCTGCCAAGAAGGCATTTCTCAAGGTCATTCTTGCTTACGATTTCAATTAATATTGAAGGAATTTCTAGTCTTAATGAAGTTTTATTGGCGGACATGTGCAAGCAAGCAGACTGCGACGTGCTTCTGGTACAGGAGACCCACCAAGGCATCACGCGAAACAGACCAAGGGTGGCTGGCATGAGGATGGTTGTTGAGAGACCACATGATCAGTATGGGAACGCTATTTTTGTCAAGCCTGGTGTTGACGTCATAAAAACCTCCATGACAGATTTAGATGGTATCGAGCTGCTGACCGTCCGTACTCCAAATTTTTCAGTGACGTAAGTATACAAACCCCCGGATGTCAAGTTCAAGCTCTCAAACCCGAACGATTTCCGCCAGCAGGACATCAACTTTCTCATCGGCGACTTTAACTGCAAAAGCTTGGCCTGGGACTACAGTGAAACGGATGAGAATGGGACAGAGCTCGAAAAGTGGGCCGAAACCAAGGAACTGCAGATAATACACGATCCCAAACTCCCACCTCCACAGTGACCGCTGGAGACGAGGATATAACCCCGACAACATCTTCGTGAGTACAAGGGTGGCGGCACAATGCGAAAAGAGTATCGGGGAACCAATACCGCGAACCCAACATAGACCGTTAATATGTTCAATCAGCGGCGTGGTAAAACCAGAGGATGTGGGATTGGAACAAGTTCAGCAAAGACCTCGATGTAGAGATAGCGAGAATCGCTCCTCAGGCAGACATGTACGAAGCTTTCATAAAATTGCTTGGGAATGCCTCAAGAAAAAACATTCCCAGAGGCTGTCGCACCGAGTACATCCCTTCTCTATCTGGAGATGCGAAACCCCTTCTTTCACCATCCATCCATCCGTGGCCTTACAGCCCTCTGTGGGCCTTAGCCTCCTCCTTTCTTAGCTTCGTTTAGCATTCTTTTCCATCCTTTTCTGTCCGCTGCTGCTCTTTTCCAGTTCCTTATGCCTATTAGTTCTCTTGCGTCTTTTTGTATGTTGTCATGCCATCTTAGTCGTGGTCTGTCTTGTCTCCTGTTGCCTTCCATGTTTCCTTTGTAAATCTTCTGTGGTATTCTTTCTTCTCCCATGCGTTCTACGTGTCCTGCCCATTGCAGCCGTTGTATTTTTATATATGTGACTAGGTCTATTTCTTTATACAGTTGTACCAGTTCGTGATTATACTTTATCCTCCACCCGTCTTCTTCCTGGGTCGGTCCAAATATTCTTCTCAATATTTTCCGCTCGAATTTTAATAATAGGTCCTCATGTTTCGTCGTCATTGTCCACGATTGACACCCGTAGGTCACTATCGGTCGAATGATGCTTTTGTACACTTTCACTTTGGTTTTTACCCCCACTATTTGCGATTTCATTACACTTTGAACTGCGTAGTACGCTTTATTCCCGGCTATCAGTCTCTGTTGAATTGTTTGTGGTATTAAGTTAAATTCTCGTACCACTTCATAATTCATATTATCCATGGTTAAGTTCTGTCCCAGCCGCGTCCTTGATTTTATGGCCATGTATTTCGTTTTGTCTTCATTCACCGGCAGTCCTATCGGTCTTGCCTCTTCTATCAGCTGCATAAATGTTTCTTTCACTGCCAGTACATTCCTTCCCACTATATTCAGATCGTCTGCATATCCTATAACTTGGCATGACTTGTTTATTATGGTGCTGTCAGTTTTTATTCCTGTGCCTCTGATCACTTCCTCGAGGGCTAGGTTAAATAGGATCAGGGCCAGGCCATCTTCTTGTCTTTGTCCTTTGTCTGTTGGGAATTTTTCTGTGAGCTGGTTTTGTATTCTGACCTGATTGAGCGTCTCTTCCATGGTTACTTGTATCATCTTGATTAGCATCTGTGGTACTTCAAACTCTTTCAGAATGTTATATAGTCCTTCCCTACTTATACTGTCATAGGCTTGTTGAATGTCTACGAATAGTTGATGGATAGGTATGTCAAATTCCCATGCCTTTTCCATAATTTGTCGTGTTGTAAAAATTTGGTCGGTCGTGGATCTCCCTCTTCTATATCCTGCTTGATACTCCCCTATTAGATCTTCTGCGTATATCTCCAGTCTTTGGCGTATTATGGATGTTAGGACCTTGAATGCGACACATAGTAGTGAGATGCCTCTATAGTTGTTGCAGTCTTGTCGGTCGCCTTTCTTGTATATTGGGCAGATTATGGCTATCTTCCACTCCTCAGGTATTTTTTCTGTTTTCCAGATAGTTTTTATTACCGCATGTATTTTAGTTTATAGTAGTTCTCCTCCTTGTTTGAGTAGTTCGGCTGGTATTCCGTCTATACCCGGGGCTTTGTTATTTTTTAGTTGTTGTATGGCATCTTTAATTTCTTGTAATTCTGGGTCCAATACTCGTGGTTGCACTGTGCATACGCTCGTTTTTGGTCCTTCGTAGTTGGTTCCTTGTTCTTTGTTTAGTAGTTCTGTGAAATATTCTTTCCATCGTAATAGGATTTTATTTCTCTCGGTCATTATTTCCCCGTCCTTATTCTTGCACATTTCTATTCTTGGGTGGAATTCGTTTTTGGTGCTGTTCACGGCTTTAAAGAACTTTCTTGTTTCGTTCTGTTCTCTTAGTTCTTCTAATTTGTCCAGTTGTTCATTTAGGTCTTTTCTTTTTTCTCTTCTGCATACTGCCTTTGCTCTCGCTCTCAAGATAGCGTATTCTTGTTCCTTAGTTCTTGTTGGCCTTTGCAGTAGTCGTTGTCTTGCTTTATTTCTCTCATCTATTGCCCTCCTGCACGTTTCGTTCCACCATCGATTGCGCTGTCCTTTGGGTTCTATTCCTATGGTCTCCTCCGCTGCTTCTCTTATGCTTTTTTTAAGGTTTTCCCATGTGTTATTTGTTTCCTCGTGCTCTTCCCCTTCTTCTTCTTCGTTTATATTTTCTTTAATCTTCTTCTCCAGTGTTTCCTCATATCTCTTGTGTTCATCTTTGTTCTTTAGGTTCTCTAGATTATATTTTCTTGTTTTTTCTCCCTTTTGGGCACGTGCTTTATTTATTCTCGTTCTTAATTTTATTTTGACCATAAAGTGGTCTGAGCCTACTGTTGCTCCTCTCATGGTTCTGATATCCACTATGCTTGAGTAGAATCTGGCGCATATTAGGACATGGTCTATTTGGTTTAGTGTGCTCCCATCTGGAGATTTCCAAGTTGCTAGGTGAATGTTCTTGTGTGGAAACGTTGTGCTTCTGACTACTAAGTCTTTTGACGCTGAGAAATCTATGGTTCTAGTTCCATTGTTGTTAGACTCTTCATGTATGCTGTATTTTCCTATCGTTGGCTGGTAAGCGTCTTCATTGCCTATTTTGGCTTTAAAGTCCCCGATCACGAGTTTGATGTCATTCTCTGGTGTTCTGTTGACGTGCCTTTCTAGGGTTGTGTAGAAATCATCCTTTTCATGGTCCTCCTTCTCTTCTGTTGGGGCGTGAACAGAGAATATGGATAAGTTATTAAAACGCATTTTAATTCGGATGTAGTACCATCCTCTTGTTAATTGGTTTGAAGGCGATGACGTTTTCTTTAATCTGGTTTCCCCAGATCCTTCTTTCACGCTACCAAGAATTGTACGACGCAGACCCTTTTGCCGAGGAAACGTCTGAGGCCGGAGAAATACTGATGGCAAAAATGGCAGAGGACCAAAGGGTCAAGTGGTGTAACATGCTAGAAAACCTAGATATGAAGGTCAACAGCAGACGGGCATGGAATACCCTAAAAAACCTGAGTGGTGACGCCACAAAACCAGTTCGGAACTTTATTCTAGTCACTTCAGAACAACTAGCCACCCAACTGCTACTGAATGGTAAAACAAAGGGCAAGAAGTCCAAAGAGCACATTAGCAGGGACCTGGAGCATGAGAACAACTCCCTTGGCGCCCCTTTTTCCATGACTCAACTTGTGGCTGGGATTAAAGGGATGAAACTCAACCGAGCGGCGGGCGTGGACGATCTGAGGGCAGAACAGATCAAGAACTTTGGAACTATTTTAATATGTTCAACGTATGTGTCACGCAACTGAAGATCCCCAAATAATGGAGGAACGCTCGTGTAGTCGCGTTACTGAAACCTGGCAAGGAACCGACTGACCCTAAGAACTTCAGGACTGTGTCCCTTCTGTGCCAACGCTTTAAACTGCAGGAACGACTGATTCTAAACCGAACAGTGGAGATCTTGGATGCCAATATTACCAAACAGCAGGCCGGCTTTCGTCCAGGGAAATCATGCTGTGGCCAAATCCTCAACCTACCTCAGCACATAGAGGATGGTTTTCAGAGAAGGAAGATTACTTGAGTTACGTTCATCGATTTGACAGCCACTTATGACACTGCCAACCACAGGAGGCTGTTAAGAAAGATTTATGAGACAACAAAAGACTATAGGCTCACTATGGTCATCGGTCTATTCCTCCAGAACAGGAGATTTTATGTTTCACTCCAAAACAAGAATAGCAGATGGAGGGTCCAGAAGAATGAACTGCTGCAAGGCAGTGTCCTGTCCCCACTCTTGTACAACGTGCACACGAACGACCAGCCGATTCCTGACAATATAAGGCAAATCATCTATGCTGATGATACAGCTGTGGCAGCCCAGGGCACCGAGTTTACCGCAGTGGAGGAGAAGTTGGAGCTCGCCCTTGAGGAACTGGAAATCTATTACCAGAAAAACCACCTAAAGTCGAATCCCAGCAAGACTCAGGTCTGCGCCTTCCACCTGAAAAACAAAGAAGCACGACGGGAGCTCGAGATACATTGGCGAGGCGAACAGACGCCCAGATACCTGGGCATGACCCTGGACCGTAACTCTGCCCTTCAAACAACACTGCATTAATACTGAAGGCAAAGTTAGTGCGCGTAATAACATATTGCGAAAACTAACAGGAACAGCATGGGGAGCTCAACCAGAAACGCTCAGAAGCTCGGCATTGGCGCTCTGTGTCTACTGCGGAATACGCCGCACCGGTTTGGTTTTTATTTGGTCGCTATCAACGAGACAGCAAGAATCGTGACAGGCTGCCTAAAGCCAACTCGAGGTAATAGTTTGTACCCACTTATTGGCGTGCACCCCCATCTGTTCGAAGAGCCGTCGCCACGGATGCTGAAAGGACAAAACAGGAAACCGATGCTAGCCATCCTCTGCACTAACACTAGCCAGCCGGTCGATGCCTAAGATCAAGGAAGAGCTTCAAGGCAAGATCACACACACTCGAGGGGTCCATAGAAAATAACCGTATCACTAGGTGGACCCAACAGCTAACTACTCGGGAACCTCCAAGAGAAAAAATGGCCCTAGGCAAACTCCTCCCTTTCGCGGTATGGAAATCTCTAAATCGGCTCAGGTCAGGAGTGGCAAGGTGCAAGACAAATCTGTTGAGGTGGGGAATGTCCGAGAACGACGATGTGTGGTGTGCGTGTGGTCAGCCCCAGGATATGTGGTCAGCCCCAGCACGAAGACTTAATTTCATGTAACGACAAGGCTTTTGCAGCCAATATTTTTTGGAAAGATGTCGTTTGAGCCGGACACGGAAAGTAAGTAAGTACCATGTATCACCTGGGGGAGAGGGGCGGGGGGTCTTAAAAAGTTGCTAAAAAACATCACGTGATTAATGGACGACTCCTAAACATAATAAAGTCGGGGCACAGCCTGAATATATAAATCTTTTTAGGACTACCATAAACAAATCTCATGTGAAATTTGTCAAACATTTTATAGCTTTCAGTCCACTTTCATGGATGTGTTGACGATGTTGTTGAATGCCATGAAAGTAGACTTAAAGCTATAAAAGAACTGACAAATATCACATGAGATTTGTTTTTGGTAGCCCTAAAAAGACTAATTAGTATTATAGAGCTCCGGAAAGGTTGAATATATTTAAGAGGGTAGATTGAAAAGTTTCCGGAATGTGCCTGACTTGCTTCACAAGATTGCCTAGTAAACAAAAACTGAACGACGAACCTGTGAAATTTTCAGACAGGTTCGTCGTTCAGTTTTTGTTTATTAGGCAATCTTGTGAAGCAAGTCAGGCACTTTGCGAAGTCAGGCACATTCCGGAAACTTTTCAATCTACCCTCGTATATATTCATCCTATGTTCCGAAAACATTTGTAGTAAGAACTAGAAATGTAACACTATTTTTTACCCAGGTTCTTCGGTTAACAATATTTCGGCTCTCGCTGCTTGTTCGTGGACATATTTATAAGTTTTTTCTCTCTTCTTCCATTTCTTTTTTAAGAGTTTGGAGTCGATTGTATTGAGTCGAATGCCTGAACCCCTGCTGTATTTTTCTAAGACTTTTGGATCAATTTTAGGTCTTGGTGGGTATCTTTGTTTTCTAATTTCGCTCCGCGACTGTTCTTCACGTTTGCGTCCCCATTGCCGTTTAGGAAGTTTAACAGTGTATGTGCATAGATCATGGTATTCCTTGATTTTTACATTCTCTTCGGGTTTGATGTCTGGTTTTGCTTCTTCGGGTTCAGTAAAATATCGAGTGGTTTTCTAAAAAGCCGAACATAATTTTTATAATTATTTTTACGCTATGTAAACTGTAATACGAGATTGTCTGTTAATATTGGTTAAATACCTTCTTGACGTCCATATCGTATAATAAAATAATCTTTAAATACAAGATATTTGTTGTATATTCAAATTTGTAGGTTACGTTGTCAAAAGCACATGTACGCTGTCAAAAGTGAAACTTCTATTCAATTTTTTTCCCACCAGTTTTCAAACGATGAAATTTGAATTTTATGTTAAAACTTTTTTCTATTTTGCGTCTGTAATGGACTCATAACAGCACTCATATGCGTGCGGTTATGGATCGCCGAGTGCGATTCAATTTTTTCTATATGTATCGGCAATTTTTTTATTTAGAAATGGCATAAAAGGGCGCAAAATAGAAAATATACTATAGAAATCTCATTTGTAAGGCGTTTTTCTGCACTTGTCCACTAGATCTTGGAAGCTCCAAACTTGGAAGCGTGCTGTAAAATCTCGCTTACTGAACTCGTTCTTTAATACACTATTACTATTATCTCGTCCTTTAATATACTATTACTATTATTATTATCGATATTTAATTCAGCTGTGGCAGCTTGTAATAGTGTTTGTAACAGTGTTTGGACTTCTTTGGCATGCGGTTCTCAACTTTTCGATCTAGAGCCCTTAGACTTACATGTTCATGAACTCTGTGTTTATTTGTAATATAAGTTTTGTCAAGTATATTTATAAGTAAGTATGTATTGTTATTTTTATTTTATTGTAAATTATTATTATTATTACTAATTTTAATTACTGGATAACAGGATGATGGCCAATTAATAAAGCACCATACGCAAACAAAACTATCAAGCTTGTTGTAGACAAACCTATAAAGGACATCAAAGGCAAATAACACATAACACCAAGACAACACAATCGAAATGTTTTTGACTTGAAATACTACTACTCTACTACGTAGTTTTTCTTTCTTAGCATACCATTTCGTGTTTTAGTGCTTCCAGCCAGGGGATTTTGGCAACGAGGCTATTCCGGTCTTTGCTACCGAGTTTTTTCATTGATATATTTGCATTGATCCATTTGTGAGCATCATTTAAGGCTGATTCTGATCGTTGTTCGAGGATGTTTCAATACCGATATGCGTATATCGGTATTGATAAATGATATGTCATCCGCGAAGATGCAAGCCCTGTAGGTATTAACATTGACTGACAAGTCGTTTATTTAGATAACGAACAATATGGGACCCAATATTGACCCTTGGGGAACCCCAAGCTTCAGACTATTTTCTTGTGACTCTGTCTTCTTCCAATCGACTATTCCATGTCTCTTATTAGGTATAAATTTCTCTGTTAGTATCTGTTGGTTTACGTAGTCAAAAGCTTCGCTTAAGTCTAGGCAGGAGATCATTGCTTCTTTTCTATCTTCGAAGGTTTCGAGTATCGATTCCACGACTTCTATAAGTGCTGTTTCTGTAGATTTATTTTCACTAAAGCCATGTTGAGCCGAGCATAGAATATTGTTCTTCTATATTTGCATTGATCCATTTGTGAGCATCATTTAAGGCTGATTCTGATCGTTGTTCGAGGATGTTTCAATACCGATATGCGTATATCGGTATTGATAAATGATATGTCATCCGCGAAGATGCAAGCCCTGTAGGTATTAACATTGACTGACAAGTCGTTTATTTAGATAACGAACAATATGGGACCCAATATTGACCCTTGGGGAACCCCAAGCTTCAGACTATTTTCTTGTGACTCTGTCTTCTTCCAATCGACTATTCCATGTCTCTTATTAGGTATAAATTTCTCTGTTAGTATCTGTTGGTTTACGTAGTCAAAAGCTTCGCTTAAGTCTAGGCAGGAGATCATTGCTTCTTTTCTATCTTCGAAGGTTTCGAGTATCGATTCCACGACTTCTATAAGTGCTGTTTCTGTAGATTTATTTTCACTAAAGCCATGTTGAGCCGAGCATAGAATATTGTTCTTCTATATTTGCATTGATCCATTTGTGAGCATCATTTAAGGCTGATTCTGATCGTTGTTCGAGGATGTTTCAATACCGATATGCGTATATCGGTATTGATAAATGATATGTCATCCGCGAAGATGCAAGCCCTGTAGGTATTAACATTGACTGACAAGTCGTTTATTTAGATAACGAACAATATGGGACCCAATATTGACCCTTGGGGAACCCCAAGCTTCAGACTATTTTCTTGTGACTCTGTCTTCTTCCAATCGACTATTCCATGTCTCTTATTAGGTATAAATTTCTCTGTTAGTATCTGTTGGTTTACGTAGTCAAAAGCTTCGCTTAAGTCTAGGCAGGAGATCATTGCTTCTTTTCTATCTTCGAAGGTTTCGAGTATCGATTCCACGACTTCTATAAGTGCTGTTTCTGTAGATTTATTTTCACTAAAGCCATGTTGAGCCGAGCATAGAATATTGTTCTTCTATATTTGCATTGATCCATTTGTGAGCATCATTTAAGGCTGATTCTGATCGTTGTTCGAGGATGTTTCAATACCGATATGCGTATATCGGTATTGATAAATGATATGTCATCCGCGAAGATGCAAGCCCTGTAGGTATTAACATTGACTGACAAGTCGTTTATTTAGATAACGAACAATATGGGACCCAATATTGACCCTTGGGGAACCCCAAGCTTCAGACTATTTTCTTGTGACTCTGTCTTCTTCCAATCGACTATTCCATGTCTCTTATTAGGTATAAATTTCTCTGTTAGTATCTGTTGGTTTACGTAGTCAAAAGCTTCGCTTAAGTCTAGGCAGGAGATCATTGCTTCTTTTCTATCTTCGAAGGTTTCGAGTATCGATTCCACGACTTCTATAAGTGCTGTTTCTGTAGATTTATTTTCACTAAAGCCATGTTGAGCCGAGCATAGAATATTGTTCTTCTATATTTGCATTGATCCATTTGTGAGCATCATTTAAGGCTGATTCTGATCGTTGTTCGAGGATGTTTCAATACCGATATGCGTATATCGGTATTGATAAATGATATGTCATCCGCGAAGATGCAAGCCCTGTAGGTATTAACATTGACTGACAAGTCGTTTATTTAGATAACGAACAATATGGGACCCAATATTGACCCTTGGGGAACCCCAAGCTTCAGACTATTTTCTTGTGACTCTGTCTTCTTCCAATCGACTATTCCATGTCTCTTATTAGGTATAAATTTCTCTGTTAGTATCTGTTGGTTTACGTAGTCAAAAGCTTCGCTTAAGTCTAGGCAGGAGATCATTGCTTCTTTTCTATCTTCGAAGGTTTCGAGTATCGATTCCACGACTTCTATAAGTGCTGTTTCTGTAGATTTATTTTCACTAAAGCCATGTTGAGCCGAGCATAGAATATTGTTCTTCTATATTTGCATTGATCCATTTGTGAGCATCATTTAAGGCTGATTCTGATCGTTGTTCGAGGATGTTTCAATACCGATATGCGTATATCGGTATTGATAAATGATATGTCATCCGCGAAGATGCAAGCCCTGTAGGTATTAACATTGACTGACAAGTCGTTTATATAGATAACGAACAATATGGGACCCAATATTGACCCTTGGGGAACCCCAAGCTTCAGACTATTTTCTTGTGACTCTGTCTTCTTCCAATCGACTATTCCATGTCTCTTATTAGGTAGAAATTTCTCTGTTAGTATCTGTTGGTTTACGCAGTCAAAAGCTTCGCTTAGGTCTAGGCAGGATATCATTGCTTCTTTTCTAACTTCGAAGGTTTCGAGTATCGATTCCACGACTTCTATAAGTGCTGTTTCTGTAGATTTATTTTCACTAAAGCCATGTTGAGCCGAGCATAGAATATTGTTCTTTACAAGGAAACGATTTTTTAATAGGGATTCAATAATTTTTCACACAACTGGCCAATTTTAAAGAATCAAAATCGGCGTAAAGTTATTGCAGACATACGGGTTGCCTTTCATGTGGATAGGTATGGCGATTTTTAGTTTTGTTGGAAAGATTCGTCAAAGGATATATAATATCTGCCACATATATCGTAAATAATAAGTCTATGCTTATTTCTTATTGATTGGAGAACGGTAAAAACATCATCATCATCATCACGGTCAGAACATCACATTTAGCATGTTTATAAAATGAAGAGCGGACTATTATTGTAATCAATTTTCATTAACAATGAACACTTCGTATTCGCTCTGTGTATAACCGCGCTTAGCGCCACCCGTGGTCAAAAAGACAACTTCGTCTGCAATAATAGTGGATAAAAACAACAGGCAAAAGGAAAAAATATTAATTTAATGTAATACAATATATACACTAAGATAAATAAAATATTAAACTAAAATACTAAAACAAAATACACTATCTCGCATTTCCGACTGATTTCTCGCTGTCATAACTTTTGAACGACTCACCACAGAGACTTCTAGTCTTCACCAATCGGGAAGCTTTCGGTTAAGAAATACCATCGACTCGGGAAGTCTAGAAACGACGAAATGCAAGAAAATCGTTTTTTTCAAAATCGTTATTTTTTGAGTCACAGCAAAATTTAAAAACGTACACAGATGTAACGATTACAGATGTGTAAATTATATTTTGCTAGCTCTTTTGGTTCACTTTCACCTGCAAAAATTGAAGAAATTTTTTGAAATTTCGGCGCTCTAGTGGAGATCTCGGAAAGTCGTGAATTTCCCGCGGACAATCTTAGCGTATCCATAGGAAAATGACCTTCTGAAAATGATGCCGCAATCCGTTTTGAATTATTTGCAACCGTTTTCGAGATATCTACTTAGCAATTCCAGAATCGGGTAAATTTCAGTTTGAAATTTATCGACGATTTATTGAATATTTCCGGACAATTTACAGATCGACTTATTCGTCTTGTCGTGTAGTTCCTGTGTTCTTTACCGTTTTCGAAAAAATCGAAAAAAAAACGAAAAAGTATGTATTTTTCCAACGAAATGATGGAAATTTTTTGTCGAAAATTTCATTGCAAATTTTTTTCGTAATTTTTTTTTGGTTACAAGAAGAAAATCGAAGTGCTGAAAACGGTTTTCCACTTTATTTCGCTCTAAAAATACAAATAAACAAATTTTATATATTTGCTTGCTGTACACAATCACACATTTCCTACTGATTTGACGCTGTCATAACTTTTGAACCGCTCACCACAGAGACTTCTAGTCTTCACCAATCAATACAGCGTCTCAAAATTAGTCGGAGAACGTATATAATATTCCCTGGGAAGCTTTTAGTTAAGAAATATGGCACAACACATGGTAAATTTATAAAATATGTAAAAATTAACTAGTGAATAAGACATTACAACTTACAAGTTACAAACAGACATCTAAGTAGATATAAAATTGTTATATTAAAAGATCTAGTTCAGCTATCCACTCAAGATTTGATTGTGTGGTGTGGAAGAAGTCCCTCAAATCTCATTGATATGCTCTCAGTTCACACTCTGTCACTATGTGGCCAATTGTTTGGTTTGGATCGCGCTAGTCGCAGCCTGGGTTGGATCGTTTTCCCCATTTATGGAGGTTATGGGCACACACACCGTGTCCTGTTCTGATACGGTTTAAGTTCTTCCATATATGTCGTGGTTGGTCGATGCCATCGGGTTTTACGACTAAGTCAATGAGATTTCGTACATCGGGTAGGGCATTTGCAGTCCAGAGAGTCTAGTTGATGTTGAAGTTATTGGCTGTCAGTTGTTGTGCTGATAAAATTGGCGGTTTCCTAGATCAAAGCCGGTTTATTGTCAGATCTGGGATATCCTCATGGATAGGGAGTAGTGTGTTATTAATTATTTTCTTATATTCTTTTATTAGGGCGTCTTGTTTTCTTAGGGCAGGTGGAGGTATGTAGCTTAGTGTTGGCTCCATTAATATGGAGTAGTTCTGATGCAGCCACTAATCGTTCTCATTGCTATATTAAGCTGAGTGTCCACTTTCTTGGTATGTGCGCTGTGCATCCATACCGGTGCACAGTACTCGGCCGCAGAATACACCAAACTAAGTGCAGATGTTCGTAATGTATTTGCCGATGCCCCCACAGCTAGTGCCATATGGTCTCTGGATAATGTTACTTCAGGTACTTATTGTTTGCGCTGTTGTTTCAAGATTTTTTTTTGAGTTCTATCTAAGATTACCCCGAGATACTTTGGATACCGTTGATAGGGTAACACTATTATTCATTTTGACTTCTAATTCATAATTTGCCTTATTGTTATTCAGGTGGAAGCAGCTGACTTTAGTTTTATTTAGGTTTGGTATTAACCGCCACTTGGTAAAATATTTCTACAGTTTGTTGAGGTCGTTGGTCAACGTGTTTTCGCTGGGTTCAAATTGTTTGTGTTGTACAGCTAAGGCTAGATCGTCAGCGTACCCAAACTTAATCGCGTCGGTTTTAGGCAAATCTGAAATATAGAGATTGAAAAACATCGGGGCCAAAACTGAGCCTTGAGGCAATACCTTGTTGAGTTTTCTCTGTTTGCTTAAGTTATTACCGTGGATTACTTGGAAGTGTCTGTCAGAAAGCATGTGGTTTATCAGTCGCAGCGTTGTATGACAAGGAACTTGTTCAGCCAGCTTGTATAGAAGACCTTCTTTCCATACTGCGTCGTAAGCAGCTGTTAGGTCCACGAAAGCTGAAGGAGTCCTGAAGTCATGCGAGGAGCAGTACCAGGATACCAGGGTTTCCGGGGGGGCACTTGTCAAGTTAACCCAGCTGTGCTTGCTACGCCCCCTAAAAAGGTCCACGAAAGCTACAGCTGTCTTCGGATGTTTCAGGAAACCCGCTTCAATATGTGTAGTTAGGCTTAGAACTTGATCTGCACAGTTTCGATTAGGTCTGAACCTGAAAATATCGGACCGAGTCTCCAAATTTGCCAGCTTTATGTGGAAGGACTGAGCAGAGAAAAATGTCCAACTAATAAAGCATCATACGCAAACAAAACTATCTAGCATGTTGTAGACAAACCTATAAAGGCCATCAAAGGCAAATAACACTTAACACCAAGACAAGACAATCAAAATGTTTCTGACTTGAAAATGCTTATTTCTTATTGATTGGAGAACAGTAAAACCATCATCATCATCATGGTCAGAACATTACATTTAACATGTTTATAAAATGAAGTGAGGATTGGGCCCTCAAGTCTCAAGGGCACACAATAATTGTATTATTGTAATAAATTTTCATTAACAATGAACACTTCGTATACGCTCCGTGCATAACCGCGCCTTGCGCCACCTATTTATGAACTATTATCGTCGCCAATATTAGTTTGTAAAAACAACAGGCAAAAACAAAAAGTAATTAACTTAATAAAACATATAATATATATATATATATATATATATATATATATATATATATATATATATATATATATATATATATATATATATATATATATATATATATTATATGTTACACTAAAATACACTATCTCGCATTTCCGGGAGATTTCACACTGGCATAACTTTTGAACGGCTTACCACATAGGCTTCTACTCTTCATCAATCGATTCAGCGTTCCAAATTTAATCGAAAAACGTATATAATATACCCTTGGAAGCTTTCAGTTAAGAAATACCAACGACTCGGAAAGTCTAGACCGCGGAAATGACGAAATGCAAGAAAATCGTTTTTTTCAAAATCGTTATTTTTTGAGCCACAGCAAAATTTAAAAACGTTTCTAAAAGCATTTTTGCTGCTGATTACAGATATGCAAATTATATTTTGCTAGCTCCTTCGGTTCACTTTCGTCTGCAAAAATTGAAGAAATTTTTATGTAATTTTGGCGCTCTAGTGGAGATCTCGGAAAGTCGTGTATTTCACGCAGACAATTTTAGTGTATCCATAGGAAAATGACCTTCTGAAAACGATGCCGCAATCCGTTTTTATATATCTGCAACCTTTTCCGAGATATCTACTTAGCAAATCGAGAATCGGGTAAATTTAAATTTGAAATTTATCGACGAATTATTGAATATTTCCGGTCAATTTACACATCGGCTTGTTTGTCTTCTCGCGTAGTTTCTGTGGGTCCACAATGATTTCGCTGCTCTTTACCGTTTTCGAAAAAATCGAAAAAAACCGAAAAAGCATGTATTTTTCGAACG
Organism: Phosphuga atrata; assembly: GCA_944588485.1. Lineage (NCBI taxonomy): Eukaryota > Metazoa > Arthropoda > Insecta > Coleoptera > Silphidae > Phosphuga > Phosphuga atrata. The sequence goes on along the minus strand of OX155899.1, from coordinate 2,537,120 downwards.
AAATGATTTGAATTTTTTGTCGAAATTTTATTTGTAAATTTTTTTCCTGATTTTTTTTTTTACACAAAGGAAATCGAAGTGCTGAAAACGATTTTCTAGTTCATTTCACTCTAAAGTTACAAATAAAAAAAAAATTATATATTTTTTCGCAGTATACAATAACACATTTCCTACTGATTTGACGCTGTCATAACTTTTGAACCGCTCACCACAGAGACTTGTAGTCTTCACCAATCGATTCAGCGTCCCAAAGTTAGTTGGATTACGTATATAATATTCCCTGGGAAGCTTTCAGTTAAGAAATACCATCGACTCGGGAAGTCTAGACGCGGAAACGCGGAAACGACGAGATGTGAGAAAATCGATTTTTTAAAAATAGTTATTTTCACAGCAAAAATTAGTCACAGCAAAATTTAAAAACTTTTCTGAAAGCATTTTTGCTGCTGATTACAGATATGCAAATTATAGTACGCTAGCTCTTTCGGTTCACTTTCACTGGCAAAAATTGAAGAAATTTTTATGTAATTTCGGCGCTCTAGTGGAGATCTCGGAAAGTCATGAATTTCCCGCGGATAATCTTCGTGTATCCATAGGAAAATGGCCTTCTGAAATCGATGCCGCAATCCGTTTTTAATTATCTGCAACAGTTTCCGAGATATATACTTAGCAAATCGAGAATCGGGTAAATTTCAATTTGAAATTTATCGACGAATTATTGAATATTTCCGGACAATTTACACATCGACTTGTTTGTCTTCTCGTGTAGTTTCTGTGTGTCCAAAATTATTTCGCTGTTTTCGAAAAAATCGAGAAAAACCGAAGAAGCATGTATTTTTCAAACGAAATGACGGAAAATTTTTACGCTACCAATGAATTTAAAACAAAAAAATTACATTATTAACTATATCGATATATTGAGCCCTACTCCGTACAAGAGTACTACACACACATAAAATCGCCAATTTTCAAATTTGAATTTAATATAATAATTAAGAGAATCGGATGAGGAACCTGCAATTTAAGAAAGGACTTGACGCTGAGTTCATATAACGTAACAACGAGGTGATGAAAGTAGTGATGCTGAGATTGTCCTAATTTTTGGCGAAAATTGCCAAAAGCCATAAAATTGATAGCTACATTAAGCAGTTTGAAGGAACCACTTCAATACCTACTCATTGACATCCCATACTCCATAGAAGATTATTATATAGGAGTAAAGCCTACTAGAGTTAAAAGCTAACCGAAAAGTTCATTTAGCTTACAAATGCTTCACACTATGTTGTTGTTTTACTCTGTAGTTTAAATAATGAAATAAATAATTGAAATAATTGATTGATTAATTAGACAGATAGACGAGGTTAAACAGATAAGACTGGACGGACAAGACTGTTGTCTGGACTAATTCTGCAGTTTAGCAAAATGTGCTAGAGGATATAACCGCCAAAAGCGGCCAAAGAAATAAAATTATAGTCGTGATGCTAAGGTCAGAAGCGGACTGGATTGCAATAATCATTGGTATTATAAACCAAAAGGAAGCAGAGGAACGAAGAAAACGGAACGAAAACAGAACCTAGGGAAAATGCACAAAACACAAAGAACACGGAGGTTACCTGAACCACTAATCACCACCCGTGGATGGGGGACGTAAGGCTACTTGTTAAGAGCAAATAAGTTTATTTTATTTTTATTTTAAAAACTATTTCCTTTGCAAAGTTTATTCTAAAGTAGGTAAATAATAATTGCATCAAGATTATCTTCAGCCGATCAGTAGATTGCCAACATCTGGTCGGTAGGGTAGTAGATATTTGTTGAATGCGTTTGGAGTTTGTTTATGGCCGCTACGCATCTGAAAGACCATTTGTAATCACTAATCCTTTGTAAGTGTTGTTGTGTGTTTAAGGTTTATTATTTTGTAATAGCTTATATTTGTGTCATTTCACACTTTGCAAGCGATCAATTTATTGTTTTTTTTTCTCTAGTAGCATCGGACCTCTGTTTAAAGTTTATTAGAATAAGTATTTAAATTTTGGGTAGTTTTAAGATTAGCCATAGAAATTACCACGTGCACTTCGGGTTGGAATTCTTCTATGTTCAGTGTGGGCAGGCAAATGTGAGGTGGGATTGAGTTTTCCTGGTTTTAACAATATTTAATCACACCCAGATCAATTGTAACCCTTTTGCCAAAAACACACCAAGAAGATTCCAAACTCCGGCAGTGCACGTCGTCACAAGTGCTAAAAATAGAGGTAAACAATAAATACATGTTTATCGAGGCGTGCAAGTTTTATTTGCCCAAACATATAATTTCCAGTGCCGATCAAATCTATTGGCAACCCTGAATTAACCGCCTTAGGTTTGATCACGCGAACGTTTGTCCAAAGACAAACAACCACCGCGACTCAACACTACTGTTAGTTCCAACTAGAATGGAACTAGAATTTAAACCAAAACCCTAATTTTAAATTTATCGACGAATTATAGAATATTTCCGGACAATTTACACATCGACTTGTTCGTCTTGTCGTGTAGTTTTTATGTGCCCAAAATGATTTCGTTGCTCTTTACCCTTTTCGAAAAAATCGAAAAAAAAACGAAAAAAGCATGTATTTTTGGAACGAAATGATTGGGAATTTTTTTTGCAAACTTTTTTCATGGTTTTTTTTGGTTACACGAAGGAAATCGAAGTGTTGAAAATGGTATTCCAGTTTATTTCGCTCTAAAGTTACAAATAAACCAATATTTTTATCGCTGTACACAATTACACATTTCCTACCGATTTGACGCTGTCATAACATTTGAACCGCTCACCACGGAGACTTCTAGTCTTCAACAATCGATTCAGCGTCCCAAATTTAGTAGGTGAACGTATATAATATTCCCTGGGAAGCTTTCAGTTAAGAAATACCATCGACTCGAGAAGTCTAGACCGCGGAAACGACAAAATGCGAGAAAATCGATTTTTTCGAAACCGTTATTTTTTGGGTTACGGCAAAATTAAAAAAGCTTATGAAAGAATTTTTGTTGCTGATTACAGATATGCAAATTATATTTCGCTAGCTCTTCCAGTTCACTTTCGCTTGCAAAAATTGAAGAAATTTTTATGAAATTTCGGCGCTCTAGCGGAGATCTCGGAAAGTCGTGAATTTCTCGCGGACAATTTTAGTGTATCCATAGGAAAATGACCTTCTGAAAACGATGCCGCAATCCGTTTTTAATTATCTGCAACCGTTTCCCAGATATCTACTTAGCAAATCGAGAATCGGGTAAATTTCAGTTTGAAATTTATCGACGAATTATTGATTATTTCCGGACAATTTACACATCGACTTGTTCATCTTGTCGTATAGCTTCTGTGTGCCCAAAATGATTTCGCTGCTCTTTACCGTTTTCGAAAAAAAAAACTGAAAAAGAATTTATTTTTCGAACAAAATGATGGAAAATTTTTGTCTAAAATTTTGTTGCAAATTTTTTTGGTGATTTTTTTGGTTACACGAAGGAAATGGAAGTGCTGAAAATGGTTTTCTAGTTTATTTTGCTCTAAAGTTTGAAATAAACAAATTTTATATTTTTTTCGCTATACACACGCTAATCACACATTTCCTACTGATTTGAAGCTGTCATAACTTTTGAACCACTCAACACGGAGACTTCTAGTCTTCACCAATCGATTCAGCGTCCCACAATTAGTCGGATAACGTATATAATATTCCCTGGAAAGCTTTCAGTTAAGAAATACCATCGACTCGGGAAGTCTAGACCGCCGAAACGACGAAATGCGAGAAAATCGATTTTTTCAAAATCGTTATTGTTGCAGTCACAGCAAAATTTAAAAACGTTTCTGAAAGCATTTTTGCTGCTGATTGCAGATATGCAAATTATATTTCGCTAGCTCTTTCAGTTCACTTTCGCTTGCAAAAATTGAAGACATTTTTATGAAATTTCGGCGCTTTAGTGGAGATCTCGGAAAGTCGTGAATATCCCGCGGACAATCTTAGTGTATCCATAGGAAAATGACCTTCTGAAAACGATGCCGTATTCCGTTTTTAATTATCTGCAACCGTTTCCGATATATCTACTTAGCAAATCGAGAATCGGGTAAATTTCAGTTTGAAATATATCAATTAAGGAAATGCAGAAATTTGTCGACGAATTATTGAATATTTCCGGACAATTTATACATCGACTTGTTCGTCTTGTCGTATAGTTTTTGTGTGCCCAAAATGATTTCGCTGCTCTTTACCGTTTTCGAAAAATCGAAAAAAACCGAAAAAGCATGTATTTTTGGAACGAAATGATGCAAAATTTTTGTCGAAATTTTTTTTGCAAACTTTTTTCATGATTTGGTTTTGGTTACACGAAGGAAATCGAAGCTCTGAAAACGGTTTTCCTGTTTATTTCGCTCTAAAGTTACAAATAAACAAATTTTATATTTTTTTATCGCTGTACACAATCACACATTTCCTACTGATTTGACGCTGTCATAACTTTTGAACCACTCATTACAGAGACCTCTAGTCTTCACCAATCGATTCAGCGTCCCAAAATTAGTCGGAGAACTTATATAATATTCCCTGGGAAGCTTTCAGTTAAGAAATACCATAGACTCGGGAAGTCTAGACCGCGGAAACGACAAAATGCGAGAAAATCTATTTTTTCAAAAGCGTTGTTTTTTGAGTCACAGCAAAGTTTAAAAACGTTTCTGATAGGATTTTTGCTGCTTATTACAGATATGCCAATTATATTACGCTAACTCTTCCGGTTCACTTTCGCCTGCAAAAATTGAAGACATTTTTATGAAATTTTTATGAAATTTCTCTAGTGGACATCTCGGAAAGTCGTAAATTTCCCGTGGACATTCTTAGTGTACCTATAGGAAAATATCCTTCTGAAAACGATGCCGCAATCCATTTTTAATTACCTGCAACCGTTTCCGAGATATCTGCTTATCAAATCGAGAATTGGGTAAATTTCAGTTTGAAATTTATCGACGAATTATTGAATTTTTCCGGACAATTTACACATCGACCTGTTCGTATTGTCGTATAGTTTTTCTGTACCCAAAATGATTTCGCTGCTTCTTACTGCTTTCGAAAAAATCGGAAAAATAAAAAAGCATTTATTTTTCGAACGAAATGATGGAAAAATTTTGGCGAAAATTTTTTTGCAAATTTTTTTCGTGATTTTTGTTGGTTACACGAAGGAACTCGAAGTGCTGAAAACGGTTTTCCAGTTTGTTTCGCTCTAAAGTTAAAAATAAACAAATATAATTTTTTTTTCGCTGTAGGGGAGACTGGGGCTGGTTGTGACATTTTTTTTATAAAGTGTCACCATTTTTTGTTTTTTTGATTGGTTTACCTGAATATAGGTTCGTTTGATTAGGTAACTATTGAGGATTTCAATTTAAAAACAATTTTAGGTACTAGGCTATTAGAAATGACACAAATGAATTAATTCTGGGAAAAAAGCCGTATAACTTCTAACTCCGCGGCAGGGGCTGGTTGTTACACTGCAAGGGGCAAAATGTTACAACAAAAAACAAACGTATTCTAAGACTTTTTATTAATAACAAGCACAGTTTATTTTCTGAATTTAAATCAAAAGTAAAATATGATTATATCTACAGTGTATTACAGTGCAGTCTTTTGTCTCATTGAAACAAAAATATGGTAACTTCTAAATTTTAACAAAATTAAAATCTAATTTTTTGGTCTTATGCCACATAAATATAAAATATAGGTAACTTCCTACCTAGAAGAAATTTATAAACCTCTTTATTAAACAAAAACTCGAAAAAGTATGAATTGAGAAAACATACATTATGCCTCACCAACAAAAAATAAATTAGCTATGCCTCTCTTAAAAAAATCAACCAGATCCTAGAAGCTAAATAAAGCAGTTCAGTCACTATAGTCTGAACAATCACTTTCGCAATTCATACATATGTGGGTTAGAATATTTCCCTTAGCAAATGTACAACACACTGTACCCATTCCTCACCAGCTCGACTCTGATCAAACGGTTAACAACATATCAGGCAAAAATAATCATCTTCCACACTTTCTTCGTCAGAGTCATGTAACACCTTCCTCTTTACAGCAATCTTTCCTTTTCCCTTAACTGATTTTCTTCCCCTAGCTGCATTTCCTTAATTATTTATCTTTCCTGGAAGAGTTTTCTTTCTTAGTTATCTTTTCTTTTTTAGATGTATTTTCGTCTTTCTTGCTCTGTTCCAGTGCCAATGCATTTTTCTCCAGGGAATCAGTTAAAATAGCTGATTTGTAGAAGTTTCTAGCAACTGCGTTAGTATAAATGTAGGTCTCGTTTTCTGCTACGGCATCTATTACTTCAGAAGCATCTTCGATAAACTCGGGAATAGGAGGTATAGCATTCTCTATTGAAGAATGTGGAGCAGGCGGAGATAGAGTCCCAGCGAAATGAATTGGAGTGTTCTGTGTTGTAACAGGGGTATTTTCTAGGTTTGAGCTAGCCGTTTGGAATATTGGTCTGTCAGTAACAAAAGCAGATAAGAAGTCATCATCTTGAAAGATATCTTTATTAAATGGTGCAATACCACTCAGTTTTTCTTTTATACGTCCTAATCCTACAAAAAACAACAAATTATGTAGCTCAACTTATACCAGTCGGCAAGAAGCACTACGGGGCAGGTACTGACAAATCACAACCTGCCCCGAGAAAATGTCACTTTTAGCCCCAACTCCAAAACTGAACTTTTAAGATTACGCAGTAAAAACGCAAATAAATATAAATGTATAAACGTGGATTCATTGCAAAGATAAAGCATATAAGGTATAAATATTATAACACAAACATGCATCACATTAATTCAAAACAGGTTGTAGACCAATATTTCTAAAACACGAAAAAGTTACAAACCTACGGTTTTGGCGGCACCATACACGAGTTCCACTTAGAAATACGCTAGCGTCCCTGGCTCGCGCGTTGTATCGGCCGATGGTGATGTGATCATTTCTCTCTTTGTAACGTCATTATAGCGTTCTCTGTTTAATCACCATTTCCGCTGTAACTACTTACCCCTGTCACAACCAGCCCCAGTCTCCCCTACACAATCACATATTTCCTACTGATTTGACGCTGTTATAACTTTTGAACCGCTCATCACATAGACTTCTAGTCTTCAACAATCGATTCAGCGTCCCAAAATTAGTCTTCACACAAACTGGCAAGTTCAAAACTCTCACCGAAGCTCTAAATGAAAACCTGATATCGATAATTGCACTACAAGAAACACGTTACCCAGACTAAATTGCGATCAATCCAAAAATCCCATCAATACCGAGGAACCCAATTACAGATACTCAGAATCGAGACTACTCAACAAAGATGAAATCAAACGTCACATTGCTCGACTCAAAAACAATAAGGCACCAGGAGTAGACTCTGTAGTTGCAGAACTTTGGAAATATGCCACTGAAGAAGCAGTTAAAATCTTGCAGAAGCAAAGAGAACAAATTTGGACAGAAGAAATCCTACCAGTAGATTGGAAAAGAGCCTTGATCCATCCATTACATAAGAAAGGCAACAGGAAAACGTCAACAATTATAGAGGAATATCTCTCTTACAGGTAACATATAAAATTTTCTTACTTGCTATCCTGGAGAGATTAGAAGCTGAAGTAGAGCATCAAATAGGCGAATACCAAGGGGGTTTCAGAAAGGATCGTTCAACAGATCCACAACGTCAAAACGATCATAAGATATTGCAATCTTAGGTGCAAACCGTACGTGTCGGTCTTCGTGGACTTTAAAAAGGTCTATGATTCAATAGACCGCGACGTCCTGCTGAAAATCCTCAACGAATTTGTGGTTGATCTGAAACTGCTGGCACTAATTAGAGCCATCCTATCTGAAACAAAATCCAAAGTAAAGTTCCTAGGATGTCTATCGGACTCTTTTGAAGTCGGGAACGGGAGTCAACAAGGTGACGGGCTCCAATGCTTTTCAACTGCGTTCTCGAAAGGATCACGAGGACCTGGCGAAGATAATTATTAGAAGCTAAGTATAGCCCTATGAGAATGGGAACAAAATCCAAGGGGATTGTTTGGGGTCACAAAGGGGATTGGAAAATATTAGTTTCGATGATATCTTTTTAGATTTAATTTTTTTTTGTACTTAACAGTTGGCAGCCTTATGTTTAGCAGATAAAAAGGGTGAGTTTCGCTTGCCAAGCCCGGCTTGGTTACAAGGTAGTCTAAGCGCTCGGAAACCTAAAATGAGGTAACCCAATGGTAATCAGAATATTGCCTTGTGAATTTATCTGGTTTATATGACAAAATTTGATTCTTGGTTATATATTCTCGAACAAAAATTTAGCCGAGGCCCTTTGGGGTGGACTCTGAAGCACCCCCCCCCCCCCCTCTTCCTTGGGTGCGCCATTAGACTTAATGTGAAAATTAGTGCGCGATAGTTAGAAAATTTGAGATTCATTACAAATAGATTGAAAGTAGGAGATTACCACTACGATATCTTCAAATCTGTCAGTAGCTACAATTACACGGAAATCTTCTGTTACTCTTTGGCACACCCCGCTGAAGAAGCGTGGTGTGAGCCGTTCGCTGCGTCAAAGCAAGTAACTGGAACGGTCAAGACCGATTTGTGTCAGGGGCTGAAGGCCAACAGATGTTATGAAAGAGTAAAGAAAATAAAGTTAGAATTTGTGTAATTACTACCTTATGAGGAGCCGACGAGATCTTCTTATCTTGGACTCTTCTTATCTTGGATCTGTTGGCCTTCAGCCCCTGACACAAATTGATCTTGACCGTTCCCGTTACTTGCTTTGACGCAGCGAACGGCTCACACCACGCTTCTTCAGCGGGGTGTGCCAAAGAGTAACAGAAGATTTCCGTGTAATTGTAGCTACTGACAGATTTGAAGATATCGTAGTGGTAATCTCCTACTTTCAATCTATTATTAATTTGCTTCAAACCATGACATCTCATTTCAAATTCATTACAATGTGAAAAATATATTATTACGACACAAAAAAAAGTTTATTCATTTTTATGGACATTTTCAAAACATTTAATACACAATGTCGGTCGATTAGGGACCTGTGAACGATATGTTGCAACTTTTCTTGCTTTTTTTGCAGCAATAGCACTACCTTCTTGAGCAGCTAGCTACATTCCAAGCATCGTTTTCTTGCGTTCGTTGCTGTTCCAGAGTACGTCCGAATAAAATGTTTTTCTTTGGTTTGTAGCTCCGGTTCTTCATTATTCAACAGGCTATGTATGAATGATTTTTTCTCGAAATTTCAACAAATCATATTGTTTTGTTCCCCATTTTTTATGAATATACCACGCATTTGAAATGGATGTTCCACAAAATAATTCTATAACGATTTTCTTATAACATTTGATAGTTTTACGTAAACAGTTATAATAGGATGTCAATCTGATAAATCTACCCCTTGCTTTCCATTGTTAAAATCGAAGACAGCATCAGGTTTTAGTCTTCAATCATAGCGCAAATAAGTTGGTTGCATGTTGTTAACATGGCCTTTTATCTGTCCATTTTAAGAATTTATCGCCTTGTCGATTTATCAAACTGGAAATGGTACCACGTCTTTGCTTTTGCTTCGCTTCAGGCGGCAGAAATTTTCTGTTAACTTTTACGGTACCATACAGGAAAGTACCACACTTTTGCAAAAGTTCTTCAACTAATGGTACACTTGTATAAAAACTGTCTGTAAATAGTGTACGTTCCGCATATAGCATATCGTCTACCAAACGCATTACTACGTCATGCGAATGTCCTCTGTTTATAACTTCGCAATTAACAGCATAAACTTCAATTATAGGTATAACCACCAGGAAGGCATAACTTATATATTTTTATTCCATATTTATGCCGCTTATATATTGTCGAAATCTAAGACGACCTCTCCACCTCATCCCCAACCACCAGAGCGGCTTCATGCCCAACAGATCCACCCAACACTCCATCCTCAACCTCACCTCCAGTCTAGCTATCTCCCACAACTCTGGTCAGGTCTCTGTCGCCCTCTTCCTAGATATACACCGCGCCTTTGACACCGTCTGGCACGACGGCTTGATCAAAAAAACTTATCCTCCTCCAATTCCCCTGGCCTCTAATTCGCCTCGTCCACAACTTCCTCAACTTTCGTTCCTGCCGGGTGAAGCATGGCGACTCACTCTCGCTGCCCTTCACTCCTGCCGCGGGTGTCCCCCAGGGCTCTGTCCTGTCTCCCCTCCTTTTCAACCTCTTCTGCCACGACATTCCCACCCCAACCTTGCCCGACTGCCATCTCCAGCAATTCGCTGATGATACCGTGGTCTGGGCCTCAAATCGCCTCCCTAAGGTAGCTGCTTCCCGCCTAAACTCCCACCTAAAAACCATGGAAGATTGGATGAGCCTCTGGCGCATCCAGATGAACCCTAAGAAATCCCAACTCGTCCCAACTCGTCCAAATCTAAGGCGCTTCCGCGCTCCCTTCCCCAACATTCGACTCCATGGCGAAATAATCAATCCTCAACCCTCCGCCACCTATCTAGACACCATCCTCCACAAATCTCTCCGTCAACCTACCAACACCTCCCGCTGCATCAACCTAATGCGCAAACGCTTTCGTCTTCTATACTGCCTCCGTAGTCGCCTCGGCGGCTGCTCCCCCAAAGTCCTCCTCTTCACCTACAAAACCTTCGTAAGACCAATCCTCGACTATCAAGTCTGCGCTCTTTCCCTCAGCCATGAATCCCACCTTCGCCGACTTCTGGCCTTCGCCGCATATTCCGCCTGCCCCCCAATTTTCCATCCTCCCTCCTGCCCGAAATCTCCAACATGGTACCATTCGACGTCCGCCTCTCCCGACTGCAAGGTCGCCTTTCCTCGAAAATTATATCAAATCAACCCCCAGTTCTCTCCATCTTCCAAAAACCCCCCGTCACGATTCGTCACAAAATCCCCAAACGCAAGATCCCCATCCCCTACCTCAGACTCCTATCTCATTGCACCACCGAACTCCCACCCGAGCTATCTTCCATCCTCAACTCTAATAAAGGAACATAAAATAAAGGAACATCCCAAACCTAAGCAATTGAAGGAAAAAAAAAAAGAAAAAAATCCTGGTTTGATAACGTTTCTAAATCTACTGATAATTTTCTTTAAAATATTTTTACATTTATTCAAACGATTTTTAGTATTTGCGGTACTATTGTCGCTAAAGTGTAAATATTTCAAAATGTTCAAAAAACGATCACATGTCATAGATTTTTTGTGTACATTGTATTGTTCGACCAATATAATCTCATTTCAAGAACTTGTGTAAAGCCCATGATGAGCAACATTCCATTTTTTTTTCATTTCCTGCATATTGATTATTTTCCAACACTGCTGATGTTTACTACAATTTATTGTCGCACTGTTGCGACTTTCAATCAATCAATCAATCAAATCATTTATTTCATTATTACAGGTAACAATACACTTAATGAAATATGTCAAAACAAAAGGAAATTCATAGAAACAGTAGAACAAATATAACAAATACATGTGTTCATAATCAATAAAAATGTGAATTCAAAATAACATTATGAATTGTTCCCTGAGGACAAAAATTCATCGAAATTGTAAGGTTCCATATCGTTTATATATGTGAATAGGTCTTTCTTTAACTTCTTGATATTGTCAATTTGTTTAATCTTCCTTGGTAGTCTGTTATAGATTCTCAAGATGCTGTTAGGAGGGCTCCTTTCAGTCATTAGAGCTCGGTATTATATCTTGTATTATGTGCCGTAGGTTTTATAAAAGCATCAAACAAATGTTTATGTTTAAATAGGAAAATTGTGCTTTCATATACGTATATACCCGTACAGGTTAGTATATTAGCTCTCTTAAAGTGCCCTCTGGGTAAATTAAGTAAAATGCGTAAAACTTGTTTTTGTACTCTGAATACTTTCTTTGTATGGATTCCAATTCCCCAGAACATGACACCAAATCTAATGTGCGAGTGAAAATTCGCAAAATACACTATTCTCAAGACATTTAGATCAACATATCTACTGAGGACTTTTATTGCGAACACTGCTCTATTGAGCTTTATTAAGATATTATTAATATGACAGGACCAGTCCAATGTCTCGTCGATGTGAATACCTAGAAGCCTGGCTGACTGTTGCACTTTAATTATTTCATCTCCAATTATGGTATCCTGTGGGTAGGTAGCTAAGCATCTTTTTGTTTTGAAAATAATTACCTTTATTTTCTGGTTATTTAAGATCAATCTATTCTCATTGAACCATGATAATAATGCCAACATCACCAGGTTCGCATTGTGGGTGATATCCTCTACATTCTTGTTTATTATTAGCACAGACGTATCATCAGCATAGTTAACCAATGAGTGTCGAGGAATGATTGGTAATTGGGCCAAATCATTGATGTAAATTGTGAAAAGTAAAGGGCCAATAGTACTTCCTTGCAGAATACCTCTATTAATCAACCGTGGAGTAGATTTCACTATACCGTATGGTGTTTCAAGTTTTGTAATAAGGATTCTATTGAATAAGAAGGATTCGAGCAAATCCAGTGCAACTCCACGAATTCCATAGTTGTAGAGTTTATCTTTTAATATTACATGGTTTACTAAGTCATAAGCCTTAGAAAGATCCACTAGCATTGCATATGGTATATTTTGTGCTTCCAGATTGTCCGTTATAGCTGATATAATTTCGTAGCATGCTGTGTCTATGCTTTTACCCTTGACAAAACCATGCTGTTGTTGGCTTATTATGTCATGCTTATTCATAAAAGAAAGTAATCTAACGCATAACAATTTTTCAAAAATCTTTGAAAACGATGTCAATATACTTATAGGCCTGTAGTTATTAATATCCGTATTATCACCAGTTTTGTAGATTGGGGTGATTAACGCCACTTTTAATGAATCCGGGAATACACCAAATTTAAAAGAGTTATTAATTATATAGAGCAACGGATTAAGTATTCTAGACAGCGCATTTTTTATAACAATACAAGGAATATCGTCGCTCCCCGCACTTTTTTTATTCTTCAAACTAATTATCGTATTGTATAGCTCCTCCTCAGTCACTGGTTTAAGAAAAATCGTATGACTATTACTTAATATCCTGTTCACATATTTTATCCTAGGTTGTACACTAGATAGGCTTTCGGCTTTATCAACAAAGAAATTGTTGATACGTGTAGCAATGGAATGTAGTTCCCCAGAGTTATCGCAGAATGAGGTATTTTTCTTTTTTATGCCTGTGATTTGTCGAACAATGTTCCATATTGTCTTCTGAATATTCTGTGCATTTTTAAGTTGCCTCTTAAAATTGTCTCTTTTCTAAGTAGTTTATTGTAAACCCTGCGTAGTCTATTGTAAGGTCGCTTATAATCACAGTTATAGTATGATATAGTTTGTAAAAATTCAAGATGCTTCTTCATGCTGTTTAATTGGGGATTTGAGAAAATCTGAGGCATTTTCCGTTTCATATTGATTTAAATAATGGGAATGCCTTATTAAACTGAGTAAAAAATATATTCGAAAAAACATACCATTGATAATTAATATCACAGCAATCACATAGAAGAAGATCGTCCCAGGACACGTTCTCCATAAGCTCCCTATGGTATCTCCTGTTATCATCACTGAAGGATCTAATTTGTTTATAATTCACTCTGGTATCCCTTTCCACAGCTAAACTAAGAATTTGGGCATAGTGATCTGATATAATATAATTCATTGTTTTAAAATTGTAGTCACATTTGATATTAACAATAATATTATCAATACATGTCCCGGTTTCTGGATGACTTACTGCGTTGGCTAAAGGGATTGCGTTGAATGATTGATGTAAAGACACAAATTGTTGGCTAAAGTTTGTTCTTGTTAAGATGTTTATATTGAAGTCACCTCCAATTATAAATTGTTTTCCTTCACGAGCAAGGATCAGTAGTAATTCATGAAGTTTATCCATGAAATCACAGGGTTATGTAGAACCCAAAAAAACTTTCTTAATGTAATTCAATGTCAGTCGAGGTGTTTGCCAGTGAAGTAGTTGTTTTTAAGAAAGTTTCTTAAAGAAAGATTATTATACGTTCTATACGCAATGATGTTAACTTTGTTAACGATATGTATAAAACAATTTCCTAGAAATTATAATCTATGAAGATAAGATACAAACACTAATGTTTAATTTGATCGAAAAATCAAAATCTTCTAACTCAACAAAATATATTTAAATAAATATATATATTAATAAACAATTGGAGCGGAACGAATTTAACGGGGCTCTGTATATTCCGACAATTATTAAAACATCTCCATTAAAAACGGTTTCAATTGAGGCACATTCAAAAATTTTCTGAACAGCAATGCGGTTAATATCACTCCTAGATTTAATGGATATGTCTTCCTTACTGTAGATAGCAACACCTCCATGTGCACCTTCCTGTCTGCAAAAATGCTCCGCTAAGTTAAAATTTTTCAATTTAGCGACTGCAAGTTGGGTTTCGCTCTGCCAGTGTTAGGAATTAGGAATTTACAGTTTTTGTTTTTTTCTAACGTGAAATCCAATTTGTCCATTTTGTTTCCAATAGACTGGGCATTTTGGTTCAATAGTTGGATAATTTGTGTGGTATTTTTCACTGATGCCTTATTCACTTCTTTAGTGTCGCTATTTCTATTTACGGTAGTTGTCTCGGTACTTTCGTTAAATTTATTTTTTACTCTGTGGATTTTGTTTTTTCCAGCCTTAGGAAAAAACGATTAACGCGGGTGTATTTCGGCCAGGTTTCCGGTAATTGTAACACTCCTAAGAAATCAAATGGTGCTGATAATTTGAAAGATGAGTATTCATCAGGTCGCTTTGACTCGAGCTTCTTGCACTTTACTTGCGTTATGTTTTTCCCCTGTAGGTAATTAGCCATATCGGTTTCTGTTACAGAAGGTTTTAAATTAGATATATGTAAATGAGCTAATCTATCAGCTGCCTTTATATACGTGGCTTCGGAATTCCCATATATAATCTTAGACTTCCTCCTGTTTTTATTTTTTTGTACTTTCCATTCTTCATTCATTGAATTTTTATCTAAGTTTTTATTTTTGTTCTTGCCTACTTCCATATCTCCCGTGACCTGCTCGCTATCGGTGTTTTCAGATATCTGTTGTAGTCCGTGAATTTTATCACACTGCTTTTTACGGGACCTTGTACCGGGCTCGAAGACCGACGTATCCTTTGTTGCTACGCACGGTAGATTTGTAGTTGATTCAATATTTATTGTAGAAGGAACCATCTTTAACAATTTTTCATTTTGGATTGTTAGTTCTTGAATTTTTTCAGTAAGTTGTATAATTTTCTCTTCAAAAATCACACTGAGAGAATCCGCTTGTTTTTTTACAACCGCTTCTATTAGATTTTGGAAATCGGGACTCGTCAGATATGATATAACTTTATCGTACCCTGATGATTGTTCTTCTGTAGGACTAGAACTAGCTACGTTAGACCTTAGTTCTCTTTTCATTTTAATTGTTTCCGTGGAAACTTAATAATTTAATTTAAATTAATATATCGAAATATTTAATTTAGCTTGTAAAAGCACAGCCTCACGCTGCGGCTGTTCAAACGTGACTTTCCTTCTCACTTTGGGAGGCGTATCTATTAGTTTCATCTATGATAATTTGCAATATATCGGTTAAAAATAATTTATGAAGAGAATATGGATCATCGCAATTTACCAACTGAATCGTCTAAATCGTCGAAAATTCAGCATCGGAAAGCAAGTCTTCGATACTAGCAATACTGATTTCTTCTGAAGAGGACGAAAGCAATCGCAGTCTCGTTCTCCTTGCGCATCTTGTAATTACTGACTCGTCAGTACTAATGTACAAATAAAAAGTACTAATGCCAGTAATATTCATTTTACAACCCCCAGGCCTTATTGCTGTTTGATAAAAAAAAGTATCATTATTATGAGACAGATGTTGGGATATAGCAAATTGTATTAAAAACCCATAAATTTATTTTGTGATGCATTCATGAATTATGTACAAACATAAATATTACTTACAATGTAAAATATTCTCCTAAATTAGTTATTAAATCTGAAAAACGATATGTGAATATGTCTCGCATAATATAACCAAATTTATTTGACAATTAATCTGTCAGGAATATATTTACTCATATATTTACGATGGCAACAATATATTTACCATAGCAACAATAATATCCATAGGCGTACACGTAAAATTTCATAAGATTAAGTCAGCGGTTTCCAACCTAGGAGGCGCGCCTCCCAGGGGAGGCGCGGACTATTGCCAGGGGAGGCGCCAACATTTTTTAATGAATTATTTTTTATACCATAATATCTACAAATGAATAAAACTTGATATATTAACGTAACAGTGAAAATTCAGTGCATAAATGTTCATTTTTTTACATTTACATATATTTAATTCCTATTAAAAAAATTATCTGGAGCGGAGAAATTTAAAAATGGCGCGCTTGCAAACACTCTGTTTCGGTAATACACAAAACGACCGCTAGTTGCATAAAACAATAACCTCAAATTTAAATGTCACTCGTGTCAACTGAAGCGTGTCGGCAGGGCGTGATATTGTTTTTTTAATTGTTTCTGACGTGATTTCTTCCTGAAAATAATCAATAACTAATAACTTCATTTTTTTTATTTAAACTATCATTGATTTTTATTTATATCAATAAAATATTTTTTAGACGAATGGATAAATTTTTTAGTGGTTACAAGAGAAAAGTCAACAATAATGAAGATACTGATGCTGATAGGTTAGGTTAGGTTTAAGTGGCAGCCAATGCTCACATAGGCCTCAGATGGGCCCGTTGTGTTACCACGGTACTTGCAGTACAACCCTCCTCAGGGGATTTTGTCAAACCATTTCGAGCCGTGGATGAACCTCATGAGAGTCTGCGCATCTAGTGATGCGAGGTCAGAGAGATCATCCAAGAAAGGTCGGCCTAAGAAGAGCAATCGTGTTGCGGTCAGAGAGGGGCATTGGCATAGGTAATGCTGAACACTCTCCTCTTCCTCCTCGTCCAGGCAGCCTCTGCAGTAGTCCCGCTTCGCTATGCCCAGTCTCTCAGCGTGCTTGCCAATGGGACAGTGTCCCGTGATGACTCCCACTGCCAGTCTGATATCGTTTCTTTTTAGAGAGACGATGTTGGTGCTTCTTTTCCTGTTTCGGTGAGGCCATATTTGCCTGGTTACCTCGCAGGTTTCTTCATCCCTCCACCTTCGCTGCGCTAGGTTCGAGGTTATTTTGGCTATGGTCTCCTTGCACGAGGCAAATGGAATACTAATATCCTGTAATATTTCGGTTGAGTGCAGGCTTGTGCCGTTCTTTGCAAGCTCACCCGCTTTTGCGTTACCTGAGATCCCGCTGTGGCTTGGTACCCACGTGAGTCTCACGTTTGTGTGTGCTGCGAGCTCATTCAGCTTTCTCCGACAGTCAGAGACCACTGCTGAGTTGGTGCACACGCTAGTAGCTGCCCGGAGAGCAGCTTGGCTATCGGTGTAAATGTGGATCTGTTCACCAGGGTCCCCATTTACCATCAGCCACTCTGCTGCCCCTTTTATGGCGGTTACCTCCGCCTGTAGAACGCTGCAGTAGTCTGGCAGGCGTAAGCTAATTCTGAGGTTGAGGTCGTTGGAGAAAACTCCGCTGCCTACTTTGTCCTCCCTCCGTGAGCCGTCTGTAAAGACCTGCGTGTGTCCTGCTGGTACCTCTTTCTTTTCCATCCACTCCTCTTTAGATGGTATGTGGTATGAGAAGTTGTTACCAAAAGGTGTTGCTAGACATCGGTCTATGTTTTTGGGCACCCCTTTAAATTCATTGATTATTCCGGCGTGTCCACGATACTCCGATGTCAACATTCGCACTGACTTTAGTCTAAGTGCTGTGGTAATGGCAAGTTGCTTGCCCATTAAATCGACCGGGGCTATGTCCAGGATTGTCTCCAAGGCTTTCGTAGGCGTCGTTATCATGGCTCCCGTTATCATGAGCGCCGCCATTCTCTGCACTTTTGTAAGCGCCATTTGATGGACTCTTTTATTAAGTGCCGGCCACCATATGAAAACGCCGTAGTAGAGCATTGGTGTAACTACGGCTCTGTATAGCCAGAAGGCAATCCTGGGGTTGAGGCCCCAAGATTTCCCCACCGCTCTCTTGCAAGAGTTCAGCGCCACCGTTGCTTTCCGTACTCTTTCGTTAATGTTGAGCTTCCATGATAACTTTCGGTCTAGTATGAGACCTAAGTACTTGGCGCTCTCCTTGATCGTTCAGTTCAGTGCCCTTTGGCATTGGGAGCCTGAATTCTGGGATGTTGTGTTTCCTTGTGAAAACGACTAGCTCGGTTTTCGCCGGGTTGACATCTACGCCACACCTTTTGCACCATTGCGCTAGTTTCGATAGGGCCCCTTCAACAAGTTGCGACATTGTATTGAGGTGTTTCCCTGAGGCCGCTATTGCTACGTCATCCGCATAGGCGACGACCCTGCAGCCGGATTTCCTAAGTTGGAGGAGCAGCTCATTTAGCGTGATGTTCCAAAGCAATGGTGAGAGGATGAGACTGATGAGACTGATGAGACTGATGCTGATACTAGTGGGAATAAAATCAAAAAAGTACAAGGAAGTAAAGATCCCAAGAAAAGACAATACAGTTCATCCTATTTATCATTAGGATTCACTAGTGTCATTATAGATGGCTTGGAAAAACCAATGTGTTTGTTGTGTTCGAAAGTTTTGGCTTCATATAGTATGAGACCATTCAAATTAAAACGCCACCATTAAACTCTACATCCTGAATACGTTGATAAGTCCATAAAATATTTTGAAAGAAAATTGGATGAGCTTAATACTCAAAAACAAACGTTCAAAAATATTCTTTCTGTATCACCAAATGCATTATTGGCTTCGTACCATGTCTCTTACCGAATCGCAAAATGTAAGAAACCACATACAATAGGAGAAAATCTAATTTTACCAGCAGCTATTGATATGGTTCGAATAATGTTCGGCGAATCATATGCAAAACAGTTGCAACAAATTCCGCTTGCTGATAATACTGTCGGAAGAAGAATCAATGATATATCTGAAGATATTTGCTATCAATTAGTTTCTCGGCTGCGTACTTCGAAATTCGCCATACAAGTAGATGAGGCAACTGATATAGCTAAAGATGCCCATTTAATTGCATATGTTCGATATGTTGTGGAAAATAATATATTAGAAGATATATTATTTTGCAAACCCATTCCTGGAAAGACCACATCCATTGAAATTTTTAATATAATGGACAGTTTTTTTGAAGAAAACGACATAACGTGGAGTAATTGTATTGGACTGTGTACTGACGGACCTCACTCAATGTCCGGACACAAAGCAGGTCTTCAAGCATTAGTTAAAAAGAAAGCACCACATGCTATCTGGACGCACTGTATGCTTCACAGAGCAGCTCTAGTGTCAAAAAATGTGAGCGAGGAACTTAACAACATTTTTACAAAAATTATAAAAATTATAAACTACATTAAGAACAGTCCTTTGAGATCTAGGCTGTTTGCAAAGTTGTGTGGCGATATGGAAGCTAATTATACCTCACTTCTGTATTTTTGTGAAGTTCGCTGGCTATCTCGTGCAAAAGCGATTCAAAGGGTATTTGAACTCAAAGAAGAAATAACAGCCTTTCTCGAAGAAAATCACCACGAAGAGGCACATTTGTGGACGAACGATAATTTCCTTGTTAAACTTGCCTATTTAGTTGAAATTTTTGGAAAATTGAGCAGTTTGAATAAATCAATGTAGGGATCACAAATGCATCCACTTGTTCAAAAAGACAAAGTAAAAGCTTTCATTAAAAAGTTGAAGTTAAGGAAGTCAAATTTACAAAAGAATGAGTTGGACATGTTTTCACTGTCAAAAGATTTCTGGGCCACAGCCAATATTGAAACAAGCAAGAATCTTTTTATTGAACACTTGGATGGTCTAGTGCTGCATTTCTCAAATTATTTTAAAGACCTTGATTTCTCAAAGTTTTTGTGGGTACAGAATCCATTTATCGACGATGAAAACGACAAATTTGAGCTGACAACCATTCAAAAGGAAAAACTTATAGAATTATCATGCGATAGCCTACTAAAACAAAAGTTTCAAAATGAAACCTTAATTCAATTTTGGGTGAATCTTAAAGGAGAGTATGAATCTTTGTATTGCAAAGCAATGCAAGTGCTTCTACCGTTTGTAACGTCGTATTTATGCGAAACGGGCTTTTCGGCACTGGCTGCAATAAAAACTAAATATCGCAACAGGTTAGTAGTCGAAAAAGAGATACGAGTGGCACTCTCCACATTGCCCCCAAGATTTGATAAGCTTTGTGCTAATAAACAACAACAACCGTCGCATTAAATTTTTATGCGATAGATGTAGTTGGTTTAATTGTTTAAAAAAACTTATATATAAAAATAAATATACACGTATTTGTATGTTATAACTAAACCTTGTTATTATTCTGTTAATTGTGGTTTTCAGTTTATTTTTGTAATAAAGTTTTTATTATTTAAAACGTGCCTTTATTATTTAATCTATTAAAAAAATAAACGGTAAGGGAAGCGCGGAAATTTTTTTTTTTGGGGAGGCGTAGTAACAAAAAGGTTGGAAACCGCTGGATTAAGTGAAAAATTGCAACACTTGAAAACGCCGCCCGATAAAACAAAATACCTAATTATGCGCCGGTTCCAACGTTGTTAAATAACGATACAACACCTATAGAAGCCATCTATAAAGAGTTTTCTGACGCAGACGAAACTAAGGAACGAGTAAATCCGTAAATAAATGATAAATATGTTATTTGCTTGATCAAAATTTTACAAACGTAAGAGAATTTAATAAATGATCATTAGCTTTCTACGGCTTATTTAGAATGATTAGATTTATTAATAGTAAGATTAAGGGATAGGATTATAAACTCAGCATTAAAGATTTCTAACTGTACTAGACAACTAGACTGTATAAGTAACATTTCATAAACTAACTACATAAACTACATAAAACTATTGCTACATGTAACTACATGTAACTACATAAAAAATTGAAAAACAGAAACGGTTGAAAGAAATGAATATTGTGTATTTAATTACATTATCCTATTCTTTATGAACTGGATGTGTTTGGGTACCCGAATATTAAGTTTCATCTGTTCCAACAAAAGTCTATAGTAGATCAAAGTATTCATTCGTTGTTCGCAAAGATATATAAAAGATATTTTATAATTTCTCCGGTTTAAGTTATCTATGTTATTACTATTATAAGAAACTTATTAAATCCCATTAGAATACCCAAGGAGTACATGAATAAACGATACATATTAGAACGTTCAAGGGGTAACTCTTGTAATAAACAATCGATTATAAAAGCACGAATAAAATATTATGCACTTGTATCGTTTTGATTTTTTTTTATTGTACAATATACACTTCGCAAAAAAATTACCGCATCACCTACGTTTTTCCTGTTGGAACATTTGTTTATTGTGATGACATCTGCATTGTGATGTTCTGTTTCTATGAATAATAAACATAATAATACAGCAAAACGAATATTCCTTCGATTTTCTTGAACTTGTGGTAAGAGTAATTTTATATAATTTTTTTAAAACATTTAAGTGGTTATTTATATGATATTTCTAGTAGTTTTGATTTCAAAATGAGCGTTGAAGCTCCTGCTCGCAAGAGACGAAATCGTTCGTGTAGTGTCCTTAGTTGACGATGGTCGAGATCAAAGATATGTTGCTGCAGCATTGAGAATTCAGCAGTCCACAGTTTCAAGAATAATAAGAAGATTCAGAGAAACTGGGATACACACGAAGAGCAAGGTCGAGACAAGGTCGTAAGAGGGCAACAACAGCAAGAGATGACCGATTTATACGTTTAAATGCAATGTGCATAAGACATTGTACCTCAAGGCAGTTACAAGCTGAACTGTACGATGCCCGAAATATGCGAGTTAGTAGTCAGACAATTAGGAATCGACTCCGAGATGTAGGAATACGTGCGAGAGTACCAGCAAAAGCCCCCATACTAACTAGAAAACACCGAATGCAAATCTCGCATTTTCTAGGATACATGCAGAATGGAATTTCAATGACTGAGCAAACGTTTTGTTTACGGATGAATCCAGATTATGTTTGTACTCTTCAGATAAACGTATACACGCGTACAGAAGAGACGGTGACCGCTCCAGCCAGTGCATTTTTAGAAACATCACAAATTTTGGTGGAGGATCCATTATGTTCTGGGGTAGCATTTCTTCAGAAGCTCGCACATAATTGGTGGTCATAGATAATGGTTCTATGACTGCTACAATCGGAATATACGGGATATCCTAGAAGCACATGTAGTACCATATGCTCCATTCATCGGTCACAATTTCGTGCTAATGCATGATAATGCCCGCTCGCAGACTGCACATATAGTGCAAGAGTACCCTCACTCTGGAAGTCACCTTGTCGTGGTGTGAGGGTTTAGTTTCGCAACAAACCGTTAGACGTTACCGACCAGAGTACAACTCCGGTCGGAGCGGTCAGTGGAGAGCGAACAACCAAGAACTTCCAAACCCTTAATCCAAGGTGTCATGCGACCCGTGCCGGAAGGACTGGTTGGTGGCCAAGGGCAACCGGCCATCGCTAACGGAGCCCCTCTGATACCTGGCGACCTCAGAGGGTATCAAGCGCCTTACCATGTCAAGCAGGGCTCTGACGTGGCGGACCTTTAGTTCCCTTGCTACTCGTGGGATTTATATGAATTCCAAAAGTAAAAATAATCCATGTGTGCGGGACCTAACCGACACATAGAACAAGGAACTCAGCCCGGATTCCCGGGAAGACGACCTTGACCTCACACTCGTAGACATGAGCAGTCCAGACATGTCTATAGAGGCAGAGGTAGATGTTCTTGTAGGGACAGAGGAGGACTTGCCGCCTCCTGTCACAAAACAAGAATGACCAGCAGGCGCAACCAAAATAGCCCAAGTGAACATCCATCATGCCAAAGCAGCTTCAGCTGTGATGGCTAGGATGTTCACCAAGCAGCACCTAGGGCTAGCGCTGCTTCAAGAACCCTGGATCTACGAAGGTAAGATCAGAGGCCTTAGCAACAGGGAATGTAAGTTGGTATGGGACAGCCGTGAGGTCTCCCCTAGAACTTGCATTATGGTAAGAAATGGCATAAATTACTTATGTCTTTCAGAATTTTAAACGCGGGATTTCGTACCGATTCAGGCCCTCATCAAGACCGAGGGTCTCCACCGCGAGGTAGTGATCGCATCAGCATACTTCCCTGGCGATGGTAACAGCATACCATCCATTGAAGTACAAAAGCTGGTGGAACACTGTATTAGGAGAAGTCTGCCACTCATCTTGGGATGTGACGCGAACGCACACTATGAAATGTGGGGCAGCACGGACACTAATAAGAGGGGTGAGTACCTTTTAGAATACCTCATTAAAGAGAACTTAATTGTGTACAACGTTGGGAACACACCAACATTTGTCACTAAAGTCAGAAATGAGGTACTGGATATTACGGTAGGTAGCGCTAACGAAAGTAAACTAATTAAAAAGTGGAGGGTTTCAAGTGAGCCCTCAATGTCAGATCATAGGATCATAGAGTTTGAGCTGGAAGGAGCGAGTGAGGAAAACACCCCCATTCGAAACCCGAGACAAACTGTGTGGCTTATGTTTAGTTCCCAACTAAAAGAAAACCTAGAGCAGGTGACAGTGCGGGGTAGTATCAATCACTACACTGTGCTGGAGCAGGCTGTAGGAGAAATAAATGTAGCAATCACCACGGCATTTGAATCCAGCTGCCCGGTAAAAACCGTGAAGGAGCATAAAGACGAAAAATGGTGGAACAAAAATTTGTCTACATTAAGAGCAAAAGTACGTAGGCTTTTCAAGGAAGCCAAGCAATACGGAAATTGGATAGAATACTCTGAGGTGCTTACCACCTACAACAAAGAGATCACAACAAAGGGAAAACCTTAGGACCTTCTGTGAAAACATAGAATCTACGCCGGTGGCAGCTAGACTGCACAACGCACTAGCGAAGGATAGAGTGGAAATGACAACCACTCTCAAGAAACCGGATGTGACCTTCACGGAGGATGAAGAGCAAAGAGCTCTCCTCCTACTAGAAACCCATTTTCCGGGATGTAGAGGATACAGGGAGACCGAGGGCTTGATGCAACCACGGAAACCAAGTCGGGCCGATTGGAAGAGGGCAGCGTCCATCTGTACAGAAAACCGAATCAGATGGGCTATCTTCACTTTCCAGCCTTTTAAGGCCCCAGGTGTGGACGGACTAGTTCCTGCCTTCCTACAAAAGGGAGAGAGAGAACTAATGCCGTATCTTCTAAATATCTTTAGAAGTAGCTTAGCGCTCGGATATATACCGGAGCTATGGAGAAGGGCTAAGGTGGTATGTATACCAAAGGTGGGGAAGAAAGACACCACTCAACCGAAGTCATTTAGACCCATTAGTCTAACATCTTTTATGTTAAAGACAATGAAGAAGGTGATTGATAATTGCCTTAGGACTATAGTGCTGGTAGGTACACCACTACACAGGAGTCAGCATGCTTACAGAGCAGGGAAATCCACAGAAACCGCCCTGTATCAGCTGACAAACGAAATAGAAGCAGCACTGGAGACAAAGGAAGTAGCGATATGTGCCTTCTTGAATATAGAGGGAGCTTTTGACAAAACCTCACACGAGGCTGTCAGGGCGGCCCTCGAAAGAAGGAATATCAACAGCACTATCTCAAAGTGGATGGGAGAAATGTTGAGAACTAGAACGGCGGAGACACAAGTGGGAAAAGACACCATTAAGATCTCCACAACTCGAGGGTACCCACAGGGAGGTGTACTATCGCCGATAATGTGGAGCCTGGTAGTTGATGAACTACTGGTTAGGCTAAATGACCTAGACATCAAATGTCAAGGTTACGCAGATGACATAATCATAATGGCTAGAGGGAAATTTGAGGGAACGCTCTGTGAAATTGTTCAGAGAGGCCTCAATGTAACTAGTAGATGGTGTCAAACAGTGGGACTGAAACTCAACCCGAGCAAAACCACGAAGGAGAAAACTAAACTGCCTACATCCCATACTCATAGATGGGAAGGCAGTAGAATAGCAACAGGAGATAAGGTATCTGGGTATCACACTAGATAGCAAACTCCTATGGAATAGACACGCTGAGGCAGTGGTAGGTAAAGCCAAACGCGCCCTAATGGTGTGCAGAAATCTGGCAGGAAAAACGTGGGGTTGTAACCTCACTATCCTGCGATGGATGTACACCATGATAGTGAGACCTGCAATCACTTATGGGGCAGTTGCGCGGGGAAGTAGAATCAAGCTGGCCTCTATGAGGAAACAGCTTGAGAAGATTCAGACTGGCGTGTGTCTGCATCACGAGGGCGATGGGGTCGTGTCCAACAGCAGCATTGGAGCTGCTGCTGGATCTGACTCCACTGCACCTTGTGGTGGAGAGCGCCGCCAGATCGGCGATCGTAAGTTTCAGCAAGGAAGGAATGGGCAGAGGTAAAATAATCGGGAGCAGAGACCGAAACAGCCTCGCTGCCAAGATCCCCTGGCTGGAAGTACCAAAAGACGAAATGGTATGCAAATACCACTTCGAGAAAAACTACACAGCAATGTGTAGCAGTAAAGCCGATTGGAGCGACGAATCCTCAGCATACCACATAGAGCAAAATGCCATCAAGTGCTGCATCAGTGCATCAAGGCACTGGTGCAGGAGTATTTGGACCTCGTACCAGATACTTCGAATCCATGGGAACATCCCCAAGTATCTTCCAAGCAGAGGTACACTCAATCGAAAGATGTGCACAGTTTAACCTCGACAGGAATTACCGCAAAAAACGAATTGCTGTCAGATAGCCAAGCAGCCATCAAGGCCATTAGCTCATACACTATCAGATCCAAACTGGTATGGGACTGTGTGGGGAAGCTGAACAAGCTTGGCAGGGATAATAAAGTAACGCTATACTGGGTACCAGGACACACTGGTATAGACGGAAACGAAGAAGCCGATCACCTAGCAAACAAGGGATCCAGTAGCCCCTTTATAGGTCCGGAACCCTATTGCGGTATGAGCGTGAACACCATCCGCAAAAGTTTAGATGAAGAAATAAGAGGAAAATGGATGAAAACCTGGAAGCCTGGAAGAACCTTAGCCCTGGAAGTTCTTCCAGGGCTAAGGCAATCCAAAGTGATTCTGGAATCTTTTAACCAGAAGAGAATCAAAGCTTGCCTGAAACTAAGCAGGAACAAGCTCAGAATTCTGACAGGAGCCCTGACGGGACACTGCAGATTTAGGAAACATCTCAAGGCCCTAGGCCTAGAGGAAGATGATGGATGCAGATTCTGTGGCTCAGCAGAGGAAACCCCTATACATATGTTCAAAGACTGCGGAGCATTACTCCGCAAGAGACAGATGTACCTTGGGGCTCACTGCTTGAACACAGAGGAGCTGCAGGCCTTGAATCCCACCCAGATCCTGAGATTCCTAAAGGAATCAGGATTAGAGGAGGCGCTCTAAATGGGTAAGTACACCAAAACTTGGAGGAGGAGGGTGGGGTATAATAGATCTATAAAGGTCGCAGTACAAGTCGTCACCACCATATCTACAATCTAGTGCAAGAGTACATAGATTTGCAAATTTTGAATTGGCCTGCTAGAAGTCTTGACTTAAAAATCATTGAACATGTCTGGTATCGCATCGGTTGGAATCTTCGAACCAAGCGCGTACCATTAACTAGCCTAAATGATTTACGAAAGTTATTGAAGAATTAAACGCATTAGATCAAGACTCTATTAGAATTCTTTTCGACTCACTTCCAAGGAGAATGGAGGCTGTTGTGAAAAGTAGAGGTGGCAATAGCTACTATTAATTCAATAATAATTAATTTTAGGCATCTGTATTTGTAGGGTTAGTGTTTACTTTCTGTCTAATCTAAGCTTGTGTTGTAGCTTTCTTCTTCTTCTTTCGAATAGACCTATTTTGGATCACGCTTGTTCAACTGTAGTAGGACTCAACTGTAGTAGTAGTAACTGTAGGAGTTGTTCAACTCCTTTCTCTATTCTGTCCAGGGGACCTTTCCTTCGAGGTTTTTTTTCCTGAAATCCACGGAGTTCCTTCAGGGTGCGTCTCACAGACTGTCTGTTTTTTGAGATCTATTATTCCCAGTTCTTTAATATCCTTATCGGTCTCTGTCAACCAAATGGTACCAAGCTTCTTGTTTTGCCAGAAGGTGGACAGACGGTTGGTTAGTCGGTTTGGAGGCAATTTTGCAACGTGGCCATAGAAAGCTACTCTTCTTTTCCTTGCACAGTCAGAGAGCATCTCAATATGTTCGTAGAGCTCAGAGTTATGCCGTCTTCGGAATTCCCCATTTTCCTTTACCAGTAGCTGTAGTGTTGTAGCTTTATTAATTATTTTGTAAAGTTAAATTGCCATTCATAATATCTTATGTTGTACGATAATGTACAACTAAAAATGAAAATATAAATATTACAAATTTAAACGGTAAAATATTAGTGATGCGATAATTATTTTGCGGAGTGTATTATGTACATCGTAGTTTGAATGTTTTTACTGTTATCAGAAATTATTTAATTTTGTAATTATTAGTAATTGAATTTTGAAATTTAATAATTGCTTTTAAAGACAACGTGTAGACTCTAAACTAAGTGTATGATCATAAGTGTAAGTAGTTGGTATAGGCAGCCTAAACTAATTATGTAATTAAAACATAAATTCAGTTTCAGATAATTTAATACAACAACAAATTATGGAGGGAAAGTTCCCAGGCTATAAAGATCGGTTCATTAATTAGAGATGTTTTAATTGACTACTGCAGTTAACTTCATTTCATTCCATTTTAATTAATATTTAATCGATGTTTATTTAAAAAAAATGTATTTATGATTAAAATATTGTGAATTTTTCAATTCCGTGTATTTATAATGAATGCAAAATTAAGGTATTAATTTACAATAATGAATATTTATTTATGTGGTAATTTATATATAAATAACGTAAATATATTAAATTTCAACATCTCTTATAATGGGTTTTCCAATAAGGAGTTTCATTTTCAATAGCCCGCCAGATTAAGAGTTGGCATGAGTCAACCTGTAACTACATGACAGATGCAAGTAAAAGGTACGCCATTAATAAAAATGGAACGATATACGCTTCAATTTTTTTTTATTCAGCTGTTTTCTATCCCTCCCTCTTATTTTGCCAGTTGTCACGGTTTTGTGCCACCTGGCACCAGTTTAGTCCTGCTGCTCGTTTCAAGTTGTCGCTCCATCTCATTTGCTGTCTTCCTATGCTCCTTTTGTTGCTCCATACATACAGTCTACATCGAATTAGTTTGCCACTCCACTTATCCTGGTCTCTTGCGACGTGTCCCGCCCAGTCCCATTTCTGAGCGGCGGCGCGTCGCACGACATCATGAACCTTTGTTCTTCTCTTGATCCATCCATTTGTTTTCCTATCTCTTAATGATATCCCAAGTATATTCCTCTCAATAGCTCTCTGGTTTACTTTAAGTTTGTCAAGTATAGCTTTCGTGAAGGTCCAAGTTTGTGACCCGTAAGTAGTTACTGGTAGGATACACTGGTTGTATAATTTGGTTTTGAGGTTTAGGGGTATGTCCATATTCAAGATGTCTTTTATTTTGGCATATGCCGCCCATTTCGCCGTATTCTCTCATTTATTTCGAGTTTTTGGTTAACCTTGCCTATAGTTAGTGTTTCTCCTAGGTATTTGTATGCAGTTACTTTCTCGATTCTGTTGTCTCCTAGGGTAATTTCTCGATCGTCATCTACGTTTGATGTCATGTACTTTGTTTTGTCAAAGTTGGTTTCTAGGCCTATGCGTTTCGTGGCCCTGTAGATGTCATCGTTAAGTGTAACCAATTCTCTGCTTTCGGCTATCACTACTAACTCATCGGCAAACATTAAGTGGTTGAGTTTCTCCCCGTTGATATTAATGCCTCTGTTTTGGAGGTCGATTGTTTTTAGTGCGTCCTCCAGAACTAGTGCAAAGAGCTTGGGTGACATAGGGTCTCCTTGGCGCACTCATCTGTTAATTGCCACTTTGTCAGATTTTTCGTGTAGCTGAATTTGCAGAGTTGCGTTTCGGTAAATGTTCTGGCGTGTCTATCTATTCTGGCGTGTTTCAGGACTTGCTGTAGTGCCCATATTTCCACCGTGTCGAAAGCCTTTCTAAAATCAATGAATGCTAGCCATAAAGGTATATTGTATTCCACAGCCTTCTCGATTAGTGTTCTCATCGTTTGCAGGTGTTCTGTAGTACTGTAGCCCTTCCTAAACCCAGCCTGCTCTTTTGGCTGGTAATAGTCTAACTTTGGTGTGAGACGGTTGGTTAGTATTTTTGCGAATAATTTGTATATTTGGGATAGCAGGCTGATCGGTCTATAATTTTCTAGGTTCTCGGTGTCTCCCTTTTTGTGAATGATTACCACGAGGGCGTTTGTCCAGTCCTGTGGTATGTGCTCCTTTTCCAGGCATTTGTTGTACAATATTTCTAGTTGGTCTTCTAGTATATCACCGTCATGTTTTAACATCTCCGTCAGTATGCCGTCTTCACCTAACTTTCCCATTTTTAGTATGTTGTAATGCTGATCTGATTTCGTCTTTTGTAATCTCAGGTATGTCTTCAGAGTTGACGTTTATGACTTTCTCTTCCTGGTCTTGTTCGGTTGTGTCGCTCGTTACTTTCGTCTCGTATAGGTCTGCGTAGAATTCTTGTACCGTTCTTATAATTTCGTGTCTTCCTTCGATTCTATGTCCTGTTTTGTCTTTGATTCTGACGATTTCTTTCTTTGTGTTTGTCGCTAGTCTTCTGAACACATTCGTCCCTTTGTGTTGTTCCAGTACTTTCTGCGCGATTTGAACATTGTGTTTTCTGATGTCCTCAAATAACGCTTCAATAACTCATTGAAATTATTAAAATTCACTACAAAAATTGTGAAATTTTCGCGGTCACAGTTTGTCTAACTAAAGCATTTTTGGGGCGTCGTGAAGCATCTTCTCGGCCAGCAATTGCGAAACGTGGAAAAGTTTGAGCTCTTGGGATTGTTTCCAGGACAATTTAGTGATTTGAAGAACCGAATTAGTGCAGTGTTGAAGAAAACCCAGGTTTGTAAATTTCTCGTCGATCTTTGGAATTGGGCATTCCACAAAAGACTTTACAATGTATTTTGAACAAGCCGGGGCACGTGGCCACCGAGATCTTGTAACACCTCTAGACTTTTTCCTTTGGGGCTACGTGAAAGATAAGATCTATGCCAATGGTCCCCAATCGATTCAAGACCTCAAAGATGAAATTCGTAACCTCAATTTTGCTTCGTAACAAACATGCAAAGAACACGAAAAGTGTCTATAAATGACCTATTTTTGGTGATATTTGTGAGATAAAAGACAATATTCTACCTACGAAGATATAACATACTATATACCTACGAAGAATAAAATACTATGAATGAACAAGACATCAACTAAAGTTGCAATTGGAAACTGCAAAAGGGCCCACATTTTCAGAAATAGCAAATATAGAAATATAATGGCAAATGGAATTGAAAATATATGGCAAACTAAACTCCATCTATTCTGATAGTAACACGCACAAGGGTCCTACAGATGTTAAAAGCTTACCATTTAAAATGCAAAAACCTACTCAAGTCTGTCAAAAGGCTCCCTCCGGAAAAGTTAGAAAGTTTTTGACGAAGGTAAGGTACTTTTTGTACCTTAAGGTACTTTTTGTACCTTGTTTTTTTTTAAAGATTTCCCTCAATGTATCTGTGGCAAGGATAAAAAGGTTCCCAAACAAGAACATACTTTTTTAATTGACCAAAGAACCTCTCGAAGTATGATAATAGGTGGAATCGACGTAAGTGCTACGAAGAAGTTAGTAGGAAATTCGACCGCCCAACTGACCCTTAAATACTTCGTTATCTGTTATAGAAGTTAGTACTTCTTCGGTATCGTCAGCGTCTGAAAGTCGTAGATCAGAAAGAAAAGAAACTTTTTTTTCGGAATGCTTTTGTTTTTGGTGTTAGTGGAATTATCTGATCTATTACGACTTTCAGACGCTGACGATACCGGAGAAGTACTTCTATAACAGATAACGAAGTATTAAGGCTGTAGTTGGGCGGTCGATTTTCCTACGTTATCGAAGACCTGCGACAGGTATGGTGTATCAGATAAAAACAGCAGCGATTGCTCCATCTGTTTTATTCGTCATTAAGTCTGACATCGAGGGCATTGACAGACATAAAGTACGAAGAGAGAGAACTAAAACTAGACAAAAGTTAATGAAGGAGATCCCAAAACTGTCTGCTTTATATTTTGATGGGAGAAAAGACAAAACGTTGAAGATTATTAAAAAAAGTGGTAAATGCTACAGGACTATGACATTTGAGGAGCACATCTCACTAATTCAAGAGCAAGGATCTATTTACATGGAGTACGTAGTACTTAACGTTGATTCAGCTAAAGAAATAGAAACTACGATGACAAGGTTTCTATCACATGAAGGAATTCCCCAACATCATCTTATGGCAATCGGTTGTGTGGTACCAATGTAAATACTGGCAGGTATGGGGGTGTTATAAGAAAGCTTGATAAAAGGCTACAAAAACCACTCCTGTGGATAATTTTATAACATAACAGTTTTTACTCCCATGAACTAACTTCCTTTGAGACACTTGATTTTTCATCTTGACGGGGGTACTTCGGGGCTTACACTGGGACATTAGGGAAAGCACTCGAGACTTGTGAACAACTGCCTGTTAAAAAATTGAAGCACTTTGAGGGAGAATTGCTTCCAGAAATGGCTCAAGATTTAAGTACAAATCAATGGTACCTGCAGAAGATTGTCTCAGAGGTACTTTCAGGTGATTTCGCAGAAGATTTGGCAAACAAATCTCCAGGTAAAATGTCACATGCCCGTTGGCTCATACAACACACGTGCCAACTGAATACTACGATTTTTATGTAAGAACAGAGACACCATCAGGAAACTAGACAACTTTGGCTACATTTGTTGTAAAATTTTACGCACCATCTTTGTTCTACATTAAAAATAAACCATCATGCAAGAACATTTTAACATAATCAAGACCTGCAGGTACCTGTCAGAGGATCTAAAAAGGTTATTGATTCTGTGATTCAACGCAATGGTTATTTTGCAGGATACTCCTTGCAATGATAACGGATGACAGAAAGCACATTCGAGCATACTAAAGGCACGCAGGATGCCTCAACCTTCAACACCTAGAATGTTTGAAGTGCCGCCTATAAATTGCAATGTTCAATGCAACATATATTCATTGATTTAATAAATTGGCAAGAAATATTAAGTGAACCACCGATTCTGAAAAACTTGCCTGACCAAGAAATTCAGTCTATTGTTGAATCAGGTGGTAAGGGTGAAGTGTTGTTTTTAAGGCTTCCATGCCATACTCAAGCTGTTGAACGGGCTGTAAAATTGACGACGATAGATACTTCTCAATGCACAAAAAAGTCACGATCAGATGCAATAAAAGCCAAATTGGAATCACGGAATGCCTCATCAACGAAATGCCTAAATTTGACACAAAAAGAGATTTTCTAACAAATTAATTGTTTTTTTTAAAATATTTTTATAAAAAAAAAAGTTGTATTTTTGATTAAAGGTGATTAATATATAACTGAATTATATATTGCGTATCATTTATCACCCATTTATCATTAAATTAAGCTTAATATTTGGCCATAACTGTACTAGACTCTTATCATTAAATATTAATTTTTAATGTCCGTGCGGAGGCAGAAGATATTCATAAAATTAATTCAAAAATTATATTTATTTCAACTTTAATATAATGCACCAATCTCCCGCTATTACAACTTTAAATCTCGAAAATATTTTTGCCTACATCCGTGCTCCACCCTAGTGCTAACATAAACAGAGACGGAATTTTATCTATTGAAATCAAAAGGAGAATCGCTCTTGCCAAAACTGCCATAACAAAGCTGCATAAAATCTGGAAGGACAAACAAATAACAACTAAAACAAAACGCAAACTTGTCGAAACTCTTGTCTTGCCAATAGCATCATATGGAGCAGAAACCTGGACCTTAAAAGCCACCGACATTGCTAAACTGGACAGCTTTGAAATGCGGGTCTGGAGAAGGCTTTTAAGAATCCCTTGGACTACTCACAGAACCTACGTATCAATATTAGAAGAACTGCAAATTAATGAAATACTGTCAACCATCGTTAGACAACGAATTCTCAAGTGTTTTGTAAATGTGAGCAGGAGAAAGGATGACAATTTGGAAAAACTTGTGATACAGAGAAAAATCGAAGGCACCAGACCTAGGGGGGCGATCTCCGATGCGATGGATGGACCAAATGAAGCACTTCACAGAAAATTCACTGCGGGACAACATGATGTACATTACAAACAGAGATAAATGGAGAGAAATCACAATCACCATAACATGAATGATATACATAAGATCACGACACTTCAACTAATATAGTAAACGACTATATATATATATATATATATATATATATATATATATATATATATATATATATATATATATATATATATATATATATATATATATATATATATATATATATATATATATATATATATATATATATATATATATATATATATATATATATATATATATATATATATATATATATATATATATATATATATATATATATATATATATATATATATATATATATATATATATATATATATATATATATATATATATATATATATATATATATATATATATATATATATATATATATATATATATATATATATATATATATATATATATATATATATATATATATATATATATATATATATATATATATATATATATATATATATATATATATATATATATATATATATATATATATATATATATATATATATATATATATATATATATATATATATATATATATATATATATATATATATATATATATATATATATATATATATATATATATATATATATATATATATATATATATATATATGTAAGGAAGTTGATTAAAAGTACTGCTTTAATTGATTGCTAAAACAATAGATTGTATTTGTATTAAATTTACAATTAAATAATTAAGATAATATGTACAAGATTATAATCAATTCTTACCTAAAACAATAGAATTGATTAAATGTAGTTTCTTCAGGATCGATAATAAAATATATAAAATAAATGTAATACGTGTCTTTTGGATCGATAATGAGTTATAAACTGAATCTAACATTGTTGGTAACTTAACATAGTAACTGTCCCTAGTTGGTGGCGCCTAAATTTAAAATGGGGTATTTTAGATTTATATCTCCCCTTCCTAATGACTCTTTTAATTCCCAGAAATAAAAGAGTATGGGATTAGTTGGTTTATATGGTATTTATTACTTCCTAGTTTTTTATTATCCTCTATTTCAAATATAGTATTTGATATTTTCTTCTTAACTCGAAATGGGCCTTCTCTTATTTCTTCTAGTTTACTTCTGTTCAATTTATTTCCCTTAGTGACAAAGACTAGGTCTCCTATTTTAATTTCTTTATCTGACCTTCTCTTGTCTATTCTTTTCTTATTTTTCTTAAAGCTCTCTTCCGAGTGTAGTGCTGCTAGCCTTCTGTCTTCTTCCAGATTTCTTTTTATCTGCAACTCTTCTGGAATCACTTCAGAATTTTCACCGTATAGTAGATATGCCGGAGAGAATCTCGTAGAAGTATGCACTGTTTTATTATATTCCTCAGTGCATTTTTGTGCTGATTTGGACCATGGTTCTTTGCATCCCTCTTCGTTTATCTGGAATCTTATTCTATTGACGAGCGTCTGATTTAATCGTTCGTTAAGGCCATTTGATTGTGGATTGTCCACTGCAGTGAAGATTAGCTCTATATTATTGTTATTCATATATTCTTTGAATTTTCTTGATTTGAATGCACCAAATTGATCCAAGAGTAATTTCTTGATTCTATTTTCCTTTGCTATATTAGTTAGGCTGTATTAGTTTAATAAAGTCTTCCGAATTTTGACCGTTAGTCGTTAGTATCCAAGCATATCTAGTAAAGTGATCTACTAACAGATGCATGTATTTCTTAGACGATCTGTTACCTCCAAAACCTCCAATAGTGTCCAACGACATTATATCAAAGGGTTCTGTAGCTGGTCCCAGTTTTGACAAATAGCCTATCGGTCTCATTCTTCTAGATTTATTTTTTATACAAATCTGGCATTTGTTGCCGTATTCACTAATAATTCTGTCCATATTTTTAAAGTAATAATAAGGTCTTAATTTGAGTATCATTTGTTTATTTCCAATACGCCCATAAAATTTATGTATTTTCTCTATTAATTCTAAACCCATTTCTTGAGACACATTGATCAAGTAACTGCCGAAATGATCAAAGCCGGGAGAGACGTCTTATTACATCAACTTCACGTTCTCACAGTGCATATATGGCATTCAGATTGTGTTCCATCCGTGTGGAAGAAAGCGATTGTTGTGCCTATTTTGAAGAAAGGCGACAGTCGGGAATGCAAGAATTACCGTGGTATTAGCCTCCTCTCGATCGTCGGCAAAGTATTTATGAAAATCATACAATCAAGACTACAGAAACATCGAGAGCAAACAAGCCGGGAAGAACAAGCTGGATTTCGACCACATCGAGGATGCATCGATCAGATATTTGCTCTCCGTCAGCTAATGGAAGAAAGAATTCGATGTGGCAAACGAACTGTCATCGTCTTCATCGATTTCAAATCTGCTTTTGATTGCATCGATTGGACAAGCTTGTGGGAAGCCCTGAAGATCGAACACGTGCCACTGAAAATCATTCAACTTCTTCAAGCATCGTACGACGGCTCAACCAGCAATGTTCGTATCCGAAACGACATGTCTGAGGAATTCCCGATTCGAACCGGAGTCCGGCAAGGAGACGTGGCCTCGCCGCTCCTTTTTAACATTGTGATCGACACGATTATGCGAAAAGCGTTTGATGGGCGACGCGGAGTTCGATATGATGACAAAAACTTCCTAACCGATCTGATGTTCGCCGATGACAGTGCGGTTTTCGCCAACACAGATGCCGAAGGAACAGACACCTTGTATGACATTTCCCGCATTGCCCAGTCATACGGACTGAGAATCAATGCGGATAAGAACAAAGTGCTTACAACGGATGGATCTGAAGCCAGAGTTTACCTCGATGGAACCACAATCGAGCAGGTACCACAGTTCAAATATTTGGGATCACTGGTTGTGGAGAAGAAAGTAGCTTCGACAGCCGAAGTTCACAGCCGGATAGACCAGGCAACAGCAACGTTTGCTTCACTCAAGTGGTGCATATGGAAGCGGACGAATATTACCATCAAAACCAAAATACGCCTATACCGGACGCTGATCCTCCCAATTCTTCTTTATGGATCGGAAACATGGACATTACTCAAACCAGACCTTAACAAGCTCGAGGCCTTCCAAATGCGATGCCTGAGACAGATTCTCTGCGTCTCACTCCTCAACCACCTCCGAAATGAGACAATCAGAGAAAGGTGCGACCAACAGACACCGATTGTTGAGGAAATTAAAAAACGCCGATTACGATGGTTCGGCCACATCTGTAGGATGGGCGACAATCGAGTACCGCACAAACTCCTATGGAAAAAACGACCTCTTGATTGGAGAACACAAAAACAAGCACCGAAGACCACATGGTTGAAACACGTAGAGAACGATTTAAAAAACCAGCGAATAACAACAGCTGAGGCAAGAACCGTTGCAACTGATCGATTAGCATGGAAGCGTATAGTGAATGGAGCACGGAATCTAGCGGCACCAACAGCAGCGTACTGGCTACGAGGTCGACCACCTCTCCATGCGCCGGCTATGGATTAAAGAAGAAGAAGAAGAGACACATAAATTATTTTTTTGTTTTTTGTATTTTTATAATTTATATTGCCTTCTTTTATTATATGTTTTTCTTGTTTTATTTCGTTTTTGATTTTGGATTGATCTTCATATATCTCTTCTATTTTTATCATATTTATGAGTTTTAAACAATCATCTTCATTCTCAAAAGTTTCCAATATTGGATTCCTTGACAATGCGTCAGCTTCTAAATTTTCTGAACCTTTTTTATATATTATTTTAAAATTAAATTGGGATAAATACAAAATCAAATCTCCCAAAGGTTCGTCTGTTCTAGATTTAGATCTGAGATTTAGTAAAGGTTTATGATCCGATGTTACTAAAAATTCTTTACCGATTAGATAATATTCCCAGTATCGAATTGCTTCCTTGATTGCTAAGCATTCAAGATAGATTATTTCTTTCTTCGTTTGGCTAGGTGTCAGTTTCTTGGAAAAATATCCTACTGGGTGTAGTATACCGTCTTCTTGTGTTTGTTTTATCACCGCTCCTAGTCCTTGGCGGCTTGCATCTACTTCTATGACAACATCCTTGTCTTTGTCATAAATAGCTAAAATCGGTGAGGAACATAAATATTCTTTAATATCATTAAATGCTTTTTCGCATTAATTTGTCCATTCAAATTTTACATCTTTCTTTAATAGTTTATGTAATGGTTCTAGTCTTTGAGTGCAATGATCTATAAATCTCCTGTAAAAATTTATTTTACCTAATATCTGACGCACCATTTTTTTTTGTTCTTGGACGTTCAAATTCTTTGATTGCCATCAGGTTGTCATTTATAGGGTGAACTCTTCCGTTTTCTATTACATGTCCTAAAAATTTTATAGACTGTTTAGCGAGATTGCATTTACTAATTTTCAATTTTACTCCTTCTTTCTCTAAGGCTTCGAACAATGATTGTAAGTGTTTTACATGTAGACCGAATGACTTTGAAAAAACCAGAATGTCGTCAATATAGTTGACACAAAATTCTTCCAATCCATTTTTCCTAATTATAGATGCTAATGCTCTCTGGAATACGGCTGGAGAATTTTTAAAACCAAATGGTAGTACTTTCCATTGATAATGACCTTTCTGTGTTATGAATGCTGTCTTCTTCCGGTCCTTCAATCTGATAGGTATCGACCAAAAAGCAGAGTTAATATCCACTGCTGTGAACCATGAACAACCATTTACATTCTCCACAAGATCATCTATCCTAGGAAAAGGCTGAACTTCTGGTACCACTATCTTGTTTAATTCTATGTAGTCGACTACTAATCGAGTTCTTCTCCCATCTTCCTTTTTATAAGCTAGTGTTACTGGAGAAGCGAATGGTGAATTGGATTCTTCTATCATACCCTTTTTTAGAAGTTTTGTTATTTGGGATTCTATTTCAACCCTATCTGGGAAAGAACATCTGTATGGTTTCTTGGAAATGAATTTATCTTCCCTTAGTTTTATTTGGGCTTCCGCATTTCCTATAGTTCCTATGTCAAATTTATCTTTAGCAAAGCAATTTTGGAAGTTATTTATTATTCCTTTTATTTTCTCTTTATTATTTTTTTCTAAATGATTTAATTCTTCTTTGCAATAATCTTTTATAAAATTTTTATTAATTATAACTTCCTCCTCTCCTAAATTGAGTTCATATTTTTCATCTTCTTTTATTTTTTTTATGTCGATTAATTCGTTCTTCCATTTTTGCTTCCAACTTGTAAATTCTCGTCTTGAATAAGTTTGAACTTTTTTATTGCATCCAAACCAAGTAGCAAATCATAGTTAAAATTATTATTTTTTATCACTATAGCTTCTATATTATCTTCAATTTTTCCGATTTTTAACTGAATTTTCGCCCGATTTTTACTAAAGTCCACACCATTTATAGTTTTTAATAAAGTTTTGTTATTAATTAATTCAGTATTCAAAAGATAATTGATATTTTCATTTATTAAAGAACAAGTAGAGCCATTATCATATACAGCTTTTATTTTGTGTTTGTTATTTGCATGTACCTCTATCTTTATTAAAGCACATGGTGTGGGCTTCTCCGGGCTTCTTAGTTTAAATCTTCCTGTATAAGTTCATCTATCCG
Source organism: Phosphuga atrata (assembly GCA_944588485.1). Classification (NCBI taxonomy): domain Eukaryota; kingdom Metazoa; phylum Arthropoda; class Insecta; order Coleoptera; family Silphidae; genus Phosphuga; species Phosphuga atrata. The sequence continues at coordinate 2,497,899 of OX155899.1, read as the reverse complement.
TTCTTCTTTATTTAAATTTATTTCATTTAATTTGTTATTATTCCAACATAATTGTTTTGGATGGAATCTTTTTTTTAAAACCCAATTTTTCACATGTTTCACATGGTTTCTTCTCTTCTTCTTTATTATAAGCGGGTATTTTTTTTCGTTTAGCTTCTTTATCCACATTCCTTATTGATTCCTCTCTCTTCTTAAACTCATCTCCAAACTTCTTGAGTTCATCTGTAAGATTTTTCATATTATTGATTCTTTCTCTCTCCAATTTATCTTGTAACTGAATAGGCAATCCATAAATTATGAGCTATAATCTTGTTTGTTCCTGAATATTATGATCAGCCTCCAGTAATAAACGTTCTTTCTTCATCACATAATTCATTACTGATCCATCAAAATATTTAAAATTACATGCTTTTCTAATTGGTTCCCAGTTATTCCTTTTGAAAGTTTGGATAAACGATTCTTTCCACTTAAACCAGTCAGAGATTTTTAGTTTAATTAAGTTAGCTTGGTACCAATCCATAGTGCTACCTTCTAAGAATAGTTTTATAGTTTCTATTTTCATTTCATCTGATGTTACATTATACCTTTCACATTCTTTCTCAAAATTTTCAAGCCATTTTGTAGGTTCACTTGTATTATTAAATTTACTTATTAAGAATTTTTTTTTTTAATTCACTCACACTTAAAATGTTCTGAGATGACAATTTCTTTTCAAGTTCTTTTATCCTTTTCAATAAATGTTCATCTGTATTTCTTGGTTCCTCTTTTTCTTTATTTTCTTGATATTCTTCTAAATAAATATCTTGGATACAGAAATTGCCCTCATCGTCCATGTAGAATTTTTTTATTTCAGGATTAACCTTTATCGCTATTTTTCTATATCCATTTACTTTAGAAATGGATTTAAAAGCACTTTTCACTGTTTTCTGTTTTAATAATTCACAATGTACCTTTAGATTTTTAAACTGTTCCGTTATTTCATACCAGGTTATCTTGTCTTCTGACATAGCCTCCACGATGTCTTCATTTAACTTCTTGATGAGATTAAAAAAAAATTCTTTCTTGTCCATCAGCCATCTTGATTGAAGAAATGTCTTTAATCAATTTGTAAGGAAGTTGATTAAAAGTACTACTTTAATTGATTGCTAAAACAATAGATTGTATTAAATTTACAATTAAATAATTAAGATAATATGTACAAGATTAAAATCAATTCTTACCTAAAACAATATAATTGATTAAATGTAGTTTCTTCAGGATCGATAATAAAATATATAAAATAAATGTAACACGTGTCTTTTGGATCGATAATGAGTTATAAACTGAATCTAACAGTGTTGGTAACTTAACATACTAACTGTCCCTAGTTGGTGGCGCCTAAATTTAAAATGGGGTATTTTAGATTTATATATATATATATATATATATATATATATATATATATATATATATATATATATATATATATATATGTATATATATATATATATATATATATATATATATATATATGTATATATATATATATATATATATATATATATATATATATATATATATATATATAAAATCAATACATGTTTAATTTTATAGAATGAAGCTGTAAATCGTAAAATCTGCAAGAGATAAAATAACAATTGTAAAAGACCAACAAAACAGGTGTAAAACTAATGCAATATATGAATAGAATTATTAGCGATTAAATCACAAAACCCTATTATACACATACCTTTCGGCACTGTCTACATACCTTTGTCCTCTTCTTCCGATTCTTACATTCAGGTAGTAATTCCTTACTAACGCTATAAAACAATACATATAGAGCAACAGGTGTGGAGGCAGGATACAATACATAATACTCGCATTGTACACAGAATGCAACAGAATAATTATCAAGTTTTAATCCGGATTTATTTGTTCAACTTATTATCTTTACCGAAAGTTTTTATTCTTTATCGGATTTTCGCCGAAGGAATTTGCATAAATCGGGCTTTCATTTTAATCTTAAGGACACCTGTAGTACCTCCAGAGCGATTATGGGTAATTAAGAACAGGTGTCGCGTTGAACAAACGTAAAATTCGTAGTAAGAGTAGCATTTTTATGAGCTCAATTTGTAGAGGATGAAAGATTTGTGGAACAATGGAATTATTTTGGAACTAAGAAAATATTGTTTATACTTTTAATTATTGGAAACCAAGTGAAATTATGGCAATCAGGTTGTTAGGACAAATGGACGAGGATTTTGAGATATAATTTATTTATTTATTTATTTATATTGTTTAGACCCACAGGGCATCACACAAAGCAAATTATGACCTGTTGGTTTTACTTTTCTTCTTCATACAGAAAGCACGGGAAAACCTTGTTTATCGTGCCGTATTTTGTAATTAAATTTTTGATACAGAATTGTTTCATCATCTCGCTATGTTTAGCTCGACGTTCATCTGTCAATTTTGCTCTTGTTATTTTGGGTTTTTTCACTGATATAATTTACAAGCTGTAGTAGACATTAGCTCTAAAGATTTTTCGATGTCTGTCGGTGAGATGTTGGCGTTTTTTAGATCAATTTGGACCTGTTTTACCCAAACTGTTGTCGTTTTCATTTTCTGTATGTACTTCAACACTCTCCTTGTTAGTCGGTTGTCATCTAGTCTCTTAACGTGCCCGTAGAATTTCAGTCGTCGTTTGCGGAAATCAGTTTCGATGTTGGAGTATTTTTCTGTGACAGTGTGTGATTGTAGACGATATCCTTCGTCTGTTAGTTTTGGGCCAATGATTTTTCGGATAATTTCTTCTTGATGTTCTCTATGTCTCCTTTGTAATTAAGGTTTAATGTCTCGCTGGCGTTCAAAGGGTAGTGCATGCGCAACCGCACGACAATCGCACGGGAAGAGATTGGAGCATAGCCTCTCCTACCCAAGTCCGACTCTCACCTCCACGTGGTGAACCCTGGTAACCTGAGCAACCAAGCTGGAGATGCGGTAGCCAATCCGTATGGAAAGCGCGGTCAGGGCCAACGAGAGCGGGTGAAATGGTCCTCCGAAAAGGGGGTTTTGCGATGGGCCAACAACTCATCCATAGAAAAAAAGAAACCGTTACGAAACCACCAAACGTGCCTCGGACTGGACTGACTACTCGGCAACGACCACAGCAATGCACAAGGAAAGCGAAAGAAATTACGATGGGAACATGGAATGTAAGGAGCCTCTACCAGATAGGTGCACTAAAAGCCTTAACAAACGAAATGGAGAGATACAAACTCGACATAGTGGCACTACAGGAGACCAACTGGAGCGATAGCGGCATCATGGATATAGGAAAATATAGGATATGTAAAAGCAGTAATAATGGGAAGGCGCACAAGTTAGGAACAGGCTTCATACTCAAGAAAAGTGTAGGGAAGGATATTATGGACTTCCAAGCAGTAGATGACAGACTCTGCATGATCCGAATAAGAATGAAGCTCTTCAATCTGACAATAATTAACGTACATGCACCGAGCGAAGAGAAAACAGACGACGAAAAAGAGATCTTCTACGCAAAACTAGAAAGGCTATTAGATTCGACACACAACAACGACGTAAAGATGATCTTGGGGGATTTCAATGCTAAGATAGGGAAAGAAGACGTATACAGACCCACGATTGGAAAACACAGCCTACACGAAAATACTAACGACAATGGACAGAGACTAGTGCACCTAGCAGCATCTAGAAATCTTGTAGTCAGCAGTACGCTATTCCCACATAAAGACATCCACAAGATGACATGGAGATCACCAGACGGAAGGACACTCAATCAAATAGACCATGTCTTAATAAACACAAGATTTATGTCCAGCATACAGGACGTCAGAAGCTGAAAAGGGGCAGACTGCAACTCGGACCATTACCTGGTGAAGATTAAATTAAAACAAAGGCTAGCCAACTCGAAAAAGCCAGCAAACAGCGGAATAGAAAAATGGGATGTGGAAAAACTGAACTTAACCAGGGTAAGGCAACGGTACGAAGAAAAGATCGCCGAAAAACTAGGAGTTTTGACGGAAAATCATAGTATTGAAGAACAATGGACGGAAATTGCAAAGGGGATTAAGGAATCGGCAGAGGAGGCGCTCGGGAAAGTTCATAGGAAAAAACGAAAACAATGGTACGATGCAGAGTGTGAAGTAGCACGCGAGAAACAACAGAAAGCTAGGGCAGAGAATTTGCAGAGACCCACGAGAGCCAAACAAGCTGAATACAACAAGCAAAGAAAGAAAGCATCCAAATTATTTCGGAAGAAGAAACGAGCCCATTTTAACGACCAGGTGGCACAGATAGGACACCACCAAGAGAAACACGAAATTAGAGAATGCTACAAGATAGTGAACAACCTGCGAAATGGATTTCAGCCCAGAGCAACAATAATCAACAGTAAAGAGGGCACCTTACTGGCTGAAGAAAGTAAAGTGGTAGGTAGATGGGCGGAATATTTTAACGAACTCCTGAATACCTCACTACGAGTAGAATTAACCGGACAAACAGCTGAAGACGACCCAATTCACACACCAGAAGTAAGAGATCTGAGAGAAGATAACGAACCATCACAAAGAGAAATAAGCGAGGCGATAAAGGCACTAAAGAACCACAAAGCACCGGGACCGGACATGATAACATCTGAAATGATCAAAATGGGAGGAGACGCTCTGAACTGTGCTTTACACCAGCTGATAGGAAGAATCTGGAGGACAGAAGAGATACCCGAGGAATGGCGGGAGGGGAAGATATGCCCTATCTACAAGAAAGGAAACAAACTGGAGTGCAAGAACTATTGTGGTATAACTCTTCTTAACACGGCCTACAAGGTGCTGTCATGGATAATCGGACGAAGACTCCAACCGTACGCAGAGAGCATTATAGGACAGTATCAGACAGGTTTCCGGAAAGGAAAGTCGACGACTGATCAAATGTTTACCCTCAGACAAATACTAGAAAAGACATGGGAAATGAACATCAGCACATACCAGGTCTTCGTAGACTTTAAACAAGCGTATGATACTATCGATAGAAGAACACTCATGAAGACAATGGAGGAATTCGAGATACCACAAAAGATCATTAAATTGGTAAATTGTACGTTAAAAAAGACTTGGAACCAAGTCGGTATCCAAAAAACGACATCGCACAAGTTTGAAACCATTACAGGTCTGAGACAAGGAGACAGTCTATCACCCATATTATTTAACATCGCGCTCGAAAAAGCTATAAGGAAAGCTCAGATAGAATGAAACGGTACCATCTACAATAAATCCACGCAACTTTTGGGCTATGCTGACGACCTAAACATCATCGGTAGATCGCTAACGGCAATGAAAGATGCTTATGGTAAAATGGAGAAGAGAGCCAAGGAGATTGGTCTGTCAATAAACAAGGATAAAACAAAAGTAATGATGGTAAGACCGGGAGCGCCAGCACACGTAGTAAATAATCTGGATATGGGAGAGTACACTGTAGAAGTCGTCAACAACTTTAAATATCTGGGATCAACCGTCACGGATCAGAACGACGAAGGGGTGGAAGTATAACATAGAATCATGCAAGCCAACAGGGCATACTTCACTCTTAAATCCATCCTTAACTCGAAGCTAGCTAGCAGACAAACGAAGTGTAATATATATAAAGCAATCATACGACCCATCCTCACATATGGAAGCGAAGCATGGACGCTGACCCAGAAATCGGAAAAGATGCTGGAGATTTTTGAGCGAAAGATCCTGAGGAAAATTTATGGGGCAATGAACAGCGAAGAGGGCTGGAGAATTAGGATGAACTTCGAGCTATATCAGTTATACAAAAGCCCAAATGTGGTATCCCACATAAAACTAAGCAGGCTAAGATGGGCGGGACATGTGTGCCGGATGGCTCCAACAGCAGTGCCGAGACAAATACTCAGAGTGCCGGAAGGTAGAAGGAAAGCGGGCAGGCCAAGGGCGAGATGGGAGGAAAGTGTGGAAAGGGATGCGAGAGAGATGCTGGGGGTGCGGAACTGGCGGGCGGCGGCAGAGGAAAGGGAACGCTGGAGACAACGTTTGGTGGAGGCCAGGGCTCGCTTCGGGCTGTAGTGCCATTTGAGAGAGAGTCTCGCTGGCGTAGAGTATTTAGCGTTTGATAACCACGACTGTTAGTGTCGGATTTTGGTGCTAATATTTGCATTTTTTATTATAGATGCTTGCAACTTTTCCATATGCTTTCCGCATTTTGAGTTCCCGTGCTTTTTGTGCTAATCTTTCTGTTCCTGTAAGTTCAATAATTTCGCCCAAGTATTTGAAGTGACTAACCTTGTTTATCGTGCCGTATTTTGTAATTAAATTTTTGATGAAAATGGCCAGGAATTCGGTTTTCGAAAAGGAAATTTGTAGTCCAGCTTTCTCAGCACATTCTTTTAGGACTTCGATCTGATGGATTGCTGTTTGTTCATTTTCGGAAAGGATCGCGAGATCATCAGCGAAGGCTAGGCCTGTGCCTTTGATGTTATCCTGTTGTTTTGCTAGTCTTATGGGTCTCCAAATTTTTCGATTTTCCAGTTCTTGTTCCCATGTTTTGATAACTTTATCTAAAACGACGTTGAAGAGTAACGGAGAGAGGCTATCACCCTGCCGGACACCAGTCTTGATGGGGAAAGATTTTTGAGATTTCTCCGTTGAATTTGATTTTGGAAGTTGTGTTTGTTGGATGAAGCGTTGTGTTTTCGGGTACAGGTTGTTTTCTTCAAGTATATTAAACAGGGATTGTCGGTCGATGGAGTCATAAGCTTTCCTGAAGTCAATAAATGTGCAGATGGTTGTGAAATTTCGTGTAGCTCGAATTTTTAGTATAGATTTCAGGTTGAAAATTTGCTCGGCGCATGATCTGAAACCTGCTTGATACTCCCCAATTCGGGGTTCGAGTTGTTCTTGTGTGCGTTTTAAGAGACAAGCGGATAAGATTTTGTTGGGAACGGAAAGGAGGGAAATTCCTCTGAAATTATTCACATCAGATTTGTCTCCTTTTTTGTGGAGTGGGTAGATGAGTGCGCATTTCCAATCATCTGGGAGTTCTTCACTTCGCCAAATTCTCTGAATTATGTTTGTGATTTCCTGCAATGATCGTGGTCCAAGATTTTTCAGTAATTCTGCGGTTATTCCATCTTCTCCTGATGTCTTTCCATTCTTCAGTTTTGTGATACGGTGTCGGATTTCTTCTACTGTCGGTGGATCAGCGTCGGGTTTGATGTTTATTGAAGATGTGTGTGGGAATCGTTCGGATGGTTCGGGGCAATTAAGAAGCTCGGAAAAGTAGTTCGAGAGTTCTTCGCAGTTTTCTTGGTTGGTGAGTGCAAGTTTTCCATCTTTTTTCTTGAAGGTCAAATTCTGTGGTGAGTAACCTTTAATTTAATTTGTAAAAGCTTTATAGAAGTTTCTGCTGTTGTAGTTTCTAAAGTTATCCTCAATTGATGTGAGCTGTTCTGTTATGTATTGGCGTTTGGTTTTCCTGATGGTTCTGTTTGTCTCTTTGCGGATGTCGAGAAAGTGTTGTAGGGTTACCGGCGATTTGTTGCTGTTGTATTTTTGAAAGGCGAGTCGGCGATTGTTAATGGCTTGATCGCAGTTGGCATGGGTGTTTTGCCTTTTTCTTAAGTGGGATTAATTCCTTGGCTTTTATGATTATTTTGTTGCAGAAGTCGGTCCAGTTATTTGTCGGATCTTTTTCTCATTCTTCTGTGATCTTTGTTTCTTGAATTTTTGATGTGTCAAACTTTTGGATGTACGGTTTATTTTGGTGCACTCACTTCGGAGAGAATTTTACCTTAACACGGGTGAGGTAGTGATGATTTATGAGCGTATATATTTTATTTGCGCTCTGAATGCGTATGGTCATTAGTCGATTGTTGATGGCTGTGATTTCTTTGACAGCGTTGATGACGGATTTGTGTACGAGAAAAGCCATGCCGAAGATTGGTGCCCCTATCGCAACCTTCTGTTTTGTTTTGCTCTTGAAGATGCGGTAATTTCCATAGTCCATGTCATGTCATTGTCAGTCAATCGTGTTTCTTGAAGAGCAAGGATCGAATATTTTGTCGGTCGATTTCTTGAGTGAGATTATGTAATTTTCCTATCTGGATTAGAATATTGATGTTTAATGTTCCCATGAATGTTTTCTTCTTGTAGAGAAGTTTACCAGATACTCTCTGCTGTGCTAGTCTGGACTCCCCAGAATCCGATAGTCCAGCTGCCATCTGCCGAGGGGTTGTGTACCACCTGGGGTAAAGTTGAATTTGCTTGCACAGTTCATGTTTGCTTGTATTTCACTGCTTTGGCCTGGTTGATACCAGGACCGGATAGGACCAGAGGTTGTTGAGGTCTTTAGAACATTTTATTTTCAGCCGAGCTCACTGAGATAACAGACGCTGACCAGAGTACCGGTGATTTTGACTCAGACGTGTCTGGATTTTGAGTTTGTCTTCGTGTCTGCTGTTTTAAACGATGATTTAAATATTTGAATATTATTGTTTTAAGTTTTCGTTTTACTAAAACGATACTCATTTCGTTTAAAATTGTTTTCATTTTATTTGTAATGAGTTTCCTATTAAAAATAGGTAGTACATTTAGTGTTAACTTTACTTATGTATTTATTTAACTTTCGATATGGTAATAGTTTTGTTTTCAATTTCAAAAAAAAAAAACGTTTTTGTTGTTTTTTAATGTTTAAAAGTTCACAGTCAAATAGTTCCATGAAATTCAGGATGTCCTTGTATGCATAAATTTAAGAACCAAATTCTAAATAAAATCTTGTAAAAGTTGCAGTAATTAAATTGTATAACATTTGTTTTTGCCGCTACTTTCTATCTCTATTGGTATCTTTATAACGTGTGATTCTTTGCTATTTGTTTTTTCAGTGTAAAAAAGATTTGTGACATGTAGCAATGTCAAAAATGCCTAACCTAACCTAACCTAACCTAACCTAACCTAACCATGAATAGATCAACAAACGAACAACTCTTGCGATTTATTGAATTTTATTATACAAATTTTAATTAAATATAAATTGATTATAGCGGTCTTGCTACCAATTGATATATTTAATTAATGTATTTAATGTGCACACAATTCAGATTTGCCAAATGCGGTTGTAACAGTATACAATCGCCTGAAAATGTATATATTATCTTCAATAAGGTTTTACCGTAAGGTACACATTGGGGACACGCATGTGACCGCCTGAAGGGAACGGGTGTGTTTGGTCAGTGTGTACGTGTTATCGGAGGTTTTTGAACGCATGCGTTCGCTATTTATCTGACGGTCCATCAAAGGAAAATTCTGAGCGCATGTGTTCGGTTTGATTACAGTGTGTACGCCAGAAACACGCTTTTGTTTTGTTGTGGCCAGTTGTAGCTGTATATTACCGGTGAACATGAAAAATGACAAAGCAATTTTTTTAACGAACAGCACACAGATTCAGCCACATCCATTCGGCCCGAAAAAATCGTGTAGCACAGGGTTTGTTAGATTTATGTAATCCGAGGCAGTGTTTCCAACTTTATTTATTAAAGGATCGTACCATGCACTAGGAAAAATCGTATCTTTTGAATTTTTGGAAAAAAATACTACCTATGCATTGTATTTTCAATAAAGCAATAGTAAATGATTTAAATACATAATATTATTATAACATTAAATCAATATTTAACATTTAGGGTACAACATTTTAATAGTCTATAGTCCATATTTTTTAAGAATGCAGTATAGGGAAGATAGGGCTTATTTGACTTTGTTCTCTGATTGGCTTAAATCGTGGAGAAGTTCACACCGACGATATTTACTTCTCTATCTCAACCTCTTTGCTCACTTTCTTTTCACATACATTTGCAGCTGTTAGTTGTCATTGGCTACCATGTCAATTCACAATTGCCATCTGATCTGTTTGTATCATTTAGATTTTTTGCGTTTTTCTCCATTTATTTGTTTGTATTTTATTACAATTCTTGCCATTTGGTGCATTTAATCTGTGTTTTTCAATACAAACAATAGTAGTATTCGTTCCTTCTAGTTTTGTTGTTTTATCTCATTGAAGAAAGTGTGCACCGTCGTGTAATTTTGAATGTTATATTACCACGGCTGATAACGAGGTGCCCAGTACTTCCAAAGATATAAAGAAAAATCCGAAAGAAAAACTTAAAAAAAGTGGACAAAAATTAATGGCCTACAACAGCTATTTTGTCCATAAAAGTAAGGGTGTAACAAAAACTTAAGCTGTGACACTCGCTGCAGCACCTGTTGCTCAATTTCTATAATTTTTAAAATAAGTTATTCAGTATTAATAAGATATTCAATAAAACCATTAATAAATTACCAATTTTAAATTGAAGTAACTATATTTGAATTTAGCGCCAAATTTTATAACTATAGTTGCCGCAGCCACCCGATGGAGTAATAAACTTGCGTCATCTTCACGTGATTTTCGGGCGATGATTCCCTATTGGTCAGTGCAACCGGTTTTAAAGCGTAGATCACGCAGCCGAAACTTTAACCCAGTCGACCAGTTCGGTTGTACGCCACATGCTCTCGAGTTTTCAGTGTTTCTGTCGTAGTTGAAATTAGTGATTACATTTTATCCAGTAGCGTCGCTAGCGTCGGTCAATCGGACGAATGCCCGGGGCCCACGGACTAGGGGGCCCCAGAATGGCTGCAGATCGATTCTGAGACGACTGACGTGTGGCGTTTCGCGATTTTCACATGGGGGACCGCACCACGTGGGTTTTAAAAAGGCTCAAATTTGACATTTTTATGCCGCCGGAGGCGGCAGATCTTGAGTATTTTAACCGCGCTTCTTCGATGACTTAACTGTGAATGTCCGTCCGCACGTTGCGCATCCCCAAGTTTCGTCCTCCGTCCTGCCGTGCCCCTCCGGGGATCCAAAACCCACCCTAAAATCGTGGTTTTTGTGGAAACGGCCCGACGGAAGCGGCGGCGGCGGTGCCGAACGGGAATGTACATTTTTCCGGTGTAGAACCGAGATCCCCGTCGAGCGGTGCCATTTTCGCGACTCAACTCCCCCAGGTTCGAACGCACCAGACCGAAAACTAAAATCACGATATTTTACTTTTGAAGCGCATTTTTGTCGGATCCCAATTTTTTTTTCCCGAATCCTCTAGCCGCCGCCGAGCCACGTTTTCAGAGCCCTCGCTCGCCGTCCTGCGACATCGTGTTCACCTGGTGCAAGAGCAAATAAATTATTTTTTTTGCAATCACTTCCACGGACGCCCAGGACTTATTTGATGGGTTCCAGGTCGCCGGTTGGATTCGTTCTCTTCAGAACACTCGCGCGCAACCATTCCAGCAAGAATGCGACTTAAATGCTAATTTAAACTGCGACGACTTTTTGCGAATCTGCGGCAGTTTGAAGAGAAAAATGCGCAAAAAGTGATAAAAACCAGAGACGTTTTGCGGGGGTACATAGAACTTCGGAACCAATTGACGGATCGGAACGGGACCGGAGCCGTTCGATCGGCCATAGAACCTTTTAGTTTGTTTGGGAGTTTAATCCGGATTGCGCCCAAGATGGCGTCGTGACGCCATTAAAACGACGTTTTTTGGACATCCAGGAAAAGTCCCACGGAACCGCCAACTTGAACTCTGCGGGTACGGTATCGCGCGATTCCCGCAGTGAATTGAACGTTTCATTTTTTACTGCAAGCGGCATCGCGCTGCGTCGTTTGCAACCGTCGCAACGCCCTCCCAAACTCGCCGTATTTTATTTGCTGGGGGCCCCACCTCAATATATTTGCCAGGGGTCTCCAAATCCAAACGACGGCGCAGATTTTATCCATCAGTTTTTTTAAGACTTTGTTTTTTAAAATTAATATAAAAATTTTTAAACTAAAATTTGACAAAGCAGTGTAAATCAGGCTTTTTACAACGTCATTACGAACTATCACGTGAACGCCACGTGATCACTACACGGGGTCGATGCGGCAAGTTTAGATTGAACATTTATCATAGTGTAAATCAGGTTTTTAGTTACTGCATTCTTAAACAAAATGGACTATAGTCGGTCGGGAAAGAAATAGGCCCCGTAGTTTACACTATCGCCGGAAATGGAAAACTTTATAGTTCTAAGGAATTTAAAAAAAAAAAAAATGTTAATTAATCCTTTCACTGTCAATTTTAAGGAATAAAACCCAGCGCCAATATTTATAAAAAAGCCGGTAGTTATGCAACCCCTTTCACTTTGTTCACCTTTTGATCAAAATCGGAAAATAGCGCTCGTCTATAACCCTTTGCTCCTCCATAACTCGACGCCGCGACGCCCGGCAGCGGCGCCAGATACACTGCCGCAAAGCCATAGGTTCAATCTAATGAACTGAGTCCGCCGCGGCACGTTGACCTCAGACGGCGGCAAACTTTAAGGTGCACTTTTACCCGCACATTTATGGAGGTATTTCCGGATCGGGCAGCCCGACGGTAGTGCCGATCGGTTTTTTAGATTCCCGCATCTATCCTGCGCGATACGAATCCAAATTTTCAGCCATGACCATCGAACTCGCAAATTGCCGGCAAAAGAGGCGGTTGCGGATTTTTTTTTCGGCATTTCGGACGCACCGGGTGAAGGAAGCGACGCAGGAAGCCACGAGTGGTACCGAAATACGCGTATCGGCGGGCGGCATCGCCTCGTGCCGCAAATGTCAGATTCGACCGCGCGGTTAGAGGGGTAAATGTAAAAAAATCGTGCAAAAAAAGAGTGATATGTTCCAACGTCGGCAGCTCGACGGGGACGGCTCGGATCGCTAATCCATAAACGAAAAGAGGCGCGGGCGTCCGTACCGTATCGAACGCGTGCAGTTTCGAGTCGCTGCACAAAGAAACGGCGAAACTGCAGCGGACTGACTGACTGCACCCTGACTGCACCTTCCAGCCAAGGAGAGCCGATACGTTTCGAACTGTGTGGCGGGAGACTCCGTGGTCGCAGCGACGCGGCGCCGGTATCAAAATGAACGGCTCGGCAAAGCCCACGTGCCGGTCAACTTGGAATTTCAAAAACGCGACATCCTGATGCCCTAAATCGACATTCAAATTTATTCCGTGACGTCCAATTGTGGGTGCGGAAAGCCAAAACACCATTCTAAAATCCACTGAAAAATCCAGAACATTCACTGGGGGGCTGCAAAAATATGGACGTTTTACTTTTGTGTTTCTTGCAATACGGCGGGTTTGGGCGGGCGTCGCGACGGTTTCAAACGACGCAGCGCGATGCCGCTTGCATTAAAAGATAAATCGTTCAATTATCTGTGGGTGTCGCGCGAAATCGTACCCGCAGAGCTTAAGTTGGCGATTCTGCGGGAGATTTCCTAGATGTCCAAGGAAATCGTTTTTATGGGGTCGTGGCGCCATCTTCAACGCATTTGGGATTAAACTCGAAAACAAACTAGCAGGTTCTATGCCTGATCGAACGGCGCCAGTCCCGTGCCGATCCGTAAATTGGTTCGGACGTTCTAGGTACCACCGCCAAACGCCTCTGGTTCTTTTCACATTTTGCGCACTTTTCTCTTCAAACTTTTGACCCTCTAGATGGGGACGGCATGCCCAACGTTAAACCAGCAAAAATCTGCCATCTTCGGCGGCATAAAAAAGCCGAATTTGACATTTTCAAAATCCCACGTGGTACTATCCTTTAGGTGTAATTCGGAAAACGGCACACGTCAGTCGTTTCAGAATTGATCAAAATGTGCGATTCCATCTTGACCTGGCCATTCAGGCCGAACGATTCCCCACATGGACCCCAAAAGTTTGCATTACAAAAATTACCACTTTTACGTATGTCACGGCGAAGATGCCCAGAGAAAATGAAATTCATCAAAGAATTACTTCGAGACGCGTCTTCCGACACCACTCTTGTCGCTGCGCGATTTTTGCCGATTAACGCCGTTTATCCGATCTTCCGATTTAAACGCCGCTCGCGGCGGCGGTTCATCAAATTCTTGTAGCCAACGAATAGACGAACCACCTAACGCACGTTGATTTTCGATAACGCTTCTGGATCGCGTCATTTAGGCATCCAAAAATGACGTTTCTTTTGCAAGAAAATGTTTTTCGCACGTCCCAAAAATTTTAAGTAAAAATGTCGAAAAGTAAGGTGACAGTCGGTTGCACGGCGACGTTCACCCACGTCCATGTGACGAAAACTGTCCGAGTTGTGTGTGAAAAAGCGAAAAACCTGAAAAAATTTACCGTTACTCGTTTAGTGATGCAGCGCAAAATTAGATGGCACTGGTAAAAGAGAAACCACGGGCTACATGGCCCGAGACGGCGGTGTATAGATTCACGGCCCCGGACACATCTGCCGGAATGGCGGTGAAAGGGTTAAAATATCTCGAAAACTATTTAGTATGTATGCGTAGGGAAAACATTGTATTTGTCTGCCATGTTTGAATTTACCGCCCTCTGAATTTGCCGCCCTGGGCATGGGCCCCCATTCCCCCGCCCCCACTAGATCCGGGGCTGATTGCAGGTGCAAAACAACTCAAAATCTATTTATAGGTGCATAAGAAGTTAAATTAGGAATAATTTTTTAACACACAAACAAATTTGGATCAACATGTTCAGGACAAATTTTGAAAAAAACTCATGTTAGTAATGTTGTTTCTTAAATTCTCTTGTAATGAACGTTGCTTTTGATAAGATTTTCTGAAAAGACAATATAGCAATTAATCTTCCTCTTCTTGTGCCTTATCCTTGTTAGACGTTGGTGATTACTATGGCCAATCTGATATTATTGGCTGCATCCCGAAATAGATCCATAGTTGTAATTCCTGTCCATTGTCTTAGATTTTGCAGCCACGATATTCGTCGTCTTCCAGGACCTCTTTTGCCGTTAAGCTTGCCCGAATAATAAGCTGAAGTAGGCTATATTTCTGGTTTCGCATAACATGTCCGAAGTATGAAAGTTTGCGTTCTTTGATTACGTTTAAAACCTCTTTTTGTTTTCTCATACGCTCTAGGACGGCTTCCATTTAAATCCATGATATTCTAAGCATGCGTCTGTAACACCACATCTCAAATGCTTCCAGACGTTTACATGCAGCGTCGTTCAGGGTCCAAGCTGCCACCCCATATGTTAGTATTTGAGAAAACGTAGCATCTAAGAACTCTGACTCTGAGGTGCAAGCCTATATTTAAATTGCACAGCACGCTTCTCATGCGATTAAGAGCTGTTCTACTCTTCTCAATTCTTAAATTCATTTATTTGTTCCCATTTGTTGTTAAGGAATGTGCCCAGGTAGTTTATCGATGTAACCGTTTCCAGTTGGGAGCCGTTTGCGTAAAACTGGCAATTAATATCTTGTTTGCTTAACCTTTGTTTTATTTGTCTTTAGGCGCATGTTGTACGTTTCGCAAACTTCTGTTACTTCGTCTATTAGCCTCTGGAGATCATCATCTGTGTCTGCGATTAGGACTGTGTCGTCTGCGTTCCTTAAGTACGCCGTTTATTAAAATGTCGTCATCTGTGTTCTCCAACGCCTCTTTAAACAGTCTCTCCGAATAAACATTAAAGAGCAGAGCAGAGAGCACACATCCCTGTCGAACTCCTTGGCGTACTTCAAACTCTTCAGAGAGCGCATTCTCCACCCAAACACGAGCCTTTTGTTTCCAGTAAAGGTTAGATATAATGCGGATATCCCTGTCATCCAGGCTTGACTGTTTGAGCGTCTCTAATAGTTTGTGTGATTTACTCTATCAAAAGCTTTTTCGAAGTCGATGAAACAGGCAAAGATATTACAGTTTACATTGCGTGCTCTTTGTATTAGAACATTAAGGCTAAAAAATGCTTCCTGTGTCCCGAGGCCGTTCCTAAATTCGAATTGTGTCTCTACGATATGTTCCTCGATTTTGGGATAAATATGTTTATGTATGACTTTTAGAAATGTTTTTAGAACGTGACTCATTTTCGATAGATTTTTTTCGATAGATTTTCTTCGGTATGAGAATAAATTTTGAAACCAGCCATTCTTCTGGAATTGTGCCGCTCTCATAAATGTAATTGAATAGCCCTGTAATGATGTCCAGTTGGTTTTGTTCTATGAGTTTTAGCAAATCTGCATAAACTTCATCGGGTCCTGATGCTTTGTTGTTTTTATTCTTCCTGATTGCATTTGCAACCTCTTCTGTGGTGATAGATGGCCCAGTTTCTATGTTTAGTTCCTCCAAAATGCCTCGGTACTCATCATTCAATATTGCCTGCATGTACTCCTTCCACCTTTCTATCCTTTGGTCAATCTCCAGCAGTGCCTCGCCATATGTGTTTGTAACGATCCCTGGGTTTCTAGGTCTAAACAAACATGCAGCTACTTTAATTTTTTTATGTGTATTAAACGAATCATGTTGATTTTCCAGTTGTTCGATTTCGGTACATTTCTCTGCCAACCAAGCCTCCTTTGCCTCTTCGATCTTTTTTTCAATCAGGCTATGGATTTGTCGATATATTTCTTCGTTGTTGTTTTTATATTTTCTCCGCTCCTCCATGAGGTCCAACATTTCCTCGGTCATCCATCTGGAATTTTTCCTTCTCCCTCCTGTGACAAGTCTGTTTTGCCGTTTCCACTATGGTGTTCTTTGTATCCATCCATTTTTGTTCTAGATCGTTATATGATTTTTCTTTGATTTCAGCTATATTTCTATTTAGTTCATTTTTTGTTTCGCTTTTAATATTTTCGTCTTTAAGTTTTTGGGTGTCCGTTCGTTTTGATTTTGTTAGCTTCTTTAATCGTAGTCTTAAAGCGGAAAATAGTAGATTATGGTCAGATGGAACGTCTGCACCAGGGTAGGTTTTTACGGATGTTATCGAGTTTCGGAACTTCTTCTTCACCGTTATAAAATCAATCTGATTCCTTACTATATGCCCTTCGTTATCAGAGGGAGACTTCCAGGTATATTGACGCCTGGCTGGTTGTTTTTAAACCATGTGTTCGTAATTATAAAATTAAGTTCTTTACAGAATTGGACAAGTGCTTCTCCTCTTTCGTTTCGCACCCCTATCCCGTATCTTCCGACAACATCATCATCTTCTCCATAGCCGACTTTGGCATAAAAACCCCCCATAAGAAGAGTGATCTCTTCTTTTCGTGTGTGTTTAAGAGCTTCTTTCGTGTCCATATAGAATTTATCTATCTCTTCCTCGGTGCTTTCCGATGTTGGTGCGTAAATCTGGATTATATATAACTTGCAGGGCTACACTACACCGTGCTGGAGCAGGCTGTAGAAGAAAAAAATGTAGCAATCACCACGGCATTTGAATCCAGCTGCCCGGTAAAAACCGTGAAGGAGCATAAGGACGAAAAATGGTGGAACAAAAATTTGTCTACATTAAGAGCAAAAGTACGTAGGCTTTTCAACAAAGCCAAGCAATACGGAAATTGGCTAGAATACTCTGAGGTGCTTACCACCTACAACAAAGAGATCAGAAGGGCAAAAAGGGAAAACTTTAGGACCTTCTGTGAAAACATAGAATCCACGCCGGTGGCAGCTAGACTGCACAAAGCACTAGCGAAGGATAGAGTGTAAATGACAACCACTCTCAAGAAACCGGATGGGACCTTCACGGAGGATGAAGAGCAAAGAGCTCTCCTCCTACTAGAAACCCATTTTCCGGGATGTAGAGGATACAGGGAGACCGAGGGCTTGATGCAACCACGGAAACCAAGTCGGGCCGACTGGAAGAGGGCAGCGTCCATCTGTACGGAAAACCGAATCAGATGGGCTATCGGCACTTTCCAGCCTTTTAAGGCCCCAGGTGTGGACGGACTAGTTCCTGCCTTCCTACAAAAGGGAGAGAGAGAACTAATGCCGTATCTTCTAAATATCTTTAGAAGTAGCTTAGCGCTCGGATATATACCGGAGCCATGGAGAAGGGCTAAGGTGGTATTTATACCAAAGGTGGGGAAGAAAAACACCACTCAACCGAAGTCATTTAGACCCATTAGTCTAACATCTTTTATGTTAAAGACAATGGAGAAGGTGATTGATAATTACCTTAGGACTATAGTGCTGGTAGGTACACTACTACACAGGAGTCAGCATGCTTACAGAGCAGGGAAATCCACAGAAACCGCCCTGTATCAGCTGACAAACGAAATAGCAGCAGCACTAGAGATAAAGGAAGTAGCGATATGTGCCTTCTTGGATTTAGAGGGAGCTTTTGACAACACCTCACACGAGGCTGTCAGGGCGGCCCTCGAAAGAAGGAATATCGACAGCACTATCTCAAAGTGGATCGGAGAAATGCTGAGAACTAGAACGGCGGAGACACAAGTGGGAAAAGACACCATTAAGATCTCCACAACTCGAGGGTGCCCACAGGGAGGTGTACTATCACCGCTAATGTGGAGCCTGGTAGTTGATGAACTACTGGTTAGGCTAAACGACCTAGACATCAAATGTCAAGGTTACGCCGATGACATAGTCATAATGGCTAGAGGGAAATTTGAGGGAACGCTCTGTGAAATTGTTCAGAGAGGCCTCAACGTAACTAGTAGATGGTGTCAAACAGTGGGACTGAAACTCAACCCGAGCAAAACCACGGTGATACCATTTACTAGAAGGAGAAAACTAAACTGCCTACATTCCATACTCATAGATGGGAAGGCAGTAGAATACCAATAGGAGATAAGGTATCTGGGTATCACACTAGATAGCAAACTCCTATGGAATAGATACGCTGAGGCAGTGGTAGGTAAAGCCAAACGCGCCCTAATGGTGTGCAGAAATCTGGCAGGAAAAACGTGGGGTTGTAACCCCACTATCCTGCGATGGATGTACACCATTCTAGTGAGACCTGCAATCACTTATGGGGCGGTTGCGTGGGGAAGTAGAATCAAGCTGGCCTCTATGAGGAAACAGCTTGAGAAGATTCAAAGACTGGCGTGTGTCTGCATCACGGGGGCGATGGGGTCGTGTCCAACAGCAGCATTGGAGCTGCTGCTGGATCTGACTCCGCTGCACCTTGTGGTGGAGAGCGCCGCCAGATCGGCGATCGTAAGGTTCAGCAAGGAAGGAATGGGCAGAGGCAAAATAATCGGGAGCAGAGACCGAAACAGCCTCGCTGCCAAGATCCCCTGGCTGGAAGTACCAAAAGACGAAATGGTATGCAAATACCACTTCGAGAAAAACTACACAGCAATGTGTAGTAGTAAAGCCGATTGGAGCGACGAATCCTCAGCATACCACATAGAGCAAAATGCCATCAAGTGGTATACAGATGGTTCGGAGACAAAGGAAGGCACTGGTGCAGGAGTGTTTGGACCTCGTACCAGATACTCCGAATCCATGGGAACATCCCCAAGTATCTTCCAAGCAGAGGTACACGCAATCGAAAGATGTGCACAGTTTAACCTCGACAGGAAGTACCGCAAAAAACGAATTGCTATCCTGTCAGATAGCCAAGCAGCCATCAAGGCCATTAGCTCATACACCATCAGATCCAAACTGGTATGGGACTGTGTGGGGAAGCTGAACAAGCTTGGCAGGGATAATAAAGTAACGCTATACTGGGTACCAGGACACACTGGTATAAACGGAAACGAAGAAGCCGATCACCTAGCAAACAAGGGACCCAGTAGCCCCTTTATAGGTCCGGAACCCTTTTGCGGTATGAGCGTGAACACCATCCGCAAAAGTTTAGATGAAGAAATAAGAGGAAAATGGATGAAAACCTGGGAAGAACTTCCAGGGCTAAGGCAATCCAAAGTGATGCTGGGATCTTTTAACCAGAAGAGAACTAAAGCTTGCCTGAAACTAAGCAGGAACAAGCTCAGAATTCTGATAGGAGCCCTGACGGGACACTGCAGACTTAGGAAACATCTCAAGGCCCTAGGCCTAGAGGAGGATGATGGATGCAGATTCTGTGGCTCAGCAGAGAAAACCCCATACATCTGTTCAAAGACTGCGGAGCATTACTCCGCAAGAGACAGATGTACCTTGGGGCTCACTGCTTGAACACAGAGGAGCTGCAGGCCTTGAATCCCACCCAGATCCTGGGATTCCTAAAGGAATCAGGATTAGAGGAGGCGCTCTAAATGGGTAAGTACACCAACACTTGGAGGAGGAGGGTGGGGTACAATAGATCTATAAAGGTCGCAGTACAAGTCGTCACCACCATATCTACAATCTACAATCTACAACTTGCAGGGCTTTGCGTTGATCTTCATTATCGTTACTCTATCAGAGATGGGTCAAAATCCTAGCACAGCACTATCGACTTCTCTCGTTACTATTATTGCGACCCCATTTCGATGTACACCATCTATCTTCTCCAGCATAGTAAATCAGATGGTCTTCTATTTCGCACTTCCCAGAACCAGGCCATCGCGTTTCGCTAATTCCGAGTATATCAATTCTTAATCGCAACATTTCCGTAACCGCGTTAGCCGCCTTTTCAGCCTGAAAAATGCTCTGCACATTCCATGTGCCTATTCTTCTCTTTAATGTAGCTTTTACGATACTGGCTGACCGGGAGATTCTTAGCATCCTCTCCCCATTTAGAGGGTTCCCGGGACTGAGTGCCGTGGTATTTTCGTTTTCAGCCATAGTAAGTATCCTGGGGAAAAGTGTTGTACCTAGGTAGTTTCCCGTTGCTTTTCTAGGTTGTTTATAGCAATTAATGAAATAAAATAATTATATTTGTAATAAAATGCACATACTGTCCTTTTATTTTATAGTACGAAAAAGAACAACAACATTGATAATTTTGTTTAAAACATTTAAATAAGACAATTTTTATACATATTATTATTTTTTAGCTAATTTGGTATATTAAAAAAAACAACCGGATTAAAAAATAAGAACATTAAATGTTTGGAGCACTATGCATAATAACGAAAAATAAAATATTCAACGATTTGCATATATAGAATTTTCATCAGTTTTATCATTACAGATATACAATTTATTATATTACAAGTATATTTTCAGAGCTTTCACTCGATATAGATATATAGATATAGATAATGCGTATCATTTTTCCCAAGTAAAACGTATTATTAAAATACAGTTATAAAAGTACATAAATACTAAACACATTATATTTACATTTATTTATTAGACGAGTCTTTAAACTATAAAATTAAAATATTTATCACAGATTTTAATACGAAATCAACAAATAATATTTTCATAAAAAGAAAACTACAACAAAATATTCAAGGACATATCAACTTTTAAACGCAACAAAGGTCCTTAAATTACAAGATAAACAGTATTTACAGGTAACATTTAGTTTTATTTTTACATTTTTTCCAATGCTATCGAATATTAATATTTTGATTTTCTTAAATGTTTCTAGGAATGATTGTGTGGTTGTGGTTTATAAAAATAGTTCATAGGGTGCATATTTATATATTATGTTGGTCTAACTACTTTTTAAAATTATAAGTTTCTTAGAAAAGGCACTATATTAGGTGAATAATATTTTAATGGAAATGTTTCTTTTTTATTATATCAGTACATTTGAATAAATCAGTTTTTGTTTTAAAAGTATATTTTGTAACTAGGGCGGAAAGTTGTCAATTTCACGCGAGAGCGAAATTTGGCGCACGAACGAAGTGGTGCGCGTATTCGCTCGAGAGGGCAATTGACAATACCGCCTGTGTTAAAAACAATAGTTTTTATTACTCATGCGAGGGGATGTATCTTACAAGTTTGGGATCCAAAATGCAGTCAAGAATGAAGAATTTGCTTTTTCAATTCTCTCCGGTGGTGTGGATTCGTCATAAGAACTGTCCTCAGTCTCCGGTATCACCATAGAGTTTACACTCATTTTAAAACGTTTTCTTTAGTTTTTATTATTATTTTGTGATGAAATAATTTTCTGAGACTAAACGTTACTTTTGTAATAAAGAGGTCTTGATTGTGTTCATTTTATTTATTCGTTTATTTTAAAGTAACCTAGCGATATTGAATATTTGCGTGCGTTACACAGGTTATGTGGAAAGACAATGCGAAGTGTCATTTCTCGTATTAAAAAATGTGCGTCAAGAAGTACTTCGCACCCATGAGTAATAAAAATTATATTACCTTCTTATCAGAGCATACAAAGGGAATTATTTTTCTTTTTATACATATACCAAGAGAATACAAATCCTATCTTTATAGAAATCAATGTAGATATATACATTATTGATTTATTTACAAGATATAGAGAATTGTCAAGAATAATTCATTGCAACTGACGCAATAAGCATGATATTGGAAGATCTTCCATCAAATCAAATAACGCGAAAAAATCTAAAATAGTATGGTGTCTTAGGGAAAATCTCTTTTTATTAAATGTTTAAAAGAAAAGTCATTCTATATGAAATATCTCTTTGCATTCGGTTTTAGTCCAAAAACAAGCAGGTATGAAGCCAAGAGACGACTACATGTTCAGTTCAATCCTCGGGGAAATACGCGTAAATGTTAGAGGATTAAAACAATTTCACAAGTTCGTGTAAAGGTGTTTGAGCAAGTTTGAAAAGTTTTTTTTTGATAAAAAATAAATTAATGGTCTTAGTAACTAAAAGTTATTTTGTTTTAATTATTGCATTATTCTGTAATACTGAATTAGGTTTTTTAATTTAAGTTTAAGTAATAAGATTATTTGAGTTAAGCTTGATTTCCTTCAAGTATGTATTAAAAAAATGATTGTGTAATTGATGCTGTTACATGTTTCTCAAGTCACACCGTCTCTTTCTAAAAAGATTCGAGCTGATTGTAGATAGCGACAAATTCAATTTTCTTATCACATAGGAAATCAATCAATATTTAGATTAAGGATTTAAATTAATATCACATTTGCTCATACAAAACAAGAAAATGCAAACCTCTTAAACATAATTAAATTAAAATTCAATATATTTTTTGTTATAAAGACATAATAATATATTATGTAATGAAAGTTGTGGTAGGTTTGTGGAGTTGTTGTATGTATAGTTGTGAGAGTTGTGGTAGGTTGTGGTCTAGGTTTTACCGAGAAAGGCATGAAGGACTTGATGTCGCTAGAAACATGGAAGCTAATCGCCAATATAAAGCTGTTAAAAAAGAGTATCTTGCAAACCCATTGCCCATTGGATAAAGTTCTACTAAAAGAATTATATAAGCAGGCTCGACTTAACATCAAGCGGAGCGTAAGATCGGATAAAAGAACGTGGGTGGACAATATTGCAGAAACTGCTCAACGTGCCGCTAACCAAAATAACCTGAGAGAATTGTATAAATCCACCAAGCTGCTGTCGAACAAGAAAACTACAAAAACAAAGCCAATAAAATCAAAAGATGGGAAGCTACTGGTTACAACAGAAGAACAACTCAATAGATGCCAGGAACATTTCCAGGAGATACTCACAGGAATAACTCAAGAACAAAACAACAACGCAAACCATCATGCAACACGGGCACAACTAAACATAGTCACAAAACCTCCAACCAGAGCAGAAATAAGCAAGGGCATTAAGACGTTGACTGCCACGGTACTTTTACTGGCATGGGAAAATACGAGTTATCTCGTTGTTTGGCAGTAAACGTGTTAAGGAACTAAAGGACGGAAAAAGTCCAGGCATCGACAACATCACATCAGAAATGATGAAAGCTAACTGCATGACCACGACCGAAATGCTGGCACCTCTAATAAATAAAATCTGGGAATCCGAAACACTACCGAAAGAATGGAACAATGGCCTTCTGATAAAGCTCCCCAAAAAAGAAGACCTGAGCGATTGCAACAACTGGAGAGGCATAACACCATTAACAACTGCATCGAAAATACTCTGCAAAATAATACTCACCCGAATGAGCAAAGCAATTGAACCTACGTTGAGAGAAGAACAGGCTGGTTTCAGGGCGGGAAGATCCTGCGTAGACCAAATCAATACGTTGCGGATTATAACAGAGCAAGCAGTAGAATGGCAAACCACGGTATTTCTATTATTCGTAGACTTTCAAAAAGATTTTGATACTATTAAATGGGAAAGCATTTGGGCGGCTTTAGACCGGAGAGGTGTCCCACCCAAATTAGTAAACATCATAAAAGCATCGTATACGGACTACTCTTGCAACGTGGTATACGAAGGGAATCTCTCAGAAGCGGTCAAAGTGTCTGCTGGTGTCCGACAGGGTTGTTTGTTGTCCCCGCTTTTATTCCTAATAGTACTAGAGGAGGTCATGATGAGCGTTACAATACAGCCTCGAGGAATACGCTGGGGGCTATCAAGCAGGCTAGAAGATCTCGACTACGCCGATAATATCTGCCTTATGTCGCATACATAAATACGATGTTGTCGATGCCTGGACTTTGCTATGTCCATCACCGACATGATGGACAAAATAGCTAAGCTACAACAAGAAGCTGAAGAGATAGGCCTGCACATAAACACAAAAAAAAACAGAGGATATGCGGATTGGCGCTACCATTAGCAGGGACATACAAGTAAACGGCGTAACAGTAAAAAGATGCGAACAGTTCTGTTACTTGGGCAGCATCATAGCAGTGGATGGAGAGGCCAACAAAGCGAAGGGAGCGTTCGCGCAACTGAATAACGTTTGGAGCTCTTCAATACTTAGCCGTAAAACGAAACTATATAATAGTAACGTCAAATCCATCCTGTTCTACGGCAGTGAGACGTGGAAAGTAACTAAAAGCAGCACAAACAAACTGCAAGTTTTGGCAAACTGGTGTTTGAGACGGATCCTTAGAATCCGATGGCTTGAAGTGATATCGAAACACGATCTGCTTCGTTCTACAAACCAACTTCCAGTAGACGTTGAAATAAAGAGAAGAAAGTGGAACTGGATTGGACACGCCCTACGGCGCAATCCACAAAACATTGCAAAACAAGCATTGGACTGGCATCCCCAAGGTAGTAAGCGAAAGAGAGGAAGGCCATCCCCACTGGCATCCCCAAGGCAGTTAGCGAAAGATAGGAAGGCCAAAAACAACATGGCGACGCACAATTGAAGCCGAAATCACCTCCACCGGCAAATCGTGGAATGAGTTGAAGGTCGTGGCTCGAAATAGAGTCAGATCGCGACAATTGGTAGAAGCCCTATGCTCCACTGGGGGAAACAGGAACTGAGAGAGAGAGAGAGAGAGAATGAGTGTTGTAAGAAGCATAACTTCGGCAGGTAAGTTGTTACACACTCCTTAGCGGATTCCGGCTTCCATGGCCACTGTCCTGCTGTCTTAACTTACCTCGCCTCAGTGCGAAAGCGGAGAGCCGGCAATGTATGTATATATATGCCCCATATATAAGAAATAATATTGCCCCATATATAAGTATAATATGCCCCATATATAAGAAAGGAGAAAGGGAAACAGCAAGCAATTACAGGGGGATCACCATGCTCAATACAGCATATAAGATATATGCAATGATTGTAGAAGAGAGATTGACGAAGGAATTGAAGGAGCGAGGTGTGATACCAGACGGACAGGCGGGATTTAGGAAAGGGAGAGGGACCATGGATAATGTATACATCTTGAATCACATAGTAGGGAATGAGATAAAAAAGAAGGGCGGCAGGATGTATGCATTATTTGTGGACCTGAAGGCGGCCTTTGATAATGTAGCAAGAGAGGCACTGTGGGAATGCCTGAGAAAGAAGAGGATAAAGGAACATCTGATAGCAAAATTAGAAGAGATTTATGAAGAAACAATAAGTAGAGTGAGAGTTGGGGAAAGGGTGAGCGAAGGTTTTAATACGCATAAGGGAGTGAGACAAGGCTGCCCACTAAGCCCCAGCCTGTTTGCAGCATTTATTGGAGACATAGAGGAGATGTTCAGCAAGGCGCAGACGGGTGGGGTCGTGGTGGGCAAAGAAAAAGTGTGGTCCCTAGCCTACGCGGATGATTTGGTGGTGCTAGCGAGAGACGAGAAAGGGATGAAAAAAATGATAAGAAACATGGAGAAATATATGAGGAGGAAAAAGCTGACAGTGAATGTGGAGAAGTCCAAGATGATGGTGTTTAGAAAAGGGGGTGGCAGGAGAAGAGTAATTGAGTGGAGATGGGAGAAGGAGAAAATTGAAGAAGTAAAAGAATTTAAATACCTAGGGTACGTGTTTAATGAGAGAAATACTGAAACAGCACACGTGAGAGAGTTAGTAAAGAAAGCCAATAAAATACTAGGAGTGGTATGGGGAATAGGAGAGAGAAAACTTGGACACGACTATAGAAGGAGGGTGATGATGTTTGATAGCCTGGTGAAAAGTGTGATGATGTATGGAGCGGAAATATGGGGGTGGAGAGAGCAAGAAGGACTGGAAAGGGTGCAAGAAAAATATTTGAAATGGGTGCTAGGACTAGGTAGAGAGACCCCGGGGTATATAGTGATGGAGGAAACAAAGAGAGATGGAATAAGAATAGAAGCAGGAAAGAGAGCAATAAGTTTTGAGGAGAGGGTGATAGAGAGAGGAGAGTGCAGAATTCTGCAAGAGTGCCTCAAAGAAAAAAGAAAAGAAATAGGAAAGGGGGTGTGGAAAGAGAGGGAAGCATATCTAGAAAGAAACGGGTATGCAGGAGCGGAGATAGAAAGAATGCGAGAGAGAGGTAGAGTAATGACAGAGGAATTGGTCCAGAGAGATAGAGATGTGCAAAGGCAAGAAAGGAGAGCAAGAATTAGGGAGTCTAGGTACAATGGGAAATATGAAAAAATAATAACGGAAGAACTGCCAAAGTACCTAGGAAGAGAAAGTAGAAAAGAGAGAGTGACAATAGCAAGATTCAGATGTGGAAATGAAGAGAGAGATAATAAATTTTGGATGGAGGATAGGAATAGAGTATGCAGGATGTGTGGAGAAAACAAGGAGACAATAGAACACTGGCTGAACGAATGTTCAGAAATGAGAGAAAGGGACGAGGGTAGAGAAGAGGTTTTAAACGAGGATGGAAGAGGGATAGATTGGATGAAGAAAGTTGAGGAGAGAAGAAGAGCAATATGTGGAGAGGGAAGCCGACAATCCACCCAACAACGGAATTTATCACTATAAGAAACAATATCGGTCCCAGAACAGATCCATGGGGGAACTACAGAAAAGGATCTCAAGAGCTGAATTGGAATAGCAAGTTTAGTTTTTTAGTGATTTATTTAGTTTTATTAGCATACGTTCTTTTTGTTTCTTTTTATTTATATACTATATTAGTTTTATTTATATATGTATTGTTTTATGTATAAAATTTTGGAATCCATTTATAAACCTGTAGAGGTAATAAATATACATAAGTAGTAGTAGTAGTATAAGAAAAATATTAGGACCACAAAACACAGCAGAAGGTTGGAAATTTCGAAGCAATGCTGAAGTATACAAAAATATAGAAAATATATCAAATGTAATGAAAAAAAGACTCATGTTGTTTGGACCGTGTCTCACGAAAATCATAATTTATCAGTTTTAAAACAAGCCTGGTCTAATCACTTACCTGTTAGGGCTGCTCGAGTCTCCGCCACGTGTGATCGTCCTTCCGGCGCCTTTTTTAAGGGAGGAAATTCGGGATTGTAAGTGGAGGGATTCCCTTAAAATTTTTGTCTTCCAGACGTTGGATGCCGCTTCAGCCCTATGGGCTCGTGATTACACCCCTGCTTCATTTGACTTAAAACGAGAAACTTAAAGATGCGTGCACGTGTCGGTCGAGCTTCGTTCGCGCTTCGATTCTTGTATCTACGCTTCACGCACTCGAAGCATACTGCCGCAAAATATCTAAATTCGCGACGAAATTAATTGATAAATTAGCCGAGATTTCGGCCCAGGTCGATGGACCTTTCCCCTTCTGTTGATCGGTGCCTAAATCGTTTCAAATATTAAGTTAAAAGTACAGATTTATTAAAATTGGCGCGAACACATGTTTTTCGGACATTTGTTTCGAATGCAAGACATATTAACCAATAAGTAGTAAGTAATTTTTAAATATCTATGGAGTAAAAAGTGCATAACAAGCTGGGTCAACGAAGTAAAAAAGGATTTAGAAAGAAACAATATTCAAAGAGAAGCAATATACAAGAGAGAAGCCTTTCGGGAAAAAATAATGAAAATTGGAGGATTCCAAGGAAAGGCAGCTAAGAAGACTGGTTCAAAATGGTCTGACGACAGAAATAAGAAATATCGATGATACAATATATCGATGATACAAATATCGATGATACAAATAACAGATGAAAGCGTACTGGAAGAAAGGAAAAGAAGAAAGAATTAGGAATTGAAATTGGAACGGACCTCGTTCCAATTTCAATTCCTAATTCTTTCTTCTATTCCTTTCTTCCAGTACGCTTTCATCTGTTATTTGTATCATCGATATTTGTATCATCGATATATTGTATCATCACTTAACTGGTTAATTCGCAAAATAATACAAATATTATAATAAAATATTGTATACCTCTCTTTTACGAGTTAATATTCAACTTTACTTACAAAATTGTGCGATAAATTCGATACAGGTCGTAAATATTTAATCAAGAAAATTTATTCATTTTCTACTATGCAATGCGTCCATTACTGAATTTAATATAGAAACATTAAAATTTTCAAATGAAATTATTTCCAAAGCCATAAACGTGTTTCAGTGTTGTAAAAATATGAAAATAAAATATCATTTCATATTATAGTATAATTAAAAAGTTCATTTTATTAAAATTCTCTTATTGCGGCACGTTAATGAAAAATATAAACGAAATTATTGCAAAATAGTGGTGCATAATTAAACTAACCCAAATCGAAGAGAGCTTTGCTATGAATAACTCCAGAGATTTCTTTGGAACCTTCAAGCAGACACTTATGCCCGCCATACACGCTACGGTCTACCGGAGAGATTACATGTGCAGGATTGTCTGCGCAGGTCAACCGTGCGCGAGAAATTGCACAGGTCTATTCCCACACACGCTCCGGTCTACCGGTGCAGGAAAACCTGCACAGGTAGACCTCTACGGTGGACCGTTGTGTATATGGCAGGCATTCAAAAATACTCTCCGCCAAGCCTCTACTTCAGACCAGGCAAACTGGCTTTTAACAACATGGACAACTGCCACCTTTTAGCTCAGTACTATAAAAATCTACCAAACTGTGATCCACCCAGCGAAGACTTCGACTATAAACAAACCACACCAAACCCGGACACGCTGCCCCCTGCATTGGAAGAAGTTGGTCAGATCATTCAACTTCTTAAGAATAATTAAGCACCTGGAGAGGACTATCGTTGTTGAACTGTGGAAAGGCGCTGGAAGCTATGCCGTGGGCTGGCTAACTGAGATCATCCAGGACATCTGGGAAACAGAGAAATTACCACCCGTTTGGAAATCGGCTCTGATCCATCCGCTTTACAAAAAGGGAGATCTTACTGATCTAAACAACTACCGTGGAATTTCTCTCGTCCTGGTAACATACAAGATTCTCTAGAAGGCGTTACAAACATCAGCTGGATAGTCAACTGGAAGAATATCAGAGAGGCTTCAGGAAGACCCGATCTTGTGTTGAACAGATCCCCAATCTTAAAACTGTACTTGCATACTCCAAGATGAGAAACCGCAAGGTTGTCGTTACCTTGTTGCTTTTAGGAAGGCCTAGGATTCCATTGATAGAGAAACGCTTAACAAAGTAACTAGGCTACTACAGGAACTAGGGCTAGACAACAAAACCCGCAGACTCATCCTAGAAACTTTGACCAACAACCATTCCAAGGTTAAATTTAGAAGCAAGATCTCAGAAAACTTCGAAATAAAAACTGCAGTGAGACAAGGAGATGGACTTTCCCAACTTCTGAACTGAATCAACTTGGGTGTTCAGAGTGGTATCTACCTTAGAAGTAAGAACGATGGACTGGTTGTAGATTGCCTGGCCTTTGCAGATGACATAGCACTGATTGCTGATTCTCTTGAGATGGCAACAATGCAGGTAAATTGCCTCAGAAAACAGGCCGCGAAAGTGAGTCTTCAAGTGTTGCTGGAGAAAACAGAATTCCTCAGCAACATCAAAGAAACAAACTGACAGATGTTACTAGAGCAGGGAAACATCAATAGGACTGAGAAATTTAAGTATCTCGGCGAATGGATTGAACACAACTTGTCAGAAAGAGCATCGTTCAATCAAAAAGTTAGAACTAGCTTATCGACTGACTAAGAACACCTACAACAAGAAATGCCTGTTACGCAACCTGAAACTTAAGCACTACACATCAGTCTTACGACCAGAAGCCCTGTATACCATGGAGTATCTTTCCTTGAACCGAAGAGGTCTGGTAGAGGAATTGGAAATCGGAGAGAGGAGAATCATCAGGAAGATCCTGAAGCAAAGGCAGATGGGGAAATCCAAAGGCGACATAACTCTGAGCTCTACGAACATATTGAGAGGCTCTCTGACTGTGCAAGGAAAAGAAGGGTGGTATCAATAGAAGAGATGATAACAACCTAGAAAAACTGGTGATGCAGGGAATACAAATGAAAGGAAAAAGACCAAGAGGATGTCGATGAGGTGGACCGACAATATCAAGGCAACAACCAACAGCACGATAACTAGGGTTGCCACCTCAGACCTGGGTCTCGGAGACGATTACTAAAAAAAATAATTTTGATTTCAAAAAAATTGTGGATATTCTGTCTATAATAATTCTGTCTTTAACAACTCAACCCGCATCCTGTTACGGTTGTCTGTCCAAGTATTTCCCATAATCGAAAAAATTCGTACCACATATGGATTACTTATAGGTATCGATAGAATTTTACAAACAAGTTTTGGTAGTTTAGTGAAAACACCAGAGAAAATATTTGCATCCATTTTTATCAGTTGCCCAAATCGAGCGATTTGGTGGAATGAATGATATTTTTAAGAAGGCAGATATCATCATATAATTTATCCGCATATAATTCTACTTTTACGTATTTTGCAGCATCTGAAAAATCTTTGTATCTGAAATTTTCGTTCTTAAGATTAATTACTTAAAAATATTTGAATGGCCTGTTTTCAAAATTATAAAAATTTTCCAAGTAATCAATTGCGTTTCTGTACTTTTTAGGGTTCCGTACCGAAAACGGAACCCTTATAGGATCACTTTGTTGTCCGTCTGTCTGTCTGTCTGTCTGTCTGTCTGTCTGTCTGTCTGTCTGTCCGTCTGTCTGTCTGTCAAGACCATTTTCTCAGGAACGCGTAGAGGTAACAAGTTGAAATTTTCAAAAAATACTCGGGTCTACGGTCTCTTTCGGCTGCGAAAAAATCAAACTTGTAAGTCAACGCGATCAAAAGATATGACCGTTTATGTCGCATATTTTGCGATTTCACAAGGGAATCAAAACCTATAGGGTACTTCCCGTTGACCTAGAATCATGAAATTTGGCAAGAAGCGGTGTCTTACAGCACATGTAAAGGGAAAAGTCTGAAAACCGTAAATATGTAGTTTAATTACAAGAAAAATGCGAATTTACTATTAGAAACTTATGACAATACACTAATGTTGTCGTAGTGGTATTGTCAGGCTCCAGAAGCATATGGGTTGCATACAGTTAGGTCCTAAGGTTAAAAAGTATGTGTTGGCACCAAGCTGTTTATACTGAAATTTCTTTGTTTATATTCGTTATGCATTTCATCACGTACGCTCTATATCAGGAATGTTATGGAGATCCGTAACCGTAACCGAAACTATCGGATATCCGAAATAAAAATATATCCGTAACCGAATCCGATATAAAAGTTTCGAATAATTTCGGATAATTTTTACTGATATGTCGAAATAATTCCTATAAATATATTTCAATATCTAATAGAAAATATATAATAGACAAAAAGGAATAATGTTGTTTTTGTTTATTATAATTATGATTTTGCATTTTTACGTAGATAAATATTAATAACTTATATGACATATAATTGTAGTACCTACTTATATTGTTGTACTTAGTTGTATGACATATGATTGTAGGTAGTACAAATAATAACATAGAAATAAAATCATTTTTTTTACAAATTAGCATTCTACTTTTACCATTCCTTAGAAATCTGATATCCGTAACCGAAACTATCCGAAACTAACGGATTATCCGAAAAAAATTCTTATTCGTAACCGTATCCGAAACCGGTATAACATTATTCCTATATCCGTATCCGCATCCAGATCCGACATTTCATATCCATAACATCTCTGCTCTATATACATAATATATACAGGGTATATATTATGTCTAAATTTTGCTTGTTTATAACCGACATGCGACATACTCAAGTCCCGTAACATCCTGTATATATTATATTTCGTCCAATTTTTTTTTATAATCTACATAATATGTTGATAATCTAAATAATAATATTATACTATAATCTACATAATCTACATAACATGTTGTAGATAATATGATTTAAGTATATTATACTTAAATCACGTTCGCCCTATATTTTTTGGTAGTCAATTGCCCAAAAAGCAGTCAATTCAACAACTGAATGTTAAGAGTATCGAAATATATCTAGAAATAGTTAATATATTAGTTTATATTAGATCTAGAAATAGTTAGATCTTAATATAAGTTAGTGTATAAGTCTAATACTAAAATAAAGTTTGCTTTTTATAAGTTTAAAAGTATTCGCGTTATTAAAAAAAAAATACCCTGTATACCTTTATACAGGGTATATAGGTATACAAGCAAAATTGAGCAGTAAAAACAAATAGTGAAGTTCCAGAACCCCTAAACACTCATAGTGAATGCAGGATGTATGGTAATAAAATAGAGGGTAGAATTCCATCGTACGACAACGACATGTTGAGGTTATGCTTGCAGCGGTACTAAGATGGTCGTGATTTTATGAGAGCCACTTGTCAAGTTAATTGAATGTGCTTGTAACGTCCTTCACAAAAAAAGATACCTTACTTACAAGTTTGTACGGAACCCTCGGTGCGCGAGTCACAACTCGCACTTGGCCGGTTTTTTTTTTTCATAGGTACTTAGTAAATCTAAAGTTGTATTCACTTTACTACTGAAAAATTGATCTTCAAGCTGTTTCATTTTCTGATTCATAAGTCCCATAAAATGATGCACAAAGTGAATATAACATTCGGCTAAAGAAAAACGGATCACCTAACTATCTTTATCGTCTCGAATCTCATATTCACTATCCTTCACGAATTTCAAAATGATTTGGTGCGTATCTTCTTCGCCCAGTTGTATAAAATAAAGTTTTATCGCTGCCCAGGCATTAACATTTTTTTTCTAAAGCTTTGTGTACAGATAGCCATTTCGTTATCAAGTGGCGACTAATATTGTTATATTCCAATTCCAAAAAATCGAAGCAATCTTTTAGATCCTTAATTCTTTTAGAGCTAATAGAAAATTCAGCATATATTTTTAATACCAAGGTTTCAACATCGAGAGAAAATGCCTTACATGCGTGTCTAACTGCATTATGAATTACATGGCAGTTATTACATGACAATTTCAAAATTTTCGGATTAAGGTCCTATCCCAGCGGTCGGCAACCTTATGAAACGGAAGAGGAAAAAGTTAAAATTTACAAAATTTCCTGATTTTTAAAGAGTCACTATAGTTTCTTTTCCATATCATAGCATGTGCTTACTTATATAATATTAACATCAATGGGAGCATTAGCTTTGCATGTCCTTTTGAAAGCCTGGTTCAATTTGGCTCATAACTAGTTGTTTTAAATTTCAAGCACGACTTTTTATTTGTTAGTTGACTTCTTACTTTACTTTTTATTATATTTTTGCAAGAAAACGCTTGCTCGCACAAATATGTCCACCCGGAGATCTTCAGTACTCCAAATGACAACTTTTTCACCTCACTGTAGCATTCTAGAAGACTATGCCATGTGTCGAATATGAGTGACTAGCGACATTTCTACTAGAGCTGTCCACTTGCTCTTGAGTTCTGTGAGCTTGCCACTCAAGTCTTTGCTTTCCTGATCCAGAAATTGTATTTGAAGAGATCCAGCATCAATTCCAAAATGGTTCTATGTAAATCTCATTTGTATTTGTGTTGAGAGGATTTACTATGAACGCGAGAGTAGTTTTGTTTGTTCTGAATTGCTCGAATCTCTTAACAAATCCATCCTTCATTTTTTTTATAGCTACGCTGAAGTAACTTGTTTAAATAGTTGCATTGCTTTTTTCGCGATATTGCTTCAGATTTTCAAAATGAAGTAATTTACCGCTTTCCATGTCTTCAAGAGGAAGAAATTTTTTTTTAGAAACAAATCACTTCTTCAATCAAGACATAGCCTGGATTTCCTTTTCCTTGCAGTTTTAGAGTTAGCTCGTCAAGTTTCATTGTGATATCTACAAGTTGAATTTTTGAAGTCATTTGTCTTTTTCCAAATAGGGATGGTGAAGCACAAAGCAAAATGTTTCACTACGTTACCTCTGGAAAATCATCGCACATTGAGCAGAAGTAGGTCAGTATTTGTGCACAGTATTTTGTATCTTCCCCACGAGTTTGCCCCGAAAGCGGTAGCAATCCTAGCAGTCCATCTTTTGGACCTTGCGGGGACTTAAACGACATGACGAAAAGGGCAACTTGTGCACTGTGTCTTTTATGTCGCAAGACTCATCTATAGCAAGTAATAACGCATAAGCCAGTTAAATATCTTCCACTTGCATATGTATCATATATATATATATATATATATATATATATATATATATATATATATATGTATATATATATATATATTTGAAGACATTTGAGCAGTTTTATCTTATACTATTTTAGCATATAATTGCAAATATTTGATTTTTCATGATTTCTGCTTTGTTTTTGAAATGACGATACAGTTCTTCAGATGCACGTATGAAACTATCTTTGACGTACTCGCCAGCCTTGAATGATTTCCCCCTTTATGCAATTTCCAGTGTTATGCGATTTCCCAGTAACTTACAATTAGCATAGAACTTGACTGTTGTTTTTGAAGCACTTCGACAGCTTTTTTTCGTGCTTTAGTCACTAAATATTTACCAGCGAACTGTGTATGTTTGTAGTGAAGTGTCTCTCCAAATTCTTCAAGACGTTTTGTGAGCGAGTTTCTCGTAGTAAAATCGGAAGTCTATTTGCGTTGCATAGTCGTCACCACCATATCTACAATCTACAACCCCGAATATCTTCTTCGAATCGAAAAGTAATGAAAAGAAATCCGAATGTTGCGAAAAAACAATGTGAAGGAAAGTAGCAGGTGCAACAAATGAAATTAGTTCCATATAATCGATTGCACGATTTAAAGGGTTTCGATAATAATATATTCGATAATAATAATTCTTGCTTCTGGAACTAGAGAGCCGCAGTTTTACATCGAAAGAGCCGCATGCGGCTCGCGAGCCGCAGGTTGCCGACCCCTGTCCTATTCTATTCTCTTTAAAGCAGCCAGTACCTACTGCGCCAATTTGTAGACGTTGGGTCGTTGGAACGCCGACCGAGTTAGCTATTCCGTACAC
Source organism: Phosphuga atrata (assembly GCA_944588485.1). Taxonomy (NCBI): domain Eukaryota; kingdom Metazoa; phylum Arthropoda; class Insecta; order Coleoptera; family Silphidae; genus Phosphuga; species Phosphuga atrata. The sequence goes on along the minus strand of OX155899.1, from coordinate 2,462,454 downwards.
GGTACACGAGATACACGCGACACTGCATTTAATTTTGTGCATATTCAATTTTACATACGCTGTGATGAGAAATAATAGTTAAACTCGGAACCCTGAGATAACTCACTGAAACCCGGAGTCTCCGGGAACAGGGAAATATGCCAGGATAATATACGAAGAGCGACAGCAAAAGAGTAAACCATAATCACGACCTCTGAAAAGAGAGAAAACGAAGAAGAAGAATAAAAAGAACACATACCAATGTTTTTCACAACTAAATATAATCGTCGCAACCCTTATTACCTTTGTTTACACTACGCCGCTGCAACCAATTCATTTGCGCATGCGCACTATTTAAAAAAGGGGCGGGTTTTACATGCGTACTTCTCTGGTTTTACTGAAAATTGTACGAGTTATGAGTGCGGCCAATAGACGTTTTTACGCTCAGTTAAGCGCATGCGCATCCGCCAAGTTAGAAAGGCGGGAACATGAAAGTGTCGGGCAAATAATAAGGTTATACGTCAAAAAGTTAGGGCAAAACATGGCGGAAATTGACACATGTGCACAAAAAAAAATTCAACTATGAAAAGGTCTATAGGAAATAGTTATTTACATTAGAGTGGGGAAAGTTTGATTTTACAACGCGACAGGTCTGAAGTCGCCCTTCGGGCTCGTTCCCCAAACTAGCTGTCGCGCTGTTAAATCATTTCCTGTAAAATCATCATACGTCCTGTAGTTTCGTTTGATGTACTTATACACGATGTCAAAGCTAGCTTTACAATTCAGGAAGCTAAAACATATTTTGAGATAAACGCGTTGCTAATAGTTACAAAAGCATCAACCGGAAACTTACTTTCGTACTGTATTTCGAAAAACAAGTATTTAGAGATATTTCCCGGCCATAATCTTATGAGGTATAATTTTTGAAGTCCTAAGGGACCATTTGAAGTTCAAATGGGGCAGTGCATGCGCATCACACGACAATCGCACAGGAAGAGATTGTCGTATAGCCTCTCCTACCCTATCCCGACTCTCACCTCCACGAAACCACAAAGAGGTGGTGAACCCTGGAAACCTGGGTAACCTGGTCTGAGATGCGGTAAACAAACCGTATGGAAGGCTAGGTCAGGGCAAACGAGAGCGGAAGAAATGGTCCTCCGAAAAGGGGGTTGATCCATCCTCGTGAAAAAACTTGATGTTCAGAAAAACTCTACGATAGAAACCGGACTGACTACCAGATGCCGAAAAATGCAAAGGAATAAGGATAAGAGATTGGAATTAAGGATAGGCACATGGAATATACGTACGATGCTGCAAGCTGATAAAATGAATGCTATCTCAGAGGAACTAGCCAAATATAAAATGGACATAACAGCTGTCCAAGAAATTAGGTGGAGGAACACTAGGAAAACCTAGCTATACCCTATATTACAGTGGAACAGAAGACCGGCAAGGCGAACATGGTGTTGGATTTAGAGTCAGTACAAGCACACAGAAGGCCGTACTTGGATTTGAGGCTATTAAAGAAAGTTTGCAAATTGCGTATGAAAGGTAAACTTTTCAATACAACTCTTACAAACGTATACGCTCCCACAGAAGATGCAAATGAAGAAGTGATAGAAAGATTTTACGAGATGGTGCAAAACACATGTGAAAATGTACCCAAGCGTGATGCCTTTGTCGTCCTAGGCGACTTTAATGCCAAGATAGGAAGAGGTCCTCTCTTCTTACTACCTTAAGAGGTCTTACTACCAGAGTATAGCGGGAAAACACAGCCTGCACCAAAAAAAAAACCGGCCAAGTGCGAGTTGGGACTCGCGAACGGAGGGTTCCGTAAAAACTTGTAAGTAAGGTATCTTTTTTTGTGGAGGACGTAGCAAGCACATTGAGTTAACTTGACAAGTGTCCCTCCTGAAATCACGACCATCTTAGTACCGCTGCAAGCATAACCTCAAGATGTCGCTGTCGTATGATGGAATTCTACCCTATATTTTATTACCATACATCCCAGATTCACTATGAGTGTTTAGGGGTTCTGGAACTTCACTATTTGTTTTTACTGCTCATTTTTGCCAATATACCTATATACCCTGTATAAAGGTATACAGGTTTTTTTTTTAAATAACGCGAATATTTTTAAACTTATAAAAAGAAAACTTTATTTTAGTATTACACTTATTCACTAACTTATATTAAGATCTAACTATTTCTAGATCTAATATAAAATAATATATTAACTATTTCTAGATCTATTCCGATACTCTTAATATTCAGTTGTTCAATTGACAGCTTTTGGGCAATTGACTACCAAAAAATAAGGGCGTACTTGATTTAAGTATATGTAGATTATAAAGAAAAATTAGACGAAATATAATATATACAGGATCTTACGGGACTTGAGTATGTCGCATGTCGGTTATAAACATGCAACATCTGGACATAATAAGTACCCTGTATATATTATGCATAAAGAGCCTACGTGATGAAATGCATAACGAATATAAACAAAGAAAATCAGAATAAACAGCTTGGAGCCAACACATACTTTTTAACCTTCGGACCTAACCGAGGAGGACCTAACTGTATGCAACCCATATGCTTCTGGAGCCTAACAATACCACTACGACAACATTAGTGTATTTTCATAAGTTTCTAATAGTAAATTCGCATTTTTTCTTGTAATTAAACTACATATTTACGGTTTTCAGATTTTTTCCTTTACATGTGCTATAAGACACCGCTTCTTGCCAAATTTCATGATTCTAGGTCAACGGGAAGTACCCTATAGGTTTTGATTCCCTTGTGAAATCTTAAAATATGCGACATAAACGGTCATATCTTTTGAACGCGTAGACTTACAAGTTTGATTTTTTCAAAGCTCAAAGAGACCGCAGACTCGAGTATTTGATACAAATTTCAACTTGTTACCTCTACGCGTTCCTGAGAAAAATGGTCTTGACAGACAGACAGACGGACAGACAGACAGACAGACAGACAGACAGACAGACAGACAGATAGACAGACAGACAGACGGACAACAAAGTGATCCTATAAGGGTTCCGTTTTCGGTACAAAACCCTAAAAACAAGCGAAAATGCAATGAAACTTTGTAACCTCGCAACAACAAACAACTTAGTAATAAGTAGCACCTGCTTCGAGCACAAGCGTATACACAAAGGTACATGGAGGATCCCAGGCACGCAGAACACTAACCAAATAGATCATGTACTAATATGCAAGAGATACGCATCCTCAATCATAGGTGTACGGTCTTACAGAGGCGCAAATTGCGATTCGGACCATTATTTAGTTGTTAAGCAAATGAGACAACGAATTTCCAATATAGCAAAATCTAAAACAACTAAGCCAAAGAAATGGAATTCATGGAAATTAAACGAAGAAAAAGTAAGAGAAAAGTACAAGAAGAGTCTAGAAGTAAAACTAAATATCTTTCAGCCGTCCGGCCAAATAGATACGGAATGGAATAACATTAGAAATATAATAATACAAACCTTAGAAGAAACACTAGGCACCTACAAAAGAGAACGAATTGAAAATTGGTACGACGACGAGTGTAAAGAAGTTATGAAAGAGAAAAATATAGCAAGAAATAAATGTCTCCAAAGAAATACCGGAGCAAATGATGAGCACTATAAAACAAAACGAAAAAAAGCGACAAAAATGTGCAGAAGAAAGAAACGAGATATCCTCAACAGAAAAATAGATGAGATAGTACTGGCCAACAACAAAAAGGAGAATCGTAAATTCTATAAAGCAATCCTGCAATAAAAACAAGAGTTTAGACCGCAAATTACGTCATGCAGAGATAAAAATGGGAGAATACTGACCGAAAACGAAGAAGTAATAAAAAGATTACTTTGAGAGCCTGTTAAAGAGCGATGAAAACGATGAAGTAGATGAAACCAAATTAGAATATCAGTCAGCAGAACAACAGGACATACGATGAGGTAGTAGATGTCATCAAATGCCTAAAAAAACAACTAAGCCCCCGGGACAGATGCGATAACTTCAGAGCTCCTAAAGAACGGTGGCGAGTTACTGTGGACAAGAATACGCATGCTCATCAGGATGATATGGAAAGAAGAGAAGATGCCAGAGGAATGGAAGCTAGGAATTATACAACCCATTCACAAAAAGGGCGACAAAAATAACTGTAATAACTATAGAGTGATAACGTTACTCTGTGTCACCTACAAAGTACTCTCAAGTATAATCCACCAAAGGCTAACAAGATATGCGGAGATGACCAAACCGTTTGCCGACCAAACCGATCAACAACAGACCAACTTCACACGATGAGACAGATAATGGAAAAATGCTACGAACACAAAATCACAATTCATAACCGGTTTATCGATTTCAAACAAGCTTTCGACAGTGTAAACAGACGTAAGCTACTGAACGACCTGGTACTTATGGGAATACCACGAAAACTGGTTAATATGGTGAAGGTCGCCATGCATGAATCGAATGCGGTAGTAGATATAGAAAACGAACTGTCGGAAGCTTTTGAGTTCAATAAAGGAGTGAGACAAGGCGACGCACTTTCAGCACTTTTATTTAACCTAGTAATTGATCTACGAAGCGGTAATGCCAAACAAATTGACACAGAGATACTCAAAACGCAAAATATAAAGTACGAAGAGCAAGTAACGAGAAGAACAGAAAAAGTAATAAAGCTGGGAATAGCAAATAAAAATACAACTGACATAAATAGACCCCTTATTGATATTATCAAAGGAGCTACAAAAGCAATAATGCCAACAAACCTAAAGAAACCAGAAAAGCTAACAGCAAACACAAAAGACCTAATGGCTCGAAGAAGAGAGATGAGGAAATGCGGAAAGGGTTAAACCGCTGAATATGCTGAGCTGAATAAAAAAATCCGACGAGATATCTATAACTGCAAAGAGACATTAACAAAGAAAGTAATAGAAGAAAATAGCAGCATGAAGATTCTAAAAACAAAACTCTCAGTCGGAAAGAAACAGATACTTAAGGTTCGTAAGCCAGATGGAAGCGAAACGGCAGGAAAGAAGGAAATAATCAAAGTTGCAGAAAACTTTTATCGTAAACTGTATGAATCGCGTCAAGAACACCGGAGAGATTTAACAAGACCAAAAATTATGAACGTAGGTTCTGAAGAAACACCAGAAGTTACAATAGATGAAATAAGATCGGCTCTCGAACAAAGTAAAAATCGTAGGGCGGCTGGTGAAGATGGAATAATAAGCGAACAACTAGAAAAAGGAGGTGAATCAATACTTAAAATCCTCCAAATACTCTTCAACAAGTGCCTGGAGATGGGAAATATTCCGGAGGACTGGAGTAATTCTGCTTCATAAGAAGGGCGATAAAAGTGAACTTAAAAACTAACGACCAATAAGCCTACTCTCCCACCTTTACAAAACATTTATAAGGGTAATATCTAACATACTTAGCAGCAAATTAGATGCATATCAGCCCATCGAGCAAGCCACTTTCCGAAAAGGATATGGAACCAACGAACATCTACAATGCATGAAGTCATTGCTTGAAAAGTGCAGTGAATATAATATCCCACTTTTCCTTCCATTAGTTGATTATGAGAAGGCTTTCGATACCATCGAGATGTTGCCTATTTTGGAGGCTTTGGATGACTGTCGCATTGACTCGAGATATTCTGGTCTAATTAAAACCATCTACGACTTCGCCACTATGACCCTGAAACTACAAGATTTATCCGACAAAATACCCATCAGACGTGGAGTGCGCCAGGGAGAAAAACTTTGCCCCCCAAATTATTTACACTAGGTCTAGAGAATATCTTTAAAAACTTGACTGGGCGGACAAAGGAGTAAATGTTGATGGCAAAAGGCTGACGCACTTGCGCTTTGCGGATGATATTATTTTAGTGACCACTGAAGAGTCTGATATTGAAACAATGCTGAATCAGCTAAACAACATCTCCAAATCAACTGGTCTGCACATGAATATGAGCAAGACAAAAATCATGACAGCTGATGTTCCACACCGGCCTAATATAGTCATCGATGGTGTCACGGTGCAAAGAGTAGAGAGCTACATCTACTTGGGACATAAACAAAAATTAGGCAAAGAAAACCAAGATGCGGAGACCAGAAGAAGAATAGGACTAGGCTGGGCAGCATTTGGGAAGCTGGATTTTATTCTAACCCGCAAGACGTTCCCAAGAAAGTTGAAAGCGAGAATATTCAAGTGTTGCACCGGTTCTCACATACGGCGCAGAAGCCACAACATTTACCCAACAGAACATCAAGAAGCTGGCCGTTACGCAAAGATCAATGGAACGGAAAATACTAGCCATAACGTTACGCCACAAGAAAAGGAACGAATGGGTGCGGAAGAAGACAGGTGTTGCGGACGTGGTGGAAAGAGTGGCGCAACAGAAATGGAGTTGGGCTGGGCATATCCTACGAACAACTGATGACAGATGTTCTCACAGAATCCTGGTATGGAGACCAAGATACGGAAGGAGAAACATAGGCCGCCCCCCTAAAAGATGGAGTGACGATATCCGGGAAGTAGCAGGAAGGAAATGGTTAAGTCTGGCGAGGAATAGAGAAGAATGGAAAGTTAAAAGGGAGGACTATGTCCAATATTGAAAGAATAAAGTCTGAAAAAGAAGAAGAAGAAGTACTTGATGGAGCAATTAAGAAACTTAACATAAACGGATGCAAAAGCAATAGAACTAGGCAAATATGTGCATACGCAGATGATATCGTAATCATTGGGAGGAATGAAATAACCATTAGAGAAACATTAACAGAAATGGACAAAGAAACTACAAGATCCGCACTGAAAATAAAGGAAGCATAAACGAAATACATACATGAAACTAGCAAAAGGAAATAACGACAACCAACAACCCATAAACATAGAAGACTACAACTTCGATTGTGTCTACAACTTCTGTTATCTTGGCGCAATAAAAAAAAACGATTTTTTGAAAATCCTAGAGTGGCCTAATCCCTTAATATCTTGGATAAGGATCAATGAAATAAAAGCATACATAGTAACGCATCAAAATAACTAACTTACGGGCTTCGTAAATATAACCATAAATGTAGACTTGTTGATGTTCGTTTTGGATCGCTAATCACAAAACATATTATACATTATGTTGTATAAATCTCTTGATTTCTGTAATCTTTCCGCAATTGTGTCACCACTACTCGGATCAATCCATTTATGGGCAGTAAAACGAAAATTAATTAAACACAATACTCAAAATTTTGACGTACGAATCAACAATTTTAACGCTGTCATAACAATTGTGTTGTCATGGCCAGACGTGCTTCTCGTAAAAAACAGAGAATATGGAACTTTTCTTTGAATTTAACATTAAATCGAAAACAAAATTGAATAAAAGTTTGTATTACAATGGAATTGCGAATTTAACAATCCGCTAGTTAAACCTTCAGTTTATCCGCTAGTAGAATAATAACCACGGTTAACCCTGTCACTGCCATGACAATTTTAAGGAATAAAACACAGCGCCAATATTTATAAAAATTCCGGTAGTTATGCAACCCCTTTAACATTGATCACCTTTTGTTCAAAAGCGGAAAATAGATATCCTTTTTAATCCCTTGCTCCTCCATAACGCCGGGCGCCGCGGTGCCGGTTAAACTGCCGCAAAGCCATAGGTTCAATCTAAAGAACTTCGTCGAAAACTCGCGAGTCCGCCGCGGCACGTTGAACACAGACGGCGGCAAACTTGAAGGTGCACTTTTGCACTGCACATTTATGAAAATATTTCCGGATCGGGACGACTTGGATCGCGAAACCATAAATGTAAAAGAGACGCGGGCGTCCGTTCCGAATCGAAAGCGTGCAATTTCGAGTCGTTGTGCCCAGAAACGGCGAAGCTGTAGCTGGCAGACTGACCGCACTTTCTAGCGAAGGAGAGCCGATCCGTTTGGAATTGTGGCGGGCGACTCCATGCTCGCAGCGACGCAGCACCGGTACCAAAATGCGCGGCTCTTGCAACTTGGAATTTAAAAAACGCGACATCCTGGTGCCTCAAATCGACATTCAAGTTTTTCTCTGTGCAGATTAACAGTTATAAGTGGGCGTCGCGACGCGATTCCGCAATATGCAATTATTGGTGCGGAAAGCAAAAACACCATTCTACAATCGACTGAAAAATACAGAACAAAAATATGCAAAAATCTGGACGTTTTTCTTTCATTATTTGTTTCCTGCAATGCGATGAGTTTCGGCGGGCGTCGCGACGGTTCCAAACGACGCAGTGTGATGCCGGTTACCCTGAAAGATAAAACGCACAATTATCTGCCGGAATCGCGCGAAACCGTTCCCGCAGAGCTTTAGTTGGCGATTTTGTGGGAGTTTTCCTGGATGTCCTGACGTTTTTCGTTTTTATAGCGTCGCAACGCCATCTTCAACGCAATCGGGATTAAACTCCCCAACAAACTAATAGGTTCTATGCCCGATCGAACGGCGCCGGTCCCGTTCCGATTCGTCAATTTGTTCGGACTTTCTAGATGCCGCCGTAAAACGTCTCTGGTTTTTTTCACTTTTTGCGCACTCTTCTCTTTAAACTGCCGCAGATTCGCATAAAGTCGTAGCAGTTTAAAATTGCCGGAGTAGTTGCGGGCAAGTGTTCTGAAGAGAATGAATCCAACCGGCGACCTGGAGTTCTTTAAATAAGCGTAGGGCGTCCTTGGAAGTGATTGCAAAATTGGAAATAAAAAATTGCATTTTCTCTTGCACCAGGTGAACAGGATGTCGCAGGACGGCGAGCGAGGGCTGTAGAAACGTGGGCGCGGCTGCAGTCAAACGATCCGGAAGAATTTTTGAGATACGACAAAAAATGCGCCTCAAAGGTTTAAAATTCGTGATTTTACAAAAAATGTACAATCCCGTATTGTGCTGTCGCCTCCGCTTCCGTCGGGCCGTTTGCAAAGACTGCGCAACGTGCGGACGTACATTTGCAGTTAAAACATCGAAGACACTTGGTTAAAACACCGAAGATCTGCCGCATAAAAAAGCCTAGTGTGACCTTTTTAAATACCCACGTGGTGCGGTACCCCAGGTGAAATTCGCGAAACGCCACACGTCAGTCGTCTCAAAATTGATAGAAATTCACGAAATGATTCCGGTAGAAAGCTATGAGACGCGTCCTCCGACACCATTCTCGTGGCTGCGCGACTTTTGTCAGCGACGTTATTCACATTTTCTGCGTTTCCGGGTCGCCCGACTAAAACGCCGCCTGCGGCGGTGTCCGCCGCCCGGTGGCAGCCGTGCATCAGATTCTTGTAGCCAAAGAACAGAAGAACGGCCCCACGTACGGCGATTTTCGATAAGACTTCCAGATCGCGTTATTTAGGTCCAAAAAAGACGAATTAAGTTTTTAGCATTTTGCAAGAATAATCCGATTCGAGTTGGTTTTTCATGAAGTTTTCCATTGATTCCTTTGGTGTTAGCTTTTCATCATCTCCCAGCATTAGTCCTTGTACTACAATATTATTTCTTCTTTTTTCTCTTTCCATCGCATCTAGCCTAGCACTTATTGTCTTAACTTCCTCCTTTAGTTTCGCATTTTCGCGTTCGATGGTGATAGTCCGATGTGTGGCGACGTTCCGGACACACCGGCGCTGGAACCACGTCTGCGCGACTAAAACTGTCCAAGTTGTGTGCAAGAAAAACCTGGAAAAATTCACCCAGCCGTCCCCGGAGACTGCAGGTCGGTGAAATAATTTTTTAAAAATACCCGTTGGGTTAACGGAGATCTCCAATCGTTGCGTAATATTTAAGTATTTTTTTTAAATTTACAAAAAGTCGCGATTTCTCTTCCCCTTTAAGTACAGTGTCGGCTCGTTAATCGTTTAGTAATCCAGCGCAAAACTAGATGGCGCTATTAAAAAAAGAAACCCCGTGTTACATCGCCCGGGACGGCGCTGTATAAATTCAGGGCCCCGTGTCATATCTCCCGGAATGAGGGTTGCGGTTAATATGCGTTAAGAGGCATGAGCCATTCAGCGCCCCCCGTCCCACAATTGAAACTAACGGAAATTGACATAAAACCTTCAGTGGCGTATACAAAACGCCACCGTAGCTACAGATTTGAACAAAATGGATGTTTAGATTATGGTTAGATTAGATTATATTAGGAGAAGATCAATCAAGACCACATATCGCACGGCAGCGCACCCTCTCGATCCGAAATAAGAAAAATAAATTAATAGTATAAACAATTTTTATATACCCCCCTTCAAATTTATTTTCCCTACGCCTTTGTGTTTTACCCCCAGTGCGCATGCGCATAATGCGTACAGTGGGTTGCCTATATATATATATATATATATATATATATATATATATATATATATATATATATATATATATATATATATATATATATATATATCAAGCCTCTTAACGCAGATTAACCTAAATGAATAACTATTTCTTAATATCACGATTTTGAAAGCATAATATTAATAGACCTTTTTATTGTTAGTTAAGCGCATGCGAGTCCGCCTAGTTTGAAAGGCGGGAATATGAAAGTTTCGGGCAAATGTTATTTTCACAAATTATACATTGACGCATGCGCATAAAAAAATTTAAAAAAAAAACTATGAAAAGGTCTATTTGGTACAATTTTTTATTTTTGGATCTAGAATGTCGGATAAATAAATTATTTTCGAAAAAAATTTACAAATGAAAACGTTTTCTACAGGACTAGGTTACACCGTGGAACATAGATTTTGAATCAGATACTTCCCGCTGAAAGATTATTAAGCATCAGTTGAAAACAATATTCAACACTAATTAGCAAAAGTTGTTAAACTAGGTCTATAAAATCTATAAGAAACTCCAAGAAAAGCTATAACAAACTTAGCTAGTTAAAATAAGCACCCATCAAAACAACTACTATTGCTTAACAATGCAACCCTTATCCTTAAATAATAAAACACCCTCACCAACCACACAACCAACAGCATTTAAGAAATACTTTTACATCAGAAATAAATAAAATATCATATTTACACAGTCCAATTTCAAACGGTTTGCTGCTACGACATACGTAGCGAACTAGGTGTGGGCGAACAGGATCTCATGATGACTCTACTGCAGGATGTTCCAGAAGCTTTCGCTTGAAGCCTCGGTGTAGGATGTCGTCACAATGTGTACAATTCATGTTGGCCACTCACCGAAGAATAACTCACGTTACTTGGCGTCGCTTCCATAACATTATGCGAATTAAAATACTGAAAAATTACGAAATTTTTTAATTAAACGGTTTTTGTGATTGAGGTTACATAAATTAACACATAAATGCAGGCGGAAGAAACGGGTGATTTAGAACGGGTTATTTTCTACGGTTCGGTGTAATGGGGATTTATGGTGGAGGTTTCTTGCGATTGAAGAGATTGCAGTGTATTATTCTAGCTGTACAATTGAACGTTTTGTGCGAACATTGTGGGAAATAGGGCAATACTTTACGGGTAAATGTGGGTTTATGAACATGATATATAATTCGTTTTGTAAATTGTTGTTTCGCATATATTATTCATTGCATTCTTAAAACAAAATACAATTAAATTTTTGAAAATATCTCATAGATTTTCATATAAAATATAGATCTCAAAAACATGAAAATTATAATTTTTGTAGTAAAAATTCTAATTTGTTTATTATTAAGCAATTAACATACAATGGCGTCTCTAAAACGTCATGTATATGTGATAAGTTCACATGTATTTGGACACTTCAACGCGCATTTTATTCGTATGTCAAGGGGTTAAGATATATTATTATTAATATAATTCTTTACTGTAGATTAAAAATGATAACTTAAAGAAAAATAACATTGTTTTATCTACGACAACTATTGTAAATGCTCATTATTGTACAGTTCGCGGACTATGTAAATACATCATAACACAGACGTATATAACAGTCCGCGATTAATGTAGTTATGATTGATAACACACACGTGCGTTAGGTTTACGATTGGTTGAGAGCTGCTACTACGTGCTTATATGTTCAGCGCCACTCGTGCCACAATTCAAACTAACGGAAATTGACATTACGTATATTGGGTTGCCTATATATATATATATATATATATATATATATATATATATATATATATATATATATATATATATATATATATATATATATATATATATATAGTTGCCTATATATACAGTTTATGACATTTGTGACATTTAGAAATAAACAAAACTCAACAGAAAATTTCCCAACGTATTCGTTTATCACCAAGGGTTTGTATTTGATCCCTTTCCTTCCTTTCACTGATGCTACAGCCCTAAGCAAGACCTAGACCGCCTCCCTCTGCCCACATTATATTACATCCCCTAGTATTATATCCCGATATGACATAATAATAACATAGTTATTTTTATCCCCTATGAACAGGGTTTAAAGGCGTGGGTTTCCAATCAGCAATAAATAGTTGAGATTATGGTCGAATGAGTAATAAAAAAGACATTCAGTCAAATATGAGTCCGTTTCTGTGAATGAAATAACCTATTGGAAATTGGATCTTGTAATGTAAAGGGACGAAGCCCGAATCTCCTAATTCTCCGCAGTTGCCATTCAATGTATACTTGTTTGAGCATGAAAGCAGCGTGAAAATCTTTGAGATGTTATGCTCCTTCGAGTGTGAATCTACACAACGTGAAACAATACAGGGAATAACACTGATGGGAGATACATAAAGTTAGAAACAAACAGGAAATTTATACGGTACAGGTCCAACACATTTTGTTCTAATAATTTATGGATGATAACATTATATAGAGTAACAATTCGTGCAGGAAACGGGTTTCATTTAGTTTACCTTATACTTATTGTTAGAGTGAATATAATATCTAGAATTTTTGAATACGTTGTTAAAATTAAGCTAGAAATACAAAATATATAAGTTTACGAAGTTATACGAAGGTAAATTGTATTTGTAAAAGTTTGTATATATTTTGTTCCAGAAAATATTCCTGCAACTTTTATTTAGATAAAATAATATTCTGGTTCAAAACATTTAAAATTTAATTCTTGTAACCCTCTAATGCATCATGTCCACTGTAGTGGACAGCAACTATTGGCTAAAATAATATTGCGGTTCAAAAAATTTAAAATTTAATTCTTTTAACCTCTCAGGTATCACGTCCACTGTAGTGGACAGCTACTATTGGTTAGTTTCAGAGCTCACTGAAGCGTTAGGTAATGAATACGGGATTGTTTTGAAACTTAGTGTTGCGGACTTTTTACCTCGTGTAACTATTGTCAGTCTTATTTTTTAGTATAAAACACTAAACTGATTAGACTACGTTTCTTATTGCGGTAGTTGTATTTAAGTTATTGCAGCGGTTGCAACTTTTAAACTGGACACGATTGTTTATATATTTTATCAAGGTTATTCGCCCGGTCCCATCTTTGCGCGCGGTTACATAAACATTCACTGTCGTAGCTGGTGTAGAACATAATCGTATGGTATTTCCTTGATTTACATTTAAAATCTTCAAGTTCAAATACTAAACTGAGTACGTAAACTTAAAAGAGAAACAATATATTTCAATTCTCACTCAACATTAAACCTAATAACAGAAACACTTTTTAATTCATATTAAAATTTAAAATAATGCGAATGAGGTCACGACGAGTTTAAATGACTCTTCCAAATTTCTCAGAATCACCCAGACAAGTTGGAACAGGAAAATGCTGACTCGACGGTTTTAACTTTCCCACGATTCTTTGCACGGGTCAATAACTGGGTCAAACTCTTAATAGGATAAACACATTAATTCCAAGAAACTGACAGTGTTTATATCTACTCTCGCGCTCAGCTCATAAAATAAACCGAAAATATGTTGACTCGGCGGTTCTTATCAATACATCTCTCTTCATGTTTTATTCTTGTCGCACCCATTTACTCTTATGGGGTAACCAGTTTCACAAATTAATATCCATCCCGCAACCCATTTTGAATTTTACCGCTAGTCTTTTCGTGTTCGATATTGTCCGGTCTAAATCCCTTTTTCCCTCCGGTGCCACCCACCCCAGCGCTGGCGCCATCAGCACATACACGCTCGGTCGCGTTCAGAACTATTTTGTATAGGATTCCTCATACGAAGGGGTAGGCTAAATTTTACATGTAATCCCTCCGCCTTATGGGGAATTACATGTAAAATTTAGCCCTTTTAACCTTTAGCCTAATTTCCTATAAGGCGGAAGGTTACATGTAAGTCCCCATAAGAGAGGCGGTTCAAGAACGCATCATCTTTCCCTACTCGTCTATTCTTCATATTTTCGCTCACACAAAACCACGCCTTCTCTGCCAAAGTAGCAATTAACATGGTAATCTTTAATGATTCTCAAGTTGCTTCTGCTAGTCCTGAATTGCCTCAAAGAATATCTCTGCGCAAAGTCCTTATTAGTGCTGTTCGAGCTATTTGTTTTCTAACAGCTGCTTGATCTTGATCGATCTGTATCCACCGATTTCTTACTAATTTTCGAGACACTAACTTGCCTCTGGTTTGCTCTTTGAAATAGACTGTGACTTTATTCTTCTAATAGTAGGTACCTCATCGTCATGTATGCTTGACACGGCGGGCAAGATCCTGGAGAAGATCCTCTAGGAACGGCTGCGTGGGTCACCAATTGACAACCGGTACAGTTTCAGACCTGCGAGGTCGTCTACGGATCTGGTAGAAGAGGTGAAGCGCTTGGTCACCAGCCACATTTGCGGACCACTTAGTAGGAGGAGACTTTGTCTCATGGTTGCACTGGATGTGAGAAATGCTTTTAACTCTGCAAGATGGGACAAGATCTGTGAGACCCTCTGCCGGGACTTCAACAGGACTACTGGAGCTGCCCTTGCCAGGGGACTGTCGGCTGGTAGCGTGGTGGAACTTCAACGTTACTGGGTACTTGAGAAAAATCATCCTGAACTACCTCAGTGACAGAGTACTATTCGCGGAGACGACGAGTGGAGTCAGGGAGTTCAGCATCACTGCATGTGTTCCTCAGGGGTCGGTTCTTGGCCCGGACTTATGGAACGTCCTGTACAACGGACTACTGAAGCTGCCCTTGCCAGGGGACTGTCGGCTGGTAACGTACGCAGACGACGTGGCGGTTTTCATACGCAGCACCGACTGTGACGCCATCGCTGCACTGTTCGGGGAAGGCATGGAGAAGCCATATCTGGGAATGGATGGAGTCAGTCGGCCTCTCCCTGGCCATACAGAAGACTGAGGCAGTGATTTTCACTGGCAGAAAGGTTAGCACCTCAATGGTACAAACCTACCGAGGATGCACCATCAGGAACAAACCTGCCATCAAGTATTTGAGAGTGATGCTGGACTAGAGGCTCAACTTCAAGGAGCAAACAAAGCCGCTACAACTGCGGCAGCTATCTCCAGGAAACTGCCCAACATTGGATGTCCGCGCGGTGCCAGGAGAAGGGTACTCGCCTGCGTTGGCACCTCGATATTGCTGTATTCGGCGCCGACCTGGGCAGAAATGACGGAGGTTCCCGCATACCTAAGGCTGATAGCCCCCGCACACAGGACGAGTACACTGAGGATCGCATGCGCCTACCGGACTGTATCCGCAGATGCAGCACAGGTCATCGCTGGCCTGCCGCCAATAGACCTGCTAGCAAAAGAGCGCATGCGGCAATATAAAAAGAAGAAGGGGCCGGCCCAGGACGATCCCCAACAGACGGAGGCCGACATCGATCGAACACAGACCGAGAGGGCGATCACCCTAACGCAGTGGCAGGAAAGATGGAACAAATCAAGTAACAGTCGCTGGACCTACCGCTTAATCTCGTCCATCTCGTCGAGCCGTGGATCTGAAGGATGCACGGTGAACTATCACCTCACCCAAATACTCACGGGACATGGGGGCTTCCGTGAGTACCTCCACCGAATAGGGGCAGCAGTAAACCCGACTGCCCCCAGTTCCCAGGGATATCGGAGACAGCAGAACACGTCCTGCTGGATTGCCCCAGATTCCAGCAGGAGAGACAGAGTTGGGAGTATAATTCTGGCGCACGCATAACTGCCGCTGGGATAAGGTGCGTCATTGAAGCACTCGGAGGAACAATGGATTGCTGGCTGCGAGCTAGCCGTATACATCCTGAAGATACTACGCCTCCAGGAGGAGGCGGATAGGTCCATGAGAGCAGGGCGAAGAGGAAGGCATGAGTAATGTCGTAAACGTCGGCAGAGCCGAAGCTTCCCCCTCCCCGCGAAGTAATGACTAGCGTCGGTTCAACGGTGGATCCATGGGAAATACAGAGGTTAGGTTTGAGTGGGTAGTTGCGTCCCGGGAATACGGGTGGTGGTCCCACACTCTCCAGAACACAACGTTCTGGGGGTCGTGCGTAAATGCATCTGCCCCTCTTAAAAAAAAAAAATTAAAAAAAAAATGTAGGAAACGTCATCATCTTCGTCGTCTTCGTCATCATTCAGGAAAAATCTGCTATATGTTTCTGAGAAACAGACTAACGGAGGTGGTGTATCGGATATGTGAGGCTTATAAGTTTCACGCCCTGCCTTATACCTTCCTTCAAAGTCCATATCTTCGATTAATAAACAAACCCCGCTTATAACGAAATAAACATATCTCTCCTTCTTATCGGAATCACTCAAAATCGTCTGGAGCTTCTTGAATTTCTCGCAGTGACAAAGTAAACTACAGTTTAATCTCGTTTGGTAATCCCGGTCGTTTTCGCTTGGAAGATTCCTTCAACACAGATTTGAAATCCTCACCGTAAATCATCAACAATTCAACAGGCGTCGCGGATTTGACGGTCCCACCGCGGTTCAATTCGTTTATTAGGGCTATTTCATCGAACATCTCTCCCATCCGAATTGAGGCAGTCGATGGAGGATTATCGTCCGTTATACACTTTAAGCTCACCAGTTACCACGAAGTACAAAGCCATCGGAAGATGGTCTTGACGTAAAATCGTTCGACCCGCTACATAATAGCTATAAATGGTACACACCGTCAATTGCATAACTACGGAGTCTGGGTAAGATCGCAGAGCTTTTAGCTTTGAAAATAATTCCCACCTCTTCCAGCGTTCGTTTTTCTGGAGGTTTTAGCAGTAAAGATTTCGTCTTTAGTTTCAAAATACTAGTTAACGTTTTTGCAGTCAAGAGACGGACATTTTTAGAGAGAGCGTGAGCCTCTTCATTAAGCCACGGCACGTTTTTCATCACCATCCTAACTAATGCTCGCAATCTCCATAGCGCTCGTCTTCTTCTCGTCGGCAGGACATCGTCCGATCTTTCTTCCGTATCATTGTCCACTACCAAAACATTTCTGCTGCCAATATTTTTTGCTGGCCTCATCCAAAAAATTTCCGTTGTCTTCGTCCACAATATGTTTCTTGCCTCCTTCCATTCTTTCTAAAAGTAAGTAACGCTTCCCCATCCCCAAAAATTAAATTGGAAATTTAGGAACGACCCCCCTTGTGGTTTGACGTAACTACAATAATTGTTGGCATTTTCAAGATGACAGATAGTAGATGCGAACGCAACTAACTCGACGTTGCCACGTTTATTATTTTTGATTGATTCAACGGTCCTTGCCACATTCTCCTATATTGGATTGAGAGTTCGAGCGTATGTTATCTTGATTTATCTGCCCGCTTCGCGGCTGGCAACCTTATCTAACCGGGGTTAAACCAACTATCCTTGCCACATTGTCCTATATTCGATCGAGAGTTCGCGTTGCCGCGCGTATGTTGTCTTGATTTATCTGCCCGCTTCGCGGCGGGCAACCTAATCTAACCTGAGTTAAACCATCGACATAAAAACGGCATATAAACAAAAATAAACGTGGCAACGTCGAGTTAGTTGCACTAGTCCACTACAGTGGACATGATCGATAATGTGATTAAATGTATTTAAAAAAATTCCAAAAAATGTACAGTGTTACTTATATCACAAAATTCCTGCAATTTTAAATTCTTTGTTGTAAACATTAAAAACAATATATTTGTGTTTTATATTTTTAAATTAAACCCATTAGATGAGACTTGGGAATCCTACTCGCGAAACCCAACGTAATATCTCATGCTATTAATTTGCAAATGAAACTTGTTCATAGTGTTGTAACTTCTAATCTTTAATTTGTGAATAACGCTGCGGAGATAGACTTATCTTATAACTTTATATCAAAGGAGTCAAAGTCTCAAAGGGGATTATTGTTAATTGAACTTTAGATAATTATAAAAACATTGCTTGTATTATGTTCGTACACATAAATTGGATTTTTTGTAGCTTCTTTTATAACCTTGATTAGTTGCTTAACTTCTGTTCCATTGATCCAGTCCCAATATCCTAGTTTTGTTCGTATATTACTAACAAGAAATCTAGATGCTTCTTGATATTAATATTGAATTCAAAATTGAAAAGTTAAAAATGAGATGACATACTTTGAACCAAATTAATAATAGAATTGAAAGTAGAAGATTATCATTATCGTAATGATATTCGTATGATACTATTTTCAATTCTATTAATATTTAATGTAAGAAAATGCAATAGATGAGAGAACTTTTTATTTTTGTTATTACTAATGGAAATAGCGCAGCGTCCAATTAATTGAGTAGATTTGGTAGAAGATTAACTTTGAAGTTCTTCATTATATTATGCGATATTACGTTGAATATGCAGCATTATAACGCATTCATGAAATTATCCTGCCTTACATAATTACATTTATAATTTAGGTTTTCGTATAAGATCTTCTTGATTTTTAATTCTCTTTGTCGACTATGAACAGGTTTTGAGTTCACAGAATTTAATTTTATATTTTAAAATGATATTTACAATATAATATACAGTATAATCTCAGTAATTATCGGTAAAAAACTCGGCCGTTGGTTAATCGGACGACACGTTCAGTAATCCGGCGGTTTGGATACCGCTCGCGTTCTTCCCTCCCACCACTCTTTCTTATAATCCGGCGGTTGTTTGGTCCCATAAGTGTCGGATTATCGAGATTATACTGTACTTTTTACTATAGTGATTTTTATTATAAATGAGGCGATGAGAGCAAAAGTGGCCTTACCGACAAAAACATAAAAATACCAATAAATGTAGATTTTGCATCGCAACTGTTGGGGATGCAAAATCTACATTAAATGGTATTTTCATGTTTTTGTAGGTTAGGCCACCTTTGCTCTCATCGCCTCAAATATAATAGTAGTTTATGATGCAAGTGTGTGCATAAAAGCCTCTCACACAAGTGTATCATACATTATTTTATCTACGATGCATGTTAAAATACTGTTGAAACTACAAGTCTTAGCGATAATATTGAAAAATTGTAATTTTGACGGTCAAAATACTTCAAATCATTGACAGAATAAGGTTAGAACGTTCAGCGCCTACGTGGCAAAAATTGCTATCTAGTAAAAACACGCAACGGGACAATACTCAACGGGAAATACGACGGGAGCAATATTTGGTTGTTGTCGATGTAATTTAGGTTAACCTAGATTAGGTTATGGTTAGGTTAAGTTATATTACAGCCAGATAAATTCAGACTGAGAGGCCAAGACTTTTTGATACAAAATAAGAAAAATTAATTCAATTTTAATATACGTCAGAAAAGTTATTTTCACTACGCCTATGATTTTGTTTAGTGACGCGAGTTGTTGCTATAGCAACAACAAACAAAAAATCGTTTAATAATGAAACTCCATTTGATTTACATTGAACTTTTATGCACGATTTGGATACTTTTGGACACGATTATAATAATGTCATCTTTTCACATACCATAATTTATTTATTAATGTGTTCACTTATTAATGTGTGCGAGTAGATATAATATAATTGTTAAATTTATTGATTTTTTACAATAGTTTAATTATCAATGAATCCACTAAACATAAAAAATGAAAAATAAAAATTTTGATTCTGTGAGCCAAGTTTGTTAACACACAAATAGTGATTGTTTAGACTAGTTCTAATAAAATCTTGGAAAAATTTGGCTAAATTCAAGAATTTGTAATTTCCGTCTAATACATTTTCAAACATTCAATTAAATCGGTGATTAATATTATAATTATAAATTATAATTAGTACACTTTAACTCATTATTATATACATTTTGTATTTACTATTAAAAGTATTTATTTAGATTTTTGCAATTCATTTCTTGTGCACTTTAGTAAGGAAAGATATTATGTTCTAAAACCACCTCCATCTACGACTTTGAAATCTTATCAGTGGTTCTGAACTTGGCTGGTAGATGTCGCTGACCTAACCCGGTAGATGACGCTATCGGTAGTTCTAACCTTGACTGGTAGATGGCACTATCGGTAGTTTTGAACCTGGCAGTTTGTTCTAGGCCCACCTCCCCCTCCGACCTTGAAATTTTATTAGTACTTATATTAGTAGTATTTGTAGATGGCGCCACGATTATCATTAGTTCTGAACGTGACCGAGCGTGGATATGTAGATGGCGCCAGGATATATTAAAAAATGCGCGGTGATGGGGGTCTTTGTAGAGTTTCTGGACTAGACTAGACTAGATTAGCTAAAACCAAATAAGCTGTTCTAATACCGCCGCCGCCAAAACGACCTTGAATCCGAGCGAGGGTAACCTGGACTAGACCAGACTAGATTAGCTAAGACCAAATAAGTTGTTAAAAGCTGATTCAAATATTATTAAAGCTGATAAAGCTGATGAAGCCGATTAAAAGCTGGTTAAAGCTGATTAAAAGCTGATTTATGTCGGGGCAGGAAAATGGCGTTCAGGTCGCTTTTAATCAGGTTTAATCAGCTTTAAACAGATTTTAATCAGCTTTAAACATCATATTTTGTTTTAGATAATCTAGTCTGGTCTAGTCCAAGTCACGCTCGCTCGGATTCAAGGTCGTTGTGGCGGCGGCGGATTTAGAACATAGGATAGGGTAGTAGGGAAAGATCCTATGTTCGAAGTAGGGAAAGGTCTTATGTTCTAAATCCGCCACCGCTACAACGACCTTGAATTCGAGCGAGGGTGACCTGAACTAGACCGGACTAGATTAGCTAAAACCAAATAAGCTGTTTTAGGCTGATTAAAATCTGTTTAAAGCTGATTAAACCTGATTAAAAGCGATCTGAACGCCGTTTTCCTGCCCCGACATGGATCAGCCTTTAATAGGCTTTTAATTGGCTTTTAAACAGCTTATTTGGTTTTAGCTAATCTAGTCTGGTCTAGTCCAGGTCACCCTCGCTCGGATTTAAGGTCGTTGTGGCGGCGGCGGCTTTAGAACAGCTTATTTGGTTTTAGCTAATCTAGTCTAGTCTAGTCCAGAAACTCTACAAAGGCACCCCTCACCGCACATTTTTAATATATCCTGGCGCCATCTACATATACAAGCTGGGTCACGTTCAAAAGGGTCAAAGCTTCAAAACTACCGATAGAGCCATCTGCCAGTCAAGGTTAGAACTACCGATAGCGCCATCTATCGGGTTAAGTCAGCGACATCTACCAGCTAAGTTCAGAACCACTGATAAGATTTCAAGGTCGTAGGTGGAGGTGGATTTAGAACATACTATCTTTCCCTACTCACTTTTAATAAATCAAAGTTGTAGTTGATTTATGCAGGACAATCATTGGAATGTCAAATAATAAACAACGAGTTCATAATTTTTTATCTCACGCTGTAGTAACAATATCGAAACTTTAAATTGGCGTTCCTGTCATTGGAGCTTCCATACACTTTAAATAGGGTCCACAAATTGAATGTCTTTTTAAGATTGGTAAATAGATTAGCAACTGATTTCATAGTCTTTAAAAAATCTTTGCAATGATATTTTAAAAACCTCTTATAACGGTTTAAAAACTTAAACCGTTTTAATTGTTCTGTAAGAAACATTAATTACATTTAAGGCGCGTGATGAATTTAAATCGAGGGAAAGCATTCCTTAACAATACAAATCTTTAGGGAGTAATTAGGGCAAAATGCTCTAAAAGGAAATTTACGTTTGGAGAGAAATATATAAATAAGTTTCTTTGATGCAATAATTACCATTATGTAATTTGGAAAATGTTTTGGTGTCAGACATTGGAAAACGAGCATTTATTCTTATGAATAACAAGGTAATTCCTTGAAATAACAAGCAAGATATTACGGTTAAGATTATTTACTGTATTATGGATAAATCGATAAATTGGTAATGGAACTAAATTTACGCTAATCCGGATTTTTTTTTGCTATGGTATTTGATGCTTGTTTAACTGCTAAAATACCTGTCTTCCGAAAAACCTCCAAGTTGCTGAAATATGACTTTGACTTACTCGAGGTTTTCGTTTGTTGTGATCGTTCTCATGTTCATGGCCAAAACATGACAAACCTTTAAAGAACAAAAAAAATAAAATAAATACAATAAATAATGTTTTAAAAAAATGAAGCAATACAAATATCTGAAAAAATTTAAAATGTTATTAGAAAAACAGGTTTTAAGATGAGCGAAGCAGATCCCTGTTTACACATCAGACAAAAGGGAGACACAAAATTAATTATAGCCCTATACGTAGATGATGGTCTGGTGATGAGTTCTCATCAGCAAGAAGCTGATCACTTTATAAAGGAGTTGGAGGGAGAATTCAAAGTCACCGTTAGGAAAGCATCATATTTTCTTGGTCTCGAGATTGAACGATCAGGGGACGGATCAGTCAAGATTTATCAGCAAGCTTACGCCAAGAAAATACTAGAGAGGTTTGGCTTTCAAGATTGTAAGCCAGTGTCTACTCCAATGACAAAGGAGTCTGAGACCAGTAAACAAATTAGGGAATGTGAGAAGTCAAAAACGATATAACAAAGTATAATAATAAGTATAATAATACAAATTAATACACGAGAAATTAATTCCTATGTGCGCATTTGTCAATTGTCTTGTACACCTAGCCTTGTCTGTCTAGTTGTGTTTTCTCATTTAGTTTGCTTGTCTCTATTGAGAATCTGTCTCTCAAGTTTTGTTTATTATTGTTCCTTAATTCGGTTTTTCTATTTAAGTTGTCTTTCTAGTCTTAACTAAAAGTCTAGCAATGTATGTCCAGTCTTAAGATCTTCCACAATTAAGATGTAAAAGCATTTCATTTTATGTTATTTTTATGACAAATTTGATTTGCATCCAGATCTTTCTAGATTCTTGCTCAAATTTTTTTTCTATTTATTTCATTATTTAAGACAGTCCACCACAGACAACTAAACGAAATATATCGAAAACATAAAGAAAAACCAAAACATAAAGCAACACAGGCTTATGAAAGTTACTCGAATATCTTTTACTCGAACATAAAATTCATCTAAATTGTAAGCTTCAATTTTTGTGTATTTTAATTTTGTGTAATTTTTGTGAGATTGTAAGGTTCAGCGAGGAAGGAATAGGCAGAGGTAAAATTATCGGCAGCAGAGACAGGAACAGCCTCGCTGCCAAAATCCCCTGGCTGGAAGCACCAAAGGACAAAATGGTATGCAAATACCACTTTGAGAAATACTACACAGCGATGTGAAGTAGTAAAGCCGATTGGAGCGACGAACCCTCAGTATACCACATAGAGCAAAACGGTATCAAGTGGTATACAGATGGTTCGAAGACAAAGGAAGTTACTGGCGCAGGAGTGTTTGGACTTCGTACCAAATACTTCGAATCCATGGGAACATTCCCAAGTATCTTCCAAGCGGAGGTACACGCAATCGAAAGACGTGCACAATTTAACCTCGACAGAAATTATCGCATAAAACGAATTGCTATTCTGTCAGACAGCCAAGCAGCCATCAAGGCCATTAGATCATACAACTGTGGACTGTGTGGCAAAGCTAAACAAGCTTGGCAGAGAAAATAAAGTAACGCTAAACTGGGCACCAGGACACACTGGTATAGACAGAAATGAAGAAGCCGATCACCTAGCAAACAAGGGATCCAGTAATCCCTTTATAGGTCCGGAACCCTTTTGGGCTATGCGTTTCAACACCATCCACAAAAGTTTAGATGAAGAAATAAGAGAACAATGGATGAAAACCTGGAAAGAACTTCCAGGGTTGAGACAATCCAAAATAATGCTTCTTCTTCTTCATGTGTCATGCCCTCCAAGGGCGTTGACGACCAATTTCATTATTTGAATTTTATCTGCAGATTTTCGAAATAGGGATATTGTACTTTGTCCAAACCATTGGCGAAGGTTCTTGAGCCATGGTGTTCTGCGGTGGCCTGGACTGCGCGTACCTTGTATTTTACCCTGTATTATTGTCTGCTGTAACCTGTACTTATCATTTCGGATAACAATACCAAGGTATTCCAGTTTTCTTCTCTTTATTGTGTTGAGAACTTCTGTTTGCTTATTGACTCTTTGCAAAACCTCGACGTTCGTAATTCGATCCACCCAAGAAATTCTCAGCACTCTACGGTAAGTCTACATCTCAAAAGCCTCCACCTTCTTACACATAGCCTCCGTAAGTGTCCAAGCCTCGACGCCGTAGTACAGGATACTAAACACATTACAATTACACCTTAACTTAACTAGCACCTTAACAATTTGATTCTGAGGGGGATTTCCAAGTGCCTGTTGTTCAGCACTTTCTTCATTTTGGTGAAAGCTCCTCTTGCCTGTTCGATGCGGCTTCTCATTTCCGATGTCATGTCCCATTTCTCGTTTACGTTACAGCCAAGGTACTTATAGGAGTTGACGCGTTCCACCACCTCATTTCCAACTCTTAGATTCAGCTGGTTATTTACGCTGGTTTTATTTACGACGAGCCATTTTGTCTTATTAACGTTGAGTTTAAGACCCATGGACAAGCTGTGCTCTGTAACGGTTGTCATTAGTTCTTGTAGGTCTTCTATGTTCGTAGCCAATAGAACGGTGTCGTCGGCATACCTCAGATTATTGATCACTATGCCTCCTACGATTACTCCTATGTTCTTGCCATCCAATGCTTCTCGAAATATTTTTTCTGCATAAAGATTAAAAAGTAATGGCGAGAGAACACACCTCCCTTGTGCCGAACCCATTCCGAAAGCCAAACTGGGACTCGCTGATCGACTTTTCACATTTGCGGTAAATATGATTATTGATGATCTTCAGAAATAGTTTCAATACTTGACTCATGAGACTGATGTTAAGGTGATGAAAGTTGATTATGCTGGTGAAAATAATGCTGGGATCTGTTAACCAGAAAAGAACAAAAGCTTGCCCGAGACTAAACAGGAACAAGCTTAGAATTCTGGCAGGAGGCCTGACGGCACACTGCAGATTTAGGAAACACCTCAAGACTTTAGGCCTAGAGGAAGATGACAATGGGGCCAGCTGGCAATAACCCATGTCAACCCAAGAAGCGTTGATAAACCAAAAAGACATAGGTAGTACTGTTGATGAAAGTGGCGGTACTGAAAAGAACGAAAAGCGGATACCGTATATGCACGTCTACGCCCTAAACACGCAAAGCAGCCGCAAACAACTTCGGCGAAGAATCGTCAGAAAAGAGACGGAAGATTCCGGAAAAATGTGGAGGGTCAGATGAAAGGCTTTGTAAAGGCTCTATGTCCCACCAGGAAGGTTCGAAAAATTTATCTATGTTTGAAAAAGTTGTATTCTATGTCAGGGATGGCGAACCTTTTTGAGAAGTGGGTCAAATGTTGTTCATTATATTTTGCGTAGTAGCTCGTGGGTCACTAGGTCAGTGGCATCACTTGGAAAAGAGGAGGGAGGTCAAAAACTACTTTTTTTGTTCTCACTTATAAGGCTTTTACAAAATTCAAGTTTCCTTCTTGTCTTACAACTTCTACTTTGGAAAGTAGAAAGTAGAGAAAAAAATAAAGATCGAAATCAAAAAGTGTATACAGTAAAATCTCGGTAATTCGACCGTTGGTTAATTGGACGGCACGTTCAGTAATCCGGCAGTCTGGAAACCGCTCGCGCTCTTCCCCCCACCACTTTTTCTTATAATCCGGCGGTTGTCTAGTCCCATATGTGTCGGATTATCGAGATTATTCTGTATAAGAGTCCTCGAGCCGAGCGATGGCTGGTTCGATGGTATTTTTGAATTAAAAGCTTCTTGTGATATATGTTATACGACTAATTTTGGGTCGCTGAATCGATTAGTAAAAACTAAAAATCACTGTGATAAGCCGTTCAAAAGTTATGCCATCGTGAAATCTGACTAAGTTTTGAGTTTGATTGGTTTTAACACAGAAATTAGGCAAAAGAAATGAAAGTGGCTTAGACAATATTCGTAGAAAATTCCATTGTCTAAACAACGGAGTTAATTTTGTTTTAAAAAATTTAGGTTTGGCAATTTTGAAAAATTCAGAGGGAATCAAATTTTTACAAGGTTTGGGTTTGATTCGTTGAACTTATAAAAAGGTACGTTAAAATGTTTTAGACAAAAACTGTTCAGAATTTCATTGTTTCAAGAGAAAATTTGTTTGGTTTTATCACTTGTTTTGTGATTTTTGGAACCATTTGTTCCAAAGTGGTTTAAACAACATTAGTAGAGAATTGAATTTATAACAGTGATGGCGAATCTATGGCACGCGTGTCACAGTTGGCAGGCAGGAAAATTGAATTGGCACGCGAACGATTTCAGACGCGTTCCTTCTAAACTTCTTAAACCTTCTACTTTTCTAAAACAAATTTTTAAGTTTCCCAATCTACTTTTATGCAACATCAAAGATAAAATATAAGACGTGTTATATTCAGACTAATGCGGACTAATTTAGACTGATTTTCGCTTTCAGAAATATTCATTCAATGTAAAAGCTACCCGGCACGTCAGCATTTCAAAATGTGAAAATTTAAAAATAATGTGCGTGCAGCCGGAAAAAGTTTCGCCACCCCTGGTCTATAACATATTAAAGTTGCAATAGTTTTTAACTATTTTGAAAATTTTCTGAAAAAAAATTAATATCTAATTTAAGTAAAAATTGAGAAAAGTTTCGAATACTATAACTCAAAAACTAAGAATTTTAAGCAAATTTTTTTAGAAAAAAATTGTAAAGAATTTAATTCTCTATAAAAGTTACTTTCAACAATTTTTTGTTATTTCGTGTTTTTATGCAGAAAATTGCAAAAAACGGAATGAAGCTTAAAAGCTGCTTTTTGTTGTCTAATTTAAGGGATGATATCTAATAAAAAAAAATCAAAATTTTAAGAAACCCCCGACACAAAAAACCTCTAAAAAGCAAAAAAAAGAAATTTCTTTCTTGCCCATTTAACTCCATTAAAAGTACCTATTAATATTTTGATGATGAGGGTCTCCCCGTCGGGGGACCGCTATGTGAAGAAGTATAATTAGTTATACCTAAACAGGTATAACGAATAGAACATGCGTATGAAATTAGATGTATCAATATATCTTACAAGGTCTACTAAGGTCCTGAAGAGTTTCGATATGGTATGCATCACGTTGGCGTTAAAGAGAATGCGCGGACAGGTGAGAACAGACGTCGTTATCTGTTTATTTTGAGAATTTTTCTGAGTAGATGAATCAAGACTGAAAACTAAACGATTCGATATTGTTGTTTTGTTACTTACGTACGTTGCTTACACAGAGTAAGTATAATCCACACATTATCATTATCAATCTTCTTGTTATTTCTTTGTATTCTGGTTTTATTACTTGATTTACTTAGCAGTTCCCCGACGCAAACTATAGCTAAGAACCTTCTCGATCACGTCAGTTTTCAAATACAAGTTTGAAAATACGGAACTAGACAAACACTTGTGTCAAATTGGTTTCAGATTAATTTTGACAAGAAGGAAATGAGCGGATGATCATCATGCGCATGAACAGATCTTCATAAATTATAGCTCGTTCACGTCAGCTTTCAAAAAAAACTGCATCAAAATCGGTCGATTTGTTTAGGAGCTACGATTCCACAAACAGCCACATATAGGGACAGACGGACAGACTGACACAATAAAGTAAAAATTTAGAGAAACGTTTTAGACAAAACTTGTTGCAAATTTAATGTTGTCTTTTAAAAAATTGCAAAATTTTTACATGGCGTTATAAGTAATTGATATTTACTTCACAGGTTTAATAGCAGGTTGTTTTGAAAAAAAGCTGAATGTTTGACAGGTTATTATTCAGAACCTAGATGAAATATGCAAAAGTGTTTTAAATGAGGGTTATAGAGAATTTAATTCTCAATAAAAGTTGTTTTAACCAATTTTCTGCAGATTTTGTTTTTTATGCAAAAAAATGCAAAAATCCGAGTGAAGGTTCAATTTGGGCCAAGTCAAGTTTAAGGGATGATATCAGGAGAAGTAAACAATTTTGTCAAAACTGTTTAGACAAAACTCTAATGCTTTATAAGAATTTACCTCCTTTGGTGTCGTATTAATGAATAACTCCATAAAAATTCCTGATGTATTATACAATGAAATCCAATTAATGGATGTGGAATATTCTGCTTAAGCTATTGAATAGAACGAATGTTTCTTAGAACGTTCAGCGCCCCCGTGGCAAAAGTTGCTAACTAGTAAAAACGCACAGTGACGGGAACACTATTTGGTCGTTGTCGATGTAATCTAGGTAAACACAGATTTATTCTGGATTAGGTTAAGTTACGTTAGAGCCAGACAAATCCAGACTAAGGGGCCGAGACTTAAAATTAAGTCAATTTTAATAAAGGTGAGAAATTTTAAACTTTGTTTGTGTTTCTTTAGTGACGCGAGTTGTTGCCATAGTAACAAAAAACAGAAATCATTTAATAATGAAACTCCATTTGATTTACATTGGACTTTTACGCACGATTTTCATACTTTTATACACGATTATAATAATGGTCCTTCATTTGTGGTTGAGAAACTTTATTAAGAAAATATTAAAAGCCTAAAAGGCCTGTGTGGGTCAGTGTGTGACCCGCGCGTCGTAGGTTCGCCATCCCTGTTTTATGTCAAAGTTTGATTCAGTGATGACTATCTTATACTTTTTGTGTAACTTTGTCTATTTTGTATATCTTGTAAAGTCTTGCCTTTGTAGGTATATTTTAATACTATAATTTTTCTATTTAGCCTTAAATTCTATGTCTTATAATACCATAAATACTCAATTCCGTTATGCTATTTAGCCTATTCAACTGAATATTAATAACTAAATATTAACCTTAATTTAGAATTGGTTCAGAAAAGATTTAATTTGTCCGCGCTAAAAAGACGAGGTAAGTAAAAAGTAACTCAAATAAAAACTCCAGCTTCTACTTCAATAGCAGAAAAAATAGCGAAGAAGTATATTCTGCTGTTGATAAAACTTTCGATGTCATGTCATTCCATGTCAATTTACCATGGAAAAAGGCAAGGTAAGGATGAATATGGTTTTCATTCCTACCATCTTCTTGTAATTTGCCACAGATATAATAATGGATTTTATATTAATATATATATATATATATATATATATATATATATATATATATATATATATATATATATATATATACATATATATATATATATATATATATATATAAATATATATATATATATATATATATATATATATATATATATATATATATATATTATAAAACCTTGTATACCCTAAGGTGTAAGGTGTTACATTTCATATCCTAATTCCTACATTTAATCTTTACAATACATTATATACACTTTACAATGCATTTCTTTCGCTATATATGAACTTTTTCCACTGCCTTTTTCCTTTTGCCATTTTTGATGCTTGAACCATTGTGAGTCCTCTGTCCTCTACTATTTTCTCTATGTTACGATTCCATGTTGTCTTTGGTCTTCCTCTACTTTTCTTTTTTTGACCTTTAGCTTCCCATATTCTCTTGACTGGTCTTTTGTCCTTCATTCGCTTGAGGTGTCCATACCATCTCAGTTGGCAGTTCTCGATTCGCTTAGCTACTGGTTGCACATTTAACTGTTCTCTGATGGTGTCATTTCTTATGCGATCTCGCCTTGTGACTCCTAACACTCTTCTTAGGTATTTCATCCCTATACTTTGGATCTTGCTCTTTAGTCTCTTCGTTAACACCCAGCTTTCGCAGCCAAATGTTAGTATAGGTACGAATACAGCTCTTTATATACTCATTTTTGCTTTTAGCGAAACTTCTTTCTTTCCCAGGAAACTATTTCTGAGGCTGTGGTACACCCTTGCTGAACTCTCTATTCTGTCATTAATTTCTATTTCATGGTGTCCCTTGCTATCTAGACGTACTCCCAGATATTTAAAGGTGTCAACTTGTTCTAATACCTTTCCATTTAGCTCAATGTTTACTTTTGTATCTGGTTTCCCGCTAACCATGATTTTTGTTTTCTCTTCGTTTATCTTGAGGTTCTTCTCTGCTAATTTCTCGTTCCATATCTCCAAGTTTCTCCTCAGTTCAACTTCATTTCTCGCGAATATAACAAGGTCGTCGGCGAACGCACATTCCCTTATACGGATTGGTTCTAGGTTTCTATACCCCACACTAAATGAAGACGTTCTTTTCCTCGTTTCTTTCATTACTTCGTCCATAACTGGGTTGAATAAAGTTGGACTCAAAACGCCTCCTTGCCGTACACCCTCGTTTACCGTAAACTCGCGTGATGTTGTCTGTTCTAACAATATTTATACTATTTTTGTACATGCCCATTATTGCTCTTATTAGTTTTAGGTTAATTTTCCTTTTGATCAGGGTTTCTTCTATAATTGATCTTGATATTCTGTCGAATGCCTTTTCCAGGTCAAGGAATGCTTGATATATTTCATCGTCTGTATTGCTTATTCGTTCCATCATCTGTTTAATCGTAAATATATGATCCTGTATACTTCTGCCTTTCCTGAAACCACTCTGTGACTCTTCTAGCTGCGGCTCTAGTTCCCGACTCAGTTTTGTTTCTAATATTCTCTCGTATACTTTCGATGCTATGCTTAGCAGGGTGATTCCTCGGTAGTTGTTACAGTCTCTTCTGTCTCCTTTCTTATATATTGGCACAATGACCCCTATCTCCCAGTCTTTTGGTACTCTGCCTTCCTCCCAAGCCATATTGCATATCTTTGATAATAACTGATCTCCTTTTTCGCCCATATTTTTCAGCATTTCTCCTGTTATATTATCATGCCCAGCAGCCTTACCTCTTTTGAGTCTATTTATGGCATTCTTAACCTCTTCTAATTGTATGTGCTCTCTTTGTTGTTCTGTTTCTTCTATGTTGTAGGTTCTTTCGGTTCTGTCTACAATACTTTCTTTGTTCAGCAGATTTTCAAAGTATCTTCTCCATCTTTCTATTATGTCTTCTTCCTCCGTTAATATTGCTTCATGTTCATCCTTAATTTGCTTAATTACTTCATTCTTCTTCCCAGATCTTTTGTTTTTCAAAGTTTTGTAAAATAGCTTTTGGTTTGTATGGAAGTCAGCTTCGATTTTTCGTCCAAACTCTTCCCAGGTTTCTCATTTTGCTTCTAATACTATCTCTTTGACTGTGTCTCTCTGTCTTTTATAATCTTGGTAAGTGGTATTATCTCCTTTACGTAGATATATTTTCCATTTCTCTTTCTTTAGTTTAACTTCCTTTTTAACATTGTCGTTCCACCAAGCCGTTTGCTTTTTGTTTCTATTTATTTTCGTGGTTCCACATGTTTCTTTTGCTGCGCTAATTAGGGTGTTTCTGAATGTTTCCCATGCTTCTTCCACATATACACAACACAATATACTTCCACAATATTTATTAGTTCTTGTCTCATCTAACATTTCCTCAACTTTCTTTGCATAATTGTTCGCCACTTCTCTTATCATTAGTCTGTAGTTTTTTATCGTCTCCTTACTATTGTTGTTTCGCAGTTCTATTTTGTTCTTATTATTTCCCGCTCTCTGGCAGCTTATTGTCGTTTTCGCTTTTAGTAGATAATGATCACTATTTATCTCGGATCCTCTTATAACTCTAACATCCCTTATTTCCCGCCTAGAGTTCCTATTTATGAGTACATAGTCTATTATGGATTTTTCCCCTCTGCTTGGGACCTCTCTTGTGTATTTATGGGCGTCTTTGTGTTTAAAGAATGAGTTCATTACTAATAGGTTATTTTGTACACAGAAATCAATAATTCTGTGTCCATTGTTGTTTCTCGTTTTTTCTCCAAACTGTCCATCACTTGTCCTTTCATCTTTTATGCCGACTCTACCGTTTAAGTCTCCTAGCCCCACAATTTTTCCGTTGCAATTTTCCACTATTTCTGATGCTTCTTCCCAAAATTTGTCTTTAGTTTCTGCTTTATCGCTATCATTTGGGCCATACAGAATTACCAGATGTAATCTGCTGTTTCTTTCTATTTCTAATTACATTTTCATTATTCTTCCAGATATGCATTCCCATTTTTTTAAGTACTTGATTACATTTTTGTGTATTATACACCCAACTCCTCCTTTTGCTCTAACTTCATACGTGACGCCGCTTAGGATCATCATATGACCTTCCTCTAGCTCTGTGACCTTTTTTCCTTTATCTTTAGTTTCTGTAATTGCTAAGATGTTTATATCTCTTTCTTTAAATTCCTCAATTAGTTTCCATTCTTTTCCATTTAGTCCTCTAATGTTCCATGTTGCCAAATTTATTCCTCGTAAACCATTTACATGCCGTGTCGTTGCCGTATTTCCCTTATCGTTAATTTCTGTTAATCGTTTTTTGAAGTATTATCTTCTGCCTTCTTTACTAGTACTAGCCTTTCTTCATCTTCACACCATTTCCATTCTTGGTCATCAATAAATACTTTCTGGTACCCTATTTTAGTTTTCTTCCCCTTCTTCCCTTCTTCTTGGGCAGCTTTCCTAATTTTTCCTTGTATCTCTCTTTCTTTTCTTGACATATCATCATTAATGTATACTTTTCCTTCCTCATAGTTACGTAATTTATTTTTGTTTTTCATGACTTTCATTTTTTCATTTGCATTGATGAGTTCCACGAGGCACGTTTTCATACCTAGTTTCACAGCTGATTTTACGCCTATATCCGATTCGAGTTGGTTTTTCATGAAGTTTTCCATAGATTCCTTTGGTGTTAGAATTTCATCATCTCCCAGCATTAGTCCTTGGACTACAAAATTATTTCTTCTTTTTTCTCTTTCCATCGCATCTAGCCTAGCATTTATTGTCTTAACTTCCTCCTTTAGTTTTGCATTTTCGCGTTTGGTTTGTTCATTTTCTTTTCTCAGTTTCCTTATCTCGTTTCTGTACTCTCTTTGTTCTAATCTGATCGCTTTTACCTCATCTGTTAGTTGTTTCATCGTTTCTAGTATCTTTTCTAGCTTATCACTCTCGGTTTTAGATTTACTTTTCCCAGGGGAGCGTTCTATTTTCTTGGTTTTGTTGCGGGTCTCATCCTCTTCATCTTCCCAGTTTTTCCTTCGTTTTCCTTCATCAGTTGTGTATTAGTCACTACTCATATTTAATTTCCTTTAAATATTCTTACTAAATACGGTCCTGTGCGCAGCTGTTTAAATTTATTTACAGCTGATTTCGGCTGTCGTCTTTATATTGGGTCGCGCCGCGATAAAAAGCCGCTGCCCGGATCGACTCATCGGAGGTGGGGCTTTTTTTAAATTTTTTTAAGGAATGTACATTTCTACTTTTTATCTTTTTATTCCAGTCTTTCTTTACTTCTCTAATTACTCTATTAATTTCTTACTTTACTTACTTTAATTCTCTATCAGATCTTTTGGGTTGCACTCACTACTACTTCACATACACTTTACAGATATAAATCGTGAATTAAATTGCTCAGAACCTCCCGAAATTTGAGATTAGTTTCGGAGGTGCCTCCCGAAATTTGAGATTAGTTTCGGAGGTGCTAAAACACGACCACACCGCACCAGCGCTCGACTTCTCGTCCGTTCGTTCATGTCGTTCATATATTAATATGAACAGTATTTAATTTTTAGGCAGTGAGTTGGCCAGTGGCGTGGTGGCCGTGGCGAGTTGTACTAGACCGTGTTATGACGTATATGTGTTATCACATCAAGTGTTATAATTGCAACGTTATAATTATTTTTTGTCTCGTTCGGTTTCTATTCCCATAAGATAATAAATTGCATTTCAAATGCGAGTGCATATTTATTTTTAACCATGACTGATACAGAACTACTGAATTAAGTGACTGAGAGAATATAATCAACCACATGGTGATTTATTTATCAACCACCAACTAGAAGATTACACGCATGTATCTCCGTAAAGCGGAGTAAAATCAATCCAGGTTGCTTTAAATTTTAATTCCTCAATTTATTTGCTCACCTAGACAACTAGTTTCAGTTGAACCGCGTTACACGTGCGATTAATTTAATTACATTCAGCTGCGTTTTCAACTAATTTCTCTGTCAGAACTATCCGCACATAACACAACCCACACTAATCTTCGTGCAGTATAATTTTAACTATGCGGCTCACTGCATTATAACAAACCTTTGAATTATTATCTTGTACCATGAATTTAAGTTTTCATTTGTATTAATTTATTTTGATGAAGTTTATATTATTATCTACAGGTTACAAATCTTATACAAACGTTGAAAATTTGCCTCATCTTTTAGTCGTCACTTTTGTGAATTTGATATTGTTTTTTTAACTTTAACCTGTCTGATATTGCAACTTTTCATTAAACTAAAAAGTGTTTGTAAATGATTTATAAAGTGTTTGTAAATGATTTATAAAAAGTAAAAGTGTAAAGTGTTTGTAAATGATGTATTTTAAATTAAAAAACTAGATGTTAAAAAAAATCAATAATTTAAAAACTTTTTGAGGAAAAGTTTTTCTTCATTCAATTTCTGACGTATACTGTCGGTATTTCAAGACTGTAATTATTTGATAGTGACCCTTCAGCCACTAACTCATCTTGTCTATATTGAGCTGTGCAAATCAGATTTATGCCCAAGCCGGGGAGAGATTAATACAGTCAGATGCCGAAAACACGTTTTCCTAATTTAGTAGCAGAAACCCTTATGGGAAAATAACATGTACTTCCCACGTTATTATCAGGTTCACTACATTTATGACCTAAACATTAAATTCTAGGTCATAAAACCAAAACTTCAAATAGGCTGAATGCAATAAGTATGTATCTAACGGAATATTAACGTAATCAATATTAGCAAATATACAAATTGCCATAAAAATTTAAAATCATCTATTCAAGATTTTTAGAAATGATACAAATTAATGTAGAATTTTCCATAGAAAATATTAGTTTATTTGAATAAATTTACTGCTCTGTCCAGTCTTATCTTGTCTTTTTTTTAGAAAAGTTTGGTTTTATTTGCAAATAAAGACAAATTGCAAAAGAAAACATTCCTTTCGCGTCGCACTTTACACTGGCATCCGCTCTCGCATTTATTCCGTGTAAGGGCTGTCCGTTCTACTTCCTGCTGTCTTTCTCCTTGGTTTCAATAATCTTCCGACGGTATCCTGTTAGCCCCTCCATCATGTTGTACGCATTAAACGTTCTTCCAGTGGTATGCACGAAGTCTGTCTTCTGTCTTCTGATCTTCTGGCTTCTGTCCAGTTCGGGCAATCAAAAAGCGTATGGTTTACAGTGTCTACCTCCCCGCAGTAATTGCATTCATCCGTCTCTGTTCTCCTGCGATCATACAGGTATTTCCTGAAACACCCGTGGCCTGAGAAAGCTTGAGTTAAATAATAGTCTGTTTCACCGTAGTTCCTCCTTGTCCATTTTTCTATATCTGGAATTAAGAACCAAGTCCAGCGTCCATTCGTTGCATTATTCCATATTTCTTGCCACCTCCTCATCAAATTTTCTCTGGCTTTTACCTTTTCGATCCCATGGTACTTTTCCAGTCTTTCTTTGATTTGGAGTTCTACGGGAGGAATTCCTGCTATAACTCCCACTGCTTCCGCTGATATTGTCCTAGCATGCTCTGATACACAGCAAACGCCGATTCTAGTAAGGCTCAGAATTCTTGTTTTAGTTTCTGTAACAATATGCCAGGCTGGTGCTCCATACAATAGTTGGGATTTGACCACGCTAAGAAGTAGTTTTCGTTTGGATCCTTTGGGTCCGCCGATATTTAGCAGAAGACTAGCGAGAGTATTTGCCGTCTTTTCCGCCTTCTGGGTAATTTTGTTCACGTGATGCACAAAGGATAACTTGGTGTCCAGCCATACTCCCAGATATTTTACTGCTGAAGTTGAGGTTACAGTAAAACCTTTGGCATTAGAAGTGATCGGGGATGTGGTTCGTTTTGGTGTTAAAGTACTGCTTTCGTCTTCTCTGGCGCCAGTTGAAGTTGCCGCTGCTCAAGTCAGTTTTGCATCTTTGTAGTCCCGTATTACCTGTATCCATTAGGATGGATACTTCTTTTGCGGTTATCACCATCGCCACGTCGTCGGCGAATCCAATTAAGGTTATTCCCTTCGGAATATCGGTTTTCAGCAGGTCGTCCATTAAAAAACGTCTGTTGGTTCGTCGTGTACCTCTAAAAGTAAGGCAAGATGGATTTGGCCATTGGCCAAAATTGACAGATGCAACAAATTCTAGAAGATGCCATTCAGGCATCTGTAAAAACAAAGCAAAATATATTTGCATAAAATGTAGTGAAAAACTATACCATGACTTGATGAATTAATGATGAATTAATAATTTTCTTTAGTTTCAATTAATGCACAGTGTCCACTACAATGGATTGGACAATGGATGACAATGGATGGATATAAATTTTTGGAAAAAACAACAAAAAAAATAATTTGACTTGCAAAAAAATTGATTTGCAATTTTATGTTTACGAATTTAAAACCTAAAAACATTTTTTTAAATATAATTTAATTTTTTTTTTAATATTGACGAACGGGTTAAAAATATATCATTCATGATAAATGATGTTTTAAAATAGATCCACCGATCCTTCTTCGATTTTATGTCGAAGGAGAGAGCTTGTGGCATTTTGTGTTACCGTGAATTTCGCCGTTTCCATTCCATCGAAATTCATCAATCATTAAATAATTGACTAAGCGACAAACATTTTAAAAGATTTCTTCTTAGAAATATTTGCTCCCTCAAAAATGTATTTAGATAAAGATAAATCCGTTGCAAACAAATATTTTAATGCTCAATTATAATTAACGAAATATCTTCTAAGACAGGCATGAGCAACCTTTTTTGTAACTATGGCCAAATTACCATTATCTGTTCGAGTACAGGAGCGACAAAACGCAAGGCGGGTCCAGTTTATTAAAATTTGGGGCAGTAGAGATAGATAGATAATGTATGCGGCCCGCAGGTTGTTCATGCCTGCTCTAAGAAATGAAATAACTATTACGTTACAAACACAACGTACATACTTCTTATATGTTCCAATATAACATTTATATTTGTAATACAGACTTTTCACTATCCACAGCTTCTTTAATTTTTCTAATTTCTTTGCATACTCTTGTTTAAATATTGACCATTAGATGTTAAATGTTCTATAGTGAGATTTCTTTTGAATATATTATGGCTTAATAGGTCGAGTTTAATCTATCTCAACTAGTTACATGTTGAGTCTTCTCAATATAAACTTTAGACCAAGTTTGATCTGTTTACTCTGTTTAGTCCAGCATATATAGTTTCAACCACATGTTGCGTTCAACTAGCTTAAAAAAAATGTTTATTTACTCAATAAAGTTTACCAGACATTAAACTTTGTCGATCGTATACTACATGCTGAGTATTTTACAGTAAAATAAGGTCGTGTCTGGTCTTGTCAGGTCATGTCTAGTCTTGTCTAGCCATGTTTGACCATGTCTATTCTTTTCGGGTTTTGCTGGTCTTGTCTAGACTTGTCTGGTCTTGTCTGGTTTTGTCTGTTTTAGTCTAGTCTTGTCTGGTCTTATTTGGCCTTGTCTGGTCTTGTCTGTTCTAGTCCAGTCTTGTCTAGTCTTGTTTGGTCTTGTCTGGTCTTGTCTGATTTTGTCTGTTCTAGTCTAGTTTTGTTTGGTCTTGTCTGGTCTTGTCTGGTCTTGTCTGATTTTGTCTGTTCTAGTCTAGTTTTGTTTGGTCTTGTCTGGTCTTGTCTGATTTTGTCTGTTCTAGTCTAGTTTTGTTTGGTCTTGTCTGGTCTTGTCTGATCTTGTCTGATTTTGTCTGTTCTAGCCTTGTCTAGCCTTGTCTGGTCTTGTTTTGTCTTGTATGGATTTGTTTGCTTTTGTCTGGTCTTGTCTGGTCTTGTTTTATTTGACAAAAATGCTATACAAACAATTATATGCTATACGTAGATGATTATAAATTATCATATTTTATTTTTTGCTAAAAAAATCATTTGTAACTTTATATAATGAAGTAATTTATTAATGTAAACGTTATATTATCAGTGGAATTCTAAATGCTTGTTTAAATATTATTATGATTAATGAATTGTGGCTATTATTCATAACTATTGTTTATTTTATATCTCGTTTGTTACAACCAATTTAGTATAATTAAACATGAATTTCAAAATGCCTTTTAATTGCATCATGATTTACAGTTTAATAATGTTGGGGAAAGTGCTAGCCACATAACACAATATTAAATTACATTTCGTTTAGAAATAACGTAAATATTGCATATATGTAAAAAAAAATTCAATATTGTCAAATATTGTTTACTGAATTTTTAATATTAATATATTATGATATATGATATATATATTAGGATATTTATTTTTAGTCATATTCACTAAAATATAAAAATTTTATTACAATTATCACATTTTGTGAAAATAAGATAAATTGTTACGTAAGAAAAATCTCTTGAACGCATAAAGATTGTACTACTAATTGATTTCAAAAGATTTCTTTTCTTTTTTATCCAGATAGCTGGGTCCTCTTCGTTTCTTACCACAGAGACTTCTAGTCTTTACCAATCGATTCAGTGTCCCAAAATTAGTCGGAGAACGTATATAATATTCAATGGGAAATGGCTTTCAGTTGAGAAATACCATCCATCGACTGGGGAAGTCTAGACCGCGGAAACTACGAAATGCGAGAACATCGATTTTTTTCAAAATCTTTTGTTTTGAGTCACAGCAAAATTTAAAAACGTTTCTGAAAGCATTTTTGCTGCTGATTATAGATATGCAAATTATATTTCGCTAACTCTTTCGGTTCAATTTCGCCTGCAAAAATTGAAGAAATTTTTATGAAATTTCGACGCTCTAGTGGAGATTTTGGAAAGTTGTAAATTTCCCGCGGACAATCTTAGTGTACCTATAGGAAAATGACCTTCTGAAAACGATGCCGAAATCTGTTTTTTATTATCTGCAACCGTTTCCGAGATATCTAGTTAGGAAATCGAGAATCGGGTAAATTTCAGTTTGAAATTTATCCACGAATTATTGAATATTTGCGGACAATTTACACTTCGACTTGTTCGTCTTGTCGTGTAGTTTCTGTGTGCCCAAAATGATTTCGCTGCTCTTTACCGTTTTCGCAAAAATCAACAAAAACCGAAAATGCATGTATTTTTCGAACGAAATGATGGAAAATTTTTGTCAAAAATTTTTTTGCAATTTTTTTCCGTGATTTTCTTTTGATTACACGAAGGAAATCGAAGTGTTGAAAACGGTTTTCCAGTTTATTTCGCTCTAAAGTTACAAACAAACAAATTTTATATTTTTTTTCGCTGTACACAATCACACATTTCCTACTGATTTGAAGCTGTCATAATTTTTGAACCGCTTACCACAGATACTTCTAACCATCACCAATCGATTCA
The DNA here is from genome assembly GCA_944588485.1 of Phosphuga atrata. Lineage (NCBI taxonomy): Eukaryota > Metazoa > Arthropoda > Insecta > Coleoptera > Silphidae > Phosphuga > Phosphuga atrata. Next base: position 2,422,734 of record OX155899.1, on the reverse strand, counting down.
GCGTCCCAAAATTAGTCGGAGAACGTATATAATATTCCCTAGCAAGCTTTGGGCGCTTGTGCACTACACTGAATTTTACGGTCCGTAATACGAAATTTTACTGTCCGGAATTTAGCGGTAATAAAAGGATGGTAGCTTGTGCACTTGTCCGTTAAAACTCGGACAGGCGCAGTTTAGGATGTTTGCTTGGCAATATGTCTACACACCAATACGCGACATCAATACGCTACGATGAGTTTTTTGGAACGTCGGCAAATTCTTGCTTTGTTACTTTACGCGCGAAAACGTAGAAGACAAAAAGAATTTTGGATTCATCCCTTGATAAGAGAAAGGTACCCGACAGGCACATATTACGCAATCCACAATAAATTGAGGCAGAATGAAGAAAATTTTTTTAACTACTATCGGATGTCTACAGCCACTTTTGATTTTTTACTACATCGTTTAAGCGCGGCGATCAAAAGGCAAGATACAAAATTAAGGATGTGTATACCACCAAATGAAATGCTTGCTGTTACATTAAGGTAAGTACAGTACTTCTATAATTAATAACATGATTGCTTTATTTTGTGTAACACGTATGCATTGTTGACTTCTTTACCCATGTACGGTCAAAACAAATGAGGATTATGTTGTGATATGAGTTTATGACTTTATAGGTACTTTACTAATTTTTTAATTTCATAGATAGAAAGTAGGTTCAATTGTTAGAAAATATTCAGGATACAAAGAGAGACAAACAATTAATATTATGTACAATGCTATCATTTATTAACCAAAATTATTAGTTGTCAAAGTTTTGTCCCAACAATTCAGTTATTGAAGCATGTAGAGGAGTCACTGGCGTTGATGGTGCAGAGTTAATCGATGGTGCTGCCATCAGATTTTCCGTTTGAGATAGATGTGGCGGTGACGGGGTAACCTGGTTAGCTGGCGAGTTTATAGAAACATATAGCGGCGACAGTGGCGATGATGGTGCAGAGCTGATCGAAGGTGCTCGCATGCGATTTGTATATTTGCGAAGTACTTGCATTACGTCGATTCTGAACTCCAGTCTATCATCTTCGCTTATGCGTTTAATAGTTTGTAAAATAGACATCAAAAAAATTTATCATTTTCTTTAAAGTCATTCTGTCGTGACTCATGACTTTGAAGCGCCTTCAGTATCTCCACATCAACAGGATTTAATCTTTTTTTACGGATTTGAAATGATTCAGATGAAGGTCTTGAATCATCATCCTGAGAAGATTCTGGCGTAACAATTGCTTCGCAGGATGCGGATGTACCCGGTCTGGTTTCGTTGTCACTACCTTGAGAGGGAATGTTAGAGACTGTTGAACCCACTTGAATAATTTTCAGTAAAAATTGCAACTGATTGTGGTAAATATATTGTTTTTTCCGCGCTTGCCCAGATTTCGTTTTCCAAGATTTAAGGAAATAGTCTCTTGTGTTATTCCATTTACTAGTGATTATTATATATATTTATATATTTTTGTTACAGGTATTTAGCCAGTGGAAATACTTTCACCGATATGTTTTATACTTATCAATTGGGTATTAAAACGATAAGTGAAATTGTCAGTTTAGTATGCTGTACAATATGGAATGAATTAAGCAGCGAATTTCTTGCTCCACCCAATACAGAGGAATGGAAATCAGTGGCAAATGAATTTCAAGAAAAAGCTAACTTTCCAAACTGCCTGGGTGCCGTGGATGGAAAACACATACGAGTTGTGAACTTTCCCTCTACCGGGTGAATGAATTTTAATTATAAAGGCTATTATTCCATCGTGCTTCTAGCAGTGGTCGATTCTAACTATAAATTTGTGTTTGTCGATATCGGAGCTTTTGGAAAAGACTGTGATTCAGCAATTTTGCAGCGTACAACATTTCGTAAGCTACTGATTGAGAGAAGATTACAACTACCTAACCCTACTCCTCTGAATCCATCTCTAAACAATAGAATGCCGTACGATTTAGTGGGCGATGAAGCTTTTCAACTTAATAACAATTTGTTACGACCTTATAGCGAAAAACATCTTGATATAAAAAAACTAATATTTAATTATCGACTGTGTCCGGCACGCAGATATGTAGAATGTGCTTTTGGTATAATGACAAATAAGTGGCACATATTTCATCGTCCACAAAACGTATCAAAACAATTAAGCAAAGACATAGTCAAAGCATGCGTTGTTTTACATAATATTGTTCGTGAAAGAGATGGCTACACATATAAAGACATGCTCGTAAATGTTAATCACAACGGTTTGCAAAATATTCCTACCATCGCCAATAATGCCCAGGCGGGACGTGCAGCTAACTATATAAGAAACAATTTCGCAGATTACTTCGTCAGTCCAGCAGGATCTGTGCCATGGCAAATGTCAAAAATTTAGTAAAAATAAATGGTATATTTAAGTATAATATATTTTTTAATACTTACGTATTTCGTCTTTCTTTTTGTCGTCGAACCCCTCAAACTCCGGTTCCAAGAATAAACAAATTTCTCGCCATGCATTTCTCCTTGCAATTTTATTTTTATAAACATCTATAGTTTTATCCCATAGGCAAGGTTTAGATTCGACAAGTTCAATTAATGTAAAAATGTCGTACATTGCAAACTATAACGAAATCTGTTAGATAGTAACACGCCAAACTTCGTGATCGCTCTGAACCAATGAGATTTGCCCTGTACGATTACCGATTGCGGACGTAGTGCACATGCACAAACACGTTTCTCATTGCCGCTATGTCGGACCGAAAAAAAACGGCCAGGAATGGCGAAATATAAAATGTCGGACAATAAAATTACGGATAGTGCACAAACGATGTATATAAATACTTGGCCTGCCATATCGGACCGTAAAAAATCGAGCTGCCGGACCGTAAAATTCAGTGTAGTGCACAAGCGCCCTCTCAGTTAAGAAATACCATCGACTCGAGAAGTCTAGACCGCGGAAACGATGAAATGCGAGAAAATCGATTTTTTCAAAATCGTTATTTTTTGAGTCACAGCAAAATTTAAAAACGTTTCTGGAAGCATTTTTGCTACTGATTACATATATGCGAATTATATTTTGCTAACTCTTTCGGTTCACTTTCGCCTGCAAAAATTGAAGTAATTTTTATGAAATTTCGGCGCTCAAGTGGAGATCTCGCAAAGTTGTGAATTTCCCGCGGACAGTCTTAGTGTACCTATAGGAAAATGACCTTCTGAAAACGATGCCACAATCCGTTTTTAATTATCTGCAACCGTTTCCGAGATATCTAGTTAGGAAATCGAGAATCGGGTAAATTTCAGTTTGAAATTTATCGACGAACTATTGAATATTTCCGGACAATTTATACATCGCCTTGTTCGTCTTGTCGTGTAGTTTCTGTGTGCCCAAAATGATTTCGCTGCTCTTTACCGTTTTCTCAAAAATTGACAAAAACCGAAAAAGCATGTATTTTTCGAACGAAATGATGTAAAATTTTTGTCGAAAATTTGTTTGCAAATTTTTTTCGTGATTGTTTTTGGTTACACGAAGGAAATCGAAGGGCTGAAAACGCTTTTCCAGTTTATTTCGCTCTAAAGTTACAAATAAACAAATTAAAAATTTTTTTTCGCTGTACACAATCACACATTTCCTACTGATTTGACGCTGTCATAACTTTTGAATCGCTTACCACAGAGACTTCTAATCATCACCAATCGATTCAGCGTCCCAAAATTAGTCGGAGAACGTATATAATATTCCCTGGCAAGCTTTCAGTTAAGAAATACCATCGACTCGGGAAGTCTAGACCGCGGAAACGACGAAATGCGAGAAAATCGATTTTTTCAAAATCGTTATTTTTTGAGTCACAGCAAAATTTAAAAACGTTTCTGAAAGCATTTTTGCTACTGATTACATATATGCGAATTATATTTCGCTAACTCTTTCGGTTCACTTTCGCCTGCAAAAATTGAAGAAATTTTTATGAAATTTCGACGCTCTAGTGGTGATCTCGAAAAGTCGTGAATTTGCCGCGGACATTCTCAGTGTGTACATAAGAAAATGACCTGCTGAAAACGATGCCGCAATCCGTTTTTAATTATCTGCAACCGTTTCATAGATATCAACTTAGAAAATCGAGAATCGGGTAAATTTCAGTTTGAAATTTATCGACGAATTATTGAATATTTGGGGACAATTTACACTTCGACTTGTTCGCCTGTCGTGTAGTTTCTGTGTGCCTAAAATGATTCCGCTGCTCTTTACCGTTTTCGAAAAAATCGAAAAAAACCGAAAAAGCATTTATTTTTCGAACGAAATGATGGAAAAATTTTGTCAATTTTTTTTTTTGCAATTTTTGTCTGTGATTTTTTTTTGGTTACACGAAGGAAATCGAAGTTCTGAAAACGGTTTTCCAGTTTATTTCGCTCTAAAGTTACAAACAAACAAATTTTATATTTTTTTTCGCTGTACACAATCACACATTTCCTACTGATTTGACGCTGTCATAACTTTTGAACCGCTTACCACAGAGACTTCTAATCATCACCAATCGATTCAGCGTCCCAAAATTAGTCGGAGAACGTATATAATATTCTATGGGAAGCTTTCGGTTAAGAAATACCATCGACTCGGGAAGTCTAGACCGCGGAAACGACGAAATGCGAGAAAATCGATTTTTTCAAAATCGTTATTTTTTGAGTCTCAGCAAAATTTAAAAACGTTTCTGAAAGAATTTTTGCTGCTGATTACAGAATTATACAAAATTAAATGGACTAAATTCAGTTGCCCCACCTGGATAGACAACTAAAGGGACAGCATTATGTTTACCTAACATGATTTATAGACCTTTATAGACGAAACTAACAGAGGAAATTGTGTTTCGTAAATTATAACCGTAAAACTAAAGGGATAAGGATTGTTCCGAAAACCTTGACGGACTAAACTAAATACACGAATTTGAGATGCGCGAACCTTGATAAATAAAAATAAATGGACGAAATTGAACGCAACTCAATTTCGTCCATTTAGTTTTATTTATCAAGGTTATTTATCACAAATCTTTAATAGATAAAACTAAATGGACAAAATTTGTTTTACGTCTAAACCACATTATAAGGATTGCAAAGTAGGGATTATTACCGTCGCTTTAATGTTTGTACGACTACAATTCTAGCAGATTTAGTGCATAAACTGCATAACCAACTTCAGTAAAGCAACATATCTTGAAAACTTAACTCATTGATTAAACATAACTCATCGCGTCTAATCAGACGCTCGAATGTCCGACATTCGAAACGATTCACACCTTTCGATGATTCCTGTTTTTCAATTATATTTTGGGTAAAAAAAATATAATAGTCTTATAAGTGCGGCAATTTTTGGTCATTTGTAATTTTTCGATTTATGTTCAATTTAGAGTAGAGATGATATCTGATATAACTTTTTCAAAGTATGAGTGGTTTTGTTGATTTAAATTTAAAGTTTTAATTTAAAAGCAATTGTAAGGTTATTTATTCTTCTTAATGAAAAATAACACAAGATTTAAATAACAAGAGAAATAACAAGATTTGTTCGGAAAATAATAGGGTTCTACAATCTTATATATAAAAATAAAGCTTTAAATGTTCAAGGGTGAGATAAAAACAGAAGATGCACAGGTAAGATAAGAAGAGAAGATGCACATGTGCTAACTTTAACACTTCCATTTGAAGTAGCTGTAGTCTGGATCATTGTATTGATTGTGCTCAGTGGGGGATAGTTAAAATTGCCCTCGTTTAAAGTTCCGCAACCTTCTTAGTAGTTATATAACATTTATACCGTTTCATTCTGTTCCGAGTTCTATTTTAAGAAATATTTAAGGTCATATTTTGCAGCATTTAGTAAATTAATGCTGCGGAAGTTTGTGTTTTCTGTGTCGTTGTTCGTAATACGCGTTTTCGTATTAACAAAGTTATCCAAAAGTTGATTATAAACGCGTTTTCATTACCTGTCTTCGCGAAAACGGAATGTTTTTTCCAGCCCAACAGTTACATAAACGAAGTCATTTCATGGGATTTAGATTAAAATAATATATCATTAAACAACATACTAAATTAATTCAGTTCTTGTATTATTGGAGCAAATAACTTGAGAGTTTGCTTAATAATATTTTTTATCCCAAAGTTTAAATTTGCGGGTGTATTCAAATTTGAAGATTTTGCAAATATTTACATATTATACCTAGCGACGCAAATTGATATAAGAGCTGCTATGGAAAATATGAGAGTCCTATAAGAGCTTAGTATGTACATCAGTAAATCGCGTTACACCAGTTTTATATTTTTTCATTGCATATTTTGAAAGTGGTTAACTGGTTTACACAAAAAATGAAGGAACCTTTATTCTTGAGACTTATTTTTTTAATTTCAGCGATGTAGAATATGGCTTTACTGCATTTTAGTTTGTTTAAATGATTTCTGGCTAACGTGCTTTATTGATACTAGTTTTTATAAGGTGCTACGCACTTAAAACATTACGAGAAACTGGAAATATTTAGTGTAAAGGAGGAAGTATGTAGTAGACATACAATTAGGAGAATGATTAGGAGTTATTGCAAATGTTCAGCTACTGAACTACATGTGCGACATCTTCACCATGAAATTAGTATTTATGTCATATAGTGAAATCCGTCTGATTGTGTAAAACCGAGTCATTGCTAGATCTGTCGGCAGATCTGCATATGACTAGGTAGATAATGAAACCACCTCACATATGTTTCTGTATTTATATTTTTATTAATAGGTCTGATAATTAAGACAAGTAGCTTCATACTGTCAAATGACTGCAATTAGGTATACGTGGTCTGTTAGAAAAGACCTTATTTTTTATTTAGAAAACCTGATGGATTTGAATCAAGCGCGCTTGCACGAGCCGACCTTGAAGCTTCGCCGAAAAAGCGTGATTTTTTTCCCGTCGGTAGATAGCGTCAGTTGCTGTCGAGCAGTGTTCGAGTGACGTAGTGTGTAGTGCTCTCGTCGGTTTTTCAATGCAAGTAAAAATCACCAGAGAGTACTATAGCGATGTCCTACGTCGCCTATGTGATGCTGTGCGACGCAAATGACTGGAGTTGTGGTCAAGAAATTGGTGAATCCATCACGACAATACTCCATCACATTCTTCGCACTTGGTTCACAATTTTTTGGCGAAAAACCAGACTCCTCTGGTTAGACAGGCTCCTTACTCTCCGGATATGGCCCCCTGCGACTTCTGGCCATTCCCCAAAATCAAGAGGACATTGAAAGGAACGCGTTTTCAGACAAGAGAGGACATTATGGCTGCAACGACAGCCGAGCTAAAGTCGATTCCGAAAGAGGATTTTTGGGATTGCTTCTAACAATGGCGGCACCGCTGGGAGAAGTGTATGGAGTCCCAAGGAGACTACTTTGAGGGTGATTAGGTTTCCAACGCTCCAGGTATGCCAGTTTTTTTTTACCGGCTAAAGGTCGGATACTTTTCTAATAGACCACATATCTTGAAACGTCGAATCGGTAAGTAGGTAAGTAAGATAGTATATATTGCAATTAAACAGGTGCCTAATAAAATCGAAAGGGAAATTAAAGGGAACCAATGCGATATGCATGGGTTCCCTTTAAGTTAGAACTACTTGCTTTTAATAGTTAAGTGTAGTGTTTTATTGACTTTAAAACAACAGGTTATGGGCCCAGATCTCGCGACAAGGATCCGCGAAGAACAGTAAAAAGTTAAAATAGTACTATTCACGAATTCTGTAATGAATTCCAGCAAAACAATGTGGCTCGAGCCGTTACATAAGGACAATTATGACAAGTGGAAAATGCAAATGCAGGCCGTGCTCATAAAGAATAATGTGTGGAAATTTGTTAGTGGTCAAAATGTGAAGCCGGAATTGATAACAGCAGACAGAAATTTTCAGACAGAAAAAATTCAACCGAACTGAAACAGATTAAGGGCTGTGGAACCTTAAGACAAGTTTAGAAGGTATTGTATATATACTCGAAAGGCTAATTTACTCAAGCGTCTCTTTCTACGATGGCGGACGAAGATGACGTGCGCGCGTATTTTTCGATGCAGTCGACAAGCTACACGAAATGGAATTTGAAATAAACCCACACTTCCTCGCGATCTTACTTCTCTACAGTTTACCATCGCGATAGCAGAATCTCAGATGTGCCATCGAGTGACGCGACAATTTGCCCGATCCCGAAAGCCTGCGCGTTAAAATAATAGAGGAAAGTGACGCGCGACTGTGACCAAGAACGCCGCAGAATGCTTTGATTGCCGGGAAACGCGGGAACGCGTGGAAACCGAAAAGGTCAACAAAGTACGCGCCGGTAAATAGCGAAAAGACTAAATATACTGATAAAATATAATGCTTTAGATGCTGGAAAATCGGACATAATGCGGCCGAGTGTTAAGCCGGCTCCACACATTGGCCATGTGATGTGGCATATGCGTCACATGATCAATGTGTGGGTGAAGAAGCTGGCGCTTGTGAATGGGCTGGTGGAGGTTGGCAAATGCATTGGCGGCTGGCCATAAGGTAGTCGGTTTTCTGTCCCGCTTCAAAGGAATCGGCGCATGCTCCCACATGACAAGTTCTTCTCCCTCCACACATTGGCCATATATTTGTACATTGTATGCAGCAGATGCTATATAAAAAGCAGCAACCGCTAGTTCAAGATCAAGATCACCAGACATGTTACCATTTCCTTTACAACTTGTGAACTGAGAAGTTGGCACCTGTGAGCCAATATGTAAACGCTCACTTGTGGTGTGTGAAAGAACAGCAAATGTTGGAATACACATTGGCCTGACCGTGTGAGCCAATGTGTGAAGCCGGCTTTACGCCAAAATTGAGAACCCGAGACAATCACAGACAGCGAAAACAGCTGAAGGCGCGAGCAACGTCAGTTTTTTAGGAATGCCTAATAAATGTGCGCGCGATCACAACACGATATCGAGTGAGAGACGTACAGTGCATATGCGAAGTTCACGCGCTGCATGCTGAACCCGCGCAAAACAAAGACTGTTTGTGTCTTGACGCGGATGCGCAACTCATATTAGTAAAGACACAAGTGATTTTAGTGAAATAAATGACCATTATGTGGGGAAATTGAATCTCGCCAGTTGCGCGTCGGCCAATATAAGCGCAATAGGAACAGTAATCATCGCGAGACATGTCCAATACATGGATAAAGTTCCTGGCAAGGGGAAGTTAGATGCCCGCTCGAGAAGGGGAATCTTTTATTCCGAAACCGCCAAGGCGAACAGAATTTGATTGCACGAAGAAAGAAAAATTGAAATAAGTCGAGAGTATTCCAAGGAACGAACGAATTACTACTCTAGTTTCCCTTCGGAAGAAATAATCGGAACACAAGACATAGAAACTCCTGAAGAACCTATATATGTAGAATAACATTAATGTATCCACTTTTTTATATGTAGAAATCGATAATCAATTGTCAAACAATCATGGGCAACTTCAACCTGAGGAAAATTCTAGTGGATGAAGAAATCGCGCATGAAGATTTTCAAGATGAAGAATCTACATAGGAAGATTTGGACTCTTTAATGGAAGAGGAAATATCGCGGATCGCGGTAGACCGAGAAGAGTACTGACAGGATTAAGGGGAAGACTTCGTAAGGAGTATCAAGAAGCAAACCTCGCATTAGATGAAAACTCTTAATCAGTGGAGATTTATATGCAAAATGCATTGAGTAGTTCAGCAAAAGATGAGTGGAAGGAAGCCATTAAAGAGGAAATAGTATCTGTAATAAAAAACGATATTTGGGAGATGGAATCGACCCTCTGATCGTCAAGTCTTAGGGAGCCTATTCGTCCTGAGAAATAAGTACGACTCATCCGGGAACATTGAACGTCGAAAGGCTAGAATAGTTGTGCGCTGATTCTCTCAAATGCGCGGACTAGATTTCAACGAGACATTTGCGCCGGTAGCGCCAATAAGCTCGATTCGACTGATAACCGTCCTCGCAGCCAAACTTGAAATCTCTGTGCATTAATTCGACGTTACGACGGCTTATCTCAACGGAAAAATAGAAGAGGAAATAATCATGGAATTTCTTAGCAACATTTTGGAATTGATAATTCATTCCGATACCAAAGCTGACGACTTTAGAAGAAAAAAAAACGAATGGCAACAATAATAAACGCAGGCGAAAAAGTACGTCTACTCAGGTAGCTGGTACATTAGAGTAGTCGAAGTCGTAAAGAAGTTTCAAGCAAATCCAACAGACGCTGACCAGTGCGTATATCGCATAGTTTAAAATAAATTTACACTCATCATAGCCATTTATGTAGACGATCATAGTGGCATGCGAAGATACAAGGTTGATCGATGAATTCCGAAAATTTCTATCTAAAGAATTTGAAATCAAGGTTTGAGGTGTAATCAGCTATTCCAGCCGCATAGAATTTAAAAGAAGCTGTAACAGCTTCGCTATGCATCAGCAAGGTTACATCTTAGATACGCTGAATAGATTTGGAATGTCGGATTTTTACCCAGTAGCGACACCAATGGATGCGGTAATGAAGCTCACTACACTCGAAGATGAAGAGGACTTTACGATACAAAAATGTAGCGTGCATCTCAAACACGTGGTCTTAGTAGCAGGTGTCCTAAGTAAGGAGTGTCTTGGGGCTTTTAGATTTGCGTACAGCGGGGCGGGCAGCGTGGCTTGCACGCTCATTTCAAATCAGTTTGTGTTTAGCGTTCCTCTACAGCGTGCAGTATGTCGTTTAAGGACATTATTTCCCATATTCATGCTAAACCAGAAATTTGGTTATCAAGTAACCCCCTCTTTAAAAATATCAAGCGCAAAGCAAAAGTTTGCCAAAAGTTTCCTTTGGTAATAGGTCCATTTTTAATAAAGAATTTTCCTCTAAAAACATATCAAAAGCGTCATAAGATGCCACGATGGTAAATCAACTTGACCACGACAACGCTGTCTATGGAACTGATTTCTTGAGACTTGATCTAGGCTAGGTCACTGAGATGAGTGGGAAACCGCCGCGCCGGATGCAGCTGCAGTTAATCACTCAGGCCAGACATTGGACGCCCATTGCGCGCTTTAACTGCACGCCCCGCTCCCCGCTCAACGCAATTTCATTCAGGCCGTAGCCTAAGTCAATTCTTAACCAAGTACGGCCAGGTGCATTAGAATGCTGCCAAACGAGTACTTCGATACCTAAAAGGAATTTCCGACGTTAGAAACACGTTCGACGGTGATGTAGAAAAGTTACATGGATTCACTGAAGCGGATTTGGGGATATGTCTTATAGACAAAAGATAGTATACTGTTTATATCTTTAAATACAATGGAGGCGCCATCTCCTGGGAATCAAGGAAGCAAATAACAGTAGCACTGTCCTCAACTGACGCAGAATATATGGCGTTGACGGCAGATTCGAGGTCATTCACCTGCTAAAATTGATGATGAATCTAAACCCACAAGACGCTTCAGGCATCATCGTATATTGTGATAATCAAAGGTCCCTCAAACTAGCCGACAATCCTGTCTTCCACGCAAGGAGCAAGGATATATATGTTCGCCATCATTTTGTCAGACAAGTTCTGAGGGAAAAATCTCTTCGATTGCATTAACGTATCGACAGCAGACAAGGCAGGCGTTATATTGACCAAAGGTCCATCAAAAGCTAAGCACATGCGGTGCATGAATCTAATTGGGTTAAAGTCAAGGAGATCGAGTACTACAGGTCAACTGCATCTCGAGGGGAAGTGTTGAATTGTAGAACCAAGTTAAGAGAGATATGCATTGGACGCTTTAAGTTCGCACTACTTGTTTTTATTGTGTTCAAGGCGTAATAGTTGTGAACTCGTTTGCGAACCTTGCTCGAATAAAGTTGTTACGTTACTGTATGTGTTTTATTTACATCAAAACAACAATTTCACTACATGACTATCACATGTGTATCACATGCAAAGGATTTTAAAGAATTCAACTCCTTCTTAAAGTTTTTATAATTTAAAACATTAAAATAGTATTTCAATATATTTAAATATATATTAGCAATTTGAAATCATTATTATAGACTGTTTTTTATATGTTAACGAGAATGGGATATTATCTCATTCCCAATAATATATAAAAAATGATAAATAATAGGGATGATAATAACCAACATTTATTATTATAGACATTATTTAAAATAAAATTTATATATTCCAACAATAAATCTATAAAAAATAGTTTTAGTAATAGGGTAATTATTTTTCGATAGGGTGGGAGTAAGGTGGGAAATATAGGGAAGCAGCATCCCAACGAAATGACAAGTAAAGAGCAACAAACAAATATCGATCGTTACAATTGTCCGGAGTACAATTGTGCGGCGAATAGGAACGTCACAAAAGAAAAATTGGCCAGGGTTTTCTGATAGAGAAAGAATGAAACTCATATTACACATCCGGGTAGAACACACACGTTTTTACAGAAAGACGCATCACCACTTGATTGAAACATATATCTTTAAATTTATGTGAGTTATTACGCGTTGAAGTAGAACATTTAACATTGTGGATGTTTGTATTTACATATCTGACTTTCGTCGCTATTGTCATGGAATTTGTTTCTGAACGTTGAGATTTTTTAAGTGATTAACGTGTAGTATAGCATTTTATGCTGAAAATTACAAGAGCAGTTATTATTCTATAGAATTATTTTTTGTATATTTATATTAAAACCTGATTTCCGTTGAAACCGATATTGATTGGTCATCTTCATTGGAACAGTATAATAACATAAATTATGCTGTTGATTCCTTCTATACCACATTATATCAATGCTTGGATGAGTTTGTGCCTAAGAAATCTTACTCTGTTTCAAAGTATCCTATATGGTATTCGCCAGAAATTAGGTCTCTCTTACGATTAAAAGAAAAATATAGGAAGCAATGGTCAAGAACTGGTGATCGCCTATTTTATGACAAATACAGTCAACTACGCAGACAAAGTAAAGCTAAAATTGCGAATTGCTATAAAACTTATATCCTTAGGATGGAAAGCAATATTAAGAAAAATCCAACTGAAATATTTAAATAACAAGCGTGGTCACTCAAGAATTCCTGGAACGCTTCATAATGAAGATTCCGAGTTTTCTGAGCCTTACACCATAGTTAACGCTTTTGTTGACTTTTTCTCAAGTTCGTTCTCTTCAATTGATGCTACTGATCCTTCTGAATATTTAAATAACATTGTTCCTTTTAACTTTCCTGAAGTTAATGAAGAGTACCTTCTACTAATTATGTCCCAATTATCTAATAAATTTACAGCTGGTGATGATTCTATACCTTCATTTTTAGTACGTGATTGTAGGTTTGTTTTCGCTCAACCCTAAATGATTCTTTTTAATCTATCCATTAAAACTTGCACATTCCCGAATAGGTGGAAACGCGCTCGCATCTCACCAGTCTTCAAGAATGGCGACAAGTCTTGTATCTCCAACTATAGGCCGATATCCATTTTATCCAACTTTGCCAAAGTTTTTGAAATTTTTCTCTACCGTGTTATTTATAATAAAGTAAAAAGTTTTATTTCTCCTAAACAACATGTATTTGTGAATGGTCGTTCCGCATGTACTAATTTAGCAACATTTGCACAATACGTATCGGAAGAAATTGATAACCGCGGACATGTTGATGTGATATATACTGATTTATCTAAAGCTTTCGACAAGATTCAACACAACCTTATTTTACAAAAACTTTACAACCTAGGCTTAAACCGTGAAGCTTTAGCACTACTTAAGTCCTATTTAGAAAATAGAGTTTGTTACGTATACTATAATGGGTTCGTATCAACTGAATTTCTAGCAACATCGGGTGTCCCCCAAGGCTCTAACTTGGGTCCCTTATTATTCATTATCTTCACTAATGACCTACTGTCCACGATATCGTGTCCCGTATTAGCATTTGCTGATGACATAAAATTATACAAATCGATTAAGTGCCATGGGGATATGTTACACTTACAAAATAACATGGACTCATTTGTGAGATGGTGTGTTAAACACAAATTATTACTTAATACCACCAAGTGTTGTTATGTTTCGTACTCAAAAACTCTTTCTCCAATACAAACTACCTATACAATTGATGGTAGCCCTATTGATGGTGTCATATTTGATTCTCGCCTAACATTTTTCGACCACCTCGATAGCGTGTGCTCCTCTGCATCGAAGTCCTTAGGATTTGCAATGCGCGTAAGTCGCAACTTCACCGATACTAACCTAATGAAGCAACTTTTTTGTACATACGTCCTCTGCAAACTGGAGTACGCTATTCTCGTGTGGTATCCTTTATATACATCACACGCGTTCAAACATGACAGAATTCATAGACGATTTTTGAAATACCTGTCCTACAGACTTGATGGAGTTTATCCTGAGGTAGGAACTAGTCTCAAACAATTGTTAATTAGACATAACATGGTTTCTCAAGAAGACAGAAGGAGTCATTGCTGTGCACAATATACCTCTAAGCTATGTCATAGTCAGATAGACTGTTCATTTCTCTTGGGCAAAATTCCAATCAATATTCCCAGATCATCGTCTAGATCTACCGCCAGTTTTCGTCTGCCGATTCCAAGGACTAACGTACTACGTAGAGCACCTATCTTCGTAATGTGTAAAGCTGCTAACGAAGCATCTCAGGATATATTTTAAGACTAATGTTTATATACTTATTTACTTGTTCTATGTAATCATTTTTACTGTTTTGTATATTGATATTTATTACTTGAATTACTTGTATGGGTTTACACCATTTGTTTATGTATTTATATGTATATAGGTGCATGTATGTAGGTGTGTTTGTATATGTGTATGCATGTGTGTGTCTTGTATATGTATGTATATATATATATATATATATATATATATATATATATATATATATATATATACATATATATATATATATATATATATATTATTATTGTTCTGTCATTGGGGTTCGCTCTGTTGGACAATAAAGTATTATTATATAAAAAAAAAAGAAACTGTCTTTACTATTTAAAACTAGAAATAACTAATAGCCCAGTCATTTTAGCATTTCACCCCGGAATCTAACGGAAGAAGCTGAATTTTTGTATAGACCTTCATTTTAGCATTACAAATGTCTCAAAAGTCGCATATGCCAACATGTGAGCTTCCTTAGATATTCAAGGTCAAAGGTCGCAAAAATCAGTTGTTTGAGAATATCTCGTTTACTCAGCCTCCAATCGTATTTGCATTTATTATGAAAACTGTAGAGAATAAAATTCTCTACAAATTTCATCTGAGACCTTTTCCTATATGTTTATAAAATACAAGTTTATGAAATTGAACAAGAAATAAACTTTGAAGAAACGTTGGATAGAGGAAGAACACAAAACATTTAAACAATTCTATATACAAAGTTGATAAACAACACATTTAGTGCATTTCCAATTTGCATTTTTATAGAGAAAACAGATAGCACATTGAAGTTTCATGCCATATATATAGAAAATACCAATTGTGTTTTGTGTATATACAGAAGTGTGCCAAATAAAGCTTTCGACAAAAATTATGGTGCGTTTTGTTTTCACATACCTTGAGCACACATGCCTCAGACATATTTGGGATGTACATTTTTTTGGAATATTCATAGGAAAAATGATTAAGTTCTGAAAGGGTGATGTTAATTCTAAAAATAGAAAAGTGATGTTGATCGGGTGAATGGAAGATTGGACACGATGTTGTTAGGCCGAGGCGGGGCTGTGTGCTAAATGTATGTCTGCTCGCAAGAGTTGTGGCGTAGATTATACGTCGAGTAATAACGCTGCGACGAGAAGCTCTGCAACAGTTAACAATAACATTATATTGGCATTATGTTGGTTAAAATTGCTATATTAATTGTAATACCGCAATGCTTATCACAACAGAAAAAAAAAGGAAAATCATATGCGCTGCACGGGAAAAAGTACACTCTAAAAATTATAGTTTAAATAGTAGCAGCGGCCTTACGAATACAGATTTGTAAAGACTGCAGTCGCATACTGTAATTTTTAAAACTTATTTACTAATAATACCGGAAACTGTAATTTAAAAAAAACAATTGTTAGTTTTTACAGTTTCAAATTCGTTTCAAATTCAAAGGCCGAAGCTACTATTTAAACTGTAATTTTCATAGTGTACTTTTTTCCGTGTGGAGAAATTTTTTTCGTGGGTATTTCAATTTGTAATTAACATTATCCACTACTCATAATCAGTTAATATACACAAATAATTTGATAGAAAGCTCATCAGGCGAACTTAAACTGATTCTCAAATGGAACGTCTAATGCATTTTCTGTTTAATGTAATGAAGACAGCACAGCGTATGTTCTTAATCATGTTTGTGTGCAAACTTATAAATAGAGTTAAATTGAGCTTCATTTCACAGATAGGTGTATTCAAGATAATTAAAATCAATATATTATTTACGAAGCATAAGCTTCCAAAGCTTTACATAATTTGTGTATTCATGGATGTAATACTCATTAAAGTTTATATATTTTTATTTTATTACATGTGATGTCAGCTTATAATCCAAATTGTGTACTGGAAATGGTAAACTGAAGTGATAAAAATGATATTTTCTTGAAGAGGCTAGACGCGTTTAGATCCAAACCCATTATCACTTTTATTTTTAGCATTTAATCATTATATTTTAAAGGAATTATTTTTTCAAACGTAAACAAACAAGAATCTTTATGATTTGATTCATAAGGTAAATCCATCATAATGTTTTTACAAAATATCCACCATAATTTATTCAAGTAATTGTAAATCGAAAGATTTTATCATGTGTGAAATTAAAAAAAAAACATTTTTTTTAAAGTTTATGTACAATAATAAATTCAAAAGGAAAAACATTAAAGGCCGATTCTCATATGCGCGACACTCAGCTACGCGACGTCATGCGACATAGCGTGTCAAATAATGATTACATTATTTTCAATGGGCACATTCTCACTATGGCTACGCGACGTGCCCATTTAAAGGCCGATTCTCATATGCGCGACACTCAGCCACGCGACGTCATGCGACATAGCGTGTCAAATAATGATTACATTATTTTCAATGGGCACATTCTCACTATGGCTACGCGACGTGCCCATTTAAAGGCCGATTCTCATATGCGCGACACTCAGCTACGCGACGTCGTGCGACATAGCGTGTCAAATAATGATTACATTATTTTCAATGGGCACATTCTTACTATGGCTACGCGACGAGCCCATTTAAAGGGCGATTTTCATATGCGCGACACTCAGCTACGCGACGTCATGCGACATAGCGTGTCAAATAATGATTACATTATTTTCAATGGGCACATTCTCACTATGGCTACGCGACGTGCCCATTTAAAGGCCGATTCTCATATGCGCGACACTCAGCTACGCGACGTCATGCGACATAGCGTGTCAAATAATGATTACATTATTTTCAATGGGCACATTCTCACTATGGCTACGCGACGTGCCCATTTAAAGGGCGATTCTCATATGCGCGACACTCAGCTACGCGACGTCGTGCGACATAGCGTGTCAAATAATGATTACATTATTTTCAATGGGCACATTCTCACTATGGCTACGCGACGTGCCCATGTAAAGGCCGATTCTCATATGCGCGACACTCAGCTACGCGACGTCGTGCGACATAGCGTGTCAAATAATGATTACATTGTTTTAAATGGGCACGGTCTCACTATGGCTATGCGACAGCTACGCGACGTGCCCATTTAAAGCAATGTAATCATTATTTAACAGGCGATGTCGCACCACGTCGCGTAGCTGGGTGTCGCGCATATGGGAATTGACCTTAATGCTTTATATAATGGATTCCTGATTTTCTTTAAATAATCATATATTTTTGTATATGTTATATATGTTAGGAAACTATTTTACTAAAATATTTTAATAATTAAATTTACAATTTCATATTTTAAGTGCAAATTTGAAGAAATGAAACGTAAAACAGCAATACCATGACGTAATGTACTGACTTATTACGTACAAAATGCACTATATTTAATGTGGGTGATTATTAACTATGGATGATTAGACACGATGTTGTGAATATTCATAATAAATATTTGTAATAATTATTAATCCTCTAACAGGCGATTTTTTCTTAATTTAAACGAATAATAGATTACGTTGTAAAAGTTGCAAATTTACCGACAAAACGCAGTATTTATGAATCCGCTAAGGCCAAAAGTACCAAAATAGGAACTCTGCCTTAACTCGGACTTCCTGAGTGATGAAAAAGATTATATAAAACACAAAATATGCAAAGTAACAAAATACAAAAGTAACAAGTTATTAAATACGTTTTTAATTTTGTATGGAACTCTTGGAAGCACTTTTTGGTAAATGAAAGACATACATCTGTAGCGTCAACGAGCCGTTACATTTTTATTTTTTAGTTTTTCGAGGGCATCACAATAATTACCCAAATATTTTCGGACAATTTCCGAAAATATTTTATTAGGGTCGGTAATGTAATCCTCGAGCAGATTAAGCAATATTTGTATTTTAAGTTTTACGAAGGCATTACAGTGATTACCCAAATATTTTCAGACGGATTTCCAAAAATATTTGATTAGGGTAAATGGTGTAATTCCCGGGGAAATTATGACAAGATGTTTTTTCGAGAATCGGTAATCACCAGAGCGACAAATAGCCGAAAATAGAAAATAATCATCCCAAGATGAGGGACCAGTATCCCTGGACATAATATAAATACCTGGATCCCCGAATAAACAGACAGTTCGATCCAGATAGTTCAATCAACACGGTCAGCGACACCAGCCCAGCCAGTGGACTCAGGCAGCAAGTCGCCTCTAGAAGGTCAGGCGCAAACATACAGCAAGTCGACTCCAGTTCAGTTCAACAGTGAGGTGTAACCAACCAACGAGTCGAGTTCAGTCCAGCCAGTAGACCCATTCACACCGGTCCAGCCAGTGGACCCAGTCAACCATATACACCAGTCATACCCGACACCATATCAACCCGACTCAGCCAGCAGCCAGTTCAACCAGACCAGTCCAGTTCAGTGAGTCTAGCCCCACTCATTCCCTTACAAGTGTTTGTATCTCTTGTACATTTGTATATATATATATATATATATATATATATACATATATATATATATATATATATATATATATAAATATATATATATATATATATATATATATATATATATATATATATATATATATATATATATATTGACCATATAAATAAATTCCTCTGCAAACCGTGAGAGATACATTATTCTACCGCGAATTACACTACAAATTGGTGACCCCGACGTGATCGACCAGAGGAATTCGGTCACCCACAAATTGGTGACCCCGACGTGATCGACCAGAGAAATTCGGTCACCCACAAATTGGTGACCCCGACGTGATCGACAAGAGGAATCCGATCACCTACAAATAGATCGTCGTGATCGAAAAGAGCAAACTACACACTCAAATATGGAACGAAATGCACCTGAAATCTGCCGTATCGTTGAACCACGAACCATCTGTGCCATGAAAACCTTACACGCGAAACTGAACACCGCTTCTCGTACGCCTCACGATGCCGCTTCCGTCCTGCAACAAATAACAACCTCTACGATGACGCCTTCAGCCATCCACGAGGACGCAGGCAACAACAACCTCTATGATGACGCCCTCGGCCATCTGCGAGGACGCCGGCATCAACAACGTCTGCAACGGCACCTTATACCGTCTACGAGGCCGCTACCGACTTGTTAACCTTCCGGATCGACTCATACTGATAGGTGCAAGCTGGTTTTGCATCGGAAACCGCCTATCAGCAAACGACGTCCACAAGGACGCCTTGCAATAAACTTTCAACAATAAACAAACGTCTACGGTAACGACTTCAACTGTCTGCCAGACGTATACGAACAAACACCGCTACAGCGAGGACGATGACTAATTCCACCGTCTACCAGGACGCCGGCAACAACAAACAACGTCTACTGTAGCGACTTCAACCGTCTACTCGACGTCAACGAACAAATGCCGCAACAGCGACTGATAGGTGCAAGCTGGTTTTGCATAGGAAACCGCCTATCAGCAAACCACGTCCACGAGTATGCCTTGTAACAACAAGCAACGTCTACGGTAACGAATTGAACCGTCTACCAGACGTCTACGAACAAACTTGCAAGAACAACGTCTACCATGACGTCTTCAACCCTCTACGACGACGTCCGCAACAACAAACAATGTCTACGGTAACGACGTCACCCGTCTACCAGACGTCAACGAACAAACCCCACAACAGCGACGACGATGACGAATTCAACCATCTACGAGGACGCCGGCAACAACAAACATTGTCTACGGTAACGAACTCAACCATCTACCAGACGTCTATGAACAAACAAACAACAACAGCAACAAAAAACTCACAAATCACTGGCAAGGGGGTGATGTAGCGGCAACGAGCCGTTACATTTTTAATTTTTAGTTTTTCGAGGGCATTACAATAATTACCCAAATATTTTCGGACAATTTCCGAAAATATTTTATTAGGCTCGGTGATGTAATCCTCGAGTAGATTAAGAAATTTTTGTACTTTTAGTTTTACGAGGGCATTACGGTGATTACCAAAATATTTTAGGACGGATTTACAAAAACATTTTATTATGGTCAATGGTGTAATCCCCGGGGAAATTACGACAAGATATTTTCCCGAGAATCGGTAATCACCAAAGCGACGAATAGCCGAAAATAGAAAAATAATCACTCCAGATGAGGGACCAGTATACCTGGAGATAATATAAATACCTGGACCCCCGAATAAACAGACAGTTCGATCCAGACAGTTCAACACGGTCAGCGACACCAGTCCAGTCAGTGGACTCAGTCAGAAAGTCGCCTCCAATTCCGTCCAGGCGGTCAGGGCAAACAGTCAGCAAGTCGACTCCAGTTTAGTTCAACAGTGAGGTGCAACCAACCAACGAGTCGAGTTCGGCTAGTTCAACCAGACTCAGCTAGCAGTCAGCTCAATCAGACCAGTCCAGTTCAGAGAGTCCAGCTCCACTCATTCCCTCACAATTGTTTGTATCTCTTGTCAATTTGTATATATATATATATATATATATATATATATATATATATATATATATATATATATATATAAAGGGTCCGCCAATTAGCGCGCTCGATCTTTAACAGCTGATGGCGGCCATGTTGTTTGTGGTAGAGTTGTCAAACCTAGTTGTTATTATTCAGTGTATCTTCACAAATTACCATGAACCAATTCAGCCGCGAGCAACATGTGCAAATCATTAAAATGCATTACGAAAATCATTCATCGGTTCGGGCAACGTTCCGCGCGCTCCGCCAATTTTACGGTGCAATTGGTCGTCCTGCTGAGTCGACTATCCGTCGTTTGATAAACAAATTCGAGGCAACCGGTTCGGTGAACAATAAGCCAACACCGACGCGTCGTCGAAACGTCCGATCTGCCGCGAATGTCGCCGCTGTGCGCGATAGTGTGCGTGAAAATCCGCGACAGTCAATTTCACGTCGCGCACAGGAACTCAGCCTTTCGGAAACATCACTTCGCCGAATCTTGCATCTGGATTTGGGCATGCATCCGTACAAGATCCAGCTGACACAAGAGCTCAAAATAAACGACCATAGACAGCGCCGTATCTTCGCTGATTGGACTTTAGAGCAGTTGGAAGTCGACCCCGAGTTTGGTCGCAAAATCATCTTCAGCGATGAGGCACATTTTTGGATAAATGGGAATGTCAACAAGCAGAATTGCCGTTATTGGGCCGAGAACAATCCACAAGAGGTCCACCAGGTCGCAATGCACCCAGCAAAGGTAACTGTTTGGTGTGGATTTTGGGCCGGAGGCATCATCGGGCCGTATTTCTTTGAGAACGACGATGGTGTGGCCATCACGGTAAACGGCGAACGATACAGATCCATGATAACGAACTTTTTCTGGCATGAAATCGACAATATGGATGTCGAGGATATGTGGTTTCAGCAGGACGGCGCTACGAGCCACACAGCGCACGCCACAATGGATCTTCTGCACGAGCGCTTCGGAGGAATGGTTATCTCGCGCGGAGGCGACATCAACTGGCCACCGAGATCGTGCGATTTAACCCCACTAGACTATTTCTTGTGGGGTTTTCTTAAATCACAGGTCTACGCAAACCAACCACAAAACACTGATGACCTCAAAGTCAACATACGCCACGCCATCGATGAAATACAGCCCGATTTGTGCGCCAGAGTCATTGGAAATTGGACTTCTCGTATGCGCGCCACCAAGCAAAGCCGAGGTGGCCATTTGAACGATATTATTTTCCATACATAATGCCTTCGAATACTCTTTCAAACAAAAAATAAATTTCATTTATACCTCTCACACAACTTGCTTTATTTTATTTTAAAGATCGAGCGCGCTTATTGGCGGACCCTTTATATATATATAACTATATAAATAAACCGTGAGTGATATATTATTCTGCTGTGTACCACCACACATTTAAGTTACTTTTTGTGCCAAAAACTTGAGTTTCTTTTATGAACCCTTTATTCTTGCACATCCTTTTCCTATATTTATAAAGAACATCTGGCATATGATTCAAACCGTATATCCGGCTCTGGAATATATGTCCTGATATTAGGCCTACTGTT